>JAJHZJ010000539.1:1200000-1800000 GCA_023548195.1 Bettongia penicillata ogilbyi | reverse complement strand
AATTTTATATACTCATAGGAGGTACTGGCTGCTATGAATGAAAAACTGATTCCCTTGAACTTCACTATGCTTGTCTCAGGACCATACCAGACATCTTTCTGGCCTCATGGTACATGTCAGAAATTCCTCTCTTCTGGCACAGTCTACTAGGACTTTAGAGAAGGTTCATAGTTTCTACATTATTCCTCATGATTTTGACTCTCAGAGGGATAAAAGAATCTTTTCCCCTTCCTTCTTTTATCATTCTTCATGGTGCCTCATGGGAAATTAAATCCCTTAAAGATGTTTCTCAATCCTAGACTTACTTTTTGCATCCCACTTCCTTCCAACTGTGAGCCCTAAGTCTGCTCACTTGTTGACCCTGCATGGCTACCTTTTCTAATATGGATTTGCTCTTAACCTCATTCTGAGGGTCTGGTTTGTTACATTTCCTTCCTCCAGCCCTCATTCTTAGTACCTTGAGGAAGTTGGGGAAGTCTTTGTTTTCCTCTGCCATCTCTTAAGCTATTACCAGAAATATTCCCCACTTTGAAGGGAACCATTAATTAGTATCTCAGTTACATTTAACCACATAACACCAAATTAGTTTTTATAAAGGAATATTACTTTAAATATGAAGCAAGGATATACAAACATGTTCCCCAACACTTTGGGGTATAATTTTTTCTATACCACCTTGTTCTTTGAGGAGGGGAGGGATATTAGGCTGATAATTAAGCTCATACTTTATATAGATTAGTCACTCCAAATTAAAGTCTCCAAATCCAGTAGATGTGTCCCAGACCTATGCTCTCCTGGGCTTCCCTGTAGAGATGGTGTCCAGGCTGGATTTCTGGACTTTGGGATCACAGTTACTCAAGTTCTCAGGTCAAAGACTCCATCCTGCCCTTATAACTGAGAAGAACAAATGAAACAGACCCAAACTCCAAGTCTATTTATTTGGGACCACATGGTCCATGGGAAGGGAGGAAGTGGCCCTTAGGCACCTCCTCCTTCTGCTGGGATCATTTGCTTTGAGTAAATGAGTCCTTCATCTACCTCAAGGGATTGTTGTAAGGATCAAATGAGGTAATATTTGTGAAAAGCTCTTAGCACAGTGCTCAGAAGTAGGTGCTGTACAAATATTTATTCCTCTTCCCCTTTCCACCCTGGTCTACATCCCTTGTACACAAAAGTAGCTCCCAGTTTCCTCTTTGAGGGGCACCTCCACATCTCAACCATGTAGACCTAAGCCCTTAGTCTAATGATTTTTTTCAGTCCAATCAGAAATTCAGGCCAGTTCTCCAGGTGTTCTTTGATGGTTCATCATTAAGATGCCCTTCCAGGGGAGTGGTTTTGTACAACCCTCTCACAAAAATTTTATATCATCAAAACACTCCATAAGGACATAAAATAGTAACAAACCTCTACCAACATCAAGACAAAGAGTGTTCTGTCAAAGCTTCCATCTCTTTCCTCCCACAAATAGGAATTACTATTCTTAACTGGAGAATCCCAGCCTAAGATGACATCAATAGTTAGATCTGCATTTACTTTATTTAGCCCACCAAACTTTCATCAACCTCTATGCTTTAACAAAAATACTTATTTTTCTAATTAAATCGACCCCTTTCTGCTTACCATCTCAGTGGGCTTGCTGAAAAATCATTTAAAATTCTACAAGCACAGATTATCATTAATTTCCTGATTCGAGGTAGAGCCATTCCTTTCTCTCATTAGTCCTGCTTAAAAGCATCAACCTAGATTCATGGTTGTCATCTCTTTCCCTCCATTTTGGAAATAATGGTAATGCTAGCGATTCCCTGCTCTATGTACAGGTTAGGATTCTAAGATTCAGGGTTGGAATGGATGTTAGAAATCATTTAGTCTAATTCGTTGGCTTTGCTGATAAAGAAACTAAGATACTTTAAATGACTTGCCCAAGTCCGACTCAGTAAGTGTAGTCCAATAGACTCTTTTTCATATAAAGAAATCTCCTGGATGTCAGTGACCAAACAATAGTTGTCCTGTACACCTAAAACATTCATACTTGAATCAAGCTACATGTGCCTTGACATCAGTAAATTCTGTGAATTATCTTACACTAAATTAAGGAGGTTTTAGTAAGAAAAAAAATCCTTATGTGTCACAATGTAAACACAGTCACAAAGCATCAGAACCAATGCTCCTACTTTTGCCATTTCTGCCTTTTATTCAAATATACTCACTGTTGGCTCATACTCATGTTCTTCTGCTAGTTGGCTATTACTCTGTATTTGGCTAGTCCATCTATCACTTGTGATTTCTTCAGGATCTACCACCTGTAACCTACAGAATTCTGTTGTTTTTTTTGGGGGGGGTGGTCCTGAAGAGTGAATCGCAGCATTGTAGAATTTCAGAGGTGGGAGGAACCTACGAAGTCACCTATTTTAAACTATCCATGTCTGAATAACAATCCTCTCAACATAGACTTGACAAGTGTTCACCCAACCTTTACTTAAGGACTTCTAGCAAAGCTAGTAATGATCACTTTAGCCTATTCCACTTTTGGATAACTTCTTGTTATTAATAATAGCTAGCATTTGTATAGCATTTTTAGATTTGTGAGGTGGATTACAAATATTATCTCATTTCATCTTCACATAGGCGTTATTGTTATCCCCACTGTACAGATGAGGAAACCCAGGGAGACAACTCAGGATCATATCGCTAATCAATGTCAGGCTGGATGTGAATTAACATCTTCCTGACTCCAATCTACTACTGTACCCACTGAAGCCTCTGGGTCCAGGAGTCATTAGAAAGCTTTTCTCTAAATCCAAGAACAACTTCAACCCATTCTTCAAAATTCTGCTCTGTGGGGTCAAGTGAAACCAGCTTACTCTTTTTCACATGCTACTCCTTCAAATACTTGAAAACAGCTCTTCTTTGTCCCCCAAGTCTTCTGTCCTCTTATGGCATTCCTTTTATGGCATTATTTCAGGATGCTTCACCACCCTTGTTAACTTCCTCAGGATACTCAGTGGTTTCCTAAAATGTGCTACCAAGAACCAACCATCATTTAGATGCAGTTGGACTAGGGCAAAGTAGAACAGAAAAATTGCCTCCCTAGTCACAGGCTTTCTGTTGCATGCTGGGCAGCCACAAACATCTTTATGTGTGACCAAATGTACAATTATGATAGATTTTCTTTTCATTTTTAAAAAAATCTGAAATCTTACTCCTGTCGAAAGAAGTGTTTATGAAACACAAAAAAGCAAATGACAGGTTAATAATGGGCCCTGTGGGATATCTGGGATTTGCAAGAAACCTCTGAAGTCCTTTCTAGGATTCAATTCAAGGTGAAGGGGTCACAGTTATTTTAGCTCCTGGCATTTGATTTAAAAAATAGAGAGGACTCTTGTCAAAGTTACAGAAGATATTGTTTGAAGATCTGGGAGAGTTACAGCTTCCCTCTCTGCTTTAAATCTGTCTGAATGACCTGAACAAAGAAATTGGCCACAAATGTCTAGCAAAGCCTCCTACCTAGAAGAGGAAAGCCAGTCAGCACAAGAAACAAAGGCATTTCAGATATCTCAGAACTAGGTCAACACCCAGGGATGGAATTTAATATAAAAATAAAAAATGTTGATGGTGGTGTGGGCTTGCCCAAAATGTACAGGTTTGAAAACCAGTAGAAAGGGGGATGAATAAGGATGACTGGCTCAGAGTAGTAGCAGTCATACTTTAGCAAATGGAAAACCATATTCAGAATAGAAAACTATACTTGCAAGATACATAAAAAGTCAAATTTAACTTGGAACCAGCTAAAATGACAGTTTTTCTAGTTGTAACATTGAGGGTGCCAGTAATGTGGTTGTATTCTCTGTGTTGGGACTGCTATTTATCTTCCTTAGATACTCTGAACCATCAAATTCACTGATGCAAAGATGATATTCTTTAATTTTATCCCTTTCCTTTTATTTCTTTTTTAAATTTTGCCTTTTTCTTGATTCCCCCTTTTCTCCTTTGATTTTTCTTTTCCCTCTTTCCCTTTTTATCTTTTTCTTTATCTCATCCTCCTTCCCCTTATCTCCTATTTTCTTCTCCTTTTTAACTTCTTGATTTGTATTGGAGTTCAGAACATTGACCCTAGTGAATTAGGTGAAGAATCCTTGGGGACCCTCCCCCCCAACTTCATATAATTTCTTTGTTTCTTTATTGATGCTAGATTCCCTCCCCATCAAGAACACCTATACTTATGTTCCTTCCGTCATTTTTCAAACTAGATTTTTAGTTCACAGAGGGAAGAGTTCATGTTTTATTTATGTTTGTACCAATATAAGAGCCGAGCACAGTGACTTGCACATATTAGATACTTTAAAACTGTTAAATTCAAGGGAAATTAAAGAAATTCTGCTATACAAAAATTCAAATTTATAAAACTTATAATGTGTGTGTGGGGCTATTGTTCTTCCTTTAAAAAGTTAATTGTGGTATTAATTTGCTAATTCTAACTTCCTTAGTACATTTAGAATGAGATTTATTGCAAAAATTTGAACTGCACTTACATTTTTGCATATATGTGAATTACATGAAGTAAACTAAAATGGATATTAGAAAATGTTGTTGAAGCTATGTTGAAGGTGGTATGATAATATTTTTCTTTCATTTATTAAAAATACACTCTATTAATGCCTTTTGCCTTTACATCTCAGTTGACCCATTTCTCCCTCTAGACTGAATCTCTTTTGTAATAATATAAAACTATAATAAAAAAAAAAACATCCCTATGACTCCTATCAGCATCCTTCTGACTTCCACATACAAAAACTCCTCTTTGACTTTCACTCTCCTATATGTATTATCTTCAGGTATTAGAATGTAGGCTCCTTGAGGTCAGGGACTATCTTGATTGCTTGTATTTGTATCCGCAGAACTGAATGTAATGCTTTATATATAGTAATGCTTTTAATAAATACTTTTTTATTCATTCATTCAATCAGTACAATGTTTGCATCTGACAATGTATAAAATATTCTATATCAGTAATTCTACCTTCTGAATTCTACTCAGATTTCAATTTCCTTTCAGTGATCTTTTCTCTTACATTATTGTTGTCGTTTTATAAGTTTTCCTTTTGGTTCTGCTTATCTTGCTCTGCATCAGTTCCCGAGTCTTCCATGTTTCTCTGAGTTGTCTGCACTCCTGAATGGTTGATTCCTCACAAATCTCCAATTTAAGGAGGAGGCCCAGGCTAGAGATGTCTTCATCCTTGTCCAGGCTGCACCGCTAACTCATCTCAGGACTTTCTCTGTTATGATGCACCTTCTCCCATCTTTTTCAGCTTTCTTTTATGTGTTGTTTTCCTTTATGAGCCTGTAAACTCTGCCTCTCTTTCTGCTTCTATTTTTATTTACTACCACTTAGCATACTGCCTGGCACACAGTAAGTACTTAATTAATATTCATCGACTGACAATATTTTGGCGTGGATTGGACCTTTGTTTCTTTGGGTGTATGATGAATAAAAGCCCCTGAGAGACAGAGTTTCTTGGTAATTAACAATCAGTTTATTAATTAAACTGGTTTGTAATAAATTGTCATTGTTTTCTCTCAGTAACCAAAGATGCAAAGGGAGGTTCTGAATCACGTTAGGTCCCTTCTGAAAGGGAACTCCCCTGAAGTGAAACTCAACCCTGATTGGTGGACATTTAATGAAGATGTGGGTTAAAAATTTTCAGCTACTCTTTCTGAGAAGGTGGCTTGATCATGAGACTCAGCAGCCTCAAAGCATCTGGGCAAGGGGAAGTCATTTCCATTAGGACATTTCTAGCTAGTTTTCTCTTTCATGAGCTTGGTTGCCTTAAATTACAGTGGAGGGGAATCAAGAATAGGGGGCTTGCCCAAACTGTATTCTGTTTATACTTTGAACAGAAAGCAGCTTTTCTAGTTGGGTGGGGACTGCCCAACCTACTTAAGGAGCATGTGCCTTGGTGACTATGAGCAATTAAATCACAGGGCCATGCCCTTCAGACACTAACATTTTCAGGAGTTGGGCCTTAACAGAAATAAAAAGAAAAAGGTGGATTACAAATTAATAATGAGTTATTATTATAATGATTAATTTCTCCCAGAAAAATATACAGTAGTGGGACTGCTGGTCAAAAGACATAAAAAGTTTAGCCATTTTTTCTTGTAGAGTTTTAAATTGATATCCACAAAATTGGACCATTTTTTAAGTGTACTAGTTCCTCCAAAACTGACTATTCCTTTCTTTTGTCAAATTACAGTGTGGAGTGAAATACAAAATTCTGTTAATTTATTTTCTCTTACTATTAAGATTTTATTTTTTGAAAATTTTTTTCATTCAGCAAGGCTCTAGCCAATCAGGTACTGAATAGAACTGTATATAAAGAGAGAGCCAGAGCTTGAGAGAGGCATACATGAAGAGAGTCAGCACTGAAGTGGTGGGCCAGCAGCAAAAAAGAAGAGAGCTGAGAGGAAAACCTCTGAAAGCTGAGAGGAAGACCTCTGAGAGCCAGGAGGAAGCCCCATCTATTGATCTGTGCTGATTTCTCAGACAGAAGTCCTGTCTGTTGATCTGTGTTAATTTCTCAGACAGAAATCCTATCTATTGGTCTATGTCAGTTTCTCAGACAGAAGCCCTATCTGTTGATCTGTCTTAATTTCTCAGACAGAAATCCTGTCCTTTGATCTGTGTTGGTTTCTCAGACAGAAATTCTGTCTGTTGGTCTATGTCAGTTTCTTAGATAGAAGCCCTGTCTGTTGGTCTGTGTTAATTTCTCAGACAGAAATCCTATCTATTGGTCTATGTCAGTTTCTCAGACAGAAGTCCTGTCTGTTGATCTGTCTTAATTTCTCAGACAGAAATCCTGTCCTTTGATCTGTGCTGGTTTCTCAGACAGAAATTCTGCCTGTTGGTCTATGTCAGTTTCTTAGATAGAAGCCCTGTCTGTTGGTCTGTGTTAATTTCTCAGACAGAAGCTGTTATCTGTTGGTCTTTATGAATAAATGGAGATGATGATGCTGATGGTGTGTATTAATATCATTGTTGCCCTGCTGAGCTTTTTTTTCCCCAGAGGCAGAAGCTGAGGGAGTAGAGTAGTTCCTATGAGCTGAGATATGGAGCAGGAGCAGATAGCTGCCTATGTATGAATCCAAGTGAGAGTCAGGAGTGGTCAGCCCACAGAGGAAGAGCCATGGGACTTGGAAGTCAACCTCAAGTTAAGATGAAAGAGGACTTTACTTGGACACTTGATATTAAGGAGATTGTTCTTGCAGTGACCTAGGGGTGAATGGTATGGTATTTTGAAAAAGGATGTTACTTGGATACTTGATATTGATTAAGGATGTTGCTATTGTTATGATATATATATATATATATATATATATATATATATATATATATATATATATATATATCAGAGGATGCATTTTGCTTAAGGATATTGTATAAATGTTATACTTTTCTTTATTGAACAATGTTTAGTTTATTGCTGAATAGAGAGTTCATTATACTATGTGATTAGACTCTTGAAATCATTCACAACAGCAGTCCTCACAGTGCTGCTGTGATTGGCTTTACAGGATCTAACATATTCCAGGCATGAGGAACAGCCTGTGCCAGAGTTCACAGATAGGAGATAGGATGTTATGTGTGAGGAACTGCAAGGCTGACTTTGTTGAAATTTATAATCCATGAAGGGCAATAATGCATAAAATACTGGAAAGATAATTGGAACCAGATCATGAACAATTTTGAGAGCTAGACTTGGGATTTTATATTTGACCCAAAAGTTAATCGGGAACCCCTAAATTTATTGAGTTTGGGAGTGAAATGGTTGGACCTATGCTTTAGGAGTATGACATAGGCAGCTGTGTGGAAAATGGATTGGGAAATACCTGAGTTGGGGAGATCAGCGAAGAGGCAGTTTTACTAATTCAGGTGAAGGATGCTAAGGTCTTCGACTTGGATAGGGTGGTGACTATGTGAGAGGAGAGAAGGCGATGAATAGGAAAAATCTGGAGGTAAAATGGAGCCAGGTTGGCTGGGAGTGGGCTCCAGGTAACCTGGAAGCTGATTGTGAAAGGCTTTAAAGGCCAAATGAAGAAGCATCTGTGTTGTCATTTAAAGTTTGTTCTTCCTTTGAAAACCATTCATATCCTTTTACACCTTTGCTAATAGGGAATGGTCTTTGGTTTCATATATTTGTGTCACTTCCTTATATATTGGTGACACTGCATTTGTGAAATCCGATGCAAATATTTCTTCACTGTATCATTCCTCTTCCAAGCCTATCTTTATTGACATTATTTGTGCAAAATCATTTTAGTTTTATGTAGTCAAATTGTCTGTTTTATTTTTACTCTATTTTTTGTTTATTTAAGAATAAGCCATCTAGTCATAAGGAATAAGAAATAAACAGTTATCAAGCAGCAAGTATGTGTGAGGTACTGCGCTAAGTCCTTTTCACAAACATTATCTCATTTGATCCTCTTAACCCTTTGAGGTAGTTCCTATTATTAACCTTATTTTGCAGTTGAAGAAACTGAGGCAAATAGAGGTTAAGTGACTTGCCCAGGATCACACATATAATAAGTGTTTGAGGCTGGATTTGAATCTAGGCCCTGTGCTCGTCACCTTGCCATTTAGCAGCCTCATAATTGTGAAAGATGCCTGAAATATTTTTTTTATGATATGACTTTTTATAATCAGGTCTCTGCATCCATTTTGAGTTTATTGTAGCATTTGATGTAAAACATTGATCTAGACTTCGTTTCTGTCAAACTATTCTCCAGTTTTCCTGGTAGGTTTTGTCACATAGATTTTATTTCTCAGTAATTTAAGCTCCTTGGTTTATTAAGCACTGGGAAACTGGGTTTGATCACTTGTTTCTTGTTTATATTCTCTGTTCCACTAATCAACTTTTTTTGTATCCTAAGAAGTACCAAGTGTTTTGAGGACTCCTGATTTCCAATATAATTTGAGGTCTAGTAATGCTTCTTTCATGCGTTTTCTCAGTATTCTCCTGCTGAGTATTTTACTAGAATATTTCAAGTATAAAAGGGTGTAATTTTTTTAAGAATTATTTTCAGTGAATGGACTAAGTTTTGTTGTGGTTATTGTTAGGGGCTATAGGGAAAACTAATTACATCAGTGAGTTTAAAAGGGCACTGTGATGAGTATAATCTATCATTTGACTCTTCTGATTACAGCGGTATCCACTGAGTTGGCTGAATTTGATGGCAAATTGAACTCTGACCTTTAGAAAAAAAATTAGCTGAATCAGTCTTTTCAGATCATCAGTTAATACAGTAGAATTTTAGATTTAATGACTGACTTGTGCAAGGATGGTCTTCCCACAGGGAAAATTCTGATTATTTCTCATACCAGTATCCAGAGTATTTTATCTTGACACATCTGCTATTACATTCCAAGGAAACTGATTTCAAGGTATACCTCTTCGTTTTCCAAGGATGGCTTAATAATCTGTAATGAAATTCTTACACTCTGGTTATACTAACGGTTTTGGTAGCAGCTTCTAAAACTGAGAGTAAAAACATACTAATACTAGAATAGGACAAATATTGTGCTTTCTTATTGTTACAGCTTCTCTAGTCATACATATTTTAGATATTTGTTAATAAAGATTGTTGAATATATATATTTTTAAAACTGCTGAAGGTTGTATGTATATTTATACACACATATATGTGTGTTTATATGTGTACAAAAATGTGTAGGTAGATAGATAGCTGAACTTTACCACATATAATACAAAACAAAGAGGAAAATCCAAACTTGCCTTTCTATAGTAGGGTATTTATTTGTCAAAAGTAACAGTTTGCTTTCTTCAGCTCTTCACTTTATTTTGCTTGTATAGACAAAAATCTTACAATTATAGTATGGAATAAGGATTAACTGCTTTGGACATAATAAGATGAGATTATTTAGTGCCTGGAAGTGTCGGCAGTCAGCACAATGCTGAATAAATAGTTGTGGAATTGAACTGAATTATTACAAATATGTCTTCCTGGACAGTTGGGCTCTAACTTCCTGAACAATAACTTCTATTCTGCCTTCTGTTTAAATTCCTGACTTGGTCTTGCATTTCCAGTCATTTCTGGTTCTTTATAAGTTAATAGACTCTGACAACTTATATCACATATGTCTCCCTGAAAAAAGAAGCTAATATATACAAATCATAGAAATAAGATTTCAAGCTAGAAGGGAACATTGTGTTCATAGAGCTCAGCCACCTCAGTTTATTTTTATTTTGTCACCGTCACCACTGATGCTCTCTCATTAATTCTCTATCTTATTCCGTCTATCTGTCTGTCTGTCTGTCTGTCTCATACACCACACACACACACACACACACACACACACACACACACACACTCAGTAGAAATCTCCCTTATAAAACAAATAGGAACAGTCAAGCAGAGTAAGTCAACACATTGGTCATGTTGGAAAACATATGCCTCATTTTGCATTTCTAGTCCACTTCTCTGCTGAGACATAAGAGACATGTTTCAGCATCGGTCTTCTATAGACTTGACTGGTCATTGCATTGATCAGAGTTGTGAAGATTTTTCCATATTGTTTTCATTATACTATCATGTCATCTGTTTTTGCTCACTTTACTCTGCATCAATTCATAAAAAGGGTTCCCTAGTTTTCAATTCTTAATATTTGTCATTTCACAGAGCAAAGTAATTATAATTATTTTAGGATAATTGAATGTATCTGTAGCAGGAAAGGACCTCAGATGACACCTAGTCCTACAACCTCATTTTGTAGATGAGGAAACTCAGACTCACAGAGTTGAATAGCTTGCATAAGCTCACACAGATGGTAAGTGTTGGAGGTGAGCTATGAAGTCAGATCTTGTTTGCTTTCCAATGTTTCATTCATTTACTATGTTTTATTCATTTATTTTCCAAAAGATAGGTACCTGTTTTTTCCATTGTTTTGCTAATACAAAAAGAACTACTATAAATATTTCTGTTTACATGATAACTTGTCCTCTTTTTTTTTTTTAATGCTCATATTTATTTCTGGTACTGGTATTATTGGCTTAAAAAGTATATGCAATTTAGTGACTACTGGTATATATCAAAATTGTTTTCCAGAACAGTTGGAAAAATTTGCAATTCTATCAAGTTATTATTGTGATTGTCTTTCCTTATCTCTTGCAAAATTACTATTTTTATCTTTGTATCTTTATCAGTCTGTTTTAATTTATATTTCTTTTATTTGGGATTTGAAACATTCTTTCATATAGATGTTGATAGCTTGTGTTTCTTCATTTGAAAACTGCCTGTTTATATCTTTTGACCACTTTTTAATCTCCTAGAGAAAAGTGTGCTTTCTTAGATATTTATACCAATTTCCTGAGTATTATAGCTATCAGACTATCAGAGATGTTTCCTTTAACACTTTTTCTCTAGTTAACTGCTTCTTTTCAAATGTTGGCTTACAATAATTTTTGTCTAAAAGTATTTAAATTTCCTGGTTGTTTGAAGTTTTTTTTTGTTTGACCTGAAACATTGACCTGTTTCATTTCAATGTTAGATTTAGGGTTTTCTTTACTTCGTAACATAAGAATTCTTTCTAATTTTACTTAGTTCTAGGTTCTAGTAGTTCTGGTCAGTTTTCTTTAAGATTTCTTGAAATGTGTTACATTTTTAGTTTGGGCATAGTTTTCTGGAAGGCCACTGATTCTTAAACTATCTCCTTGTCTGGTTTTCCAGATCAGTTTTTTTTTAATAGTCTAACCCCAAATGTTAAAATTTTTTAGTCTTTTCACTGTGTTCTAATATTTATTGTTGTGTCATTGAATTTATGAGTTCTTTTTGCTCTATTCCATTTTAAAGGTATTCACAACTTATGTAAGCCTTTTAACCTTCTGTTCTAAGCTATTTATTCTCCCTCAAAGTCTTCCCTTAAAAGCTGTAATTTCATTCCTTATCTCTTATTTCATTTCTTTTCTCTGTTGTTGTAGTCTTTGTGGCAAATCTACTTACAATTATTGTACAACTGTTTTTTTATTCTGAAATTATGTCTTGACACTCTCCTAACCCATAGTATTTCTTCATTTTATTGGGACTTTATTCAAAGTGAGACTTGCCTAATGTCACTGAAGTAGATAAGTAGAAAATCTGAGATTTGAATGCAGATCTTCTTATTCCAAATCTACTACTTCTCACTAATCTGAACTCTTTCCATCTGATCTGAAATTGATTCTTGACTAATGACATTGGGCAAGGAAGAGACTGCTTTAGAAAACTATAGTAGATTTTCTACAGGTTACATGTTTTAATTTTAGGGCATATGATCCTCTCTCAAGTTTTATAAGTGATATGGAGACTTTTTGAAGTACATCAGAAAATACAACAGGCAGAAGCTTGTTTTTAGATGCATGGGATAGAGAATATATTCTGCATTGTTTAAGAGGGCAGAAAGCATCAAGGGACCGTGCATGCTTCAATCTAAAACCAACAACCAGCTATACTGCTTCTCTCAGAATTCCTACAACAGGAAAAATTAGTGAGTGGCTCTTTACATTATAGAAAGATTTGTAACTTTCCTGCCCTCCCAAGTATACTTTAAGACTGATCTTTTGTGGAAAACACACCAGACTGACTCCTTATGGAGAAATCCAAGAAAAAGTCAGAAGCTTCTCAGTTGGCTGAGAGTGGCTGGGTTCAGCAGCAATCTATTCTTGCTCAGAACTAAACCCATGTCAGGAACTTGAGAGCTCACACAAGGGAGATAGCAACCAGATTTAGCCTAAACATTATATTTCAAGAAATCTTAAAGAGAATTGCCCAGATTTCTTAGAAACAGAGGGCAGAGTAGAAAGAAAAAGAATTCACAAACCACCTCCTTAAAGAAACCCAAAATGAAAACTCCCAGAAACATGATAGCAAAATCCAGAGCTTCCAGATTAAAAAACCTAAGAATTCAAGGAGCATGGACACATAGTCAGGATTACATATGATTACATGTGATTATATAAAGTAGCAGAGAACTTGGAATACATATTCCAGAAGGCTAAGGATATAGATTTACTCTAAAGAATTCATGACCCAGAAAAACTGGGTATAATCCTCTAAAGATGGATTTTAACAAAATAGAGGACTTCCTAGTATTTCTGATGAAAAGACTGAATAATTTTGAAATAAAATAAAATTTTATTTTATTTTAAAATATAAATTTTATATAAAATTTATATAAAATATAAAAATTTTGAAGTTCAAACACAGGAGTTAAGAGAAACATAAAAAGGCAAACATGAGTGAATAGTCACAGAGGACTAAACAAGGATACAATACTTGCATTCAAATATGAGGAAATGATACACATTTCTCCTCTGAATTATATCACCACCAGGGATCCGGAGTCTAACTGTACAGAATTCCTACTTACCTACTTTCTAAAAGTGGTTCCATTATGTCTTGATGATCTTAAAAATGGAAAAAGAGGGAAAGAAGAATATGTTGGAGGGAGAGAGGGGAAAGGAAAGGAAGATTAGGGAAAATTCTCTCACAAAATTTGGTTGTACAGTAGCATTCTATACAACAAATAGGAAGGAGGGGAGCAGGTGACATTTGATCCTGTTAATAGTGAATCTAAACTGGTGGGAAGAGCACACACAGGCACACATGGACAGACACACAGACACAGACACACATACGTACTATCAGGTACAGAAATACATTTCACTCCACAAGAAAATAGATGGGAAACAGGAGAAGGGAGGAAAAGGGAAAAGAGGGAATTAGTTGGAGAGTAGGTTAAGGATTAATCCTAAACAAAATGAACTGTAAGGAAGTATAAAAATATTTAAAGAAGCCCTTTTTGGAGGTTGCAAAGATTGGAAACTGAGTGGGGTATATCCATTAAGGAAAGAATGGTTGAACAAGTCATGATGTACAAATGTGATGGAATTTTATTGTGCTATAAGAAATGATAGTGGTGGTTTCAGAGACACCTGGAAAGACTTGTTTGAATCGAAAAGTGGGGTGAACACAATCAGGAGAAGAATTTATATAATGATAACAATATTATAAAGAAAAATAACTTTGAATGACTTAGAAACTCTAATTACTATGATGAAAAAACATGATAGTAGAGAATTAATGAAACATACTTCTCACCTCCTGAGAAGGCAAAATTTTATATACACGTGTGTATGTCAATCTGATGTGATGTATATGTATCACATTAGATAAACATGTATACACATATTATTTTGAGTATGATCAATTTGGGAATTTGTTTTGCTGACTATACACTTTTGTAATGGGTTTTTCTTTTGTTTTCAATTGAGGCGATGTAGGAAGAGAAAAGGAGGATTTTTGCTGATTGAGAAATATAAAATTTAATTTAAAAAATTAAAAAGACTATGTTTATAGTCAGTTTATTTGCAGTGAGCAAATTATATATTATATAAACTATTATATAATATATGTTATAGAAAGTGTTACATAATATTATATATTATATATAAAATTATATAAAGTAAAATTTCCCCCAAACTAAAGCTATTTTCCAAGGATCTGTAGGGCAGAGATGTCAAATGATATGATAAAATGTAGATAATATTACATTTAAAAACTAAATCTGCAGCAGTCTTAGTATACATACTCTGAGTTTGGCATCATTGCTTTTGGGAATTCTGGTCTTCTGCATGATCAGAGCAGAGAGACTTTGAAAAAGAATGTTACTGAAACTTTTTTTTCTAAAATATTGTATATAAAATTATTTATGCATCTGAATTATTACATATGACTTTTTATTATAGACATAGGCTTAATTTCTTCAAAAATGTTCCAATTCCATTTTATCCTTAGGATATCATATGTTTTCATGTCCCTGGATTAGCCTTTATGGGTTCTAACAACATATTCAACCCTGAGACTGTATTTGGACAAATAAGTTTGGGAAATTAGATACACCTATAACACTAATGAGCCTCTTTTGAAAAAGCTACACTTCCTCTCTTGTATTTGATGAAATTACTAGTTTTACTTGATGGGAGAAATGGTCAGAATTCTTATTCATGTGTTAATAGTATGAAAATACTACGTTTTGTCATATTGCAGGGGGCTGTAATATGAAAGCAAAAGGCATCTTTTGCTTAATCCCTTTGAAAGTCTAATATTCCTAGCATCTTAGGAGATATTTTTTCTTTGTTCATTAACAGTGTTCTATAGTTCATGAACTGATAGTTCATTTATCCCTCTTGTACTCTAATTTTTTTCTTCCAATCAATAAATTGCATCTTTAATACACTCAGGTACCCAAGAACTAATTGTATAATTTAGAAACACAAAAATTCTCATTACCCCCCCACAGTCTTCTATAGTGTTTTTTCTTTGGAACCCTGCAAACATTTGGCAAGGTTTTCTCTGCTAACACCATCATAGAAACTTTTGAATTTACATTCAAAGAAAGAAGACTATTTTATTTTCTTGTAAGGAGAACAGAATTACCTTCTACTTCATTGTCATCTAAAAACCAAGATGAGGCATATAATGTTCAATGAAGGATCTGTGTTAATACTTTTTAATACCTTAGGATGGGTTACCTAGAAATTGGAATACCAGTCAGATTGATGTAAGAAGACATTTGTATAATAAGTTGGCTACTTGAAACAATATCACTCTTTATTTATGTAAACACTTTTGATGTTTGCTTTGCTGTCTTTTGTCTTAGGATGATTAAATTACACAGGAGGGCTCATCTGTATAAGTTGGATCTAGCATCTAATTTTCATCAAGTCTTTATTTTATCCAGTTTTACTGTTTAGTTAATTAAAGATTAAAAAGATCAGATGACATGTCCAAGGTCATTCACTGAGTCAATGACTTAGCTCAAATGAACTTTTTTCATGGTTTCTGTTCCTGCTCTATTCCATTGCCACATTTTATATTCATCAATCTGTAATTAACATTTGAATTAAAATTCTCCTGCTCTCCCTGTGAACTGTCCATATTTAAGGATCTTGAATGCAAGTGGGATTTATGAAAAGTCTGTGTTCATATGCCTCATTTTTTATCCGAAAATGAGAAACATATAGAGATCAATTATGTTAATCTTCAGCTTGACAGATGCAGTTTCTAGGGATTTGTAACCTCATGCCAGCAGAATCAAGCCACCCGGTGTTCTGACTTACAACTGTGAAACTTGCGTGGAGCTGTATGATAAGTCATGTGCTGTCTGGTATTTGAAGCACTAGAAGTAGCAGAATGTAAGGCGGCCTGTAAATAAATTACCTCATTTCAGTGGCATGAAGGCTTTGCCAGCCTGGAAATGTTTCGCATTCATTTCCTAGGGGCCTTTGGATGTGCAGCATAGTTGTTGACTTTTTTTTTAGGAGATGCTGAAAGGCTTTAGATACTCCGATGCCATATGTTAAATTTGCAAGGACTGAATGAGGAAGGTACAAGGAAAAGATTAGACAATGGGAAAACTATAATTAGCCTCCAAAGACTTTGGACTTTTTAGACAATGGAAATCAACATGCAAAATACGTTTTGTGTGTGAATTTTCTTAAATTAATTCAATGAATAAAGAAAAGTTTGCACTACTACTAGACAGATGCTACTGCTATTGCTACTACTACTATTACTACTACTATTTATGTAAAGCTTTAAGGTCTTTAATAAAAAAAAGTCTTTTCATATGATGTCTCATTTAAATCTCAATGGGGGTGGTAAATATGATTATCCCCATTTTGCAGAGGGAGAAACTGAGGCTGAGAGGCTAAATGATTTTCCCAGGTAACACATGACTGAGGCAGGACAATTATATGGGTTTTCATTTATTGTCTTTTTTTTGGGAGGAGAAAAGAGAAATGAATTAATCTCAAAATATGCTAACGTTACCAAAAGGAATAAAACTAGAGTATTTAATTTATCTTCCCTTTGAAAGCTGTGCAAGCATTACAGCATTTTTGTTGGATGAAAAGAAATATTTTCTGGAATTGATTGCAATAATAATATTTGTGTAACTCCTAGGCTGCCCTGTCTCCTTCCCCACTCAACCCCTGAGTAGAATACTGTGTTCTGGAAGAAGACGTGAGTTTTGATGTTTCTGCAAAGACAAATACACAGACAAATCAATGAGTTAAGTTAATCACCACTACACAAATGACTCTGGCAGAGATAAATTAGAAAGTGAGAGTGATAGTTTGAAACAATACTTATAAAAGATTAAAAAAATAAAGGGGAATGGTTAGGGAACTGTTAAGATTAGGTAGAGACCGAGGAAAGAGCAAGAGGAGGGTCTTTATCTTGCAGCATCTTCAAACAGTAAAAACAAAGTGTCAGCTTATGTACATTTTATATCAATTCAGGTCTAGAGGCCAATTTGGCACAACATGTGTTTGGATCATGTACTGTTCAGGATCACCCTGCTCCGTGATGCTGATTTATAGCTTTGTACAGCTCAGGCTTTTATTTTGCTTCTTGCGAAGAGCCTTAATTCATGATGGAAGGATAGATAACACTTGAGGTTACCACAGAAGTTTTAAAGCATGTCACTCACACCTTGATGGCAATGAAGCCCATCTCTAAACAGCATTGCTTTGTGAGTGGCACTAAGAGGAGCTGATACTATTTTGTCAGGAAAACTAAAATACAACACAGAACAAGGATTTTGCCAGGTGAGCTGTTTCAAGAAGTTGGTAAAGACACAGCTGTTTCATTTAAAAGGAATTTATACCAAGATGTGATAAACACAGATCTTTGCTAGAACCTAGAAGGAATTTCTGAAACTGATTGTTTTTTTAGTAATCCATCAGAAAATAGATTGATTTATTCCTGGAGCTACCCAGGGAACTCAGATAAACCAACCTTGTAGGCATTTTTAACTTCACCAATTATCTGAGATGGGTTTCATTGCAAAAAAAAAAAAAAAAAAAAAAAAAAAAAGGTTATTTTGAGGAGGGAGGACATACTTCAGCACTTTACTGTCATATTTTTGGTTTTGGTTTGTGGTTGCTTGAATTTTAGAGTAGCATATAATATAAGCATCCTTCGTGGGATTTCAATTTTGGAAATTGGACATCTTTTCTGGGATTCAAAAAATATATTCCAGTCAAATACATTTGCTTCCTATCTTGTCCTCTCTCTCTCTCTCTCTCTCTCTCTCTCTCTCTCTCTCTCTCTCTCTCTCTCTCTCTCTCTCTCTCTCTCTCTCTCTCCCCTCACTCTGTCCCTCCTCGAAACTGTTTTGCTTCTGACCAGAGTCTCCACTAATCTGATTTCCCTTCTATCAGCCTCCCCTTCTTTTATCTCCCTCCCCTCCTACTTCTTTGTAAGATTTCAGTAACCATAAGTATGCATGTTATTCCCCCTTTGATTTAATTTTGATGAGAGTAAGATTTGTGTGGCTCACTCCCCTCCAGTTGTTCCCTCCACTATAAAAGCTCTTTTGTGCCTCTTTTATATGAGATAATGTACTCTATTCTCCTGCTCCTTTCTCATCCCTTAATTTTATTTTTTAGATATCATTCCATCATAGTCAACTCACATCCATATCCTCTATGTGTATTCCTTTTAACTGCCCTAATAATGATATAATTCTTAGGAGTTACAAGTATCATCTTCTCATGTATTCACCATATTGAATCCTTTATGATTTCTCTTTCCCATTTACCTTTTTATGTTTCTCTTGAATCTTGTATTTGAAAGTCAAATTTTTTGTTTAGCTCTGGTCTTTTTTAATAGGAATGCTTGAAAATCCTCTATTTCATTAATTATGCATTCTTCCCATGAAGGATTATTATCAGTTTTGTTGGATAGGTGATTCTTCATTGTAATCCTAGCTCCTTTGCCTCTCAGACAGAATATCATATTCCAAGCCCTCTGATCCTTCACTGCAGAAGCTGCTAAATCTTGTGTTATCCTGACCATGACTCCTTAATACTTGAATTGTTTCTTTCTGACTGCTTGAAATATTTTCTCCTTGACCTGGAATCTCTGAAATTTGACTTTAATATTCCTGAGGGTTTCCATTTTGGGATCTCTTTCAGGAAGTGATTGGTGGATTCTTTCAATTTCTATTTTATCCTCTGGTTCTAGGATACCAGGGCAATTTTCCTTGATAATTTTTTGAAATATGATGTCCAGATTCTTTTTTTGATCATGGCTTTCAGATAGTCCAGTAATTCTTAATTATCTCTCCTGGATCTATTTTTCCTATCAGTTGTTTTTCCAATGAGATATTTTCTCCCTCCCTCCCAAACCTGTGAGCCATTGTTCCACTTAGCTGCAGTTGTTTTCTGCCTCCTGATTTCCTTTACAGTATGGATGTCAAAACTGATATGACTCACTGCCTTGACCCTAATACAGGCTTTCAAGACAGGATTATTGCAATAGCTTTCTAGTTGGTCTTCCTGCCTTAAGTTCCTGCTCATTCTTATCTGTCTTCCCTTCAGTTATCAAATTGATCTTCCTAAAATACAAGTCTGAATTATGTCATCCTTTACTCCACTGGCTCCCTGTTAGCTCCAAGATACAATCCTTTGTTTGGTCCTTTGTGATTTTGTTCTTTGTTCTTTCCTATTCTCCAGTTTTTTCATATCTTACTCCTCTCCATCAACCCTGTGATCCAGTGGCACAGGCTTCCTTACTATTCTTCTCATATAACACTTTATTTCTCAACTCTGTGCATCTTCATTGGCAGTCCCTCATGTCTAGAATTCCTTCACTTTTCATCTCTACTTCTTAGCATCCTTGGCTTCCTTCTGGTCTCAGCTAAAATCCTACCTTTTGGAAGAAACCTTTCTTGACCTTCTAGATCAATGCTAGTGCCTTCCCTCTGAAATTATCTCCAACTCATCCAGTCTTTATCTTGTTCATACATAGTTGTTCTCATGTTTTCTCTCTCTTTAGATTGTGAGCTTCTTGAAGACTTTGTTTTTACCTTTCTTTGTACCCTTGGTGCTTGGCACAGTCCCTGGCACATATTAGGCACTAAACAAATGCTTGTTTAGTTGAATTGGGCACTTAGGTGGTGCATAGGAAGGCGGAACTGGAGTCAGGATGACCCGAGTTCAGCTATGACCTCAGGCGCTTCCTAGCCATGTGAACTGGGCAAGTCACCTAACCCTATTTACCTCAGTTTCCCCATCTGTAAAATGAGCTGGAGAAGGAAATGGCAAACTACTCTAGTATCTTTGCCAGCAAAATCCCAAATGGGATCACAAAGAGTTGTACACTACTGAAAATGACTGAACAATAACAAAATTAGTTGAAATGACTTGATTTCCTCTCGTAGTATGTCTGTTTATTGATGATCTTTGGATAAGAAACCTATGCTATTTTGATCCAAGGATGTTGTCCCTTATCTCTTATGGTTATGGTTTTCTTCTTGGTTCAACAGTAATGTGTTCATTTGGCTTTCTCTCCCAACAGATCTACTGATAAATGATCCCAGTGCTGAGGCATCAGATGAATAGCACGAATCCTCTTGCCTTTTCTGATAACTCTGCCCAAACCCATTTTGAAAAGATCTGGCATCCAACATACATGGCTCAGACTCAAGCCTAAGTCATCTGTGGGTCAAAACTGGAGTGGATCTGGAAAGGAAGTTTTGTACAGGGAGGGCTAACCAGTGAGCAGAAACCTGAAAAGGCCATAAGGATCATAAAATTATAGATTTAGGGTTAGAAAGGATCTTAAAGGTCATTTAGTATGATTGCTTCATTTTACAGATGAGTTTAGTTAACTTGTCTAAGGTGAGATGGTAAGTAGCAAAATTAGGATTTGAACCCAGGATCTTTATACAATACAGCATATATAAAATCATTTTTGTTATTAGCATCATTGTCCTCATTCTCCAAAAGTATTTTTAATTCCCTCTATGACCTTGGTGCTGTTTTGGTACAGGTGAATACTAACACCAGGTAAAATTCTACTACATATAAAACACACAAGGTATAGATTAGTGATTAATACATTTATGAAATGATACTGACAGACTAGTAAAGGATGACTGGAATTTCAAAAGGGAGAGTGATTTTTTAAAAAATAACCCAAAACTTTAGTAAAGACCTTATTTCTTTGCCTCCTTTATTTACTTCCCACCTCTTTCCCCTTTGTCAATGTCTTTCAAACAGAAAAAAAAATGAATTGACCTGATACCTGTATGCTCCTTGTAGAACAAAGTGATTATTAATTATTGTATAATTCTTAGTAATTGTTGAATGATTGATTCTGATCTATAAGTAGGGCATATACATATACATTTGTATATATGTATATATGACACATGTACATATGTATATATAATATGCATACCTATGTACTATACTCATATATATTTTGTCCTTATATGGTTTCATTTGTGTGAGGAACATCTGGCAATGAAACTCTATCAGTGCACATCAGTAAACACATGCAATTTGGAGAAAGTTACCTGGGCCACTGAGAGGTTCAATCACTTTCTTGGTGTCACATAGACAACATGTGGTATATGTCAGAGGCAGGGATTTCATCGAGTTCTTCATGACTAAGGCCAGCTCTCTATCTGTTACCCAATCCTGCCTCTCACAAACAAGTCAGAAAGGTAAGTTCACTAAATAGTAATTAGCAAGATTCTCCTATGCATAATCATAGATTTAGGACTACAAGATATCTCATAACCATGAAGGGGATAATGGAGATTTGCTCAGGGTTTCACCAGTAGTGAATGGCAAAGCTGGGAGATAAACCCAGGTCCCTCTGACTCCAAATGGAAGGGTTTTCCCATTATACCACGCTGCTTTAATTCCTATGAATGCTATTCTTGAGTATTTTGAACAACTTCCATCCTCCATGAGTTTTGTGGCACCCAGTGGATGCAGCATTATTTACCAGTCCTGTAAGTAACCTCAGTTGACATGCAGTTGTTCACTTAGTTAAAATACAAGTAATGTTCCAAATTGTTTTCCACCATTTTCTTTCCACTTCTAATTTTGTTCCATGTGCCAACCCCCCCCCCCCAACCCAGGAAGCATATTTGGTTATTTCAGTAACAATAACTCTTTGAGAAAATTGTTGAAGCATTTAGGTAAGTTGGAGAGATGCCACAGAAAGTCTCCTTTAGACCTCCTCTTCCATTGCTCAGAGGAAAAATGTCCAGCTCTTTGAGATCCTTCTCTGAACACTAAGTTCCCTCTTACCTTGGAATGCTGAAAGCAACTGGCCTCCAGCGGCCTAAAAACCAATTGGTTCTGAATTCTTTGCTTCACATGACTGATGGTTGGAAAGGTAAAGTTTATTCACAGATTCTCTGCAGTTGCTACAGAGATCCCAAGTCAGACTGCCCTGGGGCAAAAGATGCTCCTCCATAAAGCAGTAATGAAAGAACAGGGCTTAAGGAATGTCATTTTTCAAATTCAACAAAAGCAATTCAAAATGTATAATTTGGCAGTCTTAACAGTGCCTTTTATGGGTAATGCTATCTTTAATTAGTTTTTAATCTCCAGCAAAAGGCCATGCTTGCAAAGGTCTCCATAGAAATGCTTATTATAGTGTATCTGTGAACTTTGTGGGGGTATTGAGTAACAAAAACGCATCCTCCCTAAGTGTGCTATGCAATCAGCTGCATTTCTTTGAAAAATGTTAACAATCTCCCAGCACAGTGACTTTCTGCTATAAGGTCTCTCCTGCTTCTCATGTCCTATGAGCCTTTCCTTTCGATTTGTTCTGCCCATTTCTTTCAATGGCTCCATTGCTTTATCTCTTCTCTTTTAGTCTGATAAAGCATGGGTAAATGTCTAAGGTGCTACAAGGTAGGCACGATCACACTTGATTCAATAGCAAAGAGCACCTGGCAGCTTGATTTGCAAGGTAAACTGACTGCGGTTACCCTTCTTCATTGCAGAGATGTAGTCCTGGGTCTCCCAGTCCAAGATTGCAATATTGCAGTTTGATGTGAGCCCCATTTGCTTAGAGTATTGCTTGCTGGGACTAGTAGTCTAAAGGTCACCCATAACATACAGCAATTGGTGTAAAAGATTCTCAGTGCATTGCATCGATACATGGACTTTAAGAATGAGCAGCATACCATGGGTTTTCCCTGTAAACTAGATCATGCCTCTGTTTACTGAATGGGTGGTCACTGCACAATACCAATGCTTTTATAAAATGTTTATAAAGGACTTGTTTACTTAGAAAAGGTGCACACATCCTTTAGGAAACTGATATTTTTCTTTCCATGAAATACCTACTCTTTGACAATCCATAGCAAGGGAACATGGCAGTAGAAACAAAGCAGTAAGCCTGTTAAAATCTAACTCAGCCTTTAATAAGGGAATGTCATGTTTCATTTAAAAGCTTCTCCTCACCTCCTTTTTTTGTACTGTCAACTGAATGAAAAGCTGGAATTATAATTACACGGCTGCCTTTGCTTCATATTATCTGTAAGATCTCACATTATTTTTCCACCCCTTTCCTTCCCCCTCCCATCTCCCTCTCTCTTCCTTCCTCTCTGACTTTTCCACTTGCTTTTTCTTAAGTAGCTATCAGAATGCTAGAGCTTTGTTGATTAAGCAGCTGACTGGCTGTGGTACTTGTTAATAAGGGGGTGACAAGCAAAAAAATAAAATAAAATCGATGACTGCACTTGGAATGTTTCACACCATGGGCTATCATTCCAGCCCCGTTGGGTGGAAAATGAGGTGACTTTTAGTTTCCACCTCTTACCAGAGCATGAAATCAGAATGAAACTAACTTTGACAGATGTTCACTCACTTGAATTTAGGGATCTTACTGCTTTTATCAAGTCCATGCTACCTTTTTCTGGATTTGTCATATTACTCTTTAGTGGCCACCATTAGGATCCTCACCAGCCACTCCTCATTTTAAGACTTGATCAAGTTTTATTTGTTGCTACCCACTGCTCCCCATTCATGTCAGTTGGACAGTAGGCTTTCTTTTTTCCTAATCATACCCATTAACCACAGTGGTAACAGTAGGATATATGCCAATGCACAAATAGCAGTATAAATATTGGAAATCATCACAACTCTTCCCTTGAAAATTCGCATATGTAATGAAAAAGAATAATAGACTGGCTAACTGCTACATGGAAATTCTCTTTAAAGTGGATGACTGTACATTCTACAAGGAACAGAGCTTCTTGCTTGATTTTTAAGGTAGATTTGATTTGAATTTAGTAATGGGAGAAAGCCAGAACAATGGGATCCTACTATGTGAATTCTTACAAGCCTCTCATGATAAATCGCTAGGAGAAGAATTTATGGTGAACTTATAAAAGTGTAGTAAAATCCACTTCATACATACCACTGAGGTGATTATACTTGTCAATCAAGTTATGCTCCCTACGTACATAAGGGCATATAGAGAGTCTCATAGTACAGTTGAAATTGATGATAAGTTTGATCCTTATTCACCAGCATCTAGAGTTTGATGAGATTCTACTGTAAAATGGAAATAACTTTCATAAATTGGTATATCTCAACCATAATTTCCTAAATTAATTGGGCTTCAGAATTGTCTAGGTCTTGAAATTTGTTGACAGAAATCATAAATGCTAATAACGGAGTCATGAAATACCTCCAAGGATAAAAGGGCATGGAAAGTGGTAGGATACACAGATAAAACATTGGATTTGGAGTCAAATGACCTGGTTTTGAATCTTGAATCTGTTACTACTTATGTGACCTTGGGCAAATCTCTCTTGATTTTCCACAGCCTCAGTTTCTTATCAGTAAAATCAAGGGGCTGGTTTCTGCCTCTTACCTGCTCTAAATCTATGCTTCTACAACATTCTGAAACATTATAAAGACTAAGATGACATTTATGCCAAAAAGAAAAAAAATTCTACACGCAATAGGTATTTTGGCCATTGACTTAAATAGGGCAGAGATATAGCATTTCGGAGAGGAATGGTCCTCTAGTACCTCAAGCTTAGAGTTCTCTCTAATGACTCTGTTGGGATGAGTCAACACGTTGTCTTATTCTCTTTCTGCGGACTGTCCTGTCCTATCTCTGTGATGAGGTGTTTGCTCTTCAATGCCAGTTCTCCATTCTGTAAGGCTCTTTCTTAAGGTCAGCCACAATTGTGTCTTTGACTTATGCTGAGACCTTTGTTGTCTGTAGGCAATATAACACCATTCTGAATTGAACCCAGTGCAACATTGACTTCACTTTTTATTCACCCTTGGTGCTGCTTGCCATCTTGCGATGAAAGAACATAATCTTTATCTTGCTTTTTGTGACTGGGAAGGATATTTCATACTCTCCCCAATGTCTTCATGCTTTCTTTCATGATTCATCTTAATTCTTTCCTCTCTTCCTCAGATTTAGAGAGCAGCAAATTTCCTACAGGTAGTTGGCACAGTGGATAGAGTGTTGGGCTTACAGTCAGGAAGACTGAGTTCAAATTAGGCCTCTGATGGTCACTAGCTGTGTGACTCTGGGCAAATCACTTAACCCTGTTTGCCTCCTTTCCTCATCTATAAAATGAGCTGGAGAAGGAAGTGGCAAACTATTCTGGTATCTTTGCCAAGAAAACCCCAAATGGGGTCACAAAGAGTTGGACATGACTGAAACAACTGAACAACAGTATTCCCCATCTTTTTCTGTTCACATGTAATTATTTCTAACATGGGTTCTTTCATATAGTCCTTCTATTCACATCCTTATGGAGTACCTAGTTTTGGGGGAACACAGTTTTGGAAACCATTCAAAACTATAAGTCTAAACATCTGAGTGAATTCTACATTTGAATGAAGTGTAAAAATCTGGGCAAGGACTCTTATTTTTGCTTTTTATCCCTAACACCTAGCACAATTCCTTGCCTATTGCAGATATTTAATAAGTGTTTATTGAGTTATTACTTTCTAGATTTTTCCATACTAATCATTGATAGTTGCCTTTTTTGACATCTTCAAAATATTTATTTCATTCAGCCTCTTTCTTGCTTCTATTTATTTTGCATCATGGAATTTTAGAGGTATTAATGTGCCTTAGTCAATTTATATAGTTCATGAGTTCTACCTTTGTTTATTTCACTGAGATCACATGCATGCATATTTTTCATACCCTTCTGTTGTGTGTTTAGTAGCAAATGAAGCTCCAGATGAGTACCTCAGTCCCCTAACATATCATATGTCCCATGGTTAATACTGCAGGAAGAAGCTAATTTTAAACCCTGAAACTCATGGTGAAACTACATTAAGGAAATACGATAATTTAATAGGCAAATATTTGAAAGGATTACTTGAGATAACGAGCCTAATGTTTGTTCATCTGAAATAAGGCCAACCTACTTTTGCAATTAACTATTTGGAAATTCATTAAAGGAATTTTGGTTAAACTAAATGCT
The DNA here is from genome assembly GCA_023548195.1 of Bettongia penicillata ogilbyi. NCBI lineage: Eukaryota > Metazoa > Chordata > Mammalia > Diprotodontia > Potoroidae > Bettongia > Bettongia penicillata. Next base: position 1,773,666 of record JAJHZJ010000539.1, on the reverse strand, counting down.
TTGAAATGTATTTTTTTTCTGCTGTGAATTTTTTGATTGGGTTTAAAAAATGAAAAAGGCTTTCTATTCATCATGTCTCTGGTGACTCAATTTTCATGCCATGCAGTGCAAAACACTCTACTTATATATTTATTACATCTTTACTGCATATAATACCATCAGCTAAAATGTTGTTACATGAGCAAGATTTCTATAGCTTCATGGCTGCATAGAATTCACCAATATTTGGGGTCTGTCCTCAGGGACCTGGTAACTTAAAGCAGCTCCATCAAGTTACTGGCTAAAGATAGCCAGAAGTGAATCCTTCACTTTTCACTAGGTTGTGTAGCTGTTGGTGCCATAAACCATCCCAAAGATAGGGAGAGGAAATGGACCTGTCATTTCTGTGGAATAGAGAATGCATGGTAAGGAGAGTCCTTTGTTAATGAAATTTATTACCTCTGCCACTTAGAGAGGAGCCTAGAGCTCTGAGCAATTGTGACTCCCAGAATCACACAGCCTAGGTGTCTCTAGCTCTAAGTTCTATGATCCACAATATTCCACACTGCCTCCCTCCCATAAAATGGGGATGGTTATTTTGACACATACATAAACAATTGTATAGAGTGGCCTCTAGAGTTTCACTTTTTAAAATAGCTACAGTTTCTTAGGGCAGCTAGGTAGCTCAATGGACAGACATCTCCCTCAGTTCAAATCTGGTCTCAGATAGCTTTGTGACCGTGGGCAAGTCATTTAACCCTGTTTGACTCAGGTTCCTCATCTGTAAAATGACATAGAGAAAGAAATGACAAACCACTCCAGTATATTTGCCAAGAAAATCCCAAATGGGGTCATGATTGGGATCAGACATGACTGAAACAACTGACCAACAATACCGCAGAATTTCTAAAGTACAACCCACATAGGACTGACTGATAACATAGTCATGTATTGTTACAATAAAAGACACTCCTTCTATAAACAAAATTGATTACACTGGAAACCCACCACATTCTTCTTTGTAAGTGTTCTCAGAGCAATCATGTTCTGGGAGAAAGCTACAACCCTAGGGCTTCTTTGATGGGGCTAATTACAACTTGAACATGAAAGAAATATTAATTATTTGACTTCTGCCTCATGCTTTTCTTTGTAACATTTTACATGCTCTGCATTACTCTGAGGTTGTACCCCAACATTCATTTGAATTAGCATGTGATGGTTTTTGTGGGACTCTCTGGGCAACCAGAAAAGGAAGGTTTCATTCTTTACGGTTCATGAAGATTAGGATTTGGGAAAGTAAAGAATGAGTTCTGTGTGGAAATTCTTCAGATGAACCACGTCTCTGGAGGAAATGCAGCAAAGATTCCCAGAAATGGAGTACTTGGGAAGCATCAGTATGTTTTATAGGGAAAATGCTAATGATCGTCAGAGGGCAGAAAATCATGTAGGTTATGTTGAACACTGTAATTTTTTTTTAATGCACAGACTTCTTTATTTTTATTTTTTGCATTAGAAGGTTGAAGTATGTTCTGAGTTAAAAAAGTAAAAGAGATCCTGTCCTCTTCAAAGAGAAAAGTTTTAGCTTTCTGTATAACAAAGATGAAATAAGGCAGTATGGCAGCTTGGGAATTTAGCTTGTGTAACTTAAATACATACAAACTGAAAATGTAGATAATTTAACTGGAAGAGATATTAATAAAACTATTATAATACTTAGAAATATCATTTTTCTCAGCTTTGGGTATGCCCTTCATTGATTAAAAAAAAAACCAAAAACCATGGCTTCTATATTCCTTAGAAAATAGCTGTCAGGAGTTACTGTGACTGAAACTTTATGGTGAACTTCCTATTAATGATGATTTCCAGACTTGGCTAGGATGGTCCTTGAACTTTGTCAGATCTATATTTTAAGCATTTCCAAAAGTTTTAGAACATTTTATAGTCTTATACCCTTCAAGTACTGAAAGTAATTTCCATATCACAATGTGGCATAAGAATAGCATTTTCCTAGTGTAAGATACTTTATATAAACCGGATATAGGATGGTGCTAGAGGCCAGTATGAGCTGAGGCAAGATCTTTGTGGTGAAATGTAAAATCTCACAGTAATTGGTAATCTCATGATTTAATATGAATGTTAGGTATAATGGATAAGCTCATTGCTTCTTATAACCAGAGAGGGCAATTCTAACTAAAGGGAAGGTAGTGGGGAGGAAGTAGGGGGCGGAGGTGGTTTAGAACCATGTAACCTCACTACAATCAGGCACTCTCTTAATTAGAGTATTAATCGGTGTAGAAGTGGGAATTAAACTTGGAAACGTGATAGAAAAGCTGACATCAGAGTTATTAACTTGAAATCATTGCCACTCAAATCAAATCAGAAAATACCATTGTTGTCATTGCTGACACTCTCAACACTTTGTTCTGAGGAGGAAAAGGAAATTCCAAGTAAAAGAGATGAAGGGATTGTGTGTGTGTGTGTGTGTGTGTGTGTGTGTGTGTGTGTGTCCCTTGAGATTGATGTCATAATACTAATAGATTAAACACATAATTAAAACAGGAAGGGTTGTTGCATATTGACTTTTATCTAAATATTAAAAATGTATCAGCACCAAACTCATTTTCCTCCAGCTGTCTCAAAGAGGTAAAAGTAAGAGCTCATTGCTCTAGCAAAAGAAATTACTCTGGTGAATTTCAGAAAAGTGTTTTAAAAATAGCTGATGTAATTTTTCCTATCAGAAACTTGTTCTCTTAATCTTTATGTGGCATGCTAGACTTTCCACCCTTGACATAGAAGTGAGTCATGGAAGCAAGGGATGAGTTCTCCCTGTATGAACAGCCTCGCCACTCTCCATAATCTCTGTGTAGTTAAGCTGAGCCACACTTGTCCGTTAAGTTTGAGATGGTTTCCATCTTCACCACTGACCAGCTAGTCCTTCAGACCTTTCTTACTTTGTCGTCTGCTTTTCACATCTCCTTTTGATCAACAGCCATGACCAAAGCTTGCATGGTTTCCGCAACGACCCCTGGATTCCCTTAATCTCTTTTGCTCAACGTCACTCCAACTGAAATCTTTCTCTAGCTCCCAGCAACCTGCACAAAGAATGAACGTTGACACATTAAGTAGTCTGGGGAGGCAGTATACTTCTCCAAAATGCTGATAGAACTGATCTCTCACCCAATCCTCACTCCTTACAAAAGGTTCAATTTTATTTTCATGGTGCTCCAATTTACAGCTAGCAGTTACATCTGGGATAGGTTTTGCATTTTGGACATTGGAACGCTATGATTTTAGGGCTGACGTTTCATGTGACCACCTGCAGGCTGCATATCAGAGGAGCTGCCAGTACTCTGTGCATTGCTCCCAGGGAACTTAGCTAGACCTATGGTTTAATTCACAGTATTGATTATGCCAAGTGGGCAGCTGCTATCTTTTTTTTCCTTTTAAAATAAACCACAGAACCTTGTTGTGTTAGATGAATGCCAGTAATATAATCAGCTTGAAAATCTCACAGGGCAAACTTTTTTTAAAATAGGATTTAACTAGCTATATAACTAATAAAAAGATTGCCTATGCTCCCAGTGTGATTATTTTCATTCTGGGCATTTGAGAAACTGGATATTGTTGCTCCATGGTTCTCTTGCAGTGGGCAATTGAGGCTGCTCCTTTTTTCCAAGAACATGTTTCCTTAGCATTCAGATGACTTACTTCTTGTGTGCAACAAAATTTATTGGAGCATATTAGAGTCTTTAAATGTCACTGAATATATCTTGGGTGCACTGTCTTTTAAAATGCTGGACCTATTGAAGCCTTCATGTTTTACACACCCTGACTTGTTTTTTTCTGAAGTGCTACTGTTCATAGGCACTAAGCTGGCTACTCACTGTTTCTCTTTCCCCTGCCCTTTCTGCCCTCTGTTCCATTACCTCTTTTATTTCATATTTCTGTATATGTACTTGTCCACCAAAACCAAACCAAACCAGTTTTCTTGAGGACAAGGACTGTTTCATTTTTTTGTATCCTCCAACATCTAACACAGTGTCTGATATGTTAACGTTAATTGGTTGATAGTTATTTATGAAATCTTATACCCTAATTGTAACTGAAAAAGCAAAAGTCTTGGTTTGTTTCACCTATGGCAAGAACTAGACCGCTTTTATCCAATCAGAAGTCTCATCACTATTCTGACTGAGTCAGGTTTTGATAACCAATACATTCTCCACTTGCCCTTAGTGGCCTCTGCCCTTGGATTGAAGAATTGGTAAGCAGTGTATTGAACTCATCCCTTTCTTTGTAGAGGGCTCAGAGTCTTTCAGGTAACTCCATTTTCTATTAGCATCTCTGCTTGGCTTCAACTTTACAGGAACTCATGCCTGGGGTATCCCGTGGTGCGCATTCCCCCCTTTTAGCTTCCTTTTGTGTGTTATCTTACCCCATTAAAATGTAAACTCTATGAAAGCAGAGTCTGTCTCTTTTTCTTATTTACATACCCAGAAGTTAACCTAGTACCTGGCATATAGCAGACACTTAATAAGTATATATTGAATTAAAATTCCCCTTTTTTTTTCTATTTGTGCTCCATCTTTAACCCATTGCTTTTAAACATTATCTTGAACATTCTTTTCTTTCTAAATTTTGAGTTCCAAATTCTCTACCTTCCTCTCAACCTTCCCTTACCAACTGAGAAGGCAAGCAAAATGATATCAGTGACACATGTGAAATCATGCAAAACATATTCCATATTAGTGATATCACAAAAAATAAAACAAGAAAATTGTACTTTACTTTGTATTCAGAGTTCATCAGTTCTCTGTCTGGAGTTGGATAGAATTTTTTCATCATGAATACTTTGGAATTGTCTTGGATCATTGCACTGATCAGAATAGTTAAGTCTTTCACAGCTGATCATCACCACAGTATTGCTCCTTCTTGTGCTTAATGATCTCCTAGTTCCTCTTCACTTTGCATCAGTTCATATAATCTTGCCATTTTTTTCTGAAACCACACCCTCATCATTTCTTTTAGCACAATAGTATTTTATCACAATCATATGCCCCAACTCATTTAGTCATTCCTCATTTGATGAGCATCCCTTCAACTTCTAATTCTGTCACCACAAAAAGAGCTGCTATAAATACTTTTGTATATACAGGTCCTTTTCCTTTCTCTTTAATCTTCTTGAGGTAGAGACCTAGTAGTGGCATTGCTGGGTCACAAGGCATGCATAGTTTTTGGAATAGTTCCAAATTGTTCTCCAGAATTGTTGGACCAGTTCATCATTCCACCACTAGTTTATTTTGTTGCTATTAAGTCATTTTTCAACTATGTTTGACTCTTGGAGAAATCTTTTGGGGGTTTCTTGGTAAAGGTATCGGAATGGTTTATCATTTCCTTCTACAACTTATTTTATAGATGAAGGAACTGAGGCAAATAGGGTTAAAATGACTTGCCCAGGCCTCATCGCTAGTAAGTGTTTAGGGCTAGATTTAAACTCATGAAGGTAAATCTTGCTGATTTTCCAGTCCAGTGCTCTATATGCTATACCACTAACTGCCCAAAAGTTTATTAGTGTGCCTGTTTTCCCTCATGCCTTTCATTATCTGTCATTTTTGATAGGTGTCACCTCAGAGTTGTTTCAGTTCACATTTTTCTAATCAATAGCAGTTTGGAGCATTTTTTTTATATGACTATAGAGGGTTTTGATTTCTTCTCCTGAAAACTGCCTGTTTATACCCCCTGACCATTTATCAATTGTTCCCCAATAATTTCTAAAATGACTTCATCTTTAGATGGTTCCATCTAAAGATGGCAGGCTAGAAGAACTGAGATCTTAACCTTGGGCTTGAAGAACAAAGATGATTCTGAAAGGGACAAGTAAAGAGTCAAAACTATTACAGGCAAATACAGTAATTTGAACTAAGGTCCTGAAGCCTCAGCATGTTCACAAATGTCAAGTAGTCCAGTTTGCTTGATGTGGAGGGTAACTGGAAGAGAATAGGGGAAGATAAGGCTGAAAAAGTTAAGTTGGGGCCAATTTTGAGGAACCCTGAATATGACTCAAGCATGAAGCCTTTATTCTTTAAGTATCAGGGATCCATTGAAGGTTTGAGAGCAAGGGGGTCCCATGATCCATCCTGTGCTTTAAGAAGAATTCTTTTCATTAAGTGGTATAAGCTTGATTAAATTTGGAGAACACTGAAGGCAGAAAGGCTAGTTAGAAGGCTAATGAAATGGTCAAGAAGAAAAGGAATGAAGTCCTAATCTTAGGTAGTGGCAGTGAAATCAAAGAGGTTGTGAAAGATATTCTCTAGGTAGAATCAGTAGGATTTGTTGACTCTTTGGTGACTGTGCATCAAGAGAAAAGGAGGAAATAATGATACGTCTGAGGTTTCAACCTTGAAGAAAATACAGAGCGAAGTAGTCAGTAAATATTGATCAAATTACTACTAGATGCCGGGCCCTTTGCTAAGTGCTGGTTATGCAAAGAAATATAAGACATTCTGCTCTCAAGAAGCTCACAGCTAATGGGAGAGGGTGGATTTTTGTGGAAAAGATGATGAATTTGGATTTGGTCTGGTTGCATCTGAAATGCTGATGGGACATCCAGTTAGAAAGGTCCAGGAAGCAGTTCTAAAGAATGGCATAGTAAATTTAGGAGTTATTTACATAGGACTGGTCTTTTATAATTGTTATATTTATGATATAAGCAGGGTAGAAAGTATATATAGGGAAGACTACAGAAAACCTACACATAAAGACTGGAAGTCAGCAAAATAGAGAAGAAATCAGAAAGTTAGGATACTGGATACTGAAGTATCTTATAAGTCAAGGGAGAAGAGGGATAGCTAGCAGAAGAAAGAGAAGTTGGGGAAGAAGGAGACTAAGAAAAATACTTTGATTTAATGATTTGAAATTCATTAACAACTTTGGAAGTACTGATATAAGTTGAAAGAAAGCTCTATTTTAAGGGGTGAGGAGAGAGTAGGAAATGATAAAGTGTTTACTACTCTGTCTAGATGTGTGGTAATAAAAGGAAGGAAAGAAGAAAAATTGGTTCAAGAGAAGAGACAAGATTTTATTTTTTTAGGATGGGAGAATTTGAGTGCATATGTAGCTGAAAGAGAAAACAATAGTGGAAAGAGAATTTGATATAATAAAAGAGGGGACAGTTGATGGCTCTACGGAGGCTGAGAGAATGGGATGAAAGGCACAAGGAGAAAAGTTAAGTGCTTGTATTCCTGAGATATTAGGAAAGGAAAATGTGATAGAAGAAAATACACAAAAAACTCATGTAGAGAAGAGAGTCTTGGAAATATTGTCATTGAGAAGATCAAAGCTGATGGCTTTGTTCTTAGTAAAGTAGGAAGTAAAACCATTTTTTGAGAGTAGGAGGCAGAAAGGGAATCAGATTGTGGATAAGACATTAGGGAGAGTGGAAGAGGTTTGCAATTGTTGTCATAGGGATTCAACTCTATGTCTAAGTTGTATGAAAGGTCAAGCTACAGTTTACTCGCATAAGGTTGTTATGGAGTCTACCTATGTTGTTCAGCAATGGACAAGAGTCCAAGGGTAGAAGTAGGGAAAGCAGGTGGTAGGGGAACATGCAGTGACAGTATGTCTGAGGCAAAGGGTGCTTCAGAGCATCAGGATGGTAAAGGGGTTCTAGGGTGCTCAACTTTGAACTTTGTTGCAATAGCAATTCAAGATGTCCAGGCTGAATATGTAGGGAGGCAAATGGAATCAGAAAGTGGTGGTTAACTTGAAAAATAAGAGGTAAAAGTGTAAGGATTTGGATTCTTGATGATGACAGCAATAAGGAGGTGTTGTGGGTATGAGAAGAGCAAATGGACAGGTGGCATGATCAGAGGGGGATTTCAGAGCTTGAGACCTTAGAGGTAAAAAGAAATTCTGAATAACTATAAGGCCCAAGCTATGGCTAGGCTTATGAAAGATTAATGGGGAGTGGAGATGATGAGTTTTTGAGTTAAAGAGGTTAAACCACTGTGAGTTCATACAATTGGAATGGCTATCAGTATGGACAGTTCTTCTCATATTTGATTAAAGTATATTTGGTTTTTAAAAGAAGTATTTTTTAAGAAGTCTTATAGTTAATTAACTAAATCTTCTTTTCCATTTCTCCCTTCCACATGTAAGATTTGCATTGAGTTTAAAGGGCCTTGAGAATAAAATTGAAAGAGGACATGAGAAGTAAGAACCTGGCCTACTTAATTTTCTAACTCAAATCTCTTAGTAAGGGCTATGTATGCAGACAGCTCTTATCCATGTTGATAACACGATTTTGTGCTTCTCTTTTACTTGATCTGCAAGTGATCTGTGATAGAAGTATTCTGGTAATGAGTGGAAAATCCTTATCTAATTGGGAAAATTAATGGCAGTAGTCTCACCAAGTGAAGCATCTACTTACTAGTGGCATTGAAGAAGGCTAACCCTCCTTGAAATGCTGTCATACAGTAAGTAGGGCAATTATTGCTTGAATCAGCTTGGAATTAAATATAAGAATAATTGAACTGAAATTAATTTCTCCAGTGAAGCAACATCTTTGTGAGATATGCATAAAGGCAGGGGGTGGGGAGAAGGAGATGGGAGGATCTTTGTCATTTGCCTTATCTTCCTTTTAGTATTACTAAAGTGATATTCACATTTTCATGGAAAGATTTTTTTTAAAGAAGTGAATGAATATGAAAGCAGTGTTCTAATTCTAGTAAAGTTTAAGGATAGCATGTTTTATCTGTATTGCTTTTTCATAAAGGAAGCTATGCTTCAGAAACTAAACCTTAAATAAGTGCATTGCAAATACGAGTTATTACTGTAGAAAAAACATTTTCTTATGTTTTTAATGCAAATCATACAGAAATTATACAGGGACAAGTTGTTATCTTATTCTACTGGTGTGCTTTTATATTTGATGTTCTGTGGTCTACTGCATAGGTGAACAAAATCACTTCTTGCTGTCGTTAAATACAAGCATTAGATGCAAGTGCATCTTCTACGACTGGTGTTTCTGCCTTCAGTTTCTTCCTTTCTAGTACAATGATATACTCTAACACCAGATTAATTTCCCTAAAACACTATGTGATCTCCTTTCTTCTACTCTTCCTTATTTCAGTCCTCCCCCAACACAATTCCTCCTCCAAAGTGGTTGCAATTATGCCTTTATTCAGTAAATTCCAGGGGCTCATTATTATCGCTAACATCAAGTATATACTTCTCCATTTGTCATTTAAAGACTTTTACAACCGAGCCCTAATCTTCTTTTCCAGCTTTCTTCCAAATTCTCACTTTTACTTTGCACTATGGTCTACCAAACTGTTCCTAATACATGACACTCCATAGGCTATTGCTCTGACTTTGGATAGCCTGTCCTAAGTACCTGAAATGTATCTTTAGTCTTCTCCATCTCTTAGAATCTTTACTTTCCTTCCTGACTCAGCTTACACAGTTTATTCTACATAACACCTTTTCTGATCTTACACTACTAATTTACCCCTCAAGCTATCTTGTACTCAGTTTGTATATACTTAATTTCTATATAAATACATGTTGTCACCCCTGGATAGAACATAAACTCCTCAAGGAAAGAGACTATTTAAATTTTTGACTTATATTACCTGGTCCGCAATGCCTAGTACAAAGTAGGTACTTAGTAAATGTTTATTGATTGGTTGATACAATCTTCCTGTCAAAAAAAACCTCCCTTTTACCTTTGAAAATCTGACCTTCATCTTCCTCTCCAATCTATTCTTGCTCAGTGTGAATCCTATGTTTCAGTCATTCTAGGCTGAAGTAGAGAGCCTGTGACCTTGAGGCCACATGTGGCCTTCTAGGTCCTTGAGTGTGGCCTTTTGACTGAGTCCAAGTTTTACAGAGTAAATTCTTTTATTAAGGGGATTTGTTCCATGAAGTTGGGATTCAGTGAAAGGGCTGCACTTGAGGATCTAGAGGGTCACATGTGGCCTCGAGACCAAGGATTCTGGTGATTCACCATTTCCTGAATATGTATTGCACTATATAACACATCTTGTTTTTCCTCATGATGTTTTCTCTGTCTAGAATGTCCATAGTGCTAGAATTTCTCACTATTCAACTATTATCTATCCTGAATTCTGGAAGTCAAGGACCTCAGATTAAATTCTACTTCTGAGGCTTACTAATTGACCTTAAGAAAGCAGCTTAACCACCCTAGGTATCAGTTTTTTCATCTCTCAGAGGAGAGGGTTGAATCAGATATTCTGATCTCAGCAATTCTTTCTTTTATTATCTAGTGACTAGTGTCCTATAATCTTTCAGTGTGACCTTCTTAATTGCCTCTGCCTGGAAGTGATCCTTCTCCTCTGTCTTCACAGCACTTATTTGGTGACATTCACATAAAAACTTTTTGAATGTTATACCTAGGTCTTTTCTCCTATAGTAGATTTCAAGCGGGGGCAGCTAGGTGGTGCAGTGGATAGAGCACCAGTGCAGGAGTCAGGAGGACTTGAGTTCAAATCTCACCTCAGACACTTGACACTTACTAGCTGTGTGATCTTGGGCAAGTCACTTAATCCCAATTGCCTCATCCTGGGTCATCTCCAGTCATCCTGATGAATATCTGGTCACTGGATTCAGATGACTCTGGAGGAGAAGTGAGGCTGGTGACCTGCACAGCCCTCCCTCACTCAAAACAATGTCAAAGCCAAGTGCAAGTCATGTCATTACTTCTCTAATGGCATGGTCTTCTTCCGCAATGAAGGATGAACACACAGATTTCAAGAGGCACAGTAGTACGTCTTTAATCTCCATAGTGATTAGCACAGTATCTCATACACGGGATCATCAGATTTAGGGACCTTAGAGATCTTCTAATCTCCCTCCCCGCTATTTTATAGCTAAGTAGAGAAAATGACTTACTCATTGAACTGGATTATTAATGGTCACAAAGGGAGAGAGTGACAAATGACAAAAATAAATCTTCTAATTCCCCAAATAGTGTGCTTGACAATATATGGAAGGTATCACACAAAATTTGTTGAATAAACTAGCAAATAATTGAGTAATGGAACGAATTGGGGAAACTTGCTCAGTCTTATCTTTATTGTAGTCATGTGTATGAATTCATTTGGTGGCATAGTATCCCATCTTCCACTGGCCTTTAGAATGGTTTTAACATAACTGGCAGCTTATCTATGGCTGCATTCCTTGCTAACTGACAGTATTGCATTTCAAAATTGATTCTGTAAGATTTTCAGGGAAAGTTAGTATGAATTAGATCTGAAAGAGAATCCTTCTTGATAGCTTTCTGAAGCAGAGGAAAAGAATGGTAAAGAAAAGCTGTATCCTTAGCAGTCATCCTCCCTGTTTCCTGTGAAATGAATGACTAAAGCTTCTCTGACAGCACTTTGGTGTTATTGTTTTAATAATTGCTGTTATCAATTTAACACATTTTTAGTTGGGCTTCCATGTGTCAGATACTTCGGCATTACATATAATTACATCACTGTAGACGTAGTAGCAATCCAAGGGTAAGAGACACTCTAGCAAACAACTTTAGATGTGTCCAGTGCATTCTAGAGAGTCCAGACTGAGACTGGCACAATGTTATACACACTTGGATGTCTTTCTAACAGTTGAACATTAAGTTGAATATCTTAGCCACACACTCGTTATAAAAAATCTGCCTTGCTGACAGTGCTTTATGCTCTTCTTTATTTGAACTTGTTGCTTTGTTTTCCAGTGTTCTTTTTTTTTTAATTTGGGCTATGGCTCTGTTGTCTGAGGAGCAAGGGGAGAGAAATGGACGAGTGAATCCTGTGCCCTTTAAAGAGAGGTCCAGGAGAAGAAAGGGAGGGAGGAAGGAAAAGGAAAACTGGTTTGATAGTGATTTGTAGAATCATAGGGAGACTTGAAGTAGCATCTATTCAAGCCTTTTTTGAAGCATAAGTCACATTTAGCCTCCTCTTGAATATCTACAGAATCAGGGAGCTCATTAACTCAAAAGACAGCCCATTCTGTTTGTGGGTCTTATCATTTACAAGGTCAATTTATGCTTTTGAGTGGCTACATCTGTTGATTTTCCCCCTTTTTAACTTAGGAAGAAAAAAACACAAATGGCCCTACATTCTGTGTGGCCCCACTTGGGACACAGTGTTAGTTAGAAGAATACAAAAAAAAAAAACTACTCCAAAGCCTAAGATTTATATATTATGAATACCTTCTTTTAGGAAGAGAGGTAGGAGTCTAAAGACATGGCAAACACTGAGTAACATCACAAAAATGAAGCTATAATAGAAAGTAAATGACTAGTTACTGATGTGAGTCACTTTTGAATCAGTCATCTGACTCATTAGAGAAAAGATCAAAATCAACCTCAAATTAGAAGGAAAGATAAACACGAGGCAAAGATGGTACAGTTAGACCAATTTCCAAACTAACCTATTCAAGCAGACTTTCATAGAAGAAGAATAGGAACTAGGTAAAGAAAAGATAATGGTTAACCAGCATAAAGTAGTTGGTACAATAAGGAAACCAAAAGACCCAAGAAAAACCTCTATCATCAAACCCTTGATTTTTACACCAAGAAAATGGGTGGCAACCAAGTAAAGGGCAGTAGGGAGCAAGAAGAGACTGTAGAAATGTGGGTCATTCTTTCAACAAGGAGCCTCCTGTCAAAATATTTATACCTTGACACTTGTAACCACAGAGATATTTTAAAGATCCTTTGATTATCAGTATCCAATGAGGCAAGATATATGCTTGCTGGTGTGTTGACCGACTATCATGGAAGATGTTCCTCATAAAGTTCAAATGAAAGAGGAATTTCTTTTAGATAGTGAACCTTCTCTTTGATTCCATTTTTGGCTGACATAATTTTGAGTGCATTGAGTCAACTCAGAATGTTGGGTGGCCTCCTCAGTGAGGTCCATGAATATTCAAAAGAAACTGGGCTAATAAATTACTTATAACATACCAAATGAATGAAAATCCCAGTTGTCCAGACTGGTGTATAATTAGATAGACAGTCCTCTGAGTTAGTCCATTAATGCCTATGTGTAAGCATGCATGCATGTATAAATTTATGTGTACATGCTTATGTATATACAGGAATACTTGTTTAAATGTGCACAAAAGTATAGCTATATAGATGTACATATGTGATAAGTGCTATGAGCTGAGCCCAGAATTGTACATAAGGAAAATGTGAGCTGAATTCATTTAGGAAATTGTGCCACACTTTCTATGATTTCAAACTAATTTCTAGCGTGTACTCATGAATGTGAACACATACACACATACCCCACCACCACCGTTGCCATCACCACAGTCTTTTTAAACTTAGATTCTTCTGCTGATGTTATATGGCTATGAATTACAGAAAGACACAATCTCTGAAGAATCAAAATGGCAGAAAACCCAAAAGCAATGGAAAGATGTATAGTAAATACAATCAAGTTACAGAAATTTTCAGCAATGATTTTGGTATAACAAGTGATATAAAAAGTGTCATTCAGGAAATGTATGATTGGAAAGGTAAGTGGGTTGGTCAGGAAGGAAGGGGTGAACAGTATGAAGGCTTCAGTAGTAAAATCAGGATGTTAAAAAGACCTGAAAGAGGTTTTCAGTATATGGAATAGATCTTATGCACAATTTCTGGGAGAACATGGACAAGAATCCCATAGGAAGAGGGATAGATTGGTTCCAATCTGTAGGGCATACTGCATTGAAGAGATCAGTGCTTCCTCTGAAGGATTAAAATACATAAAAAGTAAAGGCCAAGGTTTTGGGACTTGGTGTGAACTGGTCTTTGCTTACTAATGTTTTTTTTGTTTCTTCTCTATGTGGGCTTCTCTTGCAAGTTTCCAAAATTTGGAAGATACTCAACTTGGATTTACTGTACATTTACCATACATTGCTGTTCAGTCATGTTCAGCTCTTTTTGACCCTAATTGGGGTTTTCTTAGCAGAGATACTCAAATGGTTTGCCATTTTCTTTAGCTCATTTTACAGAGGAGGAAACTGAATCAAACAGGGTCAAATGATTTGGCCAGGATTATACAACTAATAAATGTTTGAGATCAGATTTGAACTCAGACCTTCCTTACTCCATGCCTAGTGCCACCTAACTGACCAGATTTTCTGTATATTCTATTCAAGTTTTCAGATGTTATTGTGTAGCCAGCCGACAGTCCTCTATCCAAAGTCTTTGATACATTTCTCTACTACATATGGCCATTAAATTAACATGCATAAAAATCAAATTTATTCTTCAGCTACTGCAGCTAGGGAAATCCTCTTTTTCACAGCATAATTCTTCAAAGGCAAGTTAGTCGTTTTCTAAACCTCATACCTAGGAAATTCTAATATTCAATGTCAGGTTATTTTATTACTTAATCCTTATTACTCAGTGAATTCTGCAGAGTTGTTATGAAGATAGTCTTCTTGATCTCACAACCTGCTTGGGGTGAGGCCACAGAATCCCAGGCAGCAAAGACATGACCAGGCATTACAGTTTTTGCAATGCTTTTGGCAGAAATTGCCCCACTTGTAAGAAGATGAGACAGGTTCCTTTAAAGGGTCCTGTGATAAGGTCTCTGGTTACCATTTAATAAAGTACAGGCCTTTGAGAGGGAAGGAGCAAGGAAGCAGAAAAAAAAAAGTATGAGTTCCATTGAGGGACTTTGTATTTACCCGTTCTTAAACTTATAAAGCTAAACATTAACTTTCCACTTAGAGTGTTCTACTGATTCTGGTAATTTATTTTGACAAGGCCATACATATCACAATTCATTTCATTTCTTGATTATTTGTGACAGTTTATTAATGAACACTTGCTCTTATGATAGTGCTATAAAAATGTGATTCTAATAATAAAATTAGTCACCTTACAGCATGATTAAGTTCCACATGAGTGAGTGAGTCCTGTACTAAGCTTGAGAAACTTACATGAAAGAGCCAGGACAAGCATAAATCGAAATGCATTAATGCATGTCTTATAAGGGGCAGCTAAGTGGATAGAGCACCAGTGCAAGAGTCAGGAGGACCTGAATTCAAATCTCACCTCAGACACTTGACACTCACTAGCTGTATGACCTTGGGCTAGTCATTTAACCCTAATTGCCCCATCCTGGGTCATCTCCAGTCATCCTGATGAATATCTGGTCACTGGATTCAGATGACTCTGGAGGAGAAGTGAGGCTGGTGACCTGCACAGCCCTCCCTCACTCAAAACAATGTCAAAGCCAAGTGCAAGTCATGTCATTACTTCTCTAATGGCATGGTCTTCTTCCGCAATGAAGGATGAACACACAGATTTCAAGAGGCACAGTAGTACGTCTTTAATCTCCATAGTGATTAGCACAGTATCTCATACACGGGATCATCAGATTTAGGGACCTTAGAGATCTTCTAATCTCCCTCCCCGCTATTTTATAGCTAAGTAGAGAAAATGACTTACTCATTGAACTGGATTATTAATGGTCACAAAGGGAGAGAGTGACAAATGACAAAAATAAATCTTCTAATTCCCCAAATAGTGTGCTTGACAATATATGGAAGGTATCACACAAAATTTGTTGAATAAACTAGCAAATAATTGAGTAATGGAACGAATTGGGGAAACTTGCTCAGTCTTATCTTTATTGTAGTCATGTGTATGAATTCATTTGGTGGCATAGTATCCCATCTTCCACTGGCCTTTAGAATGGT
This sequence comes from Bettongia penicillata ogilbyi, assembly GCA_023548195.1. Lineage (NCBI taxonomy): Eukaryota > Metazoa > Chordata > Mammalia > Diprotodontia > Potoroidae > Bettongia > Bettongia penicillata. The sequence continues at coordinate 1,757,988 of JAJHZJ010000539.1, read as the reverse complement.
TTTAACATAACTGGCAGCTTATCTATGGCTGCATTCCTTGCTAACTGACAGTATTGCATTTCAAAATTGATTCTGTAAGATTTTCAGGGAAAGTTAGTATGAATTAGATCTGAAAGAGAATCCTTCTTGATAGCTTTCTGAAGCAGAGGAAAAGAATGGTAAAGAAAAGCTGTATCCTTAGCAGTCATCCTCCCTGTTTCCTGTGAAATGAATGACTAAAGCTTCTCTGACAGCACTTTGGTGTTATTGTTTTAATAATTGCTGTTATCAATTTAACACATTTTTAGTTGGGCTTCCATGTGTCAGATACTTCGGCATTACATATAATTACATCACTGTAGACGTAGTAGCAATCCAAGGGTAAGAGACACTCTAGCAAACAACTTTAGATGTGTCCAGTGCATTCTAGAGAGTCCAGACTGAGACTGGCACAATGTTATACACACTTGGATGTCTTTCTAACAGTTGAACATTAAGTTGAATATCTTAGCCACACACTCGTTATAAAAAATCTGCCTTGCTGACAGTGCTTTATGCTCTTCTTTATTTGAACTTGTTGCTTTGTTTTCCAGTGTTCTTTTTTTTTTTAATTTGGGCTATGGCTCTGTTGTCTGAGGAGCAAGGGGAGAGAAATGGACGAGTGAATCCTGTGCCCTTTAAAGAGAGGTCCAGGAGAAGAAAGGGAGGGAGGAAGGAAAAGGAAAACTGGTTTGATAGTGATTTGTAGAATCATAGGGAGACTTGAAGTAGCATCTATTCAAGCCTTTTTTGAAGCATAAGTCACATTTAGCCTCCTCTTGAATATCTACAGAATCAGGGAGCTCATTAACTCAAAAGACAGCCCATTCTGTTTGTGGGTCTTATCATTTACAAGGTCAATTTATGCTTTTGAGTGGCTACATCTGTTGATTTTCCCCCTTTTTAACTTAGGAAGAAAAAAACACAAATGGCCCTACATTCTGTGTGGCCCCACTTGGGACACAGTGTTAGTTAGAAGAATACAAAAAAAAAAAACTACTCCAAAGCCTAAGATTTATATATTATGAATACCTTCTTTTAGGAAGAGAGGTAGGAGTCTAAAGACATGGCAAACACTGAGTAACATCACAAAAATGAAGCTATAATAGAAAGTAAATGACTAGTTACTGATGTGAGTCACTTTTGAATCAGTCATCTGACTCATTAGAGAAAAGATCAAAATCAACCTCAAATTAGAAGGAAAGATAAACACGAGGCAAAGATGGTACAGTTAGACCAATTTCCAAACTAACCTATTCAAGCAGACTTTCATAGAAGAAGAATAGGAACTAGGTAAAGAAAAGATAATGGTTAACCAGCATAAAGTAGTTGGTACAATAAGGAAACCAAAAGACCCAAGAAAAACCTCTATCATCAAACCCTTGATTTTTACACCAAGAAAATGGGTGGCAACCAAGTAAAGGGCAGTAGGGAGCAAGAAGAGACTGTAGAAATGTGGGTCATTCTTTCAACAAGGAGCCTCCTGTCAAAATATTTATACCTTGACACTTGTAACCACAGAGATATTTTAAAGATCCTTTGATTATCAGTATCCAATGAGGCAAGATATATGCTTGCCGGTGTGTTGACCGACTATCATGGAAGATGTTCCTCATAAAGTTCAAATGAAAGAGGAATTTCTTTTAGATGGTGAACCTTCTCTTTGATTCCATTTTTGGCTGACATAATTTTGAGTGCATTGAGTCAACTCAGAATGTTGGGTGGCCTCCTCAGTGAGGTCCATGAATATTCAAAAGAAACTGGGCTAATAAATTACTTATAACATACCAAATGAATGAAAATCCCAGTTGTCCAGACTGGTGTATAATTAGATAGACAGTCCTCTGAGTTAGTCCATTAATGCCTATGTGTAAGCATGCATGCATGTATAAATTTATGTGTACATGCTTATGTATATACAGGAATACTTGTTTAAATGTGCACAAAAGTATAGCTATATAGATGTACATATGTGATAAGTGCTATGAGCTGAGCCCAGAATTGTACATAAGGAAAATGTGAGCTGAATTCATTTAGGAAATTGTGCCACACTTTCTATGATTTCAAACTAATTTCTAGCGTGTACTCATGAATGTGAACACATACACACATACCCCACCACCACCGTTGCCATCACCACAGTCTTTTTAAACTTAGATTCTTCTGCTGATGTTATATGGCTATGAATTACAGAAAGACACAATCTCTGAAGAATCAAAATGGCAGAAAACCCAAAAGCAATGGAAAGATGTATAGTAAATACAATCAAGTTACAGAAATTTTCAGCAATGATTTTGGTATAACAAGTGATATAAAAAGTGTCATTCAGGAAATGTATGATTGGAAAGGTAAGTGGGTTGGTCAGGAAGAAAGGGGTGGACAGTATGAAGGCTTCAGTAGTAAAATCAGGATGTTAAAAAGACCTGAAAGAGGTTTTCAGTATATGGAATAGATCTTATGCACAATTTCTGGGAGAACATGGACAAGAATCCCATAGGAAGAGGGATAGATTGGTTCCAATCTGTAGGGCATACTGCATTGAAGAGATCAGTGCTTCCTCTGAAGGATTAAAATACATAAAAAGTAAAGGCCAAGGTTTTGGGACTTGGTGTGAACTGGTCTTTGCTTACTAATGTTTTTTTTGTTTCTTCTCTATGTGGGCTTCTCTTGCAAGTTTCCAAAATTTGGAAGATACTCAACTTGGATTTACTGTACATTTACCATACATTGCTGTTCAGTCATGTTCAGCTCTTTTTGACCCTAATTGGGGTTTTCTTAGCAGAGATACTCAAATGGTTTGCCATTTTCTTTAGCTCATTTTACAGAGGAGGAAACTGAATCAAACAGGGTCAAATGATTTGGCCAGGATTATACAACTAATAAATGTTTGAGATCAGATTTGAACTCAGACCTTCCTTACTCCATGCCTAGTGCCACCTAACTGACCAGATTTTCTGTATATTCTATTCAAGTTTTCAGATGTTATTGTGTAGCCAGCCAACAGTCCTCTGTCCAAAGTCTTTGATACATTTCTCTACTACATATGCCTATTAAATTAACATGCATAAAAATCAAATTTATTCTTCAGCTACTGCAGCTAAGGAAATCCTCTTTTTCGCAGCATAATTCTTCAAAAACAAGTTAGTCGTTTTCTAAACCTCATACATAGGAAATTCTAATATTCAATGTCAGGTTATTTTATTACTTAATCCTTATTACTCAGTGAATTCTGCAGAGTTGTTATGAAGATAGTCTTCTTGATCTCACAACCTGCTTGGGGTGAGGCCACAGAATCCCAGGCAGCAAAGACATGACCAGGCATTACAGTTTTTGCAATGCTTTTGGCAGAAATTGCCCCACTTGTAAGAAGATGAGACAGGTTCCTTTAAAGGGTCCTGTGATAAGGTCTCTGGTTACCATTTAATAAAGTACAGGCCTTTGAGAGGGAAGGAGCAAGGAAGCAGAAAAAAAAAAGTATGAGTTCCATTGAGGGACTTTGTATTTACCCGTTCTTAAACTTATAAAGCTAAACATTAACTTTCCACTTAGAGTGTTCTACTGATTCTGGTAATTTATTTTGACAAGGCCATACATATCACAATTCATTTCATTTCTTGATTATTTGTGACAGTTTATTAATGAACACTTGCTCTTATGATAGTGCTATAAAAATGTGATTCTAATAATAAAATTAGTCACCTTACAGCATGATTAAGTTCCACATGAGTGAGTGAGTCCTGTACTAAGCTTGAGAAACTTACATGAAAGAGCCAGGACAAGCATAAATCGAAATGCATTAATGCATGTCTTATAAGGGGCAGCTAAGTGGATAGAGCACCAGTGCAAGAGTCAGGAGGACCTGAATTCAAATCTCACCTCAGACACTTGACACTCACTAGCTGTATGACCTTGGGCTAGTCATTTAACCCTAATTGCCCCATCCTGGGTCATCTCCAGTCATCCTGATGAATATCTGGTCACTGGATTCTTATGGCTCTGGAGGAGAAGTGAGGCTGGTGACCTGCACAGCCCTCCCTCACTCAAAACAAAGTCAAGTGCAAGTCATGTCATTATTTCTCTGAGGGCATGGTCTTCTTCTGCCACAAAGGACAAACACATATATCATTGAGTAAAATATAGAGTTCCGTAAATACAACTGCTGAAATTATGAAGTGATGGGGTGGAGATGTGGTGAGAAGACTTCCTGGGGGAGCTGAATTGTGCATAGTTCTTAGGAGGAAGGGACATGGTTTTGCTAGAGAGTGATAGGAGAGGAAGGACCAAGTTATACAGAGGCATTTTCCACAAACTTTTAGAAATGTCTTTGGCCTAGCACTAAGTATCCACTGGAAAGTATATTGGGCTTGGGGTTGTAGGAACCTCATAGGGAAGCAGTGAAATAGGATGGGAAATGATGCTGGATTCAAATTCATACTCATCTACTTATAACCCTGTGTGACACTGGTCAAGTCATTCAACTGCTCCAGACCTTAGTTTCCACATCTCAGGCGAGATACAATAGCTTTCTAACCTATAATTTTTTCATCTGAAAAATGAGACTAAGAATACCTGTTCTTACCTCATAGGATTGTTGTGAGAATCAGAAAAGACACTGTATAATAAAGATAATAGTTTCCATTTAAAAAGTATGTTGCATCTATTACATTTAGATGTGAAACTAGTCTAAAAAATTTTAAGCATTCTATAGATGATATTATTAAACATTTTATGAAATACAGGAATATTATTCCCTGTTAATGCTATGTAAAAAATACTTGACCCATCAAACATATCAGGGTATTTTGGGGATTTACTAGCTGTTCTTAAGTTATTTTAAGACACATAGGTAATTTCAAAGACCTGCATTTTTAATTTACAAAAAAATCCCATAAAGTATGGAGTATATAGGTAGTCATTCTTTGTCATTTTTTTTATTACCCAGTTGAGGGATGGGGCACATCTGTCATCTTGATCTGTATCTTGCCACCGGACTCAGATGGCTCCAGAAGAGAAAGTGAGACTGGTGACCTTGCACAGCCCTCCCTCACTTAAATCCACTTCATTTGTTAGTCATGGCATCATCTTCCTGATATCATGGTCCTTTTCAAGAACAGAGGATAGAAAAGAACAACCCAGCTGGATTAACCAAAATACAGCAAGGTAAATGCCGTGGCCACGGTCTCTTAAAGAACAGTAGGCTCATAGGACAACAGAGCTGGAGAGGACTTCAGGAGCCATCCAGACCAGTTTTCCCCTTGTTTCTCAAAGTGAACAAACTTATCCAGGCATAGGCAGGATTTGTAGCACTCCTGAAAAAGAGGCCTAGGATTTCCATCCTGAATTCTGAATTTTTTCCTACTAAAACCTTCACAAAAATGAACTGCCTGGTTATCAGAATGGGAGGCTCTGTTCTTTTTTTTGCTGACTGGATTACTAATTTGGGATGAATATATTAAATTGCCTGTTTGATCGGTGACCTTCCTAGTTTGATTGATCAAGAGTAATCATTTATGGTAGAATTGGTTTTTAAAATCTTTTCCAAGAATTTCCAAAATCATAATTCAGTTAGTGTGACACTGTTCCAGTCCCAGCTATCTAAAAGCTAAATGCATTTCCTTTGGAAATAAAGAGAATATTTGCATTTCAATAGAGGTGAATTTTGACACTTATTTAAGCTGTAGCAGGTTTAGAGAAGTTCCATTTGTGTTAAAGCCTTTGTTGTGAGCTAATTAAGAATCATTAAGCCAATTAAGAATATTCACATTTTGGGGGGGAGGAGAATAGAAATCTTTTATGACCTTAATCAATTTACAAGAAAAGACTTAGGTTTCACTCTTCCATTTTCTTCCATTAGAGAAACCAACTCATACAAGGTGATTGAAGTAGGGTAACCTAGCCTGAACCTGCATTAACTTTTCCTCTGACAGTAGACTCTGATGTAATCAAAGTTTACTTCTCTGAGAAAGGGTCAGCAAGTGATCCTTACTGCCTAAGCTATTGAAATGATAAAGTCTGATTTGTTAATGAACTTGTCCTCTGAGTGGTAGTAATTCACACACATATATTACACATATATGTATGAATACGCACATATGGTATATATATGCATGTGTATGTATACATGTGTGTGCATGTATGTGTGTGTATATATAATTTGTTATCTTTCCTAACAACCTTATGAGATGAGTAGTTTAAGTATTGTACTACTCAAATTATTCTCAAAATTTGAGGAAAACACTCTCAAACTAATGAGACAATATAGTCCCAGTACTTAAAACAATCAAGTCTAGATCAATATGCCACATATTTTCTAAATAGTTATTTAAAATTTTAAATAAAATTTTGGCCAAAAGATATGTGTATGTATACACACATGTGCATACATACATGTATAGGTATGTATGTATATGTGTATATATGCATATATGAAAATGTTATTTTTTATGATAAAATTTTACGAGGAACTTTAGAATGGTTTGACCCCAGAAAAACAGTATAATTGACTACATTAAAAAGCAAACACCACCCAAATACCCAGAGCCACATTATCAATACTTACAGATAAAACAACTAGGAAAAAATATACCATTTATTTATGCTGAAAACCTCTTTCCCTCTTGAACAATTCAAGAACATGCTGTTGCGCTTTCATGCTCTTAGGAGTCTACAGGGTCCTCTGCCACATTAAATGTTGATTCATTTTCCTTTGTCTTACAATTTTTATTCAGAAATATTCAGAGATTTAGATTAACTGGTTGCCATTCTCCTTTCTGTTAATATTATCCTGTTCGTTTTTCTGTTGTGCCCAACTTCTAAGACTTTTGGTAGTTTACATCTCTCCTGTCCCCATCTTCAACCCTATCACTCCATTTCTTACTCTTTCCCGTTTGATGGGAGATTGCCCAGGCCTGGACCTCAAAGTTTTTGTAGGCTTTTCCCACTTTAGGGCAATTTGCTTTTCACTGACTTCTCTCCCTCTCTATTCAAATGATTTCTGGAAATGGCAGAACTGGCCCCAAATAGATGCTAGTTCTTTTTCCTTCAGGGTTGGTATAGTCCTCCCCACCCCACACACACTCATGCCCTGCCCCATTCCTCTGTCCTTTAGTTCCTTAGCTGAGTGCTGGTTGCATGTGAGGCAGAACAAGCTTCTGTTTTCCTATGCCCATACTTCCTTTTATTCATATGTATGTTGGGGGAGCAGAATTGAGTTCTGTTGCTTGTCACAACAGCTTGGGGTGAGTCCAGCGGCCCTGCATGCTGGCAAAGACTGCAGCTTCAGCAAGGAAATTGCTCAGTGTACCACAGAACACAAGTTCATGGATTTCTCTGTGGTCTTTGCCAGAGCATTAGTCTGGTGAAAGAAGGGGCTGTTTGTGTTATGGGAACTTAGCTTTCTCCATTGTAAATTCAACATTAGGCTTCTTGACCTGAAGAGATAGTAGCGACTATTGACTTCTTGTGCATAAATCCCATTTTGAGAAGGAAAGAAAGAAGGAAGATTTTATTAAGTGCCTACTATGTGCAAGTCATTGTGTTACTTGTAATTGTCTGAGACCACATTTGAACTCAGATCTCCCTGACTCCAGGCCTAGCATCCTATTCAGCGTAAAAAAAAGATCCCATTCTCTGTCTTGTTAGCCATATGATCTAGAAGTTTCTGAATTGCCCAAATCAATGGTGTCATATATGTATGTGTGAATATATACATGTTAAATACATATATGTATATATGAAGTTAACGTGTTGTAAGAAACAATAATTATGAAGAATTCAGAGAAGCATAAAAAAGAATTACATGAACTGATACAAAGTAAAGTAACAGAACTAGGAAAATGATATACAAATACAATAATGTGAAAAAATAACAACATGAAAAAAATCAAATGCTATGACATAATAATTACTGTTTGGCTCCAGAGAAGAAAAAAGAGAAGGCATAGCCCTCCCTCTTTCACAGAGGTGGGAGACTAAAGGTGTATAATACTGCATATTTTGATTTACTTAGAGTGATGATTACTTTTTTAAAAAATTAATTTGTTTTCAGTTTTCAACAATCACTTCCATAAGTCTTAAATTTTCTCCCCTCTTTTCCCCCTCCCTCCCTGAGATGGCATGCAATCTTATATGAGTTCTACATATATATTCTTATTAAACAGATTTTCATATTAGTCATGTTGCATAGACAAATTAAAACAAATGGGAGAAACCATGAGAAAAACTAAACCAAAATAAAACATAACACAAGAGAAAATAGTCTACTTCATTCTACATTCAATTCCATAGTTCTTTCTCTGGATGTGGATGGCATTTTGTTTCAAGAGTCCTTTGGGAATGATTTAAGTCCTTGCAATGCTGTGAAGGGCTAAGTCTATCAGAAACAGTCTGTGCACACTGTGGTTGTTACTGTGTACAAAGTTCTCCTGGTTCTGCTCATTTCACTCAGCATCAGTTCATATAAGTCTTTCCAGGCTTTTCTGAAGTCCTCCTGTTACATCATTTCTTATAGCACAATAGTATTACATTACATTCATACACCACAACTTGTTCAGCCATTCCCCAATTGATGGGCATTCCCTTGATTTCCAGTTCTTGGCTACCACAAAAAGAGCTGCTATAAATATTTTTGTACATGTGGAACTTTTTCCCCTTTTTTATGATCTCTTTGGGATACAGGCCTAGAAGCAATATTGCTGGGTCAAAGGGTATGCATAGTTTTGTAGCCCTTTGGGCATGGGATGATTAGTTTTTCTAATAGTTTTATTCTCTCTTTTAATGCCCTGTTATAAAGGTTGGTTTTCCAGGAGGGAGAGGAGTGAAGAATAAATAAAGAAATGAAAACTATGTGAAAAGAACATATATAAAATATTAATTTTTTAAAATAACGGTATTAAAAACCAGGAGAACATTGTACCCAGTAACATTGATATTGTGGATGGCCAGCTTTGCTAGACTTAGCTTTTCTCAGCAATGCAATCATCTAAGACAATTCCAAAAGACATAATAGAAAATGCTATCCACATCCAGAAAAAAGAATTTTGGAATCTGAATGCAGATCAAAGCGCACTATTTTCTCTTTTTTTGTTGCTTTTTCTTTCTTGCGGTTTTTCCTTTTTGTTCTGATTCTTCTTCCACAACATGACTAATATGGAAATGTGTTTAATATGATTGTACATATATAACCTATATCAGATTGCTTGGCCTCTTGGGGAGTGGGAAGGGAAGGGAGAAAAAAATTGGAACTGAAAATCTTGTGAACGTAAATGTTGAAAACTACCTTTACATCTAATTAGAAAAAGTAAAATATTATAGAGGAAAAAATAACAAGGCATAGTTGGTGTATGTAGATATACAAATATAAGTGCAGTAGGTCAGAGTTCACTGCATTTCTTTTAGTCTCATTATTAGATCTGCCAGAAGATTCATTGGCTCATTGTCTTTAATTCTGTCTTAATTTCTTTTTCCCCTCTTGAGAATTGAGAACAGGTTTATTTTCTTGGCTATGTGCATACATACTAATCAGCATTTGTACTTGTGACCAGAGAAAGCATGAATAATTGAAACCCAAAGATAGATCCCTGGGAAACCTTATTCTAACCCATCTTTCCACTCCTTTTTTCCTAAACATCTTTCCTAGAATAGCCAGTAAAAAGCAAGATGAATTGGCTTAGATTTCCATTTCCTTTGCCTCTTACCTGCCTTCTAGCAAGGATAGTGTCACTAAGGAACTGTAAAATGGGGAAAAGATGTCTATCAGATGGAGAAGCAGAGTCTACTGAAATATTTCACAGATCAGTAATTAGTTTGGAATAATTGAAAGTTGATTATATAGCTTTTAACACAAGATAAAATACCATTTTTGTTGGAAAATTAAATTAGGTCATGGAGGCATAGTACTTTGTATGTGCTGTTACTTCTGATGTGTTGGAATGCCTGTAAGTATGTAATTATAGAGAGAAACAGTGACATTGAATAATTCAAAATATCAGATAACCCAAATCATTTCTACTTTATTTTACAATGTTCTACATGATTTTTCAACTATTTTGTTTTCTTAAGGATCATTCAATCGATTTAAATTTCCTTTGTGTTCATTGAGTTCCCTCTAAGTTCCAAGAGGGAAGGATACCCAGGAGAAACCATGGGATTAAAAACTGACCATCATGATCTAATCTTTCCACAGAAAACGCCTCAGAAGTCTTCTATTTCCAACCCAAAATTAGAAAGTCACTAAATTCTGGGTAAAACAGCTAGATGGCATTGTGGATGGAGTACTAGGTCTAGAGTCAGGAATACTCCTCTTCCTGAGCTCAAAATCAACCTGAGAAACTTACTAGCTCTGGATTCCCTGACAAATCACTAACCCTGTTTGCCTCAGTTTCCTCATCTGTAAAATGAACTGGAAAAGAAAATGACAAACCACTCCATTATCTCTGCCAAGAAAACTCCAAGTAAGGTCACTAAGAGTCAATGACTGAAAGACGACTGACAACAAAAATACTTAAAGTCCTAATTGCTGATTTTCCCTAGGAGGAGCCAAACTGTTTATAATTCAGGATACTTGCACTGAAGAAATGATTTGTCAGTTTGGTTTTCCCTTAATAAATTTTCTTAAAGCTGTATAATATAAAGTTGTAGTATGCTAAGGACCAGTGTACAATTGTTCTCAGAAAAGGGAGTGGAGGTGTAAAGTACTTATGTAATTGACCTTCTCTAAATGACTCTTATTAAGCTGAGAAAAATAACTTACTGTTCAAGGTAGAAGATAAGTAATGGCAGTTACTGCTTTGATCTGTAATTACCCTTCCTCCTTATGGAATGCAGGCAGGTTTAACTGCCTTAAACTTCAACAGTTCATTATAAATGTTAAGAAAAGAATTAAGTCCAGCAAGTAGAGAACCAGGCATGTTTTATAGTAAATGGTAGGGTGACTGATGCTCAGAAATAAAGCGCGACTTCAATATTTTATCCACTTCCTGTTTTCTAATCAATAGGCAATTTACCCTTGCAGCTCCATACCCTTCCTCCCCAGCCCTGCATTGATTTTGTTGCTTTTTGTAATATTCGAGAGGTGAGTCCACATGGGTTTAGAAGCAATGAACAAAATTGTTTCAGTATTTCATTTAAATAAATTAAAAGAAAATTGAAAGAATCTGTATCAATAAAGTGTCTGGTTTATAACGTCATTATGTTTCATTGGCTTGATGTGAAAAAATTAGATGAAAATAAAGATTGCTTTTGTTATAAATGGTAACTGAAAAAGAGGCTTTGTGGGACTACCTATTATGCCTTTTTATGTTCAGGATATTTCCATGTTAGAAATTTGGGAGAGAGATTTCTTTTCTTTACAAAAACTATCGTACAGTTCTGTGCCTAAGGTGTTTCTCTATCAATATTGTTTGCCTAGGTCTTAGCCCCTCTCCCCATGCTTTCAGTGAAATTAACAAGGACTGGTACAGAGTTGATGGCTTGGGGGAATGGGTAGAAAACTAGGTTCTGCAGAGTTTGTAGCAGAGACATTTTAATCTTTCATTTGGATATATGTATGTGTGTGAAATTTAAATCATTTACAATTAAATAAATCAGTTTGATATTTATTATTCATGAGGCCAAAAACTCATTTAAAATGAGTTAACACCTCAGGTTTGTGGTATTATAGTCACTTTTAAAAATAAGCACTTGGAAAAAAAATAGGCACTTTGATCAGTCTGGAAAGCAGTTTATAATAATGTAGAGAAATAACTACTGTCCATACTCTTAGACCCAGAGATTTCCACTGCTAAACATTTACCTCAAAGAAGTCAAAGATAAAAAGGTCCCATATATATCAAAATTCTGTTAGCAACCGTTCTTGTAAGAGAAAAAAATCCCTATAAACAAAATATTTTGCCCTCAGAGAATGGCAAAACAAATTGTAACATGTGAATATAATGGAATCTCACTTTGCTAAAAAAAAATGAATATTAAGAATGCAGAGAAGCATGGGAAGGCTGATATGAACTGAGGCAAAATGAAGTGTATAGGCAGAACAAGGAAAACAACACACACAATCAGTATGGAGGTATAAACTGAAAGAACACCGAAAACTAAACAACCAAAATTGATTCTTCCAAAATCATAATGCCTGAAAAAAAACAAACCACGATAAAGCGCCTCCTGCCACTTCTTTGCAGAGGTGGGAGACAATGGGGTATGGAACATTCCACATATTAGCAGACTTTTTTGATATGTTGGTGACTTTTCCACTTTTTTTCTCTTTTATAAGTGGACAGTGATACATTTTGGGGGTTTGTAGGGGAAAGCAAAGAAAGGCATTAAGCATTTTTATGAAGTCTCTTAAGTGCCAGGCACTGTGCTAAGCACTTTACAAATACCTCTTGATCCTCACAAGAACCCTGCAGCGTAGATGCTGTTATTACTCCCATTTTTCAGCTGAGGAAAGTGAAGCAAAAAGAGTCCTGGCCAGGGTCACACAGCTTACAAGTATCTGAGACCACATTTGAACAGTCATATCGACTCTAGACCCAGTTCTCTATCCACTGTACCATTTGGCATTGACATCGGATAAAAGTCGGTTTAAAAATGAGGGATAAAATTTTATTCAAAATAGGCAATTTGAAAATTTAAAGCCTATAATTTTAAACTTTATAACTTTAGTAATATTCTATAATCAACAGTGAATGGTAGCATAGATTAGTAAATGGAGGGCAGACTTTGAAGTCAGCAAGATTTCAGGTCATGTTCTGTTTTTATCACAGACTGCCAATGTGACTATAGTCCCAGCTCAAGATCCTAGGCAACTCCCTAACACTTTGTTACTTATGAACTGCTAAGCTATATTCATGGGTGGATTTCCTATACTGGAAGATCCCCACATGGTAATCAATTGTAATTTACATACTAGCATGATGCTAAATGGAGGTCCAGCTCTAATCTCCCCACTGACTTCCAGTTATGAACCTCCAACTACCTAATGGATATCTCAGACTAAAAATGCTATAAACATTTTACACTCATGTCCAAACGGAGCTCATCATAGTCAGTTCTGCTATAATACAACATCTATTGTCCAAAACAAGTCTTTTTTAGGAAGGCTTTTCCAGTCCCTTATAATTCCAGTGCTTTCCTTCTGTTGATTATTTCCAATTTATCTTACGTATAGCAGGTTTATACATAGTTCTCTGTGCGTTGTCTTCCCTGTTAGATTGTAAACTCTTTGAAAATGAGGACTGTCTTTTATCTTCCTTTATCTTACCTTTGTACCCCCTGTGATTAGCACAGTGCCTGGCACATAGTAATCATTTAATAAACGTTTAATGGTTGAGAAAATGTTGCCACGAATGCCCCTTGTCTAAATAATCATAGGCACTAAAGGTGTTTTGCTAAGTAAAGAAACACTATCGCCTCTGTTCTCAAAGTTTCACAATCTCTATGGACACAAGTTAAACAAAATAAGTGTAGTATACCAAAGAATATACATATGCCAATTCTGGTGTGCTGATAATGGGAAATTAATGGCGAGGCTATCACTTGCTCTCAAATCACTTAATCCCAGAGTCAGAAGGGATCAAATAAATCATCCCATTCTGCCCCAAACTGAAGGATGATTTCTTTCCTTTACAGTATTCCTGACAAGTAGGACCAATGGGTTTGTTGCCAAAGTAGACATAATGGGCACTTTGGCAGGAAGTATCTCCTTCATGATCTTAGAATCATTCATAGATAGAAAGAGAGTTTATTATAATCTGATACACACCCTAATGTTTGACAGGGTAGATTATGTGTCAAAGATTATTTATTTCTATCATGAATTTAGTGCTGGAAGAGAAGCTTGAAGTCACCAGTTCCACCTTCATCCTTTTGTAGATGAGAAAACTGAGACCCAGACAGATTTGAACAGAGTTCAGAGAATGAATAGGTGAGATGCTGTGATCTAATATTCTACAGGGAGTTTTGTTTATGATAGGCTGCATTCAAGGAAGAAATTTTGATGACACAAATAAAAGTGATTCCATTGAAGGACAGAAGGAATGTCCTAAAGAGGCTAATGTGAATTTATAGACCAACTTAGATTTTTAAAAAAGGGATGTGTATGAAATGGAATCAATGGATATATACGTGTGTGAATATATATGTATATATATACACACATGCATGTGATATACATGTATGGTATATATCATATCACATGATGGATATTAATGAGTGTAAGGCTAGTGTTAAGAATACCATCGCCCTGAACAAGCTGAGGGTGAAAATGAAGGCTAAAGGCAAAATGACGTACTTTGTAATATAAATTTATTTATTTAACTTTTTACATTCATTTTCACAAAATTTTGGGTTCCAAATTTTCTCCCCTTTTATCCCCTCCCCCTACCCCAATATACCAAGCATTCTAATTTTCCCTATCACCAAACTGCCCTCTCTTCTATCCTCCCTCCCTTCTCTTGTCCCCATCTTCTCTTTTGTCTATAGGGCCAGATAATTTCTATTCCCCATTAACTGTATTTCTTATTTCCTAGTAGCAAGAACAATACTAAACAGTTGTTCCTAAAACTTTGAGTTCCAAATTCTCCCCATCCCTCCCTCCCCACCCATTCCCTTTGGGAAGGCAGGCAATTCAATATAGACCATATCTGTGTAGTTTTGCAAATGACTTCGATAATAGTCGTGTTGTGTAAGACTAACTATATTTCCCTCCATCCTATCCTGCCCCCCATTGTTTCTATTCTCTCTTTTGATCCTCTCCCTCCCCAAGTGTGTTGACCTCAAATTGCTCCCTCCTCCCATTGCCCTCCTTTCCATCATCCCCCCCTCTTGCTTATCTCCTTCTCCCCCACTTTCCTGTACTGTAAGATAGGTTTTCATACCAAAATGAGTGTGCATTTTATTCCTTCCTTTAGTTGAATGTGATGAGGGTAAACTTCATGTTTTTTTCTCAGCTCTCCTCTTTTTCATCCACTAAAAAGTCTCCTGCTTGCCTCTTGAATGAGAGATAATTTACCCCATTCCATTTCACTCTCTCTCCTCCCACTACATTTCTCTCTTACCGTTTACCTTAATTTCTTTTAAGATATAGTCCCATCCTATGCAATTCACTTTGTGCTCTCTGTCTCTGTGTGTGCATGCATGTCTGTATGTGTGTGCACACATGCGTGTACATGTGTGTGTGCATGTGTACATCTGTGTGTGGTCCCACCAACTACCCAGATACTGAAAAGTTTTAAGAGTTACAAATATTGTCTTTCCATGTAGGAATGTAAACAGTTCACCTTTGGGAAGTCCCTTATGACTTCTCTTTGCTGTTTACTTTTTCATGCTTCTTCTCATTCTTGTGTTTGAAAGTCAAATTTTCTTTTCAGCTCTGGTCTTTTCATCAAGAATGCTTGAAAGTCCTCTGTTTCATTGAAAGACCATATTTTCCCCTGAAGTATTATACTCAGTTTTGCTGGGTAGGTGATTCTTGGTTTGAGGTCCTAGTTCCTTTGACTTCTGGAATATCCTATTTCATGCCCTTTGATCCCTTAATGTAGCAGCTGCTAGATCTTGTGTTATCCTGATTGTATTTCCACAATACTGGAATTGTTTCTTTCTAGCTGCTTGCAATATTTTCTCCTTGACCTGGGAATTCTGGAATTTGGCCACAATGTTCCTAGGAGTTTCTCTTTTTGGATCTGTTTCCGGTGGTGATGGATGGATTCTTTGAATAGTTATTTTGCCCTCTGGTTCTAGAATATTAGGGCAGTTTTCCTTGATGATTTCATGGAAGATGATATCTAGGCTCTTTTTTTGATCATGACTTTCAGGTAGTCCCATAATTTTTAAATTGTCTCTCCTGGATCTATTTTCCAGGTCAGTTGTTTTTCCCATGAGATATTTCACATTCTCTTCCATTTTTTCATTCTTTTGGTTTTGTTTTGTGATTTCCTGGTTTCTCAGAAAGTCATTAGCCTCCATCTACTCCATTTTAATTTTGAGAGAACTATTTTCTTCAGTGAGATTTTGAACCTCTTTTTCCATTTGGTTAATTCTGCTTTTGAAAGCATTCTTCTCCTCATTGGCTTTTTGAACCTCTTTTGCCAGTTGAGTTAGCCTATTTTTCAAGATGTTATTTTCTTCAGCATTTTTTTGGGTCTCCTTTAGCAAGGTGCTGATCCATTTTTCATGCTTTTGTTGCATCTCTCATTTCTCTTCCCAGTTTTTCCTCCACCAGTCTAACTTGATTTTCAAAATCCTTTTTGAGCTCTTCCATGGCCTGAGCCCATCGGACATCCACCTCTGATGTCTCGGGTACAGAGGCCCCAACCTCCACGTCTTTCCCTGATGGCAAGCATTGTTCCTCCCCATCAGAAATGAAAGGTGGAAACATCTCTTCCCCAAGAAAGTAGCCTTCTATGGTCTTATTTTTCTTCCCTTTTCTGGACATTTTCCCAGCCAGTTACTTGACTTCTGAGATTCCTCTCCACCCCTGCCTAGATCCGCCCAGCTAGTGCTTGGGATCTGAGATTCAAATGCTGCTCTCCAGCCTCAGGGCTTTCAGTAGCAGGTGTGGCTGCTATTCAATGTGAGCTTAAGTTCTGGTGCTCAGGTGGGGGCAGGGCTGCCTCCCAGGCTCAGTTTTTCTCTGGGGGTTTATGGGGGAGATCTTCAGTAATGGAGCGGAGCTCCTGTCTGCTCCGGGAGCTCCTGGCCGTCGCTGCCTCTGCTACTTCCTCCCGATGGGGCCCGAGCGATGGAGACACCCCGCTCCCCTCTTGGCCAGCCCAGAAGTCTCTCTCACTGACCTGTAGCACCTGTGGGTGGAGGGACCTTCACTGCTGCTGGAGATTCCGTCCCTGAAGCCTGCTCAGATCTGCTCCTCTCAGGCCGCATGGCCAAGGCAGGGCTGGGCTCCACTGTCTTGTGCGTGATGGACCTTTGATGCCGGTTTTTCTGGGTCTCTGGAACGGAAATCTCCTCCACTGCATTGCTGTGCAGCTTGCACTGCTCCAGAATTTGTGGGGAGTTTTTTTACAGAAAATTTATGGGCTGTGGGTTCGGAGCTAGCATACGTGAGTCTTTCTACTCCTCCATCTTGGCTCCTCCAAAATGGTATACTTTGTAAACTATATTGAAGGAAAGGTGAAGATCAAATTAGGTTCTTCTACAACTCAGAGTGGGTGGGTTAATGATAGGTGATGGAATAGAGGCATGCTGTTCAAAAAAATACTTCAGATTGGAAAGACTAGTATAACAAATAAATAACAGGAAATTAAAATTCAAGGGAGAAGTTGGTTGAAGGCCAACTAGATACCTTCAATGAATTCAAGTCAACAGAGCTTGAAAAACTACTGAAAGAATTGACAGGTGAAATTATAGACTCATTGTGGATTCTTTTTGACAAATTATGAAATAGAGAAAAGCAGTTGTTTTGATTTTCAAAAAAGGTAAGAGGGAGATTCTGTAACTTTTAGTATGAGGAGCTTAACTTTAATTCCTGAGAAAATCCCTTAAAGGGAAGATCTGTGAATGCTTAGAAAGGGAATTATTGGTTACTAAGTGGCATCTTGATCAAGAAAAATAATCTAGAGATCTGTCCTTGGTCTTCCTCTCTTAAATGTCTCTAACATTAACTTGGCTGTTTATCATATTTGTAAGAAATACGAACAAGGCAAAGAGAAAGACTAAAATATTTGATGAATGAGTTAGAATAAAAAAAGTTCTCAACAAGTTAGAATGGCAGTCCAAATCTAATAAAATGGAATTTAGCCAATAAAATGTGAAGTTACTTAATTAAAAAAAATCAGTTCCATAGCTACAGGTTAAGAGGATGAATGGTAGCTCATAACTTGTTGAATAAGATCTGCTTGATGAGGGGAGGCTCGTTTTGTGGGAAGGCCCACATCTTTTGTTAATTGTTAATGAGACGCTGGGTCATGAGGGTTTTGACGCCCTCCAGCTCTGAAAAGTATATCTATAGTCTGAAGTGAGATTTTTGCTTTGGGGGCTTACTCTTTGGAAGAAGGTTTCTTTGCCAGATGAGACAATAGGTAGCCATTAATGCCACCCCCAACTTTGAAACCCAGATATTGGTGCTTCTCTCTTTGGTAACTATATATGTATGTAGTGATCAGATAGTTCTGTCTGTTGATCTGTGATGTATGTGTTGCTTATGGTCAGACGGTTAGAAACCCTGTCTGTTGGTCTTAATTTCTCTGCTTGTATTTTCTCTGTTGATACATGTGATTAAAGAAGATTATTGGCTCCCCAAAAGTTGCTTTCCTTTTAGAAAAGCAGATCTAAGAACCTGTGCTAGCAGGCTATCTTGGATGTGTCAGGGTACTTGGTGCTACAGTAGCCTACTAGTGGGTTATACATGTTAATATCTTAATGTTTCTAAATGTAAAGGTTTTTTTTTTTTTAAAATTAGCAACGTGCCTTTTATTTTTTTAACTATTTTATTTTGGAAATTAATCAAGAAGTCTTCTTGAGTCTTATCTTTTATGTAGGCACCCTTTGCTAATATTTTCTCTGGTTTTGTTGCAAAATTAATGGGCCTAGTATTATTTGATTTTCCCCCCCAATTAACAAATGTAATTGTGATTTTATTCATTTATTTTGCCTTTTGCTCCTTGCATATATCACCAGCTAGATAATTTCTGGCAAATATACTATGGTTTTTCCCAAAATGTTCTATACTTGACTTTTTAAAAATTAGTGGACAGTTTCTCATTGCATATGAGATATATTTAGGTTACAGTAGAATTTTATATAAATACATGACTATTCAAGTTAACATATTCAATGTTCATCTTTTCTTTCTCTTTTTTTTGTCATTTGAATCCCTAAAAATATTTCATAATATTACTATACTATTGTATTACATAGAATAACCAATAGCAGTGACAATAATTGAAAACTTAAATTGTTCAAATTCAGAGGCAGGCTTTGGGTTAGAGTAAACATTTGCCAATAGACTTCCCCTATGTATAAGGGGAAGCAGAAGATGCTTACTTGGATTGTAACTTTAGCAACAGTAGGAAACAAAAGTTCTGAGAATGCACCTCTGAGTTCTATAAAGCAATTTCCTTCTGGCTTTTGGGGTTCCCTAATACAAGAGATAGTTTGCCAGGTATTAGGACAATGTTGTCCAAATCTGTCACTTTATCATGTCTGTTTCTATCCACCTGCCCAATGTTTGGTTCCTGCTTACATTTGCAATCTATTTTTCTTGAGTGATATGCAATGTTCATCTCCAAGGCTATGATTTCTGTGTGCATAGTAGGTTATAAATCTGCATAATACTGAGATAATTCAATAGAGAGGAAGAGGTGCCTTACTTCTTTTGACTAAAAGTTGTCTTGTCAGAGTATAGGTTGTCAACTCCCGATCCTAGTCCTATATTTTTACCTTGGAGATAAGAAAGCAAATGCCAAGAGAGGTTAAATGAAGCTACCTTCATCTTGGTAAGGTATTTAGAAACTGTACATGTGATCTTACATTTTCTCATTTCAATATGTTTTAAGAATATGTTTGTGCTTTTTTGGAGGTGGGGAGGAGAAGGAAGTAAAGAGTGCTTCCTTCCTGGCTTATATGGATACAATTCAGTGTAGGAGGGCATCTTAAAAAAATTGACAAGAGTTAAGTTGACCAAATTGGAGGATTTCTGTTGGTGATACTTCTAGAGAAAGCACCACAAACACAGATAAGTAAATACCATAGAGGAGAATTTGAGGTAGGAGAAAACATTACAAACTAAGTCTTCTTTTAGGAAGTGGCAGAGCTAAAGAGTGAGTACATTCCAGGTATAAGTGATGGCCTATACATAGGCATGCAGGTGGAAAATAGAATTCTGAGTTTGGACAGCAGAGAAGCAGGTCAATTTGACCAGAACATAGAGTTCATGAGAGGGAAATAATGTGGTACAAGTTTGTATCGGGAGGCTGGAGTCATTGTGAAGAGCCTTGAATATCAGGCCAAAAAGTTTATCATTTATCCTCATAGTGGTAAGGATCTAGTGAAGTTTTTGAGAAAGGAAGTGGCCTAGCTATTGAACCAGCCATGTGGAAGATGCGTCCGAGAAGGGAAACATCAAAATCCTGAAGTCCACATAGGTAGGTGTTGATTTAATAGTCCAGTGAAAGATGATGAGGGCCTGACCTAGTGTGGGAACCATCTGGGTGAAATGAAGTTGATAGGTATGAGAGACATTATGGAGGTAGAATTGACAACACATGGGAACTGATTGAGTGGGAGAGGGGGAGGGAGAAATTGGAGTCAAGGATGACTCCAGGGTTGTGAACGTGATGAGTATGGTTTGAAAATGGTGGTGGCTTCAATTAAAGATAAGGGAATGTGTATTTCAGAGTAAGCTAAATGTTCACAATCCAGAAGTCTCCTAGGCAACCTCTAAAGAACTCATTGCTTAACTCTACTTAATATAAATCTGGTATATCAGTATAGTTGTTTTTCTATTACAACCCCTTTTTCAGAGTTGTTGAAATACCTCAGTTTTGAATAAAATGATTGTATGATCTTTGGGTTTCCATATATGGACCGTAATATATATCTATCCACTGAAATTCAGGAACCAGCTGCAAACCATTTTTTTTAAACCAGGGCAAGCTAAATGAATAATGCAGATTAATTAGTGTTGAGGACATTCAGAGAAAAAGAAGTGACCAGAGTGAGAAGTAGGGCTAAGGAAGTGATTTGGTAATGGCAGGAGGAGTGTGATTCTGTCTCAGAGCTTAAAATCTAAGACTCCTTCCACCAATGTGCTGCCCCTAAAGACAACTAAGGAAATATTGAAAAGATTTTAAAATTAAGCAATAACGTTGATATCGTTTGCAACCATAGATACCTATTGCTAGTTAATTCCAAATTGCATACATCACCTACCACCTCAATTTGCAGCTGCTGTGTTCTTACTGAGGGTCAGTCAATCCATCAGAAAGTGTTTATTAAGGACCTACAATGTGCCAGGCTCCTGAATTCTTGATAAATTCTTTGGCTTTCAAGAAATGTAGGAAGGAGAAAAATTCATGTCATTTTTGATCCACCCAACAGGTAAGTAAAAGGCAGTATTGTCATGAATTAAATACAAAATAGAAACAATAAAAAGCTATAAACAAATTATTCACACTAACAGTGTGTGTGTGTGTGTGGAAATTGACCAATGTGCTTAGATCTAGGATAGCGAAAAAATAAAAAGACAATTAAAGTCACTCAAAGAAACTTAAAAATACTTTCCACTATTATTTTAAGTATATCCATAAAATAGAAAAGCTGTAATATTAAAAACAAGAGGGCAATTTGATCTGTTCCTTTTTGAAATGATATTACTTAGAGCTTTTTTTTTTTATTACATTTTCACAGACCACAAGATAAAGAATGTGTAATAGCAGGGTCATAAAAAAAGGCATATACATAAAACATCTGTAAGCGGAGGGTTTGTGGCAGGAATTCTTTTCTACTATTGCACTTTAATCCAAGAAGATAAACCATCCAACATTTAGTCTGCCCAAGAATCAATGACTTTGTATTGAACATCCTTCTTCCTCCGGATCTTGGTTCTAAAACTGCCGGAAGATTTTGTCTAATGGACTATCTGCTGGAAGGACATTTAATTCTGGGAAGAATTTTCTTTTTGTTTTTCTTGGGAGAGAAAAGGAAGCAGGGAACTGGGCTTAGAATATTTTTAGCATATCAACATGGGAAGACAATATACAGACTAGCTAGTGGTGATTTTGATGGAAAGCCAATCGAACGATTAATGTTCTCTAAAACAGAGTAACTACTGGTAGTAGTTTTGATGTGAGCTTATCAGTAGGTGAATGATTTGTACTAATAAATTAAAATGATCTCGTATTTACTTTGAGGTATTTGTATTCACTTTACTACTTCAGTGGAAATGTCATGTCAGTAACATATGTGTTACTTCTCTCTTGTTTCATTCTTGCCTTGTAAACCTGTAACCTTCATCTTTAGGGTCCCCAAAGATCCTTTTCTGAGACTCTATCCAGTGTGCTACAGGTCTGCCTCCAGGAAAGATACTTCTTAATCTGAGGTATATGAACTTAGTTCTAAAAAATATTTTGATAACTATATAGCAGTGTAGTTGGTTTCCTTTGTAACCCTACTTATTCTATATTTTTATGCATTTACATATTTAAAAGCATTATTCTGAGGAGCCCATAGGCTTCACCAAACTGTTCAGGGAGGCTGTGGACACACAAAAAAGGTTAAGAATCCCTGTTTTAGGACTTTTTAGATCTTATGGGCACATCACTCAAGTTTTTTTCTGTTCTTCTTTGTTCTTTTTCCTTGACAATTCTAATTCTTTTCCATTACATAGTTCCTTGAAGATAACCAGTGTATCCCTTTGTAGACATAGATTGTAGTTTAAAATACTCTACAGTCAATTTATACACACTATGCATTTCCCTTTTACTCTTTTAGTCATCTATAACTTTGTTTCTTCAGAGACTGTGTTGACAAGATAGGTCTATGCATTAGGGAATAGCTTAGCATCATTGAAAGCATTGTACAGTTTCCCAAATGCAACTCAGTCTGCTCTTTTCCTGCTGTTCTTTTCTGGGCATGACTCACTTTCTATCTATAGTAACTTGTCTGATATGTATGTCCTTATGCACTAACTCAATGGACTAATCTTCCAAAACCTATGATGTATTTGGAATGATCGGCATTTTTCATCCATTAATTTTTCCTGTATGGATTGATAAGTTCTGTTTCAAGTAATTATAGATTTTAAGAGCAAGTCAAGTACTACTCTAGGTTTTAAAGCAATCAGCGTAATATCCATAAATAGGAACATTCCACAGAGAATCCTTGTTCCATTTGGGCTTGCCTAGGATATCCTCCGTTGTAGTTGGCAACACTTTTGGGAATTTATATTTCTCTGTCTTGTGCCTCAGTTGGCATTGAACATCAGAGCTATTTCTAGTGCTTAATTCTATGAATAACCTCTCATTGCATCTAGATGAACTCCATTTAGAGCATTCATCCTATACCCACAGACCACTACAAGTACTCACAAAAATCTCCATTGTTTGACCCTGTAGCTTGGCCAGTGTTTATCTATCTTGTAAACTCTCCCTAACATGAAATCCCATCTTATATAATCTCCCTCTTCCTTATGTCTCTAACTGCTTGATCAAAGTAAGAATTCTCCTAATGATATAGAGTAGGGGGCAGCAAACTACAGCCCTCAGCCCAAATCCATGTTGCAGCTTTCATTTGTACAGCCCATGAACTACATTTTAAAAATAAAGTTGGGTAAATAAAGTTGTGTTTTAAAATTGCTTCTCTTTGGAGATCTTCACAGAGAATGTATACTCACTCTTTGGATATATTATAGTGGGGATTCCTTTGTTATCTGGGTTGGATTCAATGGTCACTAAGATTTCTAGCAAGTCTCAAAATCTGTGATTCTGCCAAGTTAATTTTGAATAGGCATTTTAATGTATATATTTTTAAAGAACCTGAATCTCCTACTTCAAGTACTATCTGAGTTGTATTCCTTTTGTTCAATGCCTTGTGAAGAAATGATTGCGCCTTAAAATGTTTTGCTTCATTGCTGGCACACAGGACTGAAAATCTGTTTTCATTCCATTTCTACATAACTCCTTTTTTCTTAAGGCACTGCTAGTTTTAGTATGAAATGAGTTAAGATATTTGTTCATGAATCCATTAAACTTGGTAAGGAAGACAGCCTACTTCAAGAATATAGGCAATGCAAAATGTCTCTATACACCTGACATGGAGACCTTTTGTAGCATTCCTGTCAGCTCTAGAAGTAAATTATATATATATAATGTATATGTATGTATGTGTGTGTGTATATTTGTATTTATGGAGTTTTTTTTTGTTTTTTCTTTTTTTTTGCTGAGGAAGTCATGCTTTTGTTGGATCACTATTGATGTTTATCTCTGAGCCTACCATATTAGAGACTATCACAGATACTACGTTTTAATGTTTCAGACAGCATGAGATTTAGAACTGGAGAGAATCTTAAAGATAATCTAATTTTGACCCCCCACCTCATTTTAGAAATAAAGCAGTTGAGGCCTAGAAAAGTTCACTGGTTTGTAAGAAATGGCATAGCCACAATTTGAAGCCACACCTGACATCGCAGGACACACAGTTGCTCCTTGTTGATCATAGTGAGGAGGATTTGTGGCTTCTTCATCTGCTTGTTCTCTGTCCCCAAGTAGTACTCTCCTTTCTCCCCTGCCCATTAATCAGGCTTCTGAGCCACAGCACCATGCATGTCCTATCATGGATTGTACTCTTTGTAAAGCTTACTGGTACCATTCCATACTTGGGAGTCACCAAATGCATAAGAAGAGTATCTTGTAAATTAGGTGACTCCCAAGTGTGGGATGGCCTAATGTAGCAGTTCTTCTATTAACAATAAATTGTGGCATGATGCTGGGGGGGGGGGGGGAAGGAGGGAGGGAGAGAGAGAGAGAGAGAGAAGAGAGAGAGAGAGAGAGAGAGAGTCTATATTTCAAATTTGTCAAAAAAAATTTTCTTTCCTACTCATTGCTATGCTTTGACAATTTCCCAAAGTAAGTAACAAGTAGGAATTGCATACTATTTTACTATTTATAAGATTTCAAAGCACAAATCTAACAATAATGGACACATCAAAAGAAAGGAGAAAATGGGACAGGCTTTCTTCTTTCTGAATCCTTTACTCATTAGAGTAGAGGAGATATGATGTAGAATGAGTATTTTATAAAGATGATATAAACAGTAATGACTGAGGAAACATTTGTAATTAATTTTTTAAAAAGAAGCAATTTGGGTTGTTTTTTTTTTTTAATCTCTTTCCTCTCTCCATATTGGCAATTTGGCATTTTATCTCAATATAGTCACTTAAAAAGAGGGGAGATAATCCTATGGATGGCATTTATTAATTTTTTAAAGTCTTCTTTGAGTGGAAAAGTGAAGCTATCCCAAACTTATTCTACCTCCTTTGTCCATGTAATAGAGAATGAAAATAATTTTGGTCTACCCATGTGCACAAAAATGTTAGTGAAAATCCCATTTTTATTGAAAATAACTCTGGATTTTCCCAAGGTATCATCCAGCAGTATAAATTAAAATGTTCATATATATCTGTATTTATAGATATATATGTAAATATGAGATCAATTGGTACTTTCAGGGTGTAGGAATGACATTGAATGCCTTTGAAAGTCAAATTCTGGTTACACAGTTAGCTTGCTCATAAAGTTGACCAGTTTTATTCTCAGATAATATTTTTCTCCAGCACATTGTACATAAAATCTAGCCTCTCGACAAGTTTATGTATTTTTTCTCTCAAAGGCAATCTAGTAAACAAGTTAACATGCATTTATTAAGCATTTACTGTGTGCCAGGTATTATAATATGGGGTAAGGAGACAAATAGAAAAAAATCAAAAAGAAAGACAATTCTTTTACTCAAAGATACATTCTAATGAGGTAAAATAACACAAACACACACACACAAAGGGAATTGAAAAGGGATGGGAAGAGATACTTGCTTGGAACTACTGGGGAGAAAGTAATTTTGAGAGTCAGGATTGGGGTGGAGAGGAGACAGGAATAAAAAGAGTACATGAATAGCCTGATGGTCCTTACATCCTTAAAATAGAGGTTTCAGGGGGAAAAGATCATTCAAAGCAAGAATCAGAGGAAAAAAATGAGAAGTCATAATGTGGAGGGATCTTTCAGTGTGAGAAGGCAGATGATGTGTAGTGGTAAAGGCAGGTTCCAGGGTGAAGAAAGCTACTGAAGCATGGTGGAGAAAGAAGCCTGAAGAATAGTTGTAATGCTGAGTTGTAAGTTAATCTATGTCAGGGTAGATCTGAAGTACTGAAATGACATACTCTTGAAATTACAAATCCTTGAAGTAATTATCAAAATAAGGATGATAGAATAAAACAGGCCCCTGTGCAAATGTGTAGGCTTGTCTATGAACTGGGAAGTAGAATCAAGTCTAAATATAGAGAGAACTCAAGAATCAATAATTGTTTAACAACTTTTGCTGATTTCAATTTAGAATTAATTTTGAAATCAAGCTCTTAGAAATTTTGATCTGTGGTCTGTGAATGTGTTTTTCTTGCTAGTTTGATAATTGTATTTCAATATAATTGATTTTTTTTGTAATCCTATTTATTTATGGTCCACAGGCTTCACTAGTTTGCCAAGATGTTCCATGATCTCAAAAAATGTTAAGAACCCCATGAGGAGTCTAAAGCAGGAGAAGGAGCAAGTTTTACATAATAGGTAGAGGGTGGGCCGTAAATTGTGAGAGTCCAGCTTTAAATCTTGACCCTTGACACTTTGATGAAGCAATCAATAAGCAATTTTTTAAAGGTACCTACAATTACCAGGTACTATGTTAACATACAAATACAAAGAATGAAGCAGTGCCTACTCTCACGATCATATTTTAGTGCTTATTAGCTGTGTGGCTATCAGCAGCTCTCAAAGACTTGAGTTCTGTTTGCAACTCTGTACAGGTGGAAGAAGTCTCTAAATCAGACATTTCCTCTAACCTGTGAAATCATAGATCTGATCCCCAACAAGTAAAATAAAATAAAATGTCACTGTGCCATTGAGAAGCTTCCTTTTATGTATTTACCTCATCTGGCCTACTTATAAATGCCCCAACTGCCATATATGGTCTTTCAATATCTACGTAATTAGCTAGTTATCTGGGAAATATCCTATGGACTCTTCACAAAATGCCCTACACTACCAGTTCATGGAATTACTCATTCAACATTCTAATAATTTAAAAATATTTTGCAGCTGAAAGATGATCTCTGGTGTCCTTAGAGAAATGAAAACTGCCTTTGATTTGGTGAGATTAAGGAATTTTCTGTTTGTAATTAAAGGAAGCTCTCTTTAAAAAAAGTTGTCAATTGAGCTAATAGTCTACCTAGAAAAGACCATTTGGTCCTAAAACATAATGGTTATGACAACTCTAGTAGTATACCAGACAGGCACATGTGCGTGTTCTCTCTCTCTCTCTCTTTCTCTCTCTCTCATACACACACACACACAATGTGAAGATGATAAACTAATTATATTATTCAGATGAAATGGAACCTCATTATCCTGTACATTTGATAGAAGCTTTCTTTACAAATTAAGCACATTAGATACTTAAGCTTGTATTACTTTCAGGTTTCTCAGCATGATGTTCTTAGAGGAAAAAGATAAACAGTTGTTTTAAGTACTAGGTTTAGTTAAGTCTTTTAAAAATATAAAATATGTTTTAATCATAGCTTTCAGTGATGTTTACTGAAAATATAAAATGGATAGAATAGAGAAAATCACCTGAACGATTCTAGCCCCAAACCTACCTTTGCTTCCGTTTCCTATTTCCTTTGAAAAGAGACTCAATAATCCAGGTAATTGATCCAGTTCTCCATGGATCAATATGGATGAATTTATGGAAACAATAAGAGAACACATTTTTAAAGGGAAAAGCCAATGAAGTAGCCCCAAATTTTGAAGCAATCAACAAACATATTGAACAATTACTGTATTCCATATTCTTCTAGTAGATGAGAAATACGAGGTGCAAGGGACTTTAGAGAACATCTAGTCTAATTCTTTCATTTTACAGATGAGGAAACTAAGGCCTGGAGAAGTGAGATAACTTGCTCAAGGTCATACAGAAAGCAAGCAGCATTGGGGATCCAAATAGAAAGGTGAGGCAGTCCTAGCACTCACGGAAGTTTACATTGTACCGGCTAAGGCGATTTACAATTAAATATATGATGTATGTAAGGTTTGGTTTTTTTTTTTTTTTGAGTGTGTGTGTGTATGTGTGTGTATAAATGTTTACACACACACAAACTCCCACCAACAGACATACAAAATAGATATACTGTCTTTCAGTGCTCAGCACCAACAAATCAGGAATTTTGGAAAAACTCTCTAGAAAGTGATGATGCAGAGTGAGTTCTGAGATGAGCTAAGGATTCCAATAGGGAGAGATGAGTAAAGAGTATGCTCCAGAAGCTGGGGAGAGGGCAGCCTTGGCAAGGGAAACGAGGCAGGAGATGGAATGATGTGTATAAGGGAGCAACAAGTATGCCATTTTGGCCAGAGCTTCAAGTGTGTGAGGAATGATTTGTAATCTGCTTGGGAAGATAGTCTGGAGCCAGGACCTGAAGGGTTTTAAATACCTAACAGTGCAGTTTCTATTTTAGCCTGCAGGTGAATTAATCATCAGAAGACCAATTTTCTCTTGGTATAGTATCTTTAACTGCTTTGCTTAATTTATTTTAAGCCCCATGCATACAGTCAATTATTGCCTCAATTGCTGGGTTTTATTTTCTTGTATTTTCTTGTAAATAGCAATATTCCTATGAAGAGACTAAATCTCAGGACCATCCTTAAGGATGTATGGCCAAGCACTAGGGACAGGATGCCCTCTTCCTGAGTTCTCTCACATTTTTATGTATGTACAATGAGTATAAACTGGATAGAAACAACTTCTTAAAGGGCTGCAAAATGTGGGAGTTGTATTAGAAGGCTTCTAAGATCCTTTTCACCTCAAAATTATGATCCTGTGAATAAGTCCTAAAATTGTTGGTGACCATGGAGACATTTACAGTTTATTTGATTGTTCGTTTTCACTTGCTGCTTTTCCACTCCTTATATGGTCTTGTTATTTGAAGACATTAAATTAAATCTTAATTAAGAACATGACATCAAAATCAAATAAAAAAACCAAACACTACCATCTCTTTGGAAAACAACACAGGTATTTTCCTGAAGAAAAGAGCAGTATCTGACCCACTTAGTAATTTCTGCATTTGCCAACTGGTCCTTAACCTACATGAAAGCTGAAAGGCAGACTGTTGTATTTGAAGTGTTATTGTCTTGTCAAAACTTAAATGTGTTTGTGATGAAAAAAGAAAACACAATGCTCCACTATTTTCTGTCTAGAAGACATAAGCAAGATGAAATAAAGCAGGCACACATGCAGCTAAGTCATAAGTACTTGATAATGAAAAGGTTGAAGGATGGTGATAGATATTTTAATATCAGGAAATGATATTTAGAGTATGTCCTGAGGGTTGTGAGTGAACTTGATTGACTTCTGACTGTGAATCAATATATCATAGTCAGGAGACATTTCAAAATGAAGGGATACAAAATAGTATATCTTCTAATTGTCAAAAATTCCATGGTATAACATTGCTGGTGGTTCAGAACCACTAGTGTGCTGCTGTATATTTTGAGACACTGATGCTTCTTGAAGTGAGATAGGAATTCGCAATGACTAGAACAGAGCTTATTAAAGTGTTATTAATACCTATCTTTTCATGGAAAAAAACATGGAAAATTAAGGAATAATGATTTTTCAAGGAAAGGCAATAGGCAGAAAGCATATAAAGAATATAAGAATTCCACATGTATAAATCTACTTGCATTATGAAGGTAGAACAACTTTCTGAACCAATATCAGAGCCATTGCTTTAAAAAAAATTCCTCAAACCATGGAACGTTCAAAACAAGTGGATTGTGGGAAGATAAAACTGTGCAGAATATTTTGAAGAATAGGAAAAAGAGTACAATCCTTAGAAAAGTTTGTTAGAGGAAATCAAATTTAAAAGCCTAGTAAAATTGTGGAACACGTTTTGTAAAGAGGTGGATGCAATATGGTACAATTTACAATAAGCTTAAGAAAATTAAAATAATGTTCATGGCCTGGAAGAATCATTAGAACTGTTGGGGAAAGGAAGAGATAGAGAAAAAGAGGGGACAAATGAATCAAATACGCACAGACTGATAAATGGACTGTGGGTAAGGGAATAATATGTGTAGCTCGATGGCACAGTGGATAGAGTGCCTGACCTGGAGTCAGAAAGATTCATATTCTTGAATTCAAATCTGGTCTCAGACACTCACTAGCTGTGTGACCCATGGCAAGTCACTTAACCCTGTTTGCCTCAGTTTCCTTATCTGTAAAATGAACTGGAGAAGGAAATGGCAAGCCATTACAGTATCTTTGCCAAGGAAATCCCAAATGGGTCATGAAGAGTCAGACATAACTGGAATGATTGAGCAACAAAAAAGGGAGCTATGGCTCTTGGAATCTCAGTGGGAAAGCTGAAGTCCAGAGAGATTACATACAGGCCTTGCCCAGGATCACGAAGTCAGAATATGTCTGAGGCAGAATTGAGATCTCAGGTCTTATTGAAATTCTCTATATATTCAAACATGGTCATTTTCCTCAGAATTCATCTTTTGGGCAGGGGAGTTGGAGTTAGAGGTCCCAGGTTTCCATGCTAGTTCTGCCGTTTATTATGTGAACTAGGTGGGCAGGCTCACAAGTCGGAGAATTCATCTCTAAGCCAACTAGCAGGATAGTTCCAGAAGAAGCTTTCTCCTGCCTCATCCTGTTTCTAATAATGTACCTGACTAACCAACCATGCTAGGTTATTAAAGAACATGTTGCAGTGTACATGGGGACAAAACAGAGAGATAAATGCAATGGTTGTCATGGGTTTGGTCCATAAGTGTTTGGTGTGGCATCTCATGAAAATTTACCCATTGGATTAATTTTAAATTTCCCTAACTAAAAATACTAACTGAAATTTACCCTGAAGTGCTATAATGTGACAAATGTTTATGTGTCCAGTTAGATAAAGTATTTGGTGATGAGTCATGTGGTCTTATATCAAATAATTCTTAATTATTTGGGAGAGAGACCAGGAGCAAAGAGTGAATACTTTAATTACTTTCACAAGTGCTACAAAAATAGAAAGTGGTTCCAAGCTATCAGCACAACCAAAATATCACTTGTGGCAGATGTTGGAAGAGATCAAAAATACCCAACACACTTGCCTCTCATCTCATCTGTAGAGAG
Organism: Bettongia penicillata ogilbyi; assembly: GCA_023548195.1. Taxonomy (NCBI): domain Eukaryota; kingdom Metazoa; phylum Chordata; class Mammalia; order Diprotodontia; family Potoroidae; genus Bettongia; species Bettongia penicillata. The sequence continues at coordinate 1,727,082 of JAJHZJ010000539.1, read as the reverse complement.
TAGTAATACAGAGCCCACTTAGCACAGAGGAAAATTTAACATAACACAAATGAAACCACTACCAATTGGAACATCCTTCCCTATTCCAAAGGGAATTTGGGGATACCTTTATATTTTGGTAAACCCCACATTTTGTGGGGGCTCTTATGGGTTATTTTAAAGGGCCACTTAATAACCATTGTTTCTGATGGTATACTTCTCCATTCCACATTTAGAGCTTTTTGAAACTCGGTCCTAAACAATCTCCCTTTCTGCACACTAAGATTCAACCACACTGGATTTCTTGCTATTTCTAAACACAGTACTCCCTCTCTTATTTTTGGACTTTTGCTCTTGCTGTCCTCCATGCTTGAATGCACTCCCTTCTTACCTCTATCTCTAGGGATCTCAAATTCCTCTCAAGATACAGCTTAAGCATCACCTTCTTTATGAGATCTTTCCTGATCCGCCTCCCCTATCTACTAGCACCCTCCCCAGACTACCCTGTATTCAGCTTGCATACTGTATATACATATACATGTACATGTTGTTTCCCTTGGTAGAATGTAAACTCCTTGAGGGCAGGGGTTTTTAAATTTTTGTCTTTGTATCTCCAGCGTCTAAAACAGACTAGCTAAAAGTAGATGCTTAATAGACGCTTCATTGATGATGGCAAGTCAGGCAGAAGTAGCAGAACCAAGACCTGCTTCCAAGTTTTTTTTCTCCAAACTTCCAAGTTTTGACATACAACAATCATCCAGGCTGGAAAAACTCATTTTTTCCCTTTGTAATCTTAGAATATGGGCGTATTAGGAAGGGTTTGGTGAAAAGGAAGGGAGGGAAAATGGAAGAAAGGAAGGATGGAAAGAATGAAGGAAGGAGGAAGAGAGGGAGGGAAGGAGGGAGGTAGGCAGGTATATAATAAAATAATGGATTTTATTTACTGCAAATTTGAAGTAGCTTTATTCATTAATATCAAAAGAGAAGACTCTACAATTTTGAATAGTGTTGAATTGAAATATTCAAGAGAACAAAACTAGAAAAAAGGATGATATTAACATTTTAGAAGAAACCATAGCTAGTGTCCCAAGAAGAGTCATGAACATTCATTTACACTATGCTTAAAGTTAGGAGGAATCTTAGAGTTTACCTAGTCCAACCTCCAGCCTAGTATAAGAATTCTCTCTACAACTTCTTTACACTCAGTCTCAGCTTGAGAGTTTCCAGCATTCAAGAGCTTGCTACCAAACAAGGTGGCCCATTATATTTTAGGGAAGTTTTCATTGTCAACTAGTTCTTTTTTATATTGACTTTCCTGTGAGTTCTTCCCATTGTTTTTAAGTTCTTCCCTAGGAGGTTCAAAGACTAAATTTTAATTCTCCTCTGTTTCAGCTGTTTGAAGCCAACTCTTAGAACACTTCTACATTTTTTTTTCTTTTTCAGGCTAAATGTCCCTAGTTCCTTTAACACATCTTCGTATGACATATTGTCCAGATTTCTCCCTATCCTCATTACTCTTCCATGGATCCTCTAAAGTCCTTCAATTATATCAAAGGTCTCTAATATCTTAGGTGTGAAGATTTCCAAATTCATGAAAATCATAACCTCTCTACAATTTTAAGTCTTAAAGATTTTTTTCCCTGAGGCTCAGCCAGGTTAAGTATTGTTTGTTTAAACAGCTGATAAGTGTGTCAGAGAGGTGTTTGAGCTCAGATCTCTCTGACTCTGAGTATTGTATTCTCTCTATAAGTTACACCATTTCTCTCCAAAGTCCATATTATCTCAAAATATATCACAGGGATCTGAAAATAGTGGGCCTGAGGTGCTTTGGCTAGTTTCAGCCAGTGAAGAAATAGAGGGACCTATTCCTTCCCTTAAGCTGAGTTGTATCCATATATACACACACACAAACACACACACACACACACACACACAGAGGTATAAATGCAGGGCAAGTGCTCATTAGCTATTTTGGCAGTTTCCTTATGCTATTGGCTCATTTTGAGCTTAAATTTGATTAATGTTTTTGTGTGGGGTAGCTTCTTTTTTTATATTAATTTTATTTATTTTCAGTGATCTACAATCACTACCATACAACTTAGATTTTTTTTCTCCTCCCTCCTCCCTCCCTTCTCCCTCCCTCCCCAAGATGGCATACAATTTTATATAGGTTCTACACATACATTCCTATTAAATCCATTTTCACCATAGTCGTGCTGTATAGAAGAGTTAAAAAGAACGGGAGAAATCATATAACAAACCAAAACATAATACAAAAGAAAATGATCTGCTACATTCTGCAATTGAATTCCATAGTTCTTTCTCTGGATGTAGAAGGCATTTTGCCTTAAGACCACTGGGAATTTTTTTAAGTTCTTGCATTATTATGAAGTTCCAAGTCTACCAGAAAAAAACTCTCACACATTGTGGTTGTTGCTGTGCACAAAGTTCTCCTGATTCTGCTCCTTTTGCTCAGCATCAGTTCATGTAAGTCTTTCCAGGCCTCTCTGAAGTCTTCCTGTTCATCATTCCTTACAGCGTAATAGTATTCCATTACATTCATATCCCATAATTTATTCAGCCATTCCCCAATGGTATCCTCTTGATTTCCAGTTTTTGGCCACCACAAAGAGTGCTGCTATAAATATTTTTGTACATCTGGGACTCTTTCCCATTTTTGTAATCTCTTGGGGATACAGTACTAGAAGTGATATTGCTGGGTCAAAGGGCATACATTTTTGTAGCTCTTTGGGCATAGTTCCAAACTGCCTTCCAGAATGGCTGGATCATCTCATAGCTCCACCAACAATGAATTAGTGTTCCAACTCTCCCCCATCCCCTCCAACATTTATCATCTTCCTGTTCTGTCATGTTTGCCAATCTGATAGGTGTCATGTGGTACCTCAGAGTTGTTTTGATTTGCATCTCTCTAATCAATAGTGATTTAGAGCATTTTTTCATATGACTATAGATATCTTTAATTTCTTCCTCTGAAAACTGCCTGTTCATATTCTTTAATCATTTATCAATTGGGGAATGACTTGAATTTTTGTTCATTTGACTCACTTCTCTATATATTCTAGAAATGAGGCCATTATCACAGACACTAGTTGCAAAAATTCTTTCCCAGTTTTCTGGATCCCTCTGAATCTTGGTTGCATTGGATTTGGTTGTGCAAAAACTTTTCAGTTTATTGTAATCAGAATTATCCATCTTGCACTTCATAGTGCTTTGCTATCTCTTCTTTGGTCAAAAATTCTTCCCTTCTCCATAAATTTGATAAATACACTATTCCTTGCTCCACCAATTTGTCCATAGTATCCATCTTTATACCTAGATTGTGTACCCATTTGGACTTAATTTTTTAGTATGATGTCAGGCATTGGTCTATGCCTAGTTTCCACCCCATCATTTTCTAGTTTTCCCAGCACTTTTTGTTGAACAGTGAGTTCTTATCCCAGAAGCTGGGGTCCTGGGTAGCTTCTTAACGAGGGGTGTGGGTTATCTTGAGGTTAAAGAAAAAGATCAGCGAGCTAGGCATTCTGAATTCTAACTCAGACTCTCCCCTAATATCACCTCATTGTAAGTGTTCTTATTGAAAAAATGGGAATACCAATAATTATCTTATAGAAATGGAGAATTTATATTGGTGAAGATATTTAAGGCCTTTAGAAGAAGTGACTGCAGAGCATTATTATATATTTTTTTATTTTTAGGGTGATGGACTAGACAACTTGGTAGATGTTTTCTTTATCCAATATCTGTAGATCCTGTGAAATCCTCCATGAGTCTTGCTGGTGATCAAAACTTCAACCTTCTTTATATTACCATAGCAACCAGATCTGTCCTCTAGCTAATCAATTGTGTTCCCTGATTTATGTTATTTGATAGCAGTCATCCCTGAAAATTACTGACTCTTTGTTCTTCGTTGGTTAATAAGTGCCCTTATTATAAGACAATATTCATAGATAGAATACCTACAAAATCACCTGATGGAGGAATTCTCAGTTTGTGAGTCTGGGATCTCATTCAGGGATAATTAATTTGAATAATCATTAAGAGCACATTCTCTCTTTCCCTCTCCCTCCTTGTATGTTATCAATCAGAGGCAGAAGCAGGTGCACAGTGTTTTTTGGGAGTACCTTCTGACTAACCCCATACACCTCATATCTTATATTTTTGTATGGTTCTTTAGTTTTCAAAGCATTTTCAAAAACCTTTTATGTAAAGTCAATAACTTGGTTTCATCCGAGGTTCAATAGTGATTATCATCAGCTTTTTAAAGAGAGTGACAGACAATGAATCGATGATTGTTGCAGGTAAAATTGCATTTAAAAGAATCATGGCTAGGTGTTTGAATATTGCATAGCCATGAAAGAGCTTTTTTTTTTTTTGCTAGCTGAGTTAAAATGTAAAATTATCTTTTCTGAACTTTTATGCAATATCAGTTTGCCTTTAGATCATTGTCCTCCCCCTGATGATTTATGGAAAGAATCCCGATTGGAGAAATATCATGAAAATATGATTGACCAAAATCCATTACAAGCACTCTTACCCTTACTTCACATCACTTCTTTTGTGCCTTTTTTGTCTTTAATATATTTTTATTTACCTCATTAAATGTTTCCCAGCTACATGCAAAATTTTTTTGTTTCCTTTTTAAAAATTTTGAGTTCCAAAGTCTATCCTCCCTACCAACTTTCCCCCGTATCTTGAGAAGGCAAGTGATATATCAATTATACATGTGAAATCATTCAAAACATCTTTCCACATCAGCTATGTTGCAAAACAAAATATCTGCGAACACACACACACACATACACACAGACACACACACACAGACACACACACACACACAGAAAACCCCAAGAAAAATGAAGTAAACAAAAGCATGCTTTAATTTGTACTCAGAGTTCATTAGTTTTCTCTCTGGACTACATTTTTCATCATGAGTCTTTCGGAGTTGATTGTCACTATGGTAATGCTGTTACTGTTTACAGTTTTTCTCCTGGTTCTGCTCACTTCACTTTGCATGAGTTCATATAAGTTTTACCACTATTGTCCATTATTTCTTAAAGCACAGTAGTATCCCATCATAATCGTATTCAATTTATTCAGCCATTTTCCAATTGATGGGCATCCATTCCATTCCTAATTATTTTCCACCACCAAGAGCTGCCATAAATGTTTTTGTACAAATAGGTCCTTCACGCTTTTCTCTCCTTTCTTTGTGATAGAGACCTAGGAGTGCTCTTTCTGTGTCAAAGATATGCATCGTTTTATAGCCTTTTGGACATAGTTTCAAATGGTTCTCCAGAATCGTTGGACTAATTCATGACTCTAGTTTGGAGTAGGGGAGTGACTCTGTTGGCAAGATAATTTTGTTCACTGTTATGATAACAAGAGTATACTCCTGGAAACAAGTTTTCAACAGGAAAAATTGAACACTTTGCATTGGACCTAAGGGAGATCAGTTTGTATCTTAATACTCAAAGGAAAAGTGAAACAGGGATGTCCATTTATCACCACGATTATTCGATATTGCAGCTGTGAACCCTAAATTTGTTGATTCGTGTTCCTGTTTTTCCACATCCACCCCAGCATTTGTCATTTTCTTTTTCAGTCGTATTAGCCAGTTTGATAGATATAAGGTAGTATCTCAGAGTTAGAACCTTAGTAGTGATTTAGAGTATTTTTTCATGTGACTATTGATACCTTTGGAGTTTTTTTTGTTGTTGAAAGCTGCCTTTCATATGCATTGACCATTTGTCTATTAGAGAATGGCTATTATTTTTATAAATTTGACTCAGTTCCCCATATATTTGAAAAGTGAGGTCTTTACAGAGAATTTTGCTGCAATTTCTCCTCCAGCTTCCTATTTTCCTTCCAATTTTGGATATATTAGCTTTGTTTGTACAAAAGCTTTTTAGTTTCATGTAATCAAAATTATCCATTATAATTCCCATGATTCTTTCTATCTCCTGTTTGATCAGAAACTCTTCCCTTGTCCATAGACCTGATTGGTACATTTTTCCTTGCTCCCTTAATTTTTTTCTATTCATTTTGACCTTATCTTGGTATATTGTGTGAGGGGTTGGTCTATACCTAGTTTCGTCCAAACTGCTTTTCCATTTTTCCAGCAATTTTTCTCAGATGGTGAGTTCTTACTCCCAAATCTTGGATCTTGAAGTTTTTCAAACACTAAGTTACTATGGTCAGGTACTGCTATATATTATATACCTGGTCTATTCCACTGATCCACCACTGTTTCTTAGCCAGTACCAGATTGTTTTCATGGTTACTGCCTTGTAATGTAGTTTGAAATTTGATACTGCTAGGCCACCTTCATTCACAGTTTTTTTCTGTTGATTCCATTGATATTCTTGACTTTTAGTTCTTCCACATCAATTTTGTTATTATTTTTTCTAACTCTATAAACATTATTGTTTGGTTTGATTGGTACGGCATCGGATAAGTAAGTTAACAGGTAGAATTGTCATTTTTATTATATTGATTCGACCTACCCATGAACAATGAATATTTCTTTAGTTGTTTACGTCTGTCTTTATTTGTGTGAAGACTTTTATAATTGTGTGCATATAGTACCTGGGTTTGTCTTGGCAGGTAGACTGCGAGACTAGAATTTCTCTTTCTCTTTTTTTGTTGCTGAACTTCATTGGTAACATACAGAAATGTTGACACTTTATGTGGGTTTAGTTTATATCCTACAACTTTACTAAAGTTGTTGTTTCAACCAGTTTTTTAGTTGATTTTCTAGATTTCTCTAAGTATGTCATCGTATCATCTGTAAAAAGTGATAGTTTTGTTTCCTCGTTGCTTATTTTTATTTCTCCAATGTCTTTTTGTCTTATTGCAGTAGCTAGCATTTCTAATATAAAGTTGAATAATAGTGATGATAATGGACATTGCATCCTTGCTTCTCTTCTCCTTTGAGTATTGACACAAACTGATCTCCCTTCAGTCAAATGCAAGATGTGCCATTTTTCCTTTTGAAAACTTATTTTCAGGAATATGCTTTTATTAACATAAAAGTGAACAAAATTATCTTACCAATACAAAGTCACTCTCCTGCTTCAAAATTTTCAATGGCTCCCTATCACAATATACAAATCTAGACTTTAAGTTATTCTACAATCTGATTCCAATTTACCTTTCCAGGTTAATTTTATATTACTCTCCTTCATGTACTCTACAACCAGTTTGAACTACTCGTTCCTTATACCGTCTCACTCCTCTTGGCCCCTTACATTCACATTGGCAGTCTCTCTTCCCTCCACCCCCTCCCCACCCCAACTATGATTGGAAACCATTCCCTCCACATCTCTGCCTGTTAAAAATTATTCACTTCTTAGGGAACCAGCTGTCCAGCTTGTGTTACCAGATCCAAAGTGCCACCAGATCCCCAGCTAAATGTGATCTCTGTCTTGAAAATGTTCTTATAATTCACATGGATCTCTATAATGCATTTATCACATTAAGACCTCTTATCATTCGAATTTGTGTACCTGTCTACAACTACTCCTCCACTCCACCTTTGTATCTTGAGCTCCTTCAGGGCAAGCATTGTGTCCTTTCCCACCATCTGTGTGGATACATTTTCTCCTTGCCCCTTCTCCCCTCGCATGTTATTGATCATTTGTCTAGTATTGCCCATTTTCTAGTCTAGCACTTTTCAGGTAGCAGATGGTTAATATTGTTTGTTAAAATTGATGATCAGGCACATTTTATTAAGTTAGTAGAATCCCTTTCACCTTGCCCAAATTACACATCCTGAGATAATAGAAAGTATTAACAAGTACTACTTCATTGACCTGCAATTTCAAGAAGGAAGAAAAAAAAATTTTTTTGAGGTATTTATGGATATAAATGGCTTTAACCATGATGCCTATTATGTAAATTGAAACAAGAAGTAGATATTTTCTACTGCAATATGTTTCTCCAGGAACCTAAGTTGTTGCAATGAGACAGTCAGCAAAGTCAACCAGAGGAAAAGAATTTTAGCTTGAATATGGTAGTTACTGAGGATTTTTATTAAATGTTTTGTCTTAAATATTTGGAGGAGAGTTGCTGAGTTCTTTAAATCTCTTCCTTTTTTTCCCACCAGAAGGAAATGTTACCTCTCTGTTACTGTTTGCTGTCTCTGAGGGGGAAACAAAGAAAGAAAAGAAATTATCAACTGAGGGGCTGCCCAAAGTAAAAAGAGGTTAGTGGATAGGATGTATATATCACTTCCAGAAAGCTACTTTTGTAGTCCAAAAATGTACTGAGCCTCACAAAGGTCAAAGAGAGAGCCAAAATCACTATCATTGCTATTTCTTAATCATTTCTAGAAAAGTGAGATTTACTTAGCATAATGGCTAAATAAAAGCTCCAGATAAAGGAGGGTCTTCTGATTTCTTATCCCTTGTTCAGTCTGTTGGAAGGAGATGTTTTAAAAAGGAATTCCCCCCAAAGTAAAAATTCAGTACTTTCCCCTACACCCTTGTAATTGCTAATGATGCAACTAAAGTGGGGGCTTTAATACATTTTTATACATAAATGTCATAATGACATTTATATGTGGAAGTGTTGGGCAGCATTTATCTAAGTTTGTAAAACACTTTTCAAATGTTGACTTTTTGATCCTCAGAACAAGTCTATGAGATACATATGAGGAATCTAAGATGCAGAGAGGTTAAGTGACTTTCCCAGGATTATGCAGGAAGTACTTGAGGCAGGATTTGAATTCAGGTCTTCTTGTCTCCAAGTCCTTTAGTCTACCTACTGTGCCATCTAGCTGCCTGTACTATGTAGAGTTTGAAAGTTGCAAAGCCCTTCATATTCCTAGATTATCTTATTTGAGCGTCATAGCAATCTAGTGACATGGCTACTATAGGTATTATTTTCCCCTTTTTATAAACAAGGTGGCTAAGGTGCAGAGAATTAAAGAAACTGGAACAGACAGTTGATGTATGAGACAGAATATGAACATGGGTCCTATTGACACCAAACCTGGAACACCTTTCTACCTCTGTATGATCTATCATTTTCACCATTTGAAATATTGAATTTATAATTATATTCAGGTCAATAATTTATTTAAATGTTACCACCAAAAATTCTAAGTGATTTGTTTTGCTTTGTTTGCAGATTACAGGCAATGGGGAGAGAAATCTATCTTCCCTTTGCCCTCCAAATTCTTCAAGGGATACAGCATCTTTGAAACCAAAATAGTTTACAAAAACATTTAAGAAGTTTTGATTTTTTTTTCTGAGGAACTTAACAAATATAAGTACTGCAATATACAGAAAAGAGAATTGTTATATGTAATATGGTGAATTTTTGCCATAGCAACCAATTGTCATTGCCACTGGAAAGATGTCAGACTAACAGAAGGAGCTCTGCTTCTCAGTGACCTGCAAGGTCCCACTGTGGGATATCTATCTCCTCTCAGGCCCTAGGGGATACAGTCCAGGACTCAGAACCCAAGAACCATAGTTATAGTAGTGCCCCGTAGACAACAAGCCCTACTTCCAACTTGGCTTTGTAGATGTAATTGAGGAGAGCAACTCTTGTGTAGACGGGACCTGCAGTCCTCACACCACTAATATCAATTGCCCAACTAACTGCTACCAGCAAACAAATTAAGCCCAAGAAACTTGGGGACAGATCTTCCTTGCCCCTCCAGCCTCCATGCTTGTGCTTCCAGCCTAGCCCTTGCAGCCATTAGCCAGGGAATAAATCTTTGAGGAGGTGGGACCTGAAAACTTAAAGCTCCCAAAAAGGAAGTTCTCACCAACAAGAACCTTGACATTGTCAAATAGTCAGCATCAGAAATCAAAATTGTTTTGTTAATGGAAATAATATTAATGAAGAAGCATTACCATCTGCTCTGCCACAGCACCCCAAAGACTCTGAGGCCTTTGTGACTTGGAGCTGAAATCTCCTCTATGTGTGATATTCCTCTATTAGAATGTGAACTCCTTCAGAGCAGGTACTTGCTTCTCTATTTGTATTCCCCATCACTTAGCATAATACTTTTCACATAGTATTTGTTTAATAAATAATTTTTTATCCATTCCTTCATATAGTTTTTTAAGTACCCATTGAATTCAGAGGCAGCATGGCTGTAGTAGACTGATTGTAAAGCCAGGGAGACCAGGTTCAACTCCTGTCTAATGTATATGACCATGAGCAAAACTTTTAATGTCTCGGTGATTAAGGTAATTCTCCAAGAAACTTATTTACAGAAAAGGGGCACACTTTTATTGATAGAGGGATTTTCCTTACATGAGTGTTCCTTGTAATACTGAAATCATAAATTCCATCTTTATCTAATATTGAATTAAACTTGCCAATAACAACATTGCCCTTTGGCCCCTTCTGAACTACTTTTTGCTCTCTTCCATATTAAAATTTTTTTAATTGATATTCTTTTCTTCTTGTTTTTTTATCACTATCACCACCAACCCTCACTCCATCTCACAACAGAAGCCTTTCCTTTTGACAAATGTAGGCAAGTCAAATAAACCAATGTACTGACTATGCTATGCCTGGAATTATATGTCTCATTCTGTGCCTCTAGTTCATCACTTCTCTGCCAAGGAGTGGGAAACATGCACAATAATTAGCCTTTGCAAATCATGATTGGTCACTGACTTGATTAGGATTTTGAAGAGTTTCAAAATTATTTCCTTTCACATTATTGTGATCCTCATGTCATTTATTCTCCTGGCTCATTTTGTCCCTTCTTTTCATCAGTTCTTATAAGTCTTCCTGGGGTAGCTGGGTGGTGCAGTGGACAAAGCACCATTGCAGGAGTCAGGAGGACTTGAATTCAAATCTCACCTCAGACACTTGACACACACTAGCTGTGTGACCTTAGGTAAGTAACTTAACCTCAGTTGCCTCATCCTGGGTCATCTTCAGTCATCCTAATGAAAATCTGGTCACTGGAATCAGATGACTCTGATGGAGAAGTGAGGCTGGTGACCTTGCATATAGCTTTCCCTCAGTCAAAAACAAAGTCGAGTGCAAGTCACATCATTATTGCTCTGATGTCATGGTCTTCTTCAGCAACAAAGGATGAACACACTCATAAATCTTCCTTGGTTTCTATGAATCCATTATATTTGTTTTTCTTTTCACTCAATAAAAGAATAATAACTCATGAAGGAAAGAAGGCCTTTCTAGTTCAACCTTTAAAACTGGTTGCTGGTCACTTTCGCTAGGCTGACTATAGCCTCTCACATCATATTTACATAACACCTAACCTTTTCATACTCAGTCTTATCATACACGAATGGGAGGGCTGGTTTCACTAAAGGCAATCTTTATTCTCTTTGGTATTTCTAAAGAACAACTGTAATATCTGTCTCAGTGGGGGCTAAATTTTTCATGGAATATCTGTTGGAAGTTTAAATCATTTAGGAACACTGCTCTTCAAATAACTAATGCCACATATTTCATTTCCCTATGCTTTTGTTGAGATCTAAGAACTATAGGGCTTTACTGCAGGTCCTGCTGAATGAATTTCAGTCAAGACTTCTTCCAGCCAAAGGAAAACAAAGTTTATTAAAGGTTCGCCATATTGGGTGGACTCTTAAGAAGCCTCCACCATTTGTGACACTTGCATTGACAAGTGGGTCACATAGAATCTCAGCTAGCAGAACTGGATTGCATCTGAGCGCCTACATGGAGATGAGATGGAATTTACATACAGAAGGGCCTTGGGAAAGATCTAGAGGTGGTCTAGTAGTCTGGGAGGAGGGTCTAAGGAGTACTTTGAGGAGACTGGGGTAACTAGTGATATAATCAAGGGTGGGAAATAGCTGGAGGGAATTGAGAAGTATCAGACATTGGAGGGCTTGGGTGGGAAGTAATCAAGGATGGGCCAGGCCAGGTTAAGGATAACAGATTTGAGTGTGAAAGGCCAAATTAAGTGGAAAGATTCAAGGGGAGTTGAAGGGTTAGGGTTAGGTCTGAACTCCATTGCTTTGATTGCCTACATGTCTTGCTCTGAACTCTTTACAAAGCAAGTTAAAAATAATTAGACCCTGTCCTCAAAGAACTTTCAGCTGTGGACTTTTGAAAGGTTCATTCCACAGAAGTTTGGGGCTGTAGCTGTTGAGGGTTCTTTGTTTTGTTTTTCCTTTCTTCAGTGCAAGAGAGAGTGCATGTTTGTGAGCATTCCTTTCTGTAACCATGCTCTGGATATTCATTTCAGCAGCTTCCTTTTGGTATCATTGAATGCTCCAGAGGAGATGAAGGAAAGATTCTGTGACTGGAGGGGTGGTACTCTTCGGTGACAAAACATCTCCAAAAGAAAAAGAAGTAAACTTCAACTTAGAAAATCAATTCAGTCCGAAGAGTTTCTATCATTTATTTTAAGTCCTTGAACCTTTCTGTAGTGTTCAGCTCTTGAACCTTGGCATAGGTAAATGTTGATTGAGCTTTGATCTCTGTTGAGCCCTTGCCATATTCTACAGGTTCTATCAAGTGAGCTACCAAACTGCAGACTTGAAGTTTGACTGGAAAATATCTTCCAGGTTGGAAAGGAATTAGTTATGTCTCAAAAAGAGAAAAAAAATAATATATCCAAGGAATTTATTGTCTCGCGTAAAGTAAGTCACCTTGAGTTGGCTAAAAAGCAATTAGGATTTACAAGGGCATACATGTAATTCTTAAATAAAAGGAAAAGAAAAAAACTTTAGCATTCTACATTCTTTATGGTAATTCTGTGAGTCTGTGAAGTGGTTGAAAGATACTGTATGTTGCCACCAGCTGTAACGCTTCCATTCTTGCCTTATTACCTGAAGTGCACATCAAAACACTTGGTAAAATGAAGTGAATCTTTTTGACAGCCTTGATTTTTTTGGATGTTAGATCCTTTGTAGTTGCCTTAAGTGATTGTTATATTCATATGACTTTAGTTGAAGGCTTCACTCCAGAATTCCTTCAGGCATTCAGGTTGTGTTTAAAATTCCAAAGTCAATTATGAAGACATTGCCTTTAGCAAAATGGGGGAATAAATGAGGTAGCCTTCACCTAACCAAATGGGGTGTCAAAAGAGTCTCAGGTTCACATAGAAGGGTCTTGACTGTTGCCTTTGTACTCAAAAGGGATAGTTTTGGAATAGAAGAAAGCACAATATTTTGAAATGAGAGACAGAGCTTTGCATCAATCAGTGCTGGCTCCTCCTTGAAACTGATGACCTGCCAGTCTGAAAGATAGGTGCTCAACCCAAGATTTTAGATAGGACCTAAAAAAAGAAATGGAGTTGGCTTCAGATGGCAAACATAATGGGGATCCTTTCATAAATATGATGTGCGTGTGTGTGTGTGTGTGTGTGTGTGTGTGTGTGTGTGTGTGTGAGAGAGAGAGAGAGAGACAGAGTGAGACAGAGAAACAGGGACAGAGACAGAAAGAGAAAGACAGAAAGAGAATATATTAGAGATGAGAAACCTAGAAATCCTCTTATTGTACATATTAGAAAACTGAAGCCTGGAGAAATGGGAAAACTTTTCCTAGACCACATAGTTTCTGACAGATCTGGTACTAGATTCAGGAATTGCCATTTGAGATTCTCTCACTCTATCCCCAAATAATTTCGGTGTTTAAATGACTGTTTAAATGTATAAATGTACTATTATTTAAATGTACAAATGTAATGTGTTTAAATATATAAATTAGAATTCTGTTTTGAAGTTAGAGGGGCAAAAAAGGGGAGAAAAGTATATAATCCCAGATGACCTGGACAGGAAAACCATGCCTTAGATTAAATGCAGCTGCTATAGATTTAGGGGAAGCAGGGTAAGACCTTGGAGTGTCTAAGGAATGTTGTTTCATAAGAGAAAAAGCATTTCTGTAATAGGAACCTGGGAGAGAAATTCTTCAGGTTGTTATTTTAGTATTTTCTTGCAAAATTTTTATTTATAAAAAAAGCTAAAATATGGCCAGATTACTTGGAAATAGGAAATTCTCCTTTTTTTCTGTTTTTTTTTTTTTTTTAAATCTGTGGCATATCTATCCATATGTGACTTGTTAAATCTCATTTCCTTTCACCAGTATGTTGGAAAGATCATTGAATTTGTCACAATGAATCTTGTATTCAAGTCCTGGATCTTTTCCTTATCACCGGTATGAACCTAATCCAGTTGTTTCATTTCTCTGACCCCTTTTGGGGGAATTTTGAACTATATAAATCTCTCTAAGGTCCCTTACGGCTCTAAATTCTATGTTTATTCTCTTTCTGCCTCTTTCGTCTTTTTCTCATACTTTCTAATTTGATTGTTTTCTGTTTCAGTGATGCTTGTATGTCAAGGGTTTTCTCTTTTTTTAAAAATCTCTTCCCTCTCTTTTTCTTTATATCCCTTCCTCTTCTTTCTTTTTCAATTTTCTTCCTTTTTTCCTTCATTCTTTTCTTTCCATCATTAATACTTTCATTATTCAATTGAATCTTCTTTCAGCTCCCACTCTCTCCCAATTTTTTCCAGTTTCCTTCTCCCTGTCCTGTCTGGCACTTTTGGAATTGGTTATTTGCCGGATGTTCTTCCCCTGGGCTTCTCTCCTATCCCCACTGCTTTGCCTCTCCCATCTGCTCTGTCCTCATGTGTTCTCCCAATAGTGGGCTGTCATTGTAAATCTATCTGGAGTTTAAGCTGCTGCTACCCTATGTCTTTGAAAATATTCCGAGAAACAGCTGTTCATGCTGTAGTTTTTTCCCAGCTTTCTGAAATGATTTTTATTTTTAAAAAAGTATTGTTGGATCTTCCATGAAACAGTAGAAGATGGTTTGGAAATATGCTTAACTGTTTAGACATAATAAGATTTAGATTCTGATCTTCATTATCCATCTTTAACTTGGGTATAAGTTCTCGTTTCTTCCTCATGAATTCTGCTAAGCAAAATTCTCATACTTTTGTAAGGGTGATTTAATAGTTGTAGTAATGGACAGTAGCAGTGTGTAACAGTAGATAGAGGGCTGGCCTTGGATTCAGGTAGACCTGTGATCAAACCTGGTCCCTGACACATTCTGGCTGGATAAGTATGGGTAAGTTATTTATTTAATGTCTCATTTTCATAGGCTACTCTCTAAATTATGAATGATTCTCCATTGCTTGTATACACTGTTGAGGGAGGTTTCCATGTTGGGAATTCCCAACATTGATTATATCACCAATATGGACCTTTCCCAAAAGTTATATTTACAAATATAATATGTACATATGTATGTATGTGATTTCTATAGTACTTTCAGGCTTATAAAGTGCTTAATAAATATAATTTCTTTTTATCCTTAAAACAACCTTGGGAGGCAGATATGATTATTATCCTTGTTTTATAATAAGAAAACTGAGGCAGATGGAGGTTAAGTGCCTTGTCCAGATTCACATATCTACTGAGAGTCTTAGCCAAGATTTTAACACAGGTCTTCTTGACTCTACCTTCTTGACTCTACCTCAACAACCCTGAGGCTCTTGCCCCTCCCAGAGTGATTTATCTATTTATTTTTTCTTTTTTATTAAAGAGGCCATCCCCCTGATTACCTTTTAAAGAGACCTATTCACTGAATGGACATTACCTCACTTTAAGTGAGAACCTGAAAAAGCCTTAGCCTAAAAGGCCAAGGTCTCCCATTGCATCTTGGGCTGTCTTCAGTCATCCTGATGAGTATCTGGTCACTGGATTCAGAAGGGTCAGGAGGAGAAAGTGAGGCTGGTGACATAGTACAGCCCTCCGTCACTCAAAACAAAGTCAAATGAAAGTCATGTCATCATTTCTCTGATGTCATGGCCCTCTGAAAACAAAGGATGAACACTACAATAATAACCTCTTGCCTCTAGGTCTATCATTCTAGAGCCCCTTTACACGATGTAGCAGTTACATGTTGAATTTTATGGCTCTTAATGGCTGAATAAGTTGTGGTATATGAATGTAATTGAATACTATTGTGCTATAAGAAACGATGAACAAGAAGACTTCAGAGAGGCCTAGAAGGACCTATATGAACTGATGCTGAGTGAGAGGAGCAGAACCAGGAGATCATTGTACACAGGAACAACCATAGCATGTGAGGGATTTTTCTGATAGACTTAGCCCCGCACAGCAAGGCAAGGACCTAAAACATTCCCAAAGGACTCTTGAGGCGAAATGCCTTCCCCATCCAGAGAAAGAACTATGGAACTGGAACACAATGAAGTAGATTATTTTCTCTTGTGTTATATTTTGCTTTGTTTGGGTTTTTCTCATGGTTTCTCCCATGCATTTTAATTCTATGCAACATGACTAATGTGAAAATGTGTTTAATAAGAATATATGTGTAGAACCCATATAAGATTGCACGCTGTCTCGGGGAGGGAGGGAGCAGGGAAGGGGAGAAAATCTAAGACTAATGGAAATGATTGTAGAAAACTGAAAACAAATAAATCAATAATCATAATAATAAGTCTCTATTTGTCTTTTTTTTAAGGCTTTAAAATTTAGCTGGGGAAGATATTTGAAGGTTAGTTAAATGACAGACGTATTTATTCCTCTGTTGTAGCAACAGAAATGAAGCTAAAAGGAAGATAATTGACTTAATAGGCCTTTCTGCAGTGGGCGAATTTTAACCCAAGACTTAACTTTGTTCCTTTTTGCACTCACCATTAGCACATTTAACCTCCTTCAAGCATTTGGCAACCTCGGAGGGCTGGCTCCTGATCAGTGATGGAAAATTCTTGATGGAATTTCATCTTAAAAGCTTTATGGTCCCAAAGTTTATATTGCACATCAAAGTTGATTCACTAAAGATTTAGTCAATTGCTCCTTAAGGGCTTGCATGTATCTAATGGCATATTTTATATAACACTTCCTCTTGAGACACTAACAATGTCAACTCTTCTTTCTATGAAATGAACTCTCAAATCCTCTCCCCTAAAGTCTTTTGGGAGAGCCTCTGCCTCTTCATCACTCAGAAGTCATCAAGTTGACTTCTTTTTGGCAAATTCCCCTTTTCTACTAGTGAACTCTTCACAGTAAGGAGTAATGGGGGTAGAGCGTGTTTAATGTGCTGGATGCATCAAAGGATGAAAAACCTTTACAATGTAATATTTATTTTAGATAGGGATGATAAGAGACTAATGTTAAGCCTCTAATCCCATCCCAAAGTAAGATAATTACTTCAATAATAATTAGATTAAATTATTCTTGGTTTATCTCTTTCTACAGATCTACAGATAAGGATAGTGGAGAGAGGACTACCCTTAGAGTCAGAACAATCTAGGTTCAAGTATCACCTAGGTCTTGTAATGCATACTAGCCACATGATCATGGGCCATTCACTTGACCATGCAAAAACATGTCAGGGGAAGCAAAGATAATAATAGATCCCATTGTATTCCTCAGAAGAATGCTAATCTACAGATATGTACATAGACATATTCTCACAATCAAGCCCTCCAGAACATTGAATTATTTCAATGATACCTGAAAATATGTCACTGATAGTCCTTTTTCATCAAAAGTTCAATTACTAGCTAAATTCAGACTAGCATTCTGTGTTTCTGGGATCATTCCATAGATGAAACCACTTCCTTGAGATTCCCTAAACATGTAGTCAGGGATTTAAATGCTAATTTTCTAAACAACAAATATTCCTAGAGAGTCAGTATTGTAGTGGATTGGGGATCGTCATTGGAGATACGAAGACCTGTCTCTGTCATATCCTAGCTGTGTGACCCTGAGCAAGTTCACTTGACATCTTAGTTCCTCAGGCAGCTGTCTAAAACTGAATTAAATATTGCAACTCTCTAAGGGGGAGGGGAAGATTCACATTATTGAAGGGAGTTTCACCCCTAGAAGTTTCCTCAACGATAGAATCATAGATCTAGATATTCTCTTCACACACTATCCTTAAAGCAGAAAAAGGCAAAACCATATCCTATAAAAATCATTATTTTGTAATAGCATAATTGATATATTATGATTGAGATTGTGAAGCCCTTCTGCATAATAATAGGACTCATAATATTGTTGTCCCTTCTGCCCCTCTCCCACACCTTCCCCTGACCCCCAATGATACTTCACCTAATGTGTTTTCCTGGAAACAATTAAAACATTAGGTGCGGATATGCCTGTAAATGTGTCTCCTTAAGTATTTGATTTATTCCTAAAATATAGTTAATACTATGCAAGGTCTGGCTCAGGGTTTATTAATCCGTCAGGAGCTGGGCATTTTGTTAAATGCTAGCCCCAAATAAATCAGATGCTGCCCCATTTATACAGGAAAATTGTATTCTTATTTTTGAAATTCTCTTGAATGGACCATTCCACTATCCTTACTCAGCATCATTGAATTAATGCATTATGGCCTAAATCACTTGACCAACCGTGGCATTCAGTCCCCTAAGGACACAAAGTTCATTGTCGGTATATTTGTATAAAATTTCCAGAAGCTGGTGATTAGTTTTACGTAGTTTATATAACCGAGAAATTGGAACTCATTATTAAGTTGATAAACTATATGGCTTAGCATACATAATTTATTTGCCATAGTTCTGGTTTTGCTATCGGTTTTACACACTTAAACAGCAGTTTTTCCTTTTGAAACTTTAATGTTTTTCTGAAGAAAAAAATAACCACTTTTTTCTACTTTCTTACTTGGTAATGCTGGTCATTGTTGATGACTGAAATAAGTGAGTCTTGTGTCCAGTACTATTGGTTAGTTGTATCTGTAGAGAGGTAGGGGTCAAATGATTTGAAAAACTTTCATCTCTGGTAAAATGAAATTGTTCTGCTGTTTTCATAAAATACCTATCTGTCTCGAGCTTCTGAGCTGCCGTCTGTGCTGTGCCGGGATGACAGCATGTCTATCCCTTTCTCTGCTACATAAAGCTTTCTTTGGGTTGAGGGAAACCTCATGGCAAATCAGAACAAAGGAAAAAAGATGTTATTTTTGACTCACTTGAGGTTGGAGCTGACATCCACAGCATTTCATTCTTTTTGCATTAAAAACATTGGCAGTGTATGTCAACAGAGCTGGGCTTTTTCTTTACCAGCTGGAGCAGGTGATTGACTCCATATCCAGCCATTTCATTGCATTTTGCTGAAAACTTTGGCTTCAACACCTCCTCTGTTCTCTAATGACCAAACCAGATTTCAGTGGAGTTCAGAGTAAATAGCTTGCTGCTAATGGTTGCAGGTGGTAGCAGCTACTTGTACAATGTTCTGCCCACCCTGAGCACTCAATTAATATTGTTGACTGATAGGAAAAAAAAAAAGAAAAAAGAAAAGAAACGTCTTCATTCTATGGGGGTGCTGGTGGAGCACCAAATTGCCAACAACACAAAAGACTAAAAGGGAAAGAAAAAGAGGCTCTTTTTTTTTTTGGTACAATGACAATACCTCCCACCCCAACCCCATTTTGTAAGATCTTTTTATTTTTTTATTTTTTGTAAGATCCTTTTAAAAGATTATTTCAAATGGTGACAGAAATTTGAGCTTCATAGCATTTGAACCAAAATATTGCATGAGGGTACTATAAACATAATATTCCCTAGGGGAACGGGAGATGGTTAGTGGGTATGCTATTTAATTCACTGTATTCCCACAAAGGTTCTTTTTGGATATGTAATGCCTGATTGATTATTTTGAAATTAAATATATAAAGATAAACTGCTAACAGACTTTAAAATTCTGAATCATCAAATGACCTCAGCTATCTTATAGGCATCCCTATATTTACATAAGTCCTAAATGAGGCAGTTGTGTGGAGTGGAGAGAAAGAATAAGAAAATCGTTAGTCTGGAAACACAGAAGATATGCAATCTTTTTATAAAATTAAAAAAAACATAATTACAGTTTTAATTAACTTCAAATTCATTATGTTGTCACCTGGGGTATTCAGTTCAATCATCTGTAACTTGGGAACATGTTCACTGGGGACATTGCTAGGTTTAACTGCAACATTCCTGAAAGTCATATAGTTAACTCTAAAATATACTTTACTATTTGGTTTAAATAACTCTTTAGTGTTTGTGTTTGATGTAGGAATGTAGGAACAAAATACTAAATTCATATTTTCTCTCTGTCTCTGTTTCTGTATGTCTCTCTGTGTCTCTGTCTCTTTGTCTCCCTTTCTCTCATCTCAGTGAGACAGTCACACTCCCTATGCTGAATCGTAACATTTTCCCAACTCAACCCTATTATTGATCACCTGGGAAATAAAGGGATAATAGGACTTAGAGCTAAAAACCTCATTTTACATGAGGAAACGGAGACCCAAAGATGTTAAATGTTTTGCCAAAGGTCACGTTGATTGATGAGGCAGTGTGGACAATTAAGAGATGATTAGATTACTACGTGTGGTATACGTGTACCACTTTAAGAAAATGGATATAGGAAACTCTAGCTTTATAAAATAGACAAATTCTTGATTGACTGTTGCTATTATTAAAAGATTCACTGAAGAAGGCTGTTACCTAGTTCATTTAAAGTAGAAGCTGAGTGACAGAAATTTGAATTGATATGTATACAGCCATTTTGGACCATGACTGTTTCATAAAGTGAGACACACTTGTCACAAAATGCACAAACACCAGTGTAATCATTTCATCTTCATTCACTGGCTATGTGTGGCTATCTGTGCAAGAATATATATTTTTTTAAGAAAAGCAATAAAGATAAGATTTTAATGGTAAGGGGACCCCTTCCTCAGCTGATGCAATTTTAACACCCTTGACACATTAGTAAATGGCTTTACTGAATTTATGAGAAGAAATAAATTACTTGGTGGCCCGACTTCAGTTGATGACCTTATTTCAACTCAGTTCCTTGGATGACAAATGCCCAATATCTCTGGTGCTATACTTGAAACCTTTTTTCTTTTGGCATGGCCTTCTAGGTTTCTGTACCATGGCATGATGGTTTACCTCTATGCTATGATCAGTACTAGCATAGAATTTAGTGGATGTGATATACAGTTTAATATAAACACACCTAGAAATGTGCCCCTTTATGAACAGGCACACAAATAGGTGCTGCCAGGATTCAGAGACTTAATTAAACCCATTTTAAAAAACAATACAGCCAATATACTTGGGAAAAGGGCTTATAATAAAACATGTCACCTTACTTTTGAATTAAAGCAAGCAAAATGAACACAAAAGAACACACATTAAAAAGTACTACAAATTTCTCTGTAACATAAGGTAGAACTCAGTGTCTTTTGGAGGCAGGTAAATGGTTCTAAGTGATTTTCTGAACTTGGACATGTCTGTAAGGAGATAAGTTCTGACTCTCCTCCCCAATTTTCCCTTCCATGCCCCAGAAACTGTTCAGCCTTAAAGGTCACTGCAGCTCTGGTCTTTACATATTTTAAGTCCCCTTTGCCCCTACAACTCCTTCCTGTGATTGGCTGCTTCCTCCCAGAAATTCCATTTGAAGGAGGTCCCCCAAGACTTCATTCCTTTCCAATCTGTACTCCTGACTCTCTCTTCTTGGTCGTATTCAACAATGCCCCCAAGCTTGGCACTCCACCCTTCACTCTGTCTCCCCCTTCCAGCTTCCTTTTATGTTTTGTCTTCCCCGATTAGAATGCAAACTCCATGCAGGCAGAGATTGCCTTTCATTTTGCTTGTATTTTCAATCCTAATACATAGAACAGTGCCTGCCACATAGAAAAAGATCAATAAATACTTGTTGGTTTGACTTGACATGTGGGCATAGCAAATATATACATATTTATATACATATACATGTACACATGCACAGATACCCCATGCATGCTCAAATGTTACTTTGTCTTTATCTGATTCCTGCCACTAACTAAAACTCTCTCTGTCCTTCTACTTACTTACTCACTTGTGTATATCTTGTTTCTATTTCTAGAGAATGAAAAGCTTCCTAAAGATCAGAAACTGTTTCAGTTTTATTCCTGGAACCTAGAACAGTGCTTCACACAGCGAACTCCTAAGAAACATTTTTGAAGCAAATCGAATATATTTAATATGTTTGTAGATACATGTCTACATATGTATGTATATGCTGACAGAGGAACGTTTATGTGTGTATATATAGAAGTATTCTTTTTTTAGATGAAAGTCCATTTTTTTGTTTAAATTTAATATGTTTATGTAGCGTTTCTCTCTTTATAAGGGTAAGCCCAGTACAAGTTCATACTGCCTCCTAAGACCTAAGAGCTAAATGTTCACTTTGAGCATTTACACCTTGGAAATTGTCAAATGCTACAGATCAGGGTTTGATTTATTGTTATTTAGTTTTTTGGACTTAAGAAAGGGATAGATAAAATGTAAACACAGAATTAGCTTAAAAGTGTGTTGGGTGTTGTTTTTTTTTTTTTTGCTGGAGAACAAGTTGTTAAACATTTACCAGCATACCACCAGGTAAGTTTCTGATAGTTTTCTGTATATCCATTTCAATGCTTCTCAAGTGCCTGGTATTGAGCACACTTTTGGTATATGCAAGTATTTAGTGATCATCATCATCATAATGGTGTGTTTGTCCTTCGTTGCCGAAGAAGATCATGCCATCAGAGAAATAATGACATGACTTGCACTTGACTTTGTTTTGAGTGAGGGAGGGCTGTGCAGGTCACCAGCCTCACTTCTCCGGAGTCATCTGAATCTAGTGACCGGATATTCAACAGAATGACTGGAGATGACCCAAAATGAGGCAATTAGAGTTAAGTGACTTGCCCAACGTCACACAGCTAGTGAGTGTCAAGTGTCTGAGGTGAGATTTGAACTCAAGTCCTTCTGACTCCTGCACTAGTGCTCTATCCACTGCATCACCTAACTGCCCCTATAATAATGGTAACTGGAACCTGCAAGTCTCTGGGGTTCCAACCTCTTATTTTACAGATGAGGAAACTGAGCAATAAGGCTAAGTGATTTACTCAAATACAGACTTGTAATAAGCTGCACAGACAGAACTTGAACCAAAGTCTTCAGATAGAGTCATCTCTATGAAATAACAACATTTTCATTGTTAGCAAATAAAATATAAATTTATGAGGATTTGGGTTGGTGACAGGTACTGGGAGTACTGAGAAAGGACACAGATATCATTAGAGAGTATCTGTTTCAGACAGTTTAGCATAACAAGCAACTGTTTGGAATTAATTTAAAAGTGAATGTTAAAAAAAGTAAATTATCCTCTACACTTCCAGTATTATTGATCTGCCACAGGAACCTGCTTAGTAATTGCCCAAGAACACAATTACTTTACAGAAGAGATTTCCCATAGACTGGAATTAGACTAATGCACATCTTAACCCCCTGGTGTTCGGAGTGCTAGGAGCCGGAGAGTCTCTAATTAGGGTTCTACAAAGAGAGTACCACCAGCAAGATTAAGATTTGGTTGAGTGTTTGCTTTTAAAACGTTAATTTACCAATGTTTACATTAGTGCAAGCCTGGTAGAGTTAGTTTGAGGTAACCTATGTGTTAATCATTTGCATGTAATGAATGAATTTCTGTTTAAAATCTGTCACACACACACACACACACACACACACACACACACAAAATCTGGTTCTTGAAATGCTGTCCCTTCTAGGACGTAAATGAATCTATTATCAGAGTCTACTACTCCTTATAACTTTGGATATTACTGTCCTTATATCCAAATCACAATGAGGGCTTCTCGTCTGACTTGTTTCTCGAGGATTGGTAATGATTTTGTGTCTGTTCATCTACTTAGTCTGACGAGATTTATGACTGTCATCTGAGGACAAGGAACGGAATGAAGCTCACTCAGCTATGGAGGGATTGAGTTTGTGAATTTATCTTCTTCAGTACCATTCTCTTTCCAGCTGAGCTAGTTGACATCATGTTGATAAGTCCCTTATGTTGCCCTTCTATCCCTATAAAAGAACCAAAAATAATCCACAAAAGGGGGTGTGAAATTTCTTTGCATTTTTGTTTACATTGAATAATAAATACTGACCAATGTCAAAAACTTTCTTTGGCCATGAGATTGTTGCATTTTTTTTTCTTTTTGGTGATTGCTGTTCAGTCATAGCCAACTCTTTGTGACCCCATTTGGGATTTTCTTGGCAATGATATCAGAGTGATTTGCCATTTCCTTCTCCAGTTCATTTTATAGATGAGGAAACTAAGGAAAACAGGGTTAAGTGACTTGTTCAAGGTCACACAGCTAATAAGTGTCTGAGACTGGGTATGAACTAAGGAAAATCAGTCTTTTTATCTATTTTTAAAAAATCTATGAATATCGCATTAGTGCTACAACGTGTCACCTAGCTGCCTTTTGGTTGTTATACGTTATCCCTAATATGTATTTCTGTGAGCTATGGCTTCTGTTTGTTCATTAAACTAATCAACCTTTATAATCAATGACCACCATAGGATTTTATGAATATTAGGGATATATATGTATATGTATACATACATGCATACACTTATACACAATACATTCATACATACATAACATATACACATTAGTTGTTCAGTTGTTTCAATTGTGTCTGGCTCTTTGGGATCATATTTGAGGTTTTCTTGGCAAAGATACTAAAGTGTTTTGCCATTTCCTTCTCAAGTTCATTTTACAGATGAGGAAACTGAGGCAAACAGGGTTAAGTGACTTGCCCAGAGACACTAGTAAGTGTCTGAGGATGGCTTTGAACTCAGGAAGATGAGTCTTCCTGATTCCAAGCCCAGTGCTCTATGCCCTGCTCCACTTAGCTGCCATATATGTACATATATACATACATGCATGTATGCATAATAGATACATATATATTATATATACATAGCCATAATCCTAACTCCAATTCTAGTTTGTGTTGTGTGTATATGTGTAATATTACAAATAAATGTATTTCCTACTATATGTCTATTTATTTTTTTATTTATGTATTTTGATCCTTATATCTTTCACTTCAGTGAGAATTCTCTAAAAACTTCCTTCACTTCAAAGGCACTCATATCAGGTTCACCTCTGGTAGCCCCCTAAACTTTGTTCAACTATATTCTTATGGATTCTAGGAGTGCAAAACATAAATTTGACTATAGTTTAGAATAAACTATATTTGACAGTAAGGCTGATATTGTGCTTAGTGGATAGGGTAAGAATTCCATCATCTGTTGGCTGAACCTTCAGGACATGAGACTTTCCAAACAGACTAGAATGGGCCAGGTGCAATAAGTGTATAGCTTAGTGATCCCTAGTAAGTAGGCTTCTGAAAGCTCTTCCAGTATGATGGAAGTTTCCAAGACTTGGGGTTCAGTAGAATAGCCATGGAGATCCCAGGTTCTCCTCTGTGTCTTGATGATAAAATAGGATTTTAGTGAAAGATTCTCTGACATGCATTTATTTATTCCCAAGTTTTTGGATGAAAAACGTTGAATATATTTAAATGTTTTTATGTTGTTATTAAGGAGTTTGTATCTTAAAACTACTATATTAGCAAAAATGGTGCTATTTTTAACCTATTTTTTTGAGTGTGTACATCTTTGTGAGTTATATACATAGAATACTTTAGTATTCAGTCATGCTAGCAGGAAATCCACCGTATTTCAGACTTGATAGGTTGTTGAGGTTATGGTTAATGCAGTCAATCCTATTTTCAGCCAGATCCATGAAATTAGTATTTAAAATTGCTATTTACATTTGATTTGTAGTGAAGTGGGTTGAAAATGTTGCTCCAAGTACACTAGTGAACAGCTACCAAGAGAAAGCCATAAAAGAAATTGTACAGTGTGCTCTCCTCTGCACAGTGTGTGCAGGTGAATGAGGACAGCAGGCATCCCCTTTTTTCTAAGTGTTCACAAAAAGCTTCCGAAAGGTCAGGATTCCAGAGAGATCTCTTTGGTGCTAGTATCTCAATTGTTCCCAGGGTGCTTTTGGAACATGCATTTACTGCCTTTCTGCAGGATACCAATAAGGTCACCACCCTCTGAGAGGAGGAAACTGGGACAGATGGACAAAGCGAGAGGATGAATGGAAAGGATAGAGAATAGAGAATGAGTCAAGGGGTGGTAATATTTAAAAAGAAGGGGACTGAAATGCCATGTCTCTTAATTGGGATTGCTGCCATCTTACCAAGATAAATTGGCCATCCCTGTTGATAGCTTCTTTAGAAATTTCGGTTCCATTTTTTCCTTTAGATATTTATATATATTAGCAGTTGGTGAATGAATGAAAAATCATTTTTAAAGTTCCTACCATGAGTCAAGAACTGTGAGATACAAGAGATAAAAATATAAAAATGAAACAGTCCCTGTCCTCAATGAACTCATATTCTAATATGTGGATACTTTTACATATATAAGGAAGTAGTGACCAGAGAAGAAAGTTTTGGTCTGGTGAGCCACTGAGATGGTTTGATAGCTATGCCCAGATTATGAAGAAGACTGTGGAGAGGGGAAGGGGCGTGTCAGAGCAGATGGCAAGAATTCTGGAATGAATAGTTGTCGGATGGGGTGGGTTGCGGTTACTACCACTTCAGATTTCAACAAAGAATTCTTCACATTTAATCTCTACCGCTGAAAAAGGAAAAACCACAGAGACAGCAAACAGAAACAAATGTACAGGGCATTTATGCTTCACAAATCATAAGAGAAACTCATTTAGAGTTAATTATTCCTCTCCTATGCGTTGTAACTGGCCTATTGCAGACGATATGGATGCTTTGCCAAAGATGGTCAGATTTGATCCTCAGATTTTCAGAGGTCATGTAGTTCAGACCATAATGGAACAGACATCTCCTCTACACTTGCCTTACCAAGTGCTCTGATTACTTCCAGTTGAAGCCTTCATTGGTAAACTGACTGCCTCCTAAGACATTCCATTTCTCTTTTGAACGACTACAATTGTTGGAAAGTTGTTCTTTATTTTGAGCTAAGATCTGCCTGCCAGCAACTTTTACCCTTTGTTCTTGGGGGGCAAACAGAAAAATTAACCCGCCATGCTATAGCCTTCAGATATTTAAAGACAGCTATCACCATCACTTCTAAGCCATCTCTCCTTACTGGTTTGAATGCTTTCATCTGCACATACTCTAGCTTATCAATGTCCTTCATAAAATGTAGAACCAGAACTTAACATGGTACTACAGCTATTGTTTAAACAGATAAAAGTCTAAGATTATCAATCACCTCGTTTTAGACACTATGTTTCTATTTATACAGTCTTGAGAATTTTATTAACATTTTTATTTGCCATGTCACATTGTTGACTTGTGTTGAACTTGTGGTCTATTGGCATCCCAGGTGTCTTTCCCATGAACAATTTCTCTCTGTTCTGCCTTAGGTCCTTGCAATTATTTCTTAGGACAAGTGTAGAACTTTATATTTATTCCTATTTACCTTAATTGTATGACTTAATTTCTAGTTTGTCAAGAATTTCTTGGATTCTAATTCTGTTCTGTAGTATGTGTGCTACCCCATTAATCTTTACTTGGTAAAATGAATAGCAAATTTGATAAACCTGATAAATGTATAATCTTTGTCTTTATCTGAGTCATCCTCGTGGCTTGGTCTAGAAATCAAAATCTTCTCTGATGCTATCTCCTTAATGAACTATTAGCTTTTCATGTTCTCTTTTATTAAGTCCATACCTTTAATTAGCAATAAGGATAAACATATTACCCTATCCCTCAGGTCTTCATATTCCTCCCTAAGAGTTCATAATACCAGAAAAGATATAGAATTGATCCCTTCTTCTTTGGCAAACTTTGACTTTTCAATATTGCAGTGACTTCCAATATTGCAGATATAGTTTCTATTTGAGTTGAATGTGGAAGCTATTGATATTTTTCTACAAACCTTTGTAGCTTAAAGAGTTTATTGCTGTATTTTGTGATTTATGCCTAAGGTTATATCTCTAAAGACTGCCAGAATGTTTCTATTTATTCACTTTGAAGGAATTCCAAAGAATATGTTAAATGAGTGCTATAGAGTCTACCCAGACTGCCAGGTTATTGCCAGTATCACCCATTAGAACTCTATATGGGTTGGACTCCAATTGTTTGGTTTTTTCCTCAGCTCTAGTTAGGAATCACGAACTGCCTGCTGGACATTTACACTTGGAAGTCATAGAGGCATTTTCAGCTCAACATATCTGATGCAGAATTAATTGTCTTTTGTCCTAAATCTACGTTTCTTCCTGCCTAATGACCTTATTTCTAAATCTACGTTTCTTCCTGCCTAATGACCTTATTTCTACAGAGGGCACCCACCTTTCGTTCAGTCATTTGTGATCTTGATCTCTTTTCCTCACTAACCCTCTCCCCTCCCTCCATATTAACCTCTTTGTTGAGACTTGTTAATTCAACTTCCATAATATCTCTCACATCTGTCCTCCTTTCTTTAGAAACACAATTGCTGCCATAGTTCAAGCCCTTATCACCTCTTGTCAAGACTACTGTGGAAGTTTCCTATTTGGTTTCCCCAACTCCACTCTCTTCCTTCTGTAGTTTATTTTCCACACAATTACCAAGTTAATATTCCTAAAGCATATTAATCTCCTGATCAAGAAACTTCAGGGTCTTCCTATTGTCTCTGGGATAAAGTGAAAACTTCTCTGTTTGACATTTAAGTGCTTCACAATCCAACTTCATCATGTCTTTATAGAGTCTAGAATTCCCATGCATTCTTTGTCTCAGACAAATTGTCATACTTGCTGCTCTCCTTATAAGACAGTCCAGCTTCTCCCTCCATGCCTTTCTTCTGGAATTGCACATATCATGCATGCCTAGAATGCTTTCCCTCCTCGCTTATCTCTTGGAATTCCTGAGTCCCTTTAAGGTTCAGCTCACATGTCACCTCCTACATAAGGCCTTTCACTTAAGTAGGAATTGGCATCACTTGTTGCTTCTTTCTTCTGGTACTTTTCTTCTTATCCGTTGCTTTATTTTTCTCCATTATATTTAACCGGTGTTATTTCATTAGATGTGAATCTAGAGACTGCTTCAGTGCTTTCACTGAAGTGCTTTAAACAGCTTTAGAAAGGAAAAAAAGTAATCACAAAATAAATGCTGTGTTGCTTAACTCAATTTTAAAGGCTAATAATGAAGATAGACGATTAGCAACAGGCACATGAGTTATTAGAACACATTAAAAAGGAAAGATGTCACTAATATTGTATTTGACTATAAACAAAATTATTTCTACATATTTCCCACGATAGTGGACTCTAGCCTTTTGTTTGCCATAAAATGAAGTATAAAACAGTGAATAATCCATATGATGTGTGTATTGTATGTAGTGTGCCAACTGTTTGCTACAGGAAGCTCTTGTTCATTAGTTTTTCTTCTTGATTTAGGTTTTCTAAGAAGTTTGAGTATGATTCCAGTAATTCCTTGGTGGAAGTTATTTTGCCTAGGGTGCTATTATGACCTAATCTCCACTGTAAAACTGAATGGAATGCACTAAACTTGGAGAGAGATTGATTTATAGTACCTTTGGCAATGTCCCTTCGTGTTCTTTCCACTTCTGATCTCCAAATATTTTAGTTACTGGAGAATATAATGGAACTGTTAAACTCTAATGCTACCAAATATGCTAAATCATGCCTTTAGTTTACCAATTATTTAAGTTCCACTGGCTCTGAAAACTTATATTTTTTCTGGTCAGAAATTAAAAGGGAACATTAAGCTAAAAATGAAAAATCTGGTAATTCTAGTCTCAGTTCAACAGCTAACTTCAGGGTGACTGTAAAAACAATTCATTTCCTTATTTTTCCTTATCTGTAACATTAGGGGGTGGGGCTATATGATTTTTTAAGTCCTTTCCAGTTATATCCCAGGATCCTATAAATCACCTTGTTTGGCTTTTGGTTATCTTGTGGTATGGTGAGCACTCTTACCAGAGTAATGCATAAAACAACAGAGTGATTAGATTTCTAAAAGTTACATAGGTAAGTGATAACAGTGTAATAAAAGAGATTCTTAAATCTCAATGCTGCACAATCCACAATGCATTTTTTATCTCTGAGCATTCCTATTTCCAGATCTAGAGTCTCCCTCACCCATATTTGCTCTACATGTAGAAAAATAAATTATTTTAATATTAAAGTGTTGAGTTTAAGTTCACTCCAACAGTTGAAAAGAGTGGATAATGTAAAAATTATTTGTATTTTGCTTTCAAATGAATTATATAGTGCTTTTCAAGGTTACTATATTGCTAAACACCATACAACTCATTCCAAAAGTAAAATATAAATGATTTTTATATGATCTGGTCTTTTCAACCATTAACTCTATGAAATTCAGTCATAAATCTGAGTCTTCATTTCTGAGCATTCTCTAGTGCCACAGATAACCATTCCCAGTGCCTACCAGACATTTCCTTCTACCCAACAGAACCTCAAGCTCAATGTATCAAAATTTGAACTCATCATTTTTACTTTGAAACTTTCTTCTCCTTCTGACTTTCCTATTTCTGTTCAAAGGCACCTGGTTTCTCCCATCACCCATGTTCATATTCTACAAATCATCTTTTATTGCTCCCTCTCCTATTAGATCAGTTGCTAAGTCCTGTGGATTCTAGTTCTATCTCTCCAGTCTACACTTTCTTTTTTCTACTTTTTCCCTGAGTCAGAACCTTATGATGTCTTGACTGAATTCTTTGAAGGGCCTTTCAGAAGTTCTGCCCCTCTTCAGTTTCTTTCTATTCCAAATCATTTTACATGCTATACCAGAATAAGCTCCCTAAAGCACACAACTCTAAACACATCAATGATTCTCCATTGACTAATACAGGAAACTTTTCTTTTCCTGGCATTCAAGTCTGGTTCCAAGCCCCTTTTCCAACCTCTTCTCACTCACACAACCCTTTTTCACATTCCCTATGCTCCATTTCATCTGGACTAATTGCCATCACCCAAACCAGGCTAAGTCTGTATCCTCTTCAAGTCTTGTTTATGCTGTTTCCATTGATTTTTACATCTCACCTCTTCTCTCCCTGAGTTAGCTATTGAAATCCTATCCTTCCTGTCAGGGTTCAGGTCAAATGTTACCTGTTCCTTGAAGCCTTCTATCATCTTCCAGTTCAAAAGTGATCACTCACCCCCAAAAAATCAAAGAAAGGAACAGTATTTCCAAAAATATTTGTAGTAGCTCTTTTTCCTTTGTGATGACAAAGAACTAGAAAGTAACAGGGAGGACTCATCAAGTACACAAAGGAAGGACAAGAACATGGTGTAATTATGTAATGCATTTCTGTTGGGTCATTAAAAAGTGACAAAAGGAATAGTTTCAGAGAAATCTGTGAAGATGAAGAGATACAGAGTAAAGTGAGCAGGATGCCTAAAACAGTTTACACAATAACAACACTTTAGATACAAAAAATTTTGAAAGCCTTCAGAACCCTATTCAATGGAGTGAGGACCTATGAGTCCCTATAATTATAATAGCTAATATAGCTAATGTACTAATAATACTATAACAATTAATATACCAGTAATAATTACTATGTGCTTTAAGGTGCTTTAAGGTGCTTTAAGGTTACAAAATGCTTTTACAAATATCTCATTTTATATTCACAGAAGCCCTGGGAGGGAGGTGCTATTATTTTCCCCATTTTATAGTTGAGTAAACTGAGGCAGGCAGAAGTTAAGTGACTTCCCCAGAGTCACACAACTAGTAAGTGTCCAAGGTAAGATTTGAACTCAGGTCTTCGTGACTCAAGGGCTCAAGCCCTTTTGGTTGTACCACCTAGCTGCCAGATAACAAACTCTTCTTTTTTTTCCTAAATATAAATTTATTTATTTAACTTTTTACATTCATTTTCACAAAATTTTGGGTTCCAAATGTTCTTCCCATTTATCCCATCCCCCCACCCCAATGCACTGAGCATTCTAATTTTCCCTATCACCAATCTGCCCTCTCTTCTATCATCCCTCCCTTCTCTTGTCCCCATCTTCTCTTATGTCCTATAGGGCCAGATGACTTTCTATTTCCCATTAACTATATTTCTTATTTCCTAGTAGCAAGAACAATACTCAACAGTTGTTCCTAAAACTTTGAGTTCTAAATTCTCCCCATCCCTCCCTCCCCACCCATTCCCTTTGGGAAGGCAGGCAATTCAATATAGGCCATATCTGTGTAGTTTTGCAAATGACTTCAAAAATAATCATGTTGTATAAGACTAACTGTATTTCCCTCCGTCCTGTTCTGCCCCACGTTGTTTCTATTCTGTCTTTTGATCCTGTCCCTCCCCGAGTGTTGACTTCAAATTGCTCCCTTCTCCCATTGCCCTCCCTGCTTATCTCCTTCTCCCCCACTTTCCTGTACTGTAAGATAGGTTTTCATACCAAAATGAGTGTGCATTTTACTCCTTCCTTTAGTCGAATGTGATGAGGGTAAACTTCATGTTTTTTTCTCAGCTCTCCTCTTTTTCCCTCCACTAAAAAGTCTCCTGCTTGCCTCTTGAATGAGATATAATTTACCCCATTCCACTTCACCCTCTCTCCTCCCACTACATTTCTCTCTCACCATTTACCTTAATTTCTTTTAAGATATGGTCCCATCCTATTCAATTCACTCTGTGCTCTCTGTCTCTGTGTGTGCGTGCACGCATGTACGTGTGTGTCTGTGCGTGTGTGTACGTCTGTGTGTGTCCCACCAACTACCCAGATACTGAAAAGTTTTAAGAGTTACAAATATTGTCTTTCCATGTAGGAATGTAAACAGTTCACCTTTGGGAAGTCCCTTATGACTTCTCTTTGCTGTTTACTTTTTCATGCTTCTTCTCATTCTTGTGTTTGAAAGTCAAATTTTCTTTTCAGCTCTGGTCTTTTCATCAAGAATGCTTGAAAGTCCTCTGTTTCATTGAAAAACCATATTTTCCCCTGAAGTATTATACTCAGTTTTGCTGGGTAGGTGATTCTTGGTTTGAGTCCTAGTTCCTTTGACTTCTGGAATATCCTATTCCATGCCCTTCGATCCCTTAATGTAGAAGCTGCTAGATCTTGTGTTATCCTGATTGTATTTCCACAGTACTGGAATTGTTTCTTTCTAGCTGCTTGCAATATTTTCTCCTTGACCTGGGAACTCTGGAATTTAGCCACAATGTTCCTAGGCGTTTCTCTTTTTGGATCTCTTTCAGGTGGTGATCAATGGATTCCTTCAATACTTATTTTGCCCTCTGGTTCTAGAATATCAGGACAGTTTCCCTTGATAATTTCATGAAAGATGATGTCTAGGCTCTTTTTTTGATCATGACTTTCAGGTAGTCCCCTAATTTTTAAATTGTCTCTCCTGGATCTATTTTCCAGGTCAGTTGTTTTTCCAATGAGATATTTCACATTCTCTTCCATTTTTTCATTCTTTTGGTTTTGTTTGGTGATTTCTTGGTTTCTTAGAAAGTCATTAGACTCCATCTGTTCCATTCTAATCTTGAGAGAACTATTTTCTTCAGTGAGCTTTTGAACCTCTTTTTCCATTTGGCTAATTCTGCTTTTGAAAGCATTCTTCTCCTCATTGGCTTTTTGAACCGCTTTTGTCAATTGAGTGAGCCTATTCTTCAAGGTGTTATTTTCTTCATCATTTTTTTGGGTCTCCTTTACCAAGGAATTTACTCATTTTTCATGCTTTTCTTGCATCTCTCTCATTTCTCTTCCCAGTTTTTCCTCCACCTGTCTAACTTGATTTTCAAAATCCTTTTTGAGCTCTTCAATGGCCTGAGCCCTCCAGACATCTACCTGGGATGTCTGGGATAGAGAGGACCTGACCTCCACGTCTTTCCCTGATGGCAAGCATTGTACTTCATCATCAGAAATGAAAGGAGGAGGGAACATCTCTTCCCCAAGAAAGTAGCTCTCTATGGTCTTATTTTGCTTCCTTTTTCTGGGCATTTTCCCAGCCAGTTACTTGACTTCTGAGATTCCTCTCCACCCCCGCCTAGATTCCCAAACTCTTCTTACTACCTCCTGACATAGACAAGGTGGATGCAGGGCACAAAGCAACACATGTATTTTTGGATGGGGCAGTATTTATTTTGCTTAATTTTGTATATTGATTTCAAGGATTTTATTACTTTTTTCTTTTAAATGGTGAGTCAAGGAGGGAGGGAAAATACAATACCACTTTTAAAAAAGTGAACACTCCCTCTGGAGAAATGTCAGGTCTGATACCTCTCTTATGATAATTGTATTTTACATTGAAGTTATTTAGGTACAGATCATTTCATCTTCTAGATGTGTACTTCTTGAGGGGAAGTACTCTGCCTCATTCCTTTGTAACTCCCTCAGTGTCTAACGTAGTACTAAACACCTAGAGTATTACTTATTATCCACCTCAGAAAGATGTTGTGAAGAAAGAATTTTGTAAAATTTAGAATACTAAATAAGTGTGTAGGAGTATGATAACTATTATGAATTATTTTGAATAGCTCAGAAAGATAAAGTTTCCCACTTAATAGTAATCCTAGTAAGTGGAAACTTATTTGGACATGGCTTATAATTGAAAATGTTAACAGAACCCACAAATGTAGGATCTATTGAGCCAAATTTTTCTAGTACTGTATCTGCCTTGTTGGTTCTAGTTAGACATCTTTTATAAGTGTTAACTCTTCCCAATTCCTGCTAAAAATGTTGATCATAACAAGCCCAGGAAGTGAAAGATTAGAGTTGTCCTGCTTCTTTCTAGAGGACAGGACTAGAAGAGACAGAGAGAAATTATATGGAGAAAGATTTCAGCTAAACATTAAAAAAAGCTGTCCAAAAATAGAATGGGCTACTTCAGAAGGAGTGTTTAATGTCTTCAAGCAGAAGCCAAGCGGATGGCCACTTGGATGATGGAATGGGATTCACCCACTTTGTGGCATTGTACTAGATGATGTCTGGGGTCCCTTTCACCTCTCTAGTTCTTGACTCTAATCTGTTGTCTTAGAAACCAGATCATTGCACTTGAGAGAAGGCTTTTCAGGTTATTGAAAGAACAAATTGCAAGTTGACTCAGTGCATCAACTTTGTGACATCAATTTTGGCTCCTTGAAGGCACCTTATTTGAATATTTTATGTTCTAGAGAGATGATAGGTGATGGATCAGTGAACTGTTATTATAAATGCCATTATGCTGTCACAGACTTTTTAGTTGGTGGTATAGTTTGAAGCTCTTGAGAGGTCCTCAAAGGATCCCTGGGCTGTCTGAGACCTATCCAAGAGGTCTGCAAGGTCAAAATTATTTTTTAGAGTAATTGTTTTTAGTTATTTCAGTCATGATTGACTCTTTGTGACCCATTTTGGATTTTCTTAGCAAAGATTCTAGTATGGTTTGCCATTTCCTTCTGCAGCTCATCTTATAGATGAGGAAACTGAGGCAAACAGGGTTAAATGACTTGCCCAGGGTCACACAGCTAGTAAGTATCTGAGGCTGGATTTGAACTCAGGCCTTCCTGACTTGAGGCTGAGTCCTCAATCCACACTGTGCCATCTAGCTACCCCCTTTTAGAGTAATACTAGGATGCTGTTAGTAAATTTCAATACCTCTCCATTTTTCAACTACATATTTGTGTTCAGGTCAGATTTCCTTCATTTGCTTCAGCCAAAACAACATTTCACCACAGATTGGACAGGGAAGCAGATGTAAGGATCGGGATGTCTTCTATTAAGCTAGATATTGAAGAGATTTGCAAAAATATGTAAGACAATGCCAGTCTTGTCACTTTTTATTTTGGAAAATATACTTATTCTTTTTAAAAAATTTTATCTGTTATGTAATGAATTTATTATTGTCATTTTAAATGATTTAATAAGTAATTTTATATACATACATATATACATGTATGTGTATCCATCTATCTATCTATAGATATCTACATCTATATCTATCTATCCAGCTATCTATATATACATATATTTCTCACATAAACAAAAGCTCTTTGGGGCCCTCAATAACTCTTAAGAGAATCAAAGGGATCCTGAGATGAAAAACTTTGAGAATCACTGCTTTAGAATAACCCAAATGTGAAAAAGAATGCTCCCTATCATGAACCTCATCATTGGCCATCCTGCCTGTGCTTTACGAGCTCCATTGAGAAGAAGCCTGCTACTTCCCAAGTGTCCAATTTCACTGCGGCTTTAACCATTAAGATGTTTTTCCTGATGTTAAGCTTCAGTTTGCCTCTTTACAGCTTCTGCCCATTGCTCCTGGTTCTTCCCACTGGATTTGAACAGAATGCATTGCATCCTTCTACATGGTACAAAGTCTAGGCCTGAGGGAAAATCTCTTCTATGACTTTCAGCCCTCTTGGGAGACAGACTTCCCCTACCCTTTCCCTCCACGCTCTCCAGCAGACCCTTCTACTTTTGTGTAGCTTCTATTATTTGAAAGTGTTGTTTCACATCAATCCTAAGACTGCCTCCTTATAACTTCCATCTGTTTCTGGGACCAAAGAAGATAAATTAGAGTCTACAAGATGGTTCCGGGTACTTAGGCAGAAGTAGAGATGAACATCAAAGACCACATCCAAGTCATTAAATGTGGCACAAAGTCAACTTCAATAAAGGCTAGATATGTCACTCTATGGAAATTCATAGGGATCAGGGCAGATTTAAAGCTGGTCTTATAGTGTTTCAGTCCAAGTCACAAAAATAGTGGCTTTCTTGGATTTTAGAGTGCTAGACTTGGAGTTAGGAAGACTTATTTTCCTGAGTTCAAATCTGACCTCAAATGCTTACAAGTTGTGTAATCCTGGGCAAGTCACTTAATCCTGTTTGCCTCAGTTGTCTCATCTGTAAAATGAGCTGGAGAAGGAAATGGAAAACCAATCCAGTATCTTGGCCAAGAAAATCCCAAATGGGGTAATGAAGAGTCAAGAGACAACTGAAACTGACTCAACAGCAGCACAACAATCCACTTTTAACTATGCCTGCTCATGCTTTCTGAGGGGATGGGGGTTCAATGAGTAAACTTAATTTAGAAAGGAGACTGGAACTTGATCAACTTTTTTATTTCCTGTTCAGTAGTCTTCCCAGGAAGAAAATTTAGTTAAATATTGTAAAACAGTTAATAAAAAAGTTAGCATTTATATAGCACTTTAAGGTTTGCAATATGCTTTACAAATATTATTTCATTTTATCCAGGAAACAATCCTCAGAAATAAATGCTATCATTATCCTCCCATCTTTTTTATGAATGAGAAAACCGAGGTACAGAGAGGTGCCAACACTCCACCCCACTTAGCTGCCTAGGTGTGACTGTTCTTTTCATTTCATAAAACCAATGAAACATAGTCAAGATGTATGGTTGGGCCCCAGAGGTTGTAATTTCCTGTAGCAGTCTTCCCTGGTGTCCTGGAAAGCTTAAAAGTTGTCTAATTTTGAATTAATTAAATCATTTTTTGATGCTTAGCATTCAAGTATATTTCAAGAATACTCTGGTCAAGGATATTCTAGTATTTTGATTAAGATTTGGTCATTTATCACCTTAACTAGTTGGTTAGTCTCCAAATGATCTCATTTACTTGTAGTAACATGTATTATATGCATTTGTTTCAACACCCTCAGCTTTCTCCCTGGTGTGAGCTAACTAGCATTCCCTTGGGCTCTATCAAAGATTCAAGCTAAGAGAATGCTCCATTCTCCATACACACATGGTTGAGTCTATTTCTGTACAAATGACAGCATTGAGAACATTCTTTCCCAGATCAGATGATTCCAGTTCATTTGCTCATTTTTAACTTTTAATTTTGCCAGCTTCTAATTTGTTATATTTTTTCTAAGTTTTCCTTACTGTGAAACTATTCCATTAGCCTCTTTATCTTCATTGGAAACACAAGATTTCTCACTTTTGCCTTGAAATAAAATAACCAATGAGTTAAACTGATGATATAAACTAAAAAAAAAACAGTTAAAAAAGCTGGTTAGAATATTATAAAGAAAGCCTATTTTACCATGGAAATTTAAGGTAGCAGTTCTTAAACTTTTTGATTTTAGGACATTTTTACACTCTTAAGAATTATTGAGAATCCCTCAAAGATATTTTGCCTATGTGGGTTATATTTGATGATCTTTACCAAAAAAACTAAAATGTCTTACTATAATATGAAAATAGTTGTGATCTTGCTTATCCCCCAGAATGGGTGTTGGGAACCTCCAGGGCCTCTGTTCCCAGACCACACTTTGAACACCATTCTCTTAGGGAATTACTTCACCTCAGGTTTATATTTCCTTTATCAGTGATGGTCTAAACAGCAAAAACAAAGATCCATAATAAATAACTCTATGTCCTTTCCCTAACTAAAAATAAAATTCCTTCTCCATATTCAAAATAAGCTGAGAGCTGTTACCACAGAACTACTTTCAAATCCATTTTAGCAATGTCTATTAAGCAAGTAATTGGCTTACAGAAAATAAAATTAGGATTTGTGTAGGAGATAGCAACTTTGGGATATATGTGATGCCTATTGTTACTTTCACATTTACTTACACATTTGACTGATGTGCCAGATTCCTTGGCACAGTGGCATCAGTACCACATCTGTCAGGTAATCTACCCCTGCCCCTTATCATCTTAATTTCTCGATCTGGTCAATTTATATAAAATATCTAACTTAGTCATTGCCCAGTTTACAAAAGTTAATTTGTGGGCTCACTGGTTTGGACTCAGAACACATTTTCATGTAGAAAAATGTTATATGAGGTTATTAATTTTTAGTGAAGCCTACAAGAAAGCTTTATAAAAGTCTATTGTACCCTTAATATCCCTGAGGAATAGTGCTGTATAACCTAACCCCCATATAAAACATCACCACTAAGGAAAATTAATTTAAGGTTCCATCTTCCTGGCGGCAATGCCAGGTATTTATCTCTTCTTGATAAAGTAGGGGGAGGATCTTCTACTCATTCCCATTTCCAAGTTGTAGGAAGAAAGGAGATTCCTATAGTTTGAATTAATGATGATATCTCTGTATTGGCACAAGAAATCCAGAAATGTAATTTGGGCATGGAGAGATGGTGATGGGTCATGGCCAGACCATCTAAGGATAGAGCTGTTGTACTAAGGCATGGGGTAGGTGGATATCAAGGATTGGCAGCAGAGAAATCTCCCTCATTTCCCCCATTTCTTTGACTACTGTTCAGTCTGTCTTGCCACTAAAGACCCCAACTCTTATTTTGGAACCATTGGAGGTAATATACTAGGTCTTCAACAACCAAAGGGAAAGTAAGATAATCGACAAAATCAGAAACATATGTTAGAAGTTGGTTGAATGTTTTGAGTTTTTGTCACTACTTTATTTTTTAAGGTGATATGTTCTAATTTTAAAAAAGTTGTAGTCTATAGTATACAGAGGAAGTAAGTTTAAAAAGTTAGCTAAATCACCAAACTACCTCCTCTTTTATTTATATAGCTGTCCTTCGACAATATCTTTTATGTTGCTCTTAGTGTGCAGTTATTTTGGCTAATATATTACAACCCATTCTATCCATTGTGTCTCTTCATTGTCCTTTGGATGACCTACAGCTTTAATCCTTTGGAGGCTGTGGTTTCATGATTTGTAGGTATTACTGGAAGAATATTTATATTAAAAAGATGGCCCTTTGTTTCAGGGGAAAATTTAAAGTCATTAAAAAAATATTATGCAATTTCCCAAATGCAATCTAACCTGCTTTCTAACTCTTATGCATTTGTGATCTCAGATTTTTACTGGCCCCTTTGCAATGCCTTTTTATGTAACGATTCATAATAACAACAATAATAGTTTCACATGTTAAGGTGTGAAAAAACACTTTATATATAGCTCATCCCGTTTAGTCCTTATAACCACCCTGTGGGATTGGTGCTGTCATTGAATCCATTTTGTAGATGAAGAAAGTAAGGTTGAGAGAGATTAAGAAATCTGACCAGGGTAACATTGCTAGTAAGATCAGAGGCAGGATTTGAAGGCAGGTCTTCTTGACTCAAACACCTGGCCACTTGTACAGAATCACACTGCTGCTCTCTCTCCTCCCTCCCTCTCTCTCTCTCTCTCTCTCTCTGTCTCTCTGTCTCTCTCTCTCTCTCTCTCTCTCTCTCTCTCTCTCTCTCTGTCTCTTTCTGTCTGTCTCTCTCTCTGTCTCTCTCTGTTTCTGTCTCTGTCTCTCTCTCTGTCTCTCTGTCTCTCTGTTTCTGTCTCTCTCTGTCTCTCTCTCTCTGTCTCTCTCTGTCTCTGTCTGTCTCTGTCTCTCTCTTTCTCTCTCTCTCTGTCTCTCTTTCTCTCTCTCTCTGTCTCTCTCTCTCTTTCTCTCTCTCTGTCTCTCTCTATCTCTGTCTCTCTGTCTCTGCCTGTCTGTCTCTCTCTGTTTCTGTCTCTCTCTCTCTGTCTCTCTCTCTGTCTCTCTCTGTTTCTGTCTGTCTCTGTCTCTCTCTGTCTCTCTCCCTCCATGTAGGGGGAAGAAGTAGGAGGGGGAAGAGCTAGGACAAGGCTCAGGGGTAAAGAAGAAGGAAAAATAGAATGAGGCGGAGAAGAAGGAAGGAGGGAAAGGAAGGTGGAGGAATGCAAGCCTATGGGAAGGTTCCATTGGAACCTGCACTGAATATAAAGAACAATTCAGCAGCTAGCAGAGAGGAGTGAAGACCCACCTATACTAGACATGGAGTTAGCAACTTTAAGCTCTGCTACATCAAGTTCACCTCCATTTCTGAGGAAAATCAGCCATTTCTTTACCATAAGACCTATGATGGGGACAAAACTCTGGGGTAAAGAGGGATCTTTGGCTTAGAAGGTAAGAAGTGGTACAGATTTGGGCACACTTCTGAGAAGACCAGGACTGGTGCCATCCATCAGCTAGTCGAGGAGGTGAACCAGGTTTTAGGCAGTTGTCCTCCTTCGCTCCGTCTTCACTCTACATTTCCAGGTCTACCGTCAAAGACTTTGACCTCAAATTTCCTTGGGGTGAGGTGTCAAATAGAGAGGGGGAACGGGATGGGGAAGCAACGGGAGATAACAACCGGTAAAGTGTTGGGAAAGTCCAAGCAGAAACAATAGTCTTGGTGACTCTTGGTATATAATAGGTGAACGTAAGTCAAGTATATGCAAATACGTCCTTGATGCTAGATGTCTCGGTACAGAGAAAGGACGATGACAGAAATGCACAACGTCACTGCCTGGGGTTGTTGTGAAGATGAAGTGAGATGATATTTTTGTAAAGCACTTTGCAAATACTGGCTATTATTGTTATTATTGCAGAAATATGCTGTACATGTTATATAAGAAATCATTGAATTGGTTGGCTTTGAATCTGTACCCATCTCCTAAGGGCTGTTCTTTGTCAAAGCAAGGCATCCCAGGTCTAGTTCTAGCTCTGTTTCTTCATTTATCAAGTATATATGGCTTATATCTCTGAAGGGACATGAGGACGATAGCTCCTATAAAGAAGACAATGCACCCTAAATCTAAGTAAGAACAATAATAAAATTGGGCATGGGCACTTTGTAATTTTCCTTGAGAGATTATTAGCTGTCTTTTTTTCTTATGACTTGAAAAAATGCAAATTGGATGCTAATGATGTGGATCCATCTGTTATTCTTAAAGTACCATAGAAGAAGGCCTAAATTTAAAGGTGTTCTAATGGTGCTTTCTCAGCGTTGAGGACCCACTTTGGAGAAAGCTGTTTCCATTTCAAACAAACTTTGATGTCTTTTGAGGTACCAGGACCGTCTAAGGATATGGAGTTTCCACTTTGAAAATGCTAGTTCATTCTGCATAGACTACAATTTCTTCTGGCATCTGTAGCAAACATGTTTATAGCAGTGTACCAAATATATGTTGAGGCTGAAGTTTAATATAGTATTTGGAAAGGCTGTTAAGTAAATTATGGCAAGTAAGTGCTAGCTGACTACCAATCTCTGGAGACTTCTGCAGATAAGTCAATGATTCTCTCAAATACTTTTCTCCTTTAATGTTCAACTTAGTAAGTATTCCAAAAAGCATTTGCTTCTGAATTTCTGGAGTTGAACTAACTTCTTCTAGGTCAATAGTCTATAAAATTATTTATCTTATGGTTTTCTTGCTTCCTATTCTATCTAGCACATTGTTACACTCAAATTTAGAGAGAGACTATTAGAAATGTGAGAAATGTTAGAGGTCATTTAATCTAACTCTGTTATTTCATAGTTGAGGAAACTAAGGCTTGAAAGAGACTTGCCAATCATCTCCTCACCATGCTGCCTCTACTCGTTTTCATCCTTATCTCTTTCTTCTTCCTATTCCCACCAGTGTTGAACTCTGAGTTGCCTTGCTTTGATAGGTGATTTGCTTATCTTGCTAGAAATCAGATTTCTATGCCATTTCCTATAAACACACCCACCATGTCCACATTTATCTGTCTTATTCCCTTCTCCCATTTACAGGGAGTGTCCAAAGATTACTTCCACTCATTCCCCCATGAGAAAAATGTCAGCTCTTTGAGAGAAAGGATTGTACTTCTTGTTAACATTTTTATCTTCAGTACTTAAGACAGTGCCTGGAATGTTGTAAGTGCTCAGCAAATGTATTACCTATCTATCTATCCATCCATCCATCCATCCATCCATTCATCTATCTATCTATCTATCTATCTATCTATCTATCTATCTATCTATCTATCTATCTATCTATCTATCTATCTATCTACCTGTCTGTCTGTCTGTCTGTCTGTCTATCTCATATCTCATTCTATCATCTAGTTAGTAACTATCTCTATCATCTTTCAATCATCTATATATAACTATTACCCATCTCTCTATCCATTTATCCATCTGTCCATCTATCTAATGTATCACAGCTAGTATATGGCAGAGATGACCTTTGAACCCAAATCTTATGATTCCAAATTTGGTGTTCTTTCCACCATACCAAGTTTATTCTAATATAAATAAGCCCTAGAACATGTTAACTTAGTTCCTCTTCGGTTTTCCTTTACATAAACTTAATGCTAAGCAGTATATCCAGAGGCGTAAAGGCTTCTCTGATAACCCCAAGACCAACTTTGCAACCCTAGTTAATTCCTAGACTTATTATAGTCAATAATTTTTCCAAGTCATTTATTTTTTTAAATAATTTGCTATAATCAAACTTTTATCCATAATGTGGTTAAAATTAGTGGATAATATGTCAAAAATCAGTTATGATCATTAGGAAGTGATTATGTATGCTAGCATGCCCAAGGACATATGTCAAAGCCAGAATATATATGTCACATAGGACATAGATATCAAAGTCACAATAAGTAATATAAATATGCACTTTACATTTTATAATACTTTTATAGATATTTTCTAATTAAGGGCAAGAATGCTAATTACCCCCTATTTTGTAGATGATAAAAAAAGAATTAGAAAGGTTAAGTGGCTAGCAGATGTCTCAGTCTAGGAAGTGGACTTGAACCCAATATTCCAATTTGAAACCCATTTCTTCTAATGAATTATGCTGCTTTCTTAAGAGTAAGTGCTAAGATTTCTCATCATCACTTTATAAATGGTATAGTTTAGAAAGAATAAATGTCTCTAAACCAGAGCTACAGTCTCGGAAGTGGGTTCTTCTGTATTCTTGATAATATGAATTTTAGATGACTAGCCACCTAGAAATTATTTTCAATTTTATGAAAACAATTCAGACCTAAAATCTCAGGTCTCACTGCTAACATAAATTTATGATGTAAGGTATAGCACTCCATTTTTTTTCATCTTTTGCTTTTGAAACTAATAAGTGTAGTTTCTTATAATGAGTTTCTTGGCTATACTGGAGAAGGAATGATCTAGATTGTTTGGATATGTGTACACAGGCTCTCTGTTTCTGAAAGGGGAGCTAACAAGAATGGGTATTGATTATTTAAGTTTATTTTCAGGTTATAAATGGTACTTATTTTTTGTTTTGATATATTATTTTTTATATATTGTATTGATATATTACTTTGTTTCAACTTAATAGATGCTTCCCAACAAAACCCCAAGTACTTTTTATATTGATTACTGTGGACACTGAGAAATGTATCCTTTAATCTTAGCAGTATGACACTAGCATTGAATACTACTTTTGACCAAATTGTTTATGTCATTT
This sequence comes from Bettongia penicillata ogilbyi, assembly GCA_023548195.1. Taxonomy (NCBI): domain Eukaryota; kingdom Metazoa; phylum Chordata; class Mammalia; order Diprotodontia; family Potoroidae; genus Bettongia; species Bettongia penicillata. Next base: position 1,683,123 of record JAJHZJ010000539.1, on the reverse strand, counting down.
AAGGTTGACTTTATTGGAAGTGTGATGGTTGTGTATACTATTCTCTGTTTATGCGTTCTTCATTCACCTTCACTTCATACAAATCTTCCCATGTTTCTCATAATTTTTCATATTGATCATTCCTCACCGTATAGTAATATTCCACGACATTCATGCATTTTCATATGTAACTGGTCCATTCATTTCCATACTGTTGGACATATTCTTCCCCAGCTTTTTGTATCACAACTATGAACATTTTTGTACACACAGCTGTTTTCTTAATGTCAATTATTATATTAAAGTACTCTCCATATTTTAAAAGTACTATATAAATGCTAGTTATTGTTCATCATTTGGAGTCAGCATGGTACGATGAAAAGAAGACTGGGTTTGGAGTCAGAGACTCTGGGTTCAAACTCTGGTCCTTCTACCTGCTACCTTAATGACCTTGGTTGGGCAAGTCCCTTTAACCTACCTGGGACTTATTTTCTTTATCTGTTGAAATGAGGACATTGAACTAGATCACCTCTAAATCTATGATCTTACATAGCAATATTCTAAACTGATGTGCAGTGCCAAATATTGCACTACAGTTAGAGAACTGGATAACATAACTTTATAGTTGAGATAAGTACAAGAAGAGCTGGCTGGCATCAGAGAAGGCTTTGCAGAGGAAGCAGGACTTGACTAACAGGTCAAATAGATGTCAACTGAGAGGAAGGATCCTCTGTACCATCTTGCGCTTTGATGGGATTGGTGAAACCATTACAAAAAGATCTCTCTTGAAATATAGGGAGATTACATGGGAGATTAAATGATCCTTAGGAAATACTCATTAATAGATGGTTAGAGGAAGAAAGGAGCTAGGTATGAGATAGGGAATTAATGGCTACTATCATACAAATGAAGAAGGTGCTTTAGGAAGAAGAAAACCCAGAGTCCAGTGTGTCATGGAAGTCCAGAGGCTAATGGGATATTTGACTGCATTAAGGAAGGTTTAGTGTCCAGAATGTGAAATGCAAAAATCTCCCTTTCCTCTGTTTTGGTCAGACCTCAGCTGGAGTTTTTTAATGCGCATTTCTTGGTGTCATTTGTTAGGAAGGAAATTGGTAAGCTGGAGAATGTGCAGAGGAGGATAGCCAGGATGGAAATAATGATATAAGTGTACAGTACACAATGACATATTCAAAGTTTATGTCTAATTCATTTATTTTCCTCCATATTTGGAAGCATTAAAGGAAAGATTTGCTAATTTTAAGTTAATGAAAAACTGGATCTCTGCTGTTAATCAAGAAGGGGAAAGATTGTAATAATTGGTTATTTTGAATTTGAATTCATGAAAAGATTGAGCAGAAAATCCCAGTTCAGTAAAATACATAAAACAAATGACTGTGAATACAAAGTATTGTTTCACTGATGTTTGAAATTCCCTATTTTCTACATTTTCTGTTGCTACATGGATCCCTTAATCTTTTTCATTTGTTTATGAATTCTTTCATAAATAAGAGTATCATTCAATCATTCTTTGAACTCCCATCCTAGTCCTCAACCATCATCCCATTAGTTAGTGACAGGTGGTACAGTAGATAGAGTGCTCAGCCTGGAGTCAAGAAGACCTGAGTTCAGATTCAACCTCAGACACTCACTCGTTGTATGACCCTGTGTAATTTCTTTAACATTTGTTTTTCCTCAGTTTCTTCATTTGGAAAATGTGGATAATAGCACCTATTTCCCAGGGTTATAAGCACTTCCCCCTCTGTTTTGAGTCAGCCCCTGCCTGACTCCCTCCTTCCACTATCCCTACCCCTTTCAGTTCTAGAAGCATAACCAAATCACTACTGCTAAAGCTCCTAGAAAGAGTGTATCAATCTACTACACTGAAGCTCTAATCTATATCCCTTTTATTTTCCACACCAAAATATCCCTTCCTTGGTATGATACAGGCCATTAATTCTCTATCTCATACTAGCTCCTCTTCTTCCTCTAACCATCTAAGTTATTTCCTAAGGATATTTCCTAAGGTATTTCCTAAGGATCATTTATTCTCCCATGTAATCTCCCTATATTTCAAGAGAGATCTTTTTGTAATGTTTTCACCAATCCCATCAAAAGGCAGGATGGTACAGAGGATCCTTCCTCTCAGTTGACATCTATTTGACCTGTTAGTCAAGTCCTGCTTCCTCTGCAAAGCCTTCTCTGATGCCAGCCAGCTCTTCTTGTACTTATCTCAGCTACAAAGTTATGTTATCCAGTTCCCTAACTGTAGTGCAATATTTGCACTAGTATAGTCTTTTGTATTTGAATTTTCATGGCTTAGCATAATGCTTGGCATACAGTAAGCACATAATGAATATTCTTCCGTTCCTTCATGTGTTCATTGTCTCCAGGGGCCTGGTGGTATCTAGTAGACATTGACAAGGAGCATAAACATTAAAGTATGATGTAAATGCCTCCTATTATTATTTGTCTAAATACCTCAAGAGCTTTGGATATTGAAAATTTGAAATGCTTTTATCATCTGTTAAAAACAAATATATAAAAAAACAAATGTAGTCACATGTGTGACTATATATGTACAGAGGCAGCTAGGTGGCTCAGTGGATAGAGTACTGGACCTGAAGTCAGGATGATCTAAGTTCAAGTTCAACCTTAGACACTGATCAGCTGTGTGACCCTGGGCAAGTCACTTAGCCTCTCTTGATTAAATTTCCTCATCTGTCAAATGGGGCCAATAATAGCACCTATATCCCAGAGATATTGCAACAATCAAATGAGAAAATAATTGCAAAGCACTTAGCACATAGTAAGCACTATATAAACGTTAGCTATTACTTTCATTATTTTGATTATTCTTATTATTTACACAGAACTATATCTCTATATATATACATACATATATACACTGTATTTGAGCATGTAATATATGCATATATATTACATATTCACTTAGAAAATTGCACATTTATAAGACATGGATATTGTGATTAGCAAATTACTCAGAATATTATTATTTTGAACTAACCAGTTAAAAGTTCTCAGTAATGAACTAATAAAACATCTAATGACGACTTAATTAAGAATGATTTATCGACCATTGGGAGGTATTGTAGGAAAGGCTACAAATGAAATTTTTAAAAAGCTTCTAAAGTCTGCTTAAGGAAAGAAAAAACATCCATTAGAATGTAAGAAGTACAAAATGATCATTTAGCATGAGTTCATTACATAAATGCTGAGAAGGAATATAATAAAAATAATCTTAGTGTTGTAGATTAGTGGGAAATATCTCTTGGAAGAGATTTTTTTTCAAGTGGGAATTCTCAATGAACATAAAAGATAAAAATAAAAACTTGATAGTCATGAAGTTGTCCATGATTTTTGTAGCTTGGCCGACCTAATGTATCCTTGTTCATCCTGTATTTCATGGCTAATTTCAAATGTAAGGTAGGTCTTGCAAAAAATACCCTAACCTAGGAAATGGAAATAATCCTCTTAATGAGTTCTGTTGGTGTGCCCTCTACTTCAGATGCACTCTTTTTTAACATTTGAATTTTGAGTTCCAAATGGTCTTCTTCCTTTCCATCCCTTCCCCTCTCCTTGAGAAGGCATGAAATTTGATATAAATTGGCTATGTTAAGTCATGCGAAACATATTTCCACATTAGCAATGTTGCAAAACTCAGACAAAAATTAAAAAAATAAACAAAAAATAGCCATATATCTCAATTTGCATTGAGTTCATCAATTCTGTTTCTGGAGGTGGATAACATTTTTCACCATAGCTCCTTTAGAATTGTCTATGATCATTGTCTTGATCCAAGTAGTTAAGTCTTTTACAGATGATCATCCTTATTATATTGTTTTTGCTATGTATAGTGTTCTTGATTCTGCTCAGTTCACATAAGTATTCCCAGGTTTTTCTGAAACCATCCTGCTTGTCATTTCCTATAGCACAATAATATCCCATCACAGTCATATACCACAACTTGTTCAGCCATTCCCCAATTGATGGGCATCCCCTCAATTTCCAATTCTTTGCCACTACAGAAAAAGCTGTTTTAAATATTTTCGTACAAATAGGTTTCCCCCCACACTTTTTTCATCTCTTTGGGATACAGATCTAGTGATGGTATTGCTGGGCCAAAGGGTATGCACAGTTTTATAGCCCTTCGGGCATAACTCCGAATTTTTCTCCGAAATGCTTGGATCAGATCACAGCCTCACCAGCGTTGTGTTAGTGCCTCAATTTTTTCACATTCCCTCCAGCACTTGGCATTTTCCCTTTCCCATGTTAGCCAGTCTGATAGGGGTAAAGTGATACCTCATGGTTGTTTTAATTATCATTTCTCTAATCAATAACATTTAAAGCATTTTTCCATGGGACTATTGATAGCGTTGATTTCTTCTTCTGAAAACTGCTTGTTCATTTCCTTTACCATTTGTCAATTAGAGAATGGTTCTTGTAAATTTGTCTCAGTCTTCTATAAATTTGAGAAATGAGGCCGTTATCAGAGAAACTTTCCATAGGCTTTTAAACCTAGTTTCCTGTTTTCTTTCCTCAGTTGCATTCTTAATAGTTTCAGAAGTCATTGGCTTCATTATTTATTTGCTGATAACTTTCAACAAATGAATTATTCATTTGGTTGAGTGCTCAAGGTTCATTTCTAAGATCAATTTAAAACCAGGTGGGTAGGGAATCCAGACCTAATAATACTAAGAAGGAACTATAAAGATGTAATCTATTTTGCCATTGTGGACATGGAAAAGATTAAGAATTTGTTTATAATAAGGATAAGGAGAAATTTCCTTTACAAATTAGCAACAAATGTTGTTCAGTCCTTTAGTCGTGTATGACTCTCCATGACCCCATGGACTACCAGGCCCTTCTGTCCTCCACTATCTTTCCAAGTCTGTCCAAGTTTATGTTCATTATTTCATGACACTATCCATCTCATTGCCTGCCATCCTCTTTTCCTTTTGCTTCAGTCTTTTCCAAAATCAGTGTGTTTTCCAATGATCCTATCTTCTCATTATGTGGCCAAAGTATTTAAGCAGTAAAATGAGAGATTTTTAAAAAATGAACACTTTTAGCTGGATATTGGAATGATTTAAATGTTTGTGTTAATCTGTTTCTCAGATCCATAGGAGACCATTTATAAAGGCAAAGTTTGGGGCAGAAATTTACATTAATGAAAACACAAGGATGCCTTTTTTTTTGCAATCATTTAACCAAACTATACGTGATTATAACACATATAGTCATAATAATAATTAACATGTATCTAGTAATTCAAGGTTTGCAAAGCACTTTAGATACGTTACCCCACTTGATGATTTTCTTCACATTAAGTAATTTTAAAAGGGAATAAATAAGAATTTTCTGTGCAAATGATTTTCAAAAATAAATCCAAACTTTGAGTTTCTCTGAAATTTGCGACTCAACTTATTGGTTTTGTTATTAAGCCTAGGGTTTTTTAATAGCTAGGTAATAATTATCTATCATTAAATACCATACTGACACTAATTCATCCTTTAGGGACTCCTCTTCAGATCACTGACTTTTGAGCAGATGTGCTTTCACAGATGTTAAGAGGAGTTTCCCTTAGACCTAATTATTATTTTATGATGTTTATTAAGCATTCATGCTATGCTTGAACATAAACAGCATATAGGCTAAGGGTCTTTGCCCTTTAGAAAAATATATGCTAAGGTGAAATAATATTTATATATCACAAAGCAAAGGAAAATAAGCACACTGGATTATGACTAGGTACATATTAGTATGAGTAATGAACAGAATAAAGTGATTGCATATATTGAACTCATACTATGTTATAATTATAGAAAATATAGTGCTTGGTTCCTGACCAAAGGCAATATACAATGCATATTCAAATGCACAACTTTAAGGGATTTGTTGTTAGGATCTATCTGTATTTTTTTGCTTGATAATTTTTAATAAGGAAGGAATTTCAGCTGAGGGTCCATATAGGAAGACATAGGGATCTCAGCTAACTCCTAAGTTAGGCTTATGGCATCTCCTATTTGACCTCAAACAAAGTATTTGCAGATGACCACTTAAGGATCTGATAGATAGAGTTCCTGTACAGGTGTGTGTATGCTGCAGGTTTTTGGGGTTTTTTGTTATTCATTTGTTTTTCTTTAGACTTCTTGGTGTTCCATTTTTTTTTTTTTGTCCTGTGTCCTAGATACATTAAAGGAAAGAGAGATAGGTTCTCACTGTACTGTAGGGTATTATAGCACCTTTAGGGAATATGAGAATGCATCCTGATCCAGGAAAGAATTAGTGAGTCTAAGGGCACAGCTCTAACCTTCTGTGACCCGCGAAGGAAGCTGAGGGGAAAACTTAGAATTTGTCACCATGTAGTATAGTTATCCCTTCCACATCACAACTTTCCCCATCACAATTTCAGCATATGAAATTAAATGGGAATTTGGGAGGAGTTTCACAGAAGCCTCAGATAACATACAAAGGCCAGTAGATGACACAGAAAAGGTTTAGAAACCAAGAAATGCATAAAATGTATGTATAGTTTTATATGATATCAATCCAAAGATACTGTACACACCCCATAAAAGAAAAAGAAAATTCAAACTTGTCCGCTTCAAAGGGAAGTCCAAAAAGTTTTACATGGATTTTCCAGATTCTGAGGGTACCACGCTCCCAACCCCTGTTATATGGAAGGGATAATTCTACTGCTTATTACTTAGGTTTACTTCGAAATTCTAGAGGGCTTTGAACAAACATCCTTTAAGAAGTTGTACCATCAAGGAGATATAAATAGCTCCCTCTAGAGATGGTGATGAGACTAGCCACATGTTAGTCCAAACTTGATGGACCTTAGAGCTGTTTGAGGAGAGGTAAGATATGGGACAAAAATCTCAGAGTGGCTGCACCTGGGTGGCACACCACTGGGAACTGCTACTTGCTGCCTTTTTGGAGGGGAACTGCCACTGAGTGCAACAAAGACAGCGAGTGACCTGGGAGATCCTACTGTCTAGAGCTCCCTCCCCATCTCTGCATCCCTGAGCAAGTCATCTGTGAAAGCTCAGTCCATGGATATCTCCTTAACAACAGCTTGAACATGGAGATTTCTGCTGTTTCCTTATGCCTTGTGGTTTCAGGAGAAAGAGTAACAGTACCTTACTGGGAAACCCTAATGAGGTTGTAGACCCAGTGATTCTTGGTGGGGACTTGAGTCAACTCTAGAGATGCGAAACCTGATTATATAAGAAATTCAATACCTTATTTTTTAGTCATAAAGTAAACACCCTAGATCTTAGCTACAGAAGTCAGAGAAACACAGGTATAGTTCCTAGTATAGGGAAGATGCTCCATAGATATGTGGGGAATGAAGGAATTGATGTATATAATTGTATACCAATAGAGGAATGCTGATGAACAGTAGGTGCAACTAACCCTAAATACTGATGAAGGAAGTAATTTAATAGTTGTGTGTCCCTGAGCAAGTCACTTCACTGAGCTTCAGCTACCTCATCTCTAAAATGTAAGCAATAATACGTTCCAGCAAATGACAGTAATTTGACAGTAACCTACCTCATAGTATTATCATAAGAAAAGTGCTTGATAACTTTAGAAGACAATGTAAATGTGAGTAATTTTTATTTTCTATTTTAGAAGATGATAAAAGTCAGAACCAGGACAAAGTATTTATGTGGTTTGACTCACTGTGCTTGTATTCCTCCTTTGTATAAGAATGTCTTTTTCTAATATTTAAAAATATGTATTTATACAAAATAATATTTTTAAATCATCTCCATTGTGCCTCTAGTTCTGCCTTCCCTTTTCTTTAATTTCTGTTCTTGATAAAATTCTCTTTGCTAAAGTTCCCATTAAGTGTAGGATGGAGAGAAATGAGGTAAAAATAACCCCACTGAATCCTCTGACTTTAAATCAGGGAAGCTGGACGAGGGTGCTTTTATCTTCATGCAAACAGCAATCCCTGGTTTCTTAACTTTGTAATGGTAAAGATGTTATAAAATCCCTATGATATTAAACAGGACAGTATCTCACCAGCTATTTATGTGAACATAAAATGAGACTTCATGGCACATAAACAATAGACATTCTTCTGTACATCCCATTCAATTTCCTCTACCCATGTGTCCTTGTGCTTTCATATCTTACAGCACAGTGCTTGTCTTTCTTACAAAGCAGTCCTGATTCTCATCATCAGTGTCAGGGAGCTCAGCCTGCGGTGTGATTCTGACACCTTTCACCAGCATTCAGAAAACTCTAATCTCTAAAATGACAAAAGATTCAAATAGAAACAGATAAAACTGCTTCTGTGTAGTTTTGATCCAATTGCCAAATCCACTCTCCAGCTTTGCAGCCAAACCGTATCATTTTGTCATTCAAAATCACTTAATTTTGGCCAGAACTAGATTTTTTAAAAAATGTTTTGGGTTAGGAAAAGATAGTTTTAAAATAAAACTATTGTAAATGTTTCTCATTTTTAAGAGTAATATGGTTGCCCAATGGTTTAGCCATGCCAATATGATAAAAATGGCAATGCTACTTAAATTAATTTGAACATTAGTGCTATACCAACACACTAAAAGAATCCTTTATAGAACTAGACAAAATAATAACTGTTAATGTGGAGGAAACAAAAGTCAAGAACATCAAAAAATACTGAAAAATATGAATAAAGGGAGAAGAATAGCTCTTCAAGACCTATAATTATACATATTTTTGGCAATCATCATTAAAACTATTTGGCAGTCATCATTAAAACCAGTTAAAAAAGTCAATCAAGTGGGGTCAGTTAGGTAAGGAAGAATTAAAATAATTTTTTTCCATAACCCCACTTTGACAAATCTAAGAACATAAGTTATTTGGTAATGAATCACTTATTTGAAGAGAACTGCTAGGACAAATGGAAAGCAGTTTGGAAGAAATTAGGTTTGGTCTAACATTTCATACCATAAACTACAGTAAGCCAAATAAGGTACATTTCACAGCTACGGCTAAGGGTAAAATTCTTAACTCAACAGGGGTGGAAGTGATCTCAAAAGATAAAGGATAATTGTTATTACATGAAATTAAAAAGCTTTTGCACTGATGCATCAAAGCAACTAGCACACAAAAAGAAGTTGTTGACTGGGGGAAAATTTTGTGCATCTGATGTCTCTGGTAAAGGTCTAATATCTATGACTTAGACATGTAACTAAAATAGATGACAAAGAGCTATCTCCTGATGGATAAGTCATCAAAAGATATGAATAAGTAATTCTCAGAAGAATTGCAGACTATTAGTAATTATATGAAAGATTGCTCTAAGTCCAATAAAAAAACCAACTCCAAGATTTTACTTTATACCCAACATATTGGCAAAGATGACAAAATGATAACAAACATCAGTTTTTGAGGACTGTTGAAAGACAAGCACACTAATATATTGTTGGAAATGCTGTGAATTCTTGAAAGCCATTTGGAATTATGCTAAGAAAACAATTTAGGTATCTGTACCCTTTGACCTTGAGATCCCTCTGCTAGGCATATACCTCTAAGAGGTCACAGATAGAAATAAGGTCTCACATACATACAGTATTCCAAGCAATAGTTTTTGTAGTAGCAAAGAACTAGGAAGAAAATAGACAATTGATTGGGGGCATCTAGCTTCATCCTCCAGGGTCAAGCCTAATGACATCTGATGCTTCTTATACATAAGAGTCCTTCACGCTGAAGACAGCTATTATGCCTATTAACAAATACTGGTCAACAAGGATAATGAAAGGCAAAATGAATCTTGCAGATGTATATGTCTGACAGTTCATTCTAAGAAATAAGTCTGAGGCTTTGGCCAAATGTCCACCTCACATATGTTACATGTGGCACTAGCCCTGTGTCAAACTATTAGCAGTTCCTGTAGAGAGGCCAGAGTGACCAAGCTAGAAACGTAATGTGTCTTCATGGCTGCGGGAGAGAAGAAAGGGAAATTCTTGTTGGGAAAAATTGAGCCTATTTCTTGACCAAATCAATAGGCCATTAGTCTTAATATAATATCAGTACGAACATTGCTAGCATTGCTTCTAGTTCCTGTTATGTTCACTAAACTCCAGGTAAGTCTCTGGTTACCTTAGGATACATACATCAGGCAAAGAAATGAGCAAACAGGGACTTTTTTTCTTATGCAAGAATTAGCTGTAGAAACTGACATTTCCCCTCAGAGACTAAGCTTGATGGATAGATACAGACTTCCTGTCTCTGAAGATTTATAGCACTTTGTAAGTTTAAGAAATACAGATTGACTCAAAAGTCTTAGTGTAGCTACTTTGGGGACAACCTGTATTTTTTTATAGTGCCTGAGAAATAAGTATTAACAAAACTTCCTTTTATTGAAATGATTATTGATATTCCAACCAAGTTTATAATTTATCCAATGACTTGAGAATCTGAGCATAGGGAATATACACAAATATATCTATCTATATGTATGCATATATAACATACATATATGACACATGCAATATATAATACAAGCACACTGCCTTTCCATACACATATGTGTGTGTGTATATATATATATATGTATCTGTATGTATCTACCTATGTATATATACACACAGGGTTAGCTAGGTGATGCAATGGTTAGACTTGGAGTTAGGAAGACTTGAATTCAGATACAACCTCAGATACTCACTAGCCTTGTAATCCTGAACAAGTCATTTAACCACTGTCTGCTTCAGTTTCTTATCAGTAAAATGGGGAATATAAGAGAATCTATCTACCTCCCAGAATTGTTAGAAGGATAAAAGTAGATGATATTTGTAAAATGCTTTGCAAAATTTAACAAGCTGTATAAATGCTATTCTGTACAAATATATCTAAATATAATACATATATATATATATAAATATATGAAAGTGCTATTAATGCATATATATGTACATAGGCATATGTGCGCACACACACACATATATATATATATGCATACATACATATATGCACATGTATTCATCATCCTTTCAGGAAAGCTTGGTTTTATTTGAGACATACAAATGAAGCAGGTGCCTATTTCCAAATAAATGATTAGGGAGAATAGCAAGGATTCTATCTAGATAATAGAGTTCATTTTTAAAAGGGAGTTGTGGCAGTTTAGTAGTATTTTCCTCATAAATAACAAGTCAACAGACTCACTTTCTTGGAAGACACAAAACATAACCCCCAGTAAAGGTTAGTTAAAAGTCCATTCTAAAACGAAGCAGTGAGACAAAGTGCATTAGACTTCTCTTATCCAGATATTATATATAATAATATATAATTATAATTCTAGTAGTTGCCCTCAAGCTGTTGACAGAAATATGGCTTTTGACAAAATCTGCCAAGAAACGGATCGGAGGACATCACGTTCTGAGCATTAAATAAAGTTGCTCTCTTCGGCTTGGCCCCTGCCTTATTGTATTAGTAGGGATGGCCAAAGGTTGAAATTTAAAAAGGGAGGCAGCTGCCTGTCTGTAGTCAGTCAGACCGTTACTTGTCTAGTGTATATTCTCTGAGGCGAAGGAGGAAATATTTTAATACCCTCAATAAAAAGTTATCCGATTACCTGTGTGGCTAGGTTTCAGATAATAGATCATAAAGATCTGAAACCATCCCATCCATTCCCCCACCCTCCCTGTAAAAAGGTGCTTTAATGTTTTGATTCTGTTAAGTAGAAACAGATGACAGGTTTGTGTTTCCCCAAACCTTCAAATTAAATGTGGTATTATTCGCCAGTGGAAATGCATTTTGAGCCTATCAGTTTATTCATCTGGACTTTTGCCAGGTGAATGTTCATTTGGAAATGGTAATGATTATGGAGCAAGTATATCTGATTTCATACCTTATAAAACAAAATGCAGAACAATAAGCCATAATTCACTGAACAGAATCCCCTAAATGACATTTTGGGATATTTTCTAAATTATTTCAAGACATGTCATAAAACTGAAATCTATTTCGTTGCAGTGCGTGGTTGATATTTTATGAACCTCATGCCTCTGGGCATGAATGAAAGATTCTGTAGGAGTGCTTTTGTTTTAGTATTGGCTGTATTTTTGGAGTAGGTTTTCTTTTTTCCCTTCTGTACCCTAAACAAATGTTTTCAATGATAAAGGAAGTGTTTTGAAATAATAAGTTATTACAGTAGGCATTAACCATTAACAGAGCACCTTGAAGTTCATTTTCAAGCCCACTAAAAATGCATAGGAGTGAAGAAACCGTTAGATTCTCTTCGTGATAAACAATTTCTGTCTTCAAGAGGAAACAGAATGAAATGGGCAGATTTGTACATGAACCTGTTTTTCAGTCATTTAATAGATAAGCACCAGTTCCTGAAACTGTCAAAAATGGGAATGTTTTTATCTGGCAAAAGACAGTATAGCAAAACACTATGTCTTCCAGCTCTAATATAAAATTGTTTCTTAGTAGTGGAAAAGCAGTCTCAGAATTAGGAAGACCTGTGTTGAAATACTGTGTAAGAGTTTCCAGGTCAGTCACATGACCTGGCAGTGCCTTAGGTAAATTCTCTAGCTTTCTAAGTTTCAGAGGAATTGCTGAACTGTATTATTAAAGGAGATTTTCTCACTTGGGATTCATTACATGAATGAAATGATGGGTCCAGGATATTTCCTAGTAATATTAATTATTTTTTAAAGGAAGAAACTGAAAGGGCTTACTTAAAAGGTTTTGGTAAAGATTCAGATTCAACTTAGGTAAGTAAAAAGTTCATCTTCCTACAGTAAAGATTATATAGTGACTCCCTTTATAATCTGGAGGTATTCCAAACTTCCATGAAAATGAATGAGACATCTGCATCTCTTAGGAAGGGGCCTATGTGTGTGTAATGGCAACATGGCACTTGTGTAAGAGAAACTAAGCAAATGATGGATATATTATGCAATAAAGTGGAGTATTCACTGTATTGTAAATTGTGAGACCTGGGTCCCAACACTAGCTATATCACTAAGAAATACAAATAATAACTTTCATTCACAGAGGACTACAAGGTTTAGGACTAACTGTATGTATTAGCAAGTGAATCACTTTGCTTCAAAATGAAGATCATGGTATGGGGTTGCCCATCTATCGGAGAATGACAAATAAATTATGGCATATAAGTGTAATATTATTTCACCTAATGTTATTGACAAAAATGATTGGTTTCAGAGACACATAGGAAGACTTATATGAACTGGTAAAGAGTAAAATGAGTAGAGCTAGGAGAACAACTTATAACAACATTGTGAAGTTGAACCTTGAAATAATTAACAAGATTGATACAATGACCGACTCTGATGCCAGAAGACTGATGATGAAATAAACTGCCCATTTTCTGCCAGTCATGATAGACTTAGGGTGCAGAATGAGACTTACACTTTTGAACATAGGCAACGCACAAATGACTAAGTATATTGGTTACATGAGTTTTTCTTTTTTTTCTCCTCTTCTAATTGTGATGGGAAGGAGGAAAAATAAAAAGCTATTAATTGAAAAATAAAAATGAAGAAAAGCAAAAGCAAGGGTTTGGCAGATAATTTCTAAGACACTTTTTGCTGCAAAAGCATGTTATTTTAAAAGATCATTGTTTCTTTAGCAAGGACAACTGAAGTTGTGAATCTAACCTTCTAAATACCTACTAGATTTTTAACTGTGGATTTTTGTAGTAAGTTTTTAGCCATGAATTTTTCCTTCTTCGTGTTTCTCCTGAGTTTAACTGTAACTATAACATTTTATCTAATATTTCTAGCTTTTTAACCTTGGGAGCAAATAGAGCCTGGTAATTAACAGAGTTTATAGGGGAAAATGGATTAGGTCTAATTCCATCTATCCTTGTTTTCTTTTCTGTGGTATGAAGGAAAGTGAAGGAGGGAAGGAAAATCCCTATAGGGTTCATGAACTGATAGAGAGATAGTATGTCATGTACTACACTTTGATTTGACACTGAACATTGTACTGATGTACAAATGAATACCAATGTTTAAAATATAAGTAATATCTCTTCTGCCAAAGTACTATTTCAATATCTTATCATGCCATGGAGAGTACTTGGGTTCTTGAATTTTATGCCAACAGATAACAAGGTTGGAGAGACTCTGAGAAGCTGGTAAGCAAGCCTTCCAGTAGGGGCCATACATTTTTAGAACGATGTATCGCCAATAGTGTAGCCAATAACAGATGATTTTTTTTTTGCACCACAGCAATTCAGAAAGAAGGATGGTAAAAGGAGAGGTTCCTACAACCTGCATCTGTGGAGGGAGTACTCACACTGATGAAACCATATATTCTTTAAACATTACTAAACTTTATCAATTAATCTGACATCTTTTTTTTTAAAAAAAAACTAAACCAATGAAGACCACTAAGCTAATATGTGTATTAATTTTTTGAAATCTGAATTAATATAACAATAATTTAATTCCAATTAATGAATAGTAAATCTCAGTTCTAGGAGATCCTGATATTAGAAATTCTCTAGAAAGAAAGGAATAGAATAGGTAAATCCCTCTTAACAAGTTCCAAAAGTTTCTTGCAAATGGTTTCTCCTCAAGGTCAACATTATCAAATGTCTCCTGATATCATTGATATGATTTAATCAGAGGCTTCTGGAGAAGAAAATTTCTTTCTTTTTTATTTGAGTGTTATGAAAAAACGGTTAACTTGCAGGTCCAGTCATACCAATGAGATCAGTTAAAACTTGCAGCTGATAGGGAAATGAATTATGGTCCTCACTGGAAATGTAAGATTGAAGATCTTAAGAATAGAAATTCCTGCAGGACATAGGTAGCTGAGAGCCACAAAGGGATAGCAAGCTGTCCTAACTTTGGTGGAAGGCCTAAAGTGAGTCCAAGCAATGACCCAGGTGCTTATACCTGAATGATTATAGGAAAAGCATTTTACCACTTTGAGACTCAATTTCCTATTTTTTTTTTTTTTTTGCAGAGATACTGGAGAGGTTTGTCATTTTTTTCTCTAGCTCATTTCATAGATAAGGAAACTGAGCCAAATGAGGTTAAGTGACTTGCCCAGAGTCACACAGACACACAGTGTCTGAGGTTGGATTTGAACTCAGGTTTTCCTGACACCAGGTCTGGTATTCTATCCACTGTACAATCAAACTAACCCAAGGGACCCCAAGACCAACTAGTTCAAACTCTTCATTTTACACTTCAGTGAACTGAGGCCCAGCGTGGTTAAGTAGTTGCCCAAGTTAAGTGCCGTAGGCAATATTTAAATCCAAGGCCTCTGCCATTACTGGAGACCAAGTATGACCCCATGTTGTTATAAAATTATGAAGACTTTCCTTCCCTTTTCTTACTCCATCTTTACCTTTCCACTCTCTCACCAGCAAGAAAAATAAAGTCCATATTTGATTCAAAACAATGTTTTTTTTTACTTTAATTTTTACTGGATCCATGCCTTGATTATCATAGAATATGTTTTAGTTAAAAATACTATCTCTTGCCCTTTTTCTCCACCATCCCTGCTTTCTCAGATCAATGTGAATACTCATGTATCATATACTCTACAGCGGTCATTGGCCTCTATGGAAATGTGGTAACAATAGAGAGGTTTTGGGTGTGAAAGCTGGAATGCCTAAAACTCTTTAATTTCCCACAGATAAGACAGTATTTTGAGGCTTATGTGGCTAAATCAGATATTTTATTTGGAGAACTGAAGAAAAACCACAGCTGCTATTTCAAGCTTTAAGGAATTCTGCCTTAATGAGGGCCTTGCAGATGTCTGTCATTGAAAGTCTATGATAATAATCAGTGTCTGCACCAATTCAAACTGATATTAGCTTTTGCAGTTTCTTAATATGCCTTCTACACTTACCCCAGCTGCCACATGGATTTTAAAGAAACTCTTTGATAAAAAAGAAGCTATTTAAATAAATATTGGGGTCCCATATGTGGATGCACGAATAAGTGTGAAAAGGGTACATTTCTTGTAGTGTGATACTATGTTTACTGAATTCCAAACATAAGCTTTTATCTTTTTTCCTTTGGAGGTTTCAATTAGGAAACAGAACCTTTTTCTATCTAATCAATAATTTAGCTTTTGACTCTAATGGACCTGTGTGGAGACTTTTATGTACATACGAGTTTACCTAAATTCATAATTTAAGTTCACTGAAAAATTTAAATATCCCTCAGCACTTTCAAACCCTAAAATGAAATTAGCAATCATTTCAATGAATTAATGCTCCTTCAGAATATACAGGGAATATGATTAATTGTTTTTAAAAAATATAGTCCATAGAAGACTTTTATGAACTGATGTAAAGTGAAATGAACATAACCAGGAGAACATTGTACATAGCAACAGCAATATTGATGATCAACTGTGAAAGACTTGGCTACTCTGATCGATATATGATCCACATCAATTCCAAAGGACTCATGATGAAAAATGCTATCCACCTCAAGAGAGGCAATTGATGGACTGTAAGTGGAGATTGAAACAGTTTTTTTTTCCACTTTATTTTCTTGCTTCCCCCCTCCCCTCATAACATGGTTAAGTGTAGTAATAGTTTTGCATGACTTTATTTGTATAATGGATATTATCTTTTTGACTTCTAAATGGATGGAAGAAGGGGTAAAGGAAGGAAAGGATTTGAAACTTAAAATATAAAATAAAACAGAAAACAGGTATTTTGAAAGACTCAGAATGGGGAGGGTATAGGGTGAAATGGTCATAGTAGATAGAGTGCTGGCCTTAGAGTCAGGAGGACCTGAGTTCAAATGTGGTCTCAGACACTTACTAGCTCTGTGACTCTGGGCAAGTCACTTAACCTTGTTTGCCTCAGGTTACTCATTTGTAAAATGAACTTGAGAAGAAAATGGCAAACCATTCTAGTATCTCTGCCAAGAAAACCCCAGATGGGGTCATGAAGAATTGAACACAACTTGAAAACAATGGAAGAACGATAGGATGAAATTCAGATGCTGCAAAAAACCAAGTATATCAATAAAATATATTTTTAAAACATACTGCCCATATTCAAACGTACAAGGGTCTTTCTTTGCTGAAGGGCTTAATTTAAGGCACCAGGCCAGGTTGAGGTCCATGCTACTTGGTTCTTGCCTGACTGCTGATGCTGTAAATTTTACCACGATGTTGACTCAATGACACCAAATCTCTTACCTTTCCCTTTTCTTTCCACCCTTCTTCCTTCCCCTGTTCTCCTAGCTTTTTCCTCCTTTCTTCTTCCCTCTTTCCTTCCCTTCCTTCTTTCCCCTCCTTTTCCCTCTTTTTAACACATTTATGTTATGAATCATATTCAGACATCAGACTCATCTGACTGCTATGGTTGGTCTTCCTTCCTTGTCACCACCTCTCTGACTTGGAATGCAGCCCACAAGGTCTGTCCCCTGCCCCAGCCCACTAACTCTCTTGGCTGGGTGAGGGTCCATTGATGTGCTGAATATCACAAAGACTTAATTCTGTACTGAAAGGTTAAAAAGAAAAGGTGGGGGAGGGGAATGAGGAATAAAGATGAGGTCTGTTGAGAATAGTTCATTCAACTAATGAACTTTTGTGGACAGACTAACAAGGATGGGATTTTGTTGAAGAAAACACATTCATTGATGTGGATTTTTCCTTCCCCATTACCCTTGCCTTTTTTTTTTTAGAGGGAGGGAGTCAAAGAGACTATAGCTAAATGATGTGGGTGAAAACAAGGAAAAGAAAGAAAAAATAGAAATTCCCACTCTGTCATCCAGTCTAGGCATTGAGAAATTTACTTCATCTCATGGATTTCACTGGCTCAGCCTCTGCCTCAGTTAATTTTATGCAGCTGCTATGACCTAATTTAGCCTTGTCAATCTAAGGATCTCAGAGAAGTTAGCCAAGAGGAGGAGGGAATGAATGGTTTCCCAGGCTCTGCTTTGTGCCCTGAAGTCTTAGTACCTTGGGGGGTTGGGGTAAATGCTGGACAATTCTCAGTGAACAGGTTAGCCTTTCTGATAAAAATCAGTGCTTCATAACAGGGATGTGAACAATTAAGTTTGCATTCAGAACTGAGCAAAGCTTATGATGAAGGAGACTAATGAAACAGTTTGGCTTTTTCTCTGTACTTTGTTTTAGTATGTTCATGCTAACAAATCTTTATACTTTCGTTGTTATCCTGAATGTGGAGGTATCTGCCTTACTTAGTACTAATAGCATGAAATAATGAAATAGACCTGAATCCAGAGTCAGAAGACAAAGGTTTGAATCCTGACTGCCTTGAGTGTGTGACACTGAGCCATGTTACTGTCTCTGGGCCTCTTGATTTCACATGCAAATTGAAGGGGTTTGAAGGACCCTCTCTGCTCTAAGTTCTATAATCTTATGAATGTCCTGCTATTTTTATTTACATACCTCTCTCCAGAGCACTGAGAGGGACTGTCAATTTCTATATACTAATGACACCATTGGGCACTGCCTCCTCCAATTCTT
Organism: Bettongia penicillata ogilbyi; assembly: GCA_023548195.1. Classification (NCBI taxonomy): domain Eukaryota; kingdom Metazoa; phylum Chordata; class Mammalia; order Diprotodontia; family Potoroidae; genus Bettongia; species Bettongia penicillata. The sequence goes on along the minus strand of JAJHZJ010000539.1, from coordinate 1,664,676 downwards.
ACAACACCTTTGAAGTAGGTAGTGAAAGTATTATTACGTACATCCTGTTGACTAGAAAACCCAAAGAACATTCATGGTGTGGACAACATCAGACCTCTGGGAAATAGCTGAGCCAGAACAGAGACTCACGCCTACTCTTCCACCTTTACTTTGCTTCACTCACTTCTTAGACCAGTGTTTATTTCTATTCTGTGCTCCTTCTTAGTGTGATAAATATAGTAACTTCAAATACCATTAAAATCATATTTTATTTTCCCTTCTTCCCTATTTAATAATAGAGATTCTCTGGATTTTGGGGCTTACTTGGAAAACTGTGGATTTATCTTTCTTTTTAGAAGTGATGCCCAAGAATTATGCTGCTTCTGTATTCTCCAGAAACCATTCTCTCTATAAAGCCAAGAGAAACTGATTCTGTGCATTCCAATATTTATAGAAACTTATCTTTGTTAGGGAGTCAGTGGGGTGGCCCAGTGCATAGAGTATTGAGCCCAGGGTCATGAAGACCCGAGTTCAGATTCAGCCTCAGACACTTATTAGCTATTGACCCTGGGAAAGTCACTTAACCTGTTTGCCTCAATCTACTAGAAAAGGAATTAGCAAACCACTCTAGTATCTTTGCCCAGAAAACCCCATGTAAAGAATGGTCTATAAAGTCAGGAGGAGTCAGCAACAAATACTTGTTAGGAGAGGCAGCAGGGCATAACAGACAGTAGATTGAAACTGATCTCCAGGCCAGAAAGAGCAGAGTTCAAGTCCAAAATGGAACATGTACTGGCCATTTGACGCTAGGTCAGGCACTCTCGCAGGCATAGGGCAACTCTCTATCATCCTCACTTCAGAAAAGGTGTTGATTGTCATTGGTAGAGGAAGTTTTCTAACTCCGAAGTTCTTGAACTACAGGTTCAATTCCTGTTGCTTTCTTGATGTCTGGGAAATGAGTCCACTAAATAATGAGCATTGCAATTCTGTGTACCTCCCTGCACAGCTTTGTTTTATTTTTTTTCTAAAAGATTTCATCTCCTTGTTCAGGCAGTTTAGTTTTATTCCATTCTAGTCTCTAAGTCCAGAATCATTTTATTCTGTAGTATATTGATTCCCAGGGGTTAACAGACTTTCATGTTGCTTCTTAAGTCTAACTAGACCAATGCAACTCATACCCCTAGAACCAGTGATCCCATTATTGGCACTATATCCAAAGCATGTTATTGATAAGGGGAAAAGTGATCTATTTGTACAAGATGATTTTAGCAGTGTTATTTTTAATAGACAAGGAAAAGAAGTTGGAAACAACTCATTTAGTATTTTTCGAGGTGTTTCTCTATTGGTATCACCAATAAAAGTATACTAGGTGTTTATACCAGAATGAATCATTGGCCTACTCCAAAGAACTGGAAGTATAATAATACAATAATATGATACAATAAACATCAAAAGCCTACTATGTTTTAGGCAGGAAGTGCTAAACCTTGGGCATAGAAAAAGACAGACCGTCAAGGAGCTTGCAATCCAATAGGGGAAGACAATACACAAAAGGAAACTAAAAAGAGGGCTGGGTGTGTGGCTTCACTGGCATGGCAAGGGGAGATGATGATGATGATAGTTGATGAAGAATGATGAATGATAGTGGAGTAGAAATCAAGAAGCGGTTGAAGGCAAATGAAGAGCTAACTGGGATTTTGAGCCTTTTATAATGGAAGGTTTGGGGGAGGAGGTTTTGCTCTACCTTCTTACCCTGCAATCAAAGGCACAGAAACAGCTGAGTACTGATGAGGTGAGAATGCTAAAGCAGAGTTTCCTGAAGGTAAGCTTATCCTGGGATAGAGAGGAGAGAAGGGGGCATGAAAATGATGGCAGAATAAAAAAAGCAAACCAAACTGCTGATGGAAAATGAAGATTTGGCCAAGATTCTGAGCTCTCTATAAAGGGAGGCTTTCAGAAGAGTTTTTTTGTTATGCCTTCCCAACAGAGGAGCAAAAGCAACCAAGGGTACTAAGGAGGTGTAGCAAAGAAATGACTGATTGGAGGGGGAAATTCTCTTCCTATTTTTTTATTGTCTATTTATTATTCTTTAAATATTCAGAGTCTATAAAATGTAACAGTGTCCTACCCTTTAATTCTGTGGTTTCACAGTAAGGTGTTCAGTTGTCAATTGAGCCTGATTCCATCTATTACTTGGGATATGAAATAAAGTTGCTTCAAAAAGTCTAGTTCCATTTTTGCCCTGACCTACTTAAGATCCTTGGGTAGCATATGGTATTAAAAAGGCATCTACCTAAACATCTGCAAAAGGGAAGGCATATGCTATTCTGCTATCCATGGAAGAAGAATAAAAATTGTCAAGATTATCATCTGTTTGAAAAGTTTCACAAGCAACATTTGCATTGAGTGTTTTATTGCAAATGATAAAAATAAACCCTATTTAAGAAGTTTGAGGGGCTTAGATTAGATGATCCTAAAGGTCCATAATTCCAAAATTCTGATTGCACTATGACTTTGAAGTTGATTTATAGCATGTGCCTCAAAGTTATGCTACTTGGAATCTGACTTTAGTAATTTGCTCAAGAATATATAAAACTTTCAGGAAATATGTAAACACTGCATCCTCCAGCCTTGTCTCTCATATTTTCATGATAATAAATTAGTGAAAATAATTTCATAACTCATCCAGTTTGTTTGAATGTCCTTCTTCTCCCTCTTTCTGTATTTAAACTATTTTAAATAGTCTTTACAAAGTTTTGTTGATAGTATTTTTTAAGTTTTCCTTATGCCTTTATACAGTGGTTATTTTGTAGTACTGAAGTGTCAGGTTGTGTAACTGTTATGGTTAATTATTTTAATTACCATGTATGAATTATATAATGATTCTTATTATATAATTCTGTTATTAATATCTAAAAATATTATACAGGATCTCTGCTCTACCAGTAGCATAATAGTTAGGCTTGGTTTTTTGTACGGTTCAGCTAGCACTGAATTAAATTTAATTTTATTATATTATATGTCATTGTTCTACTAAATCAGTATTATCTTTTTTAACTTATTGTTCAATTGCTTAGGTTGTCTAAATAAATCATTTATATGAAAATATATTTAACCTCCTTTATTCCTATGTTTATTCCCTTAATTTCTTTTTCTTATTGTATCCCTAAAACCATATCAAATACTAATGGTGAGAGTAGACATCTTTGACTTATAAAGCTTTCTTGTTAATGGGAAAGTCTGTAATATTTTCTCTTTACATGTTATATTAGCTCTTGATTTCAAATTTTTTTTCACATAAGGAGAAATTCTTCCATTCTTATATTTTAATACTTTTTGTATGAATGAATACTATATTGTTCAGAAGCTTTTTTCTACATTAACCTGAACCTTGTTTTATGAATATTAGTATTCTTTTATACCACCCTTATATAATGGTATAAATCTTATGGAACATAGCTTATAACTTAAAAGGATGCTGAATTCTCTTTCAACATAATATTTAATGTTTATATATTGATATTCATTTGTGCCAATGACACAGGGTTCTTTTCTTCTATATTTTGATCTGCTTAGGGATCCAGATAATTGAATTTAACAAACATTAACTGTCTCAAATATATAAAATATCCAAAGAAGCACACATAAAAGCAAACCAAGCTCCGGTGCCTCCAAAGCATGGTTTGCTTGAGACAATCCATCTCTCTCAGTTACTGTAGCACTAATATGATACCCACAACATCCTCTATGGATATGCATGCATATTTCCAGGGTAAATTTGCAAAATATAAACTCTCTTGCTCAAAGAAGAAACCAAGATATTTATTCAGATACCAGAAATCCCATTCCACCATAATAACAACAAAGTTTGTACACATTACCAAGAGGCAGCACCATGCCTTTCCTCCATCAGGCCTCCCCATAAACAAGCTCCCTTAAGCAAAATGCCCCTCTCTCACTCAGGCTAGCTGCTCAGCTGTGTTCTGCCTGCTGCCTCTCTCCCAGCTCCACCTCACTCTCTCTTCCTACTTCACCCTTCCTGCTTTGCCCATTTGGCAAGCTCATCCCATGTTGGGCTTCATGTACCTCAGGTTTTGAATTGGGCCAAACCTCAAAGCAGGTTACATGGGCCTATTAAGGGAAGGGAAGATCTTCAAATTCCCTTCACAGTACAATTTCTGGTCTATGTGTGTGTAAATCTGAGCCATGGCCAACATCTGAACCAGGAAAGAATCATTAATAAATTATTGTAATTTTTGGCATCACCATGTCTTTGAATATTATAGTGGGAAAGCAATGGATTTAAAGTGAAAGCAAAACAACCTAGGTTTTAATACCAGCTTGACCACTGGCTAGATGTATGACCTTGGGCAAGTCATTCAACCTCTCTGGGTCTCCATTTTCTCATATGTAATACATAAGCCCCTTCCAATGGAAAACTCAATGGAGATAATAAATGTTTAATTAAGAACTTTTGATTAGAACTGTTATTATTAAATAAAAGTATATTCTTACTGCCATGCAAGAAACATCAGAATTTTGAAATTCCTGAAAATTTGCAAAAATGAAACTATCTTTTCACTTACTAATGACCATGAAGAATGGACAAGTTTTTAACAGCCCACTAGGATAATGCTGGGAATACAAGTATAAATATATGAAATTGTCAACTATTTCTCCATGCTACAAATGGTTTATTTTCATAAAGATAAATTAAATATGTGTGTGTTTGTGTGTATATATAGATATATGTTTACATACATTTATTAATGAGGTTGCATGTTAATCATTTTGCAATTAATGATGTGACTACACTTCATTAGACTTATTTGTATTTTCCATAGAGAACAATTTTAAGTTATTCGAAACAAAACCTAAAGTAAAACAACGCTATTCCATGTAGGAGACAGTGGAATGTGGTGGAGAGAGAGCAATGGACCAGTGAAAGATTTGGGTTTTAATGCTGCCTCTGAACCATTACTAGCTGGCAATCCCAAGTATATTCTTTAACCTCTCTGGGTTTCAGTTTCTTATAAAAATGTATAGGTGGGACTTAAAGACCTTTAAGATTTCTTTTAGCCCTAATTCTTTGTCTGAAATTGTCCGTGTAGAGAATGAAGTGAATAAAGGAACCTAATTCTCCTAATGTAGAATTTTTCCCAGACCATTCTCAACCCTTTTTTGGGGGATAGGGACAGAGAATAGATTATTTCTGTTCTCTAGTCAAGTACATGGTAAACTGATTCATTTTATTCTTGTCATCATATTTACCAGAAAGGTAAGAACTACACCCTTAATAAGGAGCATATTTCTAATATTGTCTACAGATAAATGACCATTGCTGTTTTTCTTATACATATACTAGAAGGTCTGTGATTTCATCAGTGTAAGGAACTGCTGGTGTGGGGATTCCCTGAATCAACCTATATCACAGTCCATTAATGATTCAGTAGATAGGTCCTAGGGAGCTGGAGACACATAGAGGGTATAATGGTTTGTCTTGGATCACATAGCAAGTTAATGTCAGAGTCAAGATTTGAACAAACTAAGTATTTTATCCACTGCTCCATGTGCTGCCCCTGACATAAAAATTTGATAAGAAGAGGAAAGAAAAAAACAGATTGTGAGGGGCTTGAGCAGACAATCAAAAACTTATGAATATTTGCTTATGGAATCTGCTCTTAGATACTCTCTTGTATTTTTAACAGTCAGTTTTTGATAACTTATGTCTTGTTTGTTTTATTTTAATCCATATTTGAAAGTGTTAGACTTTTAAGCAGGTACCCATCCAATAGAACTGATCTCCCTGACAGGTTTCACTTTAATTAATCCATTTATATATACTTCTGTTATTTTAAGCAAACTGAATAAAAAGGACTTGCTTCAAACATGGCATGTTCTTTGGAAGCTGAGCATCTGTGCTGTCAGAGAGCTATTATAGATTACTGACACTGGTATTCTTCTTACAGAGATTGGATTAGGTGAAAAGGGAGGATGGCTTTCTGATCTATCATGCTTCAGAAAAGAAATAATGAGTGTGGTTAGCATTCTTCCATGGCTCTGCTCTTGGAAAACATCCAGGACTTCTGCAGAGGGTTTGGAGGAGTGGTCATCCATATTGGGAGTATGCTTTGAGTAATTTTATAAGAAGCTTTCCTGATGTATAGATTGGATGAGTGAAGGTCATCTCATCCCCAAAGCTGGGGAAGCAGGTGCCAAGATAATTAGTATCTTTTCAGATGTTTGAAACTTCTCTCCTTTGTTTAAACAAAACTTTTTTTTAAGGGAAAGACCTTTCTCTATAATGAGGTTTGGAGAGATATTTTAGCTTTTAGTGAGAGTAATGAGTGCATTTGTGGTGGTGTCCCTCTAAAAACAGTGGTGCTGTTCAAAAGGGGTATTACATGGAGACCCCCCCCCCCCCACCCTTTGCCTTGGGAGTTAGGCACTCTTTAGTAGTCTTTTTCCTCCCTTCACCATGGCAATGGGAATAGAATTTTCTGCTCCCTGAGCTCTTTTGGATACTTAAAACAGCTTCTGGTAATACTGTCGTAGACAATGAAGTTTCACTGCTGAAAGCCAAATGAATGAATAAATTAGGCTACAGGCATTTTGAAGAATTGGAAAGAAGTTTGTGTGTGTGTGAACTTTATCACATTTACAAACTTTCCCTCTTCTTTGGATGGGAGCCCAATTATCCAAAAGAAGATTTAAAATACAATTTAGCAGACATTTCCATAAGAAATGAAAGCCTGTGTTACAAAACCAGTCTTGGGTGTCGAATACTTTTACCCAGACTTTAAGGTATTTGGGAGAAATTCTTTGTGACCAAAGGGCCATTTTATAATATGCTTGCTTGGCCTGTGAAGCTGAATTCCTTCCCTCTCTAGATGCTGGATCTCGGTCGAAAGACCAAAGTCCAAATAATATTGTTTTATTACTAATTGACTGGTAAACCGTAGGGGTTTTTTTCCAACAAGGTGACTGGGGTTAAAATAATATTAGCTGCACAATAAATGGTTTTGAAATGCATCCCCAAAGTTTCTTTGGTCATATCTGTCTTTTTTGATCTAGCATCAGCTTTAAATCCCATTCATTAAAATCCCATATGATGAGAACTTTTAATGGTTTAAAGACTGAAAAGTATTTCAAAATACTAACATACTTCCATATTTAATTGGGGTGGATAATTTAAATCCATTGTGACCTCTTGCCCTATTGTCTGGGAAATTATGAGATTCCCCCCCCAAAAAAAAAAAACCAAAAGTTATTGACCACCCATAAGTGACTAATTCAGTTTAGTTCAGTAAGCATTTATTAAGGGTCTTCCAACAATGTGAAGAATGAAAAGCGGCTTTGGTAAATTTTGGCTTCAGTTCCTTCAACTGTGTGTATGTGTACATTTGTACAAGTCACTTAACCTCTTAGCATGCTCAAGCAACCATGTAATACTCTAAATTTCCAATGAGTTGCCTATTTGCTTTGGTGAAGAGAGTTTTCTCATAGAGTTCCCTACAACAATGAATTTATATATCCTGAGACTTCCTGCCTCCCAAATGTAGCAAGTTTTGTGCTTGAGATTGAAGATACAAGCATGAAAAATGTAATAATTATATTATATTGTGATATAAAATATTATAACACAGAGTTTATAGTTTTTTGGAGGTGAAGGGAATGAAGAAGGACGAGTAAAACGTGGACACAAATAAACTATAATATAAACCAGATAAGTCATAAATGTGGTCCAGCAAAATGCTATGAGCAATTCGAAGAAGCACATTCAACTGGAGAGATGAGGAAAGCTTCATAAAAGACCCAGGGCCTTGAAGAAAGTAGATTTAAATAGAAATGTAGCAGGAATCTTTTTCAGGCAGGGCAAGATAGTAACACGGTTTGACTGTGTTTGTAGCAGATACAAAAAAGGTTAAGGTGGAATATCAGTGGATAGGTAGGTTGGAGACAGATTGTGGCCGCTGGTGCCTATCCATTGGAGCTGGATTAAAGTATATAAGAAAGCCCAATTGAATTTTGATAGGGAGAACTCAGTATTCTCAGCCTTGTTTCATCACTTCTTCCATTAGGGTTTGACAACTCTGGAGTAGGGAAAGAAAAGGCAGAATGGGAGAGGTGAGCCAAACTTGGTTACTGGCAAGATAAAGTCACTGAATGCAAGGTGGGAACAGAGTGCATTGTTGAAATGGCTAACTACAGAATCTAGAATGGGAGGAAAGGAAGTGAAGCCAGAAGAGGGGTAAAAGACAGAGAAGCAAGGAAGTATGGAGATATATGCAGCCCCATTCAAGTTGGCAAGCATTTACTAAAGTCTGCTATGTACAAGGAACTGAGGATGCAAAAACAGAGCCTCTGCCCTAAGGGATCTGGCATTCCACTTGGGGAATACAACATGTTCAGAAATAAGTAAATATAAGGGAATTTGAGAAGTGAGGGAGAAGCACTGAGGAGATCAGGAAAGGATTTGCATAGCGGGTGGTATGTCAGCTGAGCCTCCAAGGAAGCTAGAGATTCTAAGAGGCAAAGGAATACAATCCAGGCAGGGAGAACAAACTCCTTGTGTAAAGGCATGGAAACAAGAGCTGCAATGTTAATCAAATAGCTAGTAAGCTGGTGTATTTGGGACATAGAGTGCATAGAGTGGAGTAATATGAAATAAATCTTTAAAAATAAATTGGAGCCCAATTATAAAAGGCTTAAAGTGAGTTTGAGGTGCTGGTGGGACTATTAGGAAGAGATACCTAGCAGGTAGAAATAAGGAATGAGAGAGTGAGACACACACACGCACACGCACACGCACACATAGAGACAGAGTGACAGAGACACAGAGAGACAGAGAAAAAGGGAGAGAGAGACACACAGAGGGAGACAGAGAGAGAGGAGGAGAGAGAGAGAGAGAGAGAGAGAGAGAGAGAGAGAGAGAGAGAGAGAGAGGAGAGAGAGAGAGAGAGAGAGAGAGTTTGGGAGATATTTTCGTAGAGACTCGACTCTAAGGAAGCAAATGGAATAAATAACCAAAGGAGAATTTGTGCAGAAAGGAGATGAAGACTCAGGACAGAGTTTGTGGTTGACTATAATAAGGGGACTCAGTGTCAAGATGAGATAAATCATAGTCCAGAAAATAAGACCGTGAGGTAGTAGTCACACGGGTAGGAGCAGATCTAGAAAAGAGCCGGAAACCAAGGGAAGAGAGAATGTGGTTGGTTAGAAGGCACCCAACAATATCAAAAGCTGGAGAGAGAGAAAAGACTGGATGGATGAATGGGTAGATGAAGGAAGGAAGGAAAGGGAAGGGAGTAAGCATTTATTTAGTGCTTTCTAAAGCTTTCAGGAGCTTAAGAAATATTATTTCATTTGGCCCTCACAACAACCATGCAGAGTAGGTTCTGTTATTCTGCCCACTCTACAGCTGAGTAAACTAGGGCAAGCAGAGGGTAAGTAACTTGCCCATAGTCACACAGCTAGTAACTGTGGTTGAATTTGAATTCAGGTTTTCCTGACTCAAGGCCAGGACATCCAAGTGAGGGTTGAGGAAAGACCACTGGTTTAGTAAGAATGAGGCAGAGCCCTGGTACTATGCCTGGCACACGGTAGGAACTTAATGAATGTTTGTGGGTTGATATTGTTTTTAAAGAATAAGTCAAGGGCAGGGATGAAGAAAAATATAAAGTGTGATCGGACAGGGAAAACTCAGAGCTCAGGAACTTAGAGGTGAAGCGCTTTGTGGCGCTAATGAGCTTTAAGGTGACCACTCCTGTGGGTGATTGAGGTCGTATGGAAATGAAAGCATTAGAGGAACTGATTATGTTATAAAAAGCATTGGTATGAACACTAAGGTCAGAGGACTTAGGTCATCTTCTCACTGCCACATGACCTGTGTGACCTTGGGCAAGGCATTTCATTTCCCTGGGCCTCAGTTTCCCCATATTTAAAGGAGGGGGACTAGACAGATGGCCTCTGAGATCTCTTCTAACTCTATATCTATAATCCTCTTTTGCATATTTATAGAGGATAATAATAGCACTTGATGGGAAGACAAGAGTTTAAAATTAGGGGTTGATTAAACTGGAAAAGGTGAGAGATCACTATGGTAGTCTACAAAGGGTGATGCCAGTGATTGAGAGGGTAATGTCTTCAGAGGGAATGAATTTCATTGGAAGAAATGGTTCAGTGATGGTGACAAACCAAGAAATTGGAAATGACTGTGAAACATAGTAAAGTGGAAAAAGCACTTTCCATTCAAATTCAAATTCTGACTCTCATGAAATTCTGGACAACTCTGGGTCTCAGTTTCCTCATTTGTAAAAATCAGGGGATAGACTAGATTGCTTTCTGGGGTCCCTTCCAATTCTAGATGTATGATCCTATAAACACAAGAAATAAATTGATTTTTCCTTTTGGACCTATGGTAGAGAAGAGATAAATTAAATAAGAAAAGAGTAGCTAGAATGATAGAGGGTAATAGCAGGGATGTGCTGGAGCCTCCTCTTACTCTCCAATACTTTCAACTTAATTAGTGAAATTAAAAAATGAAAGATCAGAAGAAGACAAAGGGAATGGAACTTTTAGGAGAAGCCTCTCTCTTCTTTTTCACTACTGATAGTATTCTACTGAGTTTCTTTTCTATTAACACTAACATCCCCCTCTGTCATACCTATTTTCTTTCTTCTGAATGTGATATGCTGTCAGAAGCAAATGACAGGGCATTGACCATTTGTCTGTCATGGTCTCTTTAGATTTGAATTTGCTTTTTCTCTCTGAGTGAATCAAACTACAGGAAGCCAGGGAAATATGTTAGTAGGAGAGAAGCTGTGTGAAACATGTTTGTTGTTTGTGGAATATAGGAAAGCACCAATACTAGTGGGAAATGGGTCCAAATAGAGAGAAGGGTAACTTATTTACCAAGGAGTTTGGGTCCCATATAATGAGAACAAAGAAGTTGCCAAGTCTTATAACTGACTATCTGTAATCCTAGTAGGTCTGTTTAAGGAGCAAATAAGTTAGAATTAATTAAAGTAATTATGCCAGGAATTTGGATGGCTAATTTTAATTTGAATATGAAAAGGGCTTTTTATCATTATGTAACAGTTCTTTGACCTTCCATTGGTTCCAGTGTTTGGGGGTGAGATTATTGCCTACCCCATAATATTTCATATTTCAAATCAATTCCAGATGTTACATAAATCATACCAAACTACTCAAAATAGAATTCGAAAACTCAGGGATTTTTTTTTAAATTAGCAAGTTTAGCTAGAATTTAACCTTTTGATAATCTGTTCAACAATATTTATTGAGGAAGTGAGTTAGTGGGAAGTTGTAGAGAGACAAAAAAGAAATAAAAAAAGTATCAATAAGAGATTAAAAATACATAGAAGAAAAGAAAAAGTTTAGGAAGTGATACAAACAGGGCACTTACATTACTACTGTGTTAACCTTTACACACACTTTAAAAAACCAAAGTATATTCCAGAAGTTCCTGGTTTCATATGCCACCATTTTTTTGGTCTCTTCTTTGTACTTTGTAATATTAATGTATATTAATGATTTTTTAAGTTCATGATAAAAAGTTAAAAAACAATCGAGCACTTGCACTGTGCAAGGCATTATGGGGAACATTGAACATCAGAGAACTATCCTAGGTGCTGGGAATATGATGATAAGAAATAACACAGGAGCTCATGTTCCATCCAATAGTGAGATAATTCATATACATAACTACAATAAAAGTTAAACTTTACTAACTACATTATTGAGATATTCAACTGGGAAGGTCAGTATTCAGGGAGTTAAGGATGACTTCTGCTAGTGGGGGCTGGAGGGACAGAATGAAAGATAGGGCTATAAATGAAACACCCCTTGGCGTTGCCATACTTGGTATCTAGTAGTAGCATTGTAATAATTCTCAGAAAGTAAATATTCATGCTCCATTCTAATAAATCCAATACTGTTTGCCTGAACCTAATTATTGGTCTGGTAAGAATTCAGTGATGGTTAATAAAACACGTCAGCTTGTGTAAAATGGTCCTTTGAGGAAAGGAAGTCTCTAAACATAAATCAGTTGTCGTTAATAATAATGTGTGCATGGGTATATGCACTGTGACTATATGTATATGAATTGATCAGTGACTACAAAGTCAAGACACCATGTTAAACAAATGTTTACAATGTCGAATAATGTCACCTTCATATATGAATGGGTTCTACTCCAGCTTGCCTCACAGAGCCTTTTGCCAATTATATTCTGGATCTCAGTATATATTGGAAGTCTCTGTGAGTTATCTGCACCAGTGAATATTGAGTTTTAATAAGTCACCATATTTTATATTTTCATTTTCTGAGCAGTGTAGTCTCTGCCCTATTTGACATTACCTTAGGAGTTAGGAAGAGTTGAGGAAACTATTGAGAGCTAAAGCCCAGGAAATGGCAGGCTTGAATGAGGGATGTTTGGGTTATTTAATTTTATCAATATGAATTTATTTTTTAGTTAAATGCAAACAACCTGGATTTCTAGGACCTCAGAACTAGAACCCATCTTGTGTTGTAACTTAAATAATAAGGGATCTTTGGCAATATTGGTGATATTTAATAAACCACTTTTCCCCTGGCTAGTGCAAATTCCAAAAGGATACAGACAAGAAGAAGAATCAACAGTTTTATTCTTTCCAGAGATTAGGTTGACTTTGGATTTGTGTCTTAGTTTCTTTACCTCTAAAATGGTGATTGTGCAAGTGGGGGAGGAAGAAGAATTGAATTATAAAATCTCTATGGTCCCTTTTAGCTCTATAATTCTATAACCTATTATAATATTAATTTTCATTAAAATTCTTCAGTTTTTTTTTTTATAATAACATGGAAGTAACCCAGGAATCTCAAAGGTTCTGCCCATAAAGCTTAAGTGATAGCAGGTTCTACCCAATGGGAGAAAATTAAAGGAGGAGCCCAGAAAAACATGTGTCTTCCGTCCAATGACAAACCTGACCAAATTCAGAAACGCACAGGACCAGAAAGTTGGCCACCAGGTCATGGTTAGGGGAGTGAGGGGAAGGGATGGATAGGTGTTCGTAATCAGTCCACTGAGGCAGGAGGAAGGGGATTGGAAACTTGTATTCTCTGTCACTGTAATATTGAAATAATACAATTGAAGAATTATCGTGTTCTGGAATTAGTTATCAGAGAAATAAATGAGTCTACTTATTTTGCATTTTGATAAAGGGCTATAAGACTCTAGTGTTTTTCTCTAAGGTCCTTTCTAGCTGTAAAATTCTGTATTTCCATACAGGATGGTATATTTCAATATCTAAAAGACACTTTATGTAGCATTCAGATGACATCAAGTTACACTTATGCATACATCCTATGTGCATTCGTGAGAAGTTTTCTCTAGCTTTCAAGGGACTGGCAAATAAATACATGTTTTTTATCATACTGAGTACTTATGGAGACTTTTCAGTGAAAAATGTGTAATAATCTGTAAAAAGTCCATTATCAATATACTAACGGGCCATAGATACATTTAAGACCTCAAGTAAAATGTGCTCTTTTTCATTTGTTCTTCTTGGACCCAATTTTTCCTTCCAATTGTGTGTAGTTCATGTAAATGGAAAAGATATCCAGATGGGGAAAAAAAATGTAATAAACAAAAGAAGACACACAAAAAATCTCTTCTCCTTCCCAAAGCTCAGACACAGAGCTAGACTATGAGATGAAATTGTTCTGACTTCCTTTCCTGCCAATTCCTATTTATTCTTAACTTTGGAAGAGTTCAGTTAACTCTACACCAAAGTAAATTGATGTCAATCATACCTAGGAGAGCTTGGTTAATATTAGCCATTGTTGAAACAGTTTGAACAAATTCCACTCTTAGCTTTAATAAGCTAAACCCTGCTATTAACCTAGATTTAGTTTAGGAAAAGGGCTATTAATGCCCTCCAGTCATTCCAACTAATCTTAAATGTCTTTCATTAGTTTTTCACCACATTCCTCCTTTCACCCCTGAAGAGAACTTTGGTAGTTTCTCTCTAGGATGTGACCTGAGAGTGTTTCCTTAATTTGAGTTACAGTCTTACATAGAAAATGAGCACTGGAGTTCCTTTTTTAAATAGGTGGCAAAATCATCTTCCACCTTGGGTCTGTGAAATTAGTGGAGTGTTTTTCAAGCATTTTATAACTCGTTTGCCTGTGCCATGCTCTAAGAAGTTCCTTGCTCAGACAGGATGTAAGGATCCTGCTTTATCGATATGCACCAGATAATGTTTATTGACATGTATTTAAATTGAGGATAAACACGTGGGGAGAACAAGAGGATATTTTAGAACAAAAATACCCTTGCTTTCCTTTCTCTTAACTGTATGTTTCATTTGGCTTATCATGTAAACTAATCTCTATTGCCTGACCCAAAAGTAAAATCCCATTTAATCAAAGTTCAAAATAGAGAGGTTTTCTTCATGGTTTTTTGAGTGCAGTTTTTCTTAACTTAAGAAATCAAATGGCTACTGGGCTCAAATTATGCTGAATAGAATATAGGGAAACCATATACAGTCTCCTAATTTATTCAATTCTGTAAGCATTTTATTTCTCATTGGCTGCTGCCTGCTGTTCTGGTCTTGGTCCCTTTAAAGGAAAAAGCTGCCAATCCAAATCCATTTCAGTGTTTTTTTAGTAATCTAAGAAACATCTGCTATGAATTAGCTGATACTCAACTGAACTCCTGATGTGCTTATGTTAACACAACCCTTGCTGTGTGAGCTGTGACATGGAGAGGGGTACAAAGAGGGACAAAACCCATATTGGTAGTCATTCAGTGTTGAGTTGGAGACTACAAAAGCCCAGGCTCATAGAGCCTGTACTTACACTGGTTAGATTATCCACATGGTAGTAAGTAGGTATTATCCTTTTGAAAGCATTGATTTTTTTTTCCACCAAAACTTTGCAGAAAATTTGTAAATTCTTAGAGTTAGAGAAGCTGTTAAAGATAAGTTAAAAACAAAATCTTTGAAGAAAGAAAATATCTCCAGAAGGCAGTTCATGTGGCCACAAGAATCCCGGAACTTTCCAAACATACTAGGTCATGATTTGATTCGAATTCATAGGGAACCTCAGAAGGAAGAATGAGGTTATGTGAATTTGCCAATTCTTACACCTTCAAGAATATATCTACCTTCTTGATCTGCTATTGTTTTAAAGTTAATGACTCCTCTCTCTATGGGAGGGAGAACTGATTCTCACTTGTATGTAATGTAAAGTCTTAACTTTACATTTAAGGCTCTCTCTAAACAAAGTCCTGAACCACTAGGTATATGGTACTTAAAAGGTTTACATAGAAAGTGTAGTTACAGTCTTTGCCATTGAAGAGATTATGATCAAGGTTATAGACAAATAACTCTAGTTTTCAAATCTCTAGGCTTATGAACCACGGGCAAGATACCTAACTTCTCTGTCTCATTTTTCTCATCTTTAAAGTGAGTCTAGCTGTAACATCTCTCTCAGAGGGCTGTTGTAAGGATAACATATGCAAAGTCTTGTCTGTGTTCATCCTTTGTTGCTGAAGAAGACCTGCCATCAGAGAAATGATGACATGACTTACACTTGACTTTGTTTTAAGTGAGGGAGGGCTGTGCGGGTCACCAGCCTCACCTCTCCTCTAGAGCCATCTGAATCCAGTGACCAGATCTGCATCAGGATGACTGGAGATGACCCAGGATGAGGCAGTTGGGGTTAAGTGACTTGCCCAAGGTCACACAGCCAGTGAGTGTCAAGTGTCTGAGGTGAGATGCAAACCTTAAAGGACTATGTTAGTTATTATTATTATTGGCAGTAATCTGTACTTTTAAAGAGTTTCTCCAGGTCACTGAGATCATAGACTCAGTCTCCCATTGAAGCACCACACAGTTTAGCTCTTGGTTTTCTATTGCCTTGTTCCGTTATTATTTAATGTATTCCAGACACTTACTAGCTGTGTGACCGTGAGCAAATCACTTCACCCTGTTTGCCTCAGTTTTCTCATCAGAAAAGCAGTTGGAGAAGGAAATGGCAAACCACTCCAGTATCTTTGCTAAGAACACCCCAGATGGGATCACAAAGAGCTGAACATGACCGGACGACAATTACACTGATGTTTTTGTACACGAGGGGGATAGTATGGTACAGTAACAAGAGCTGAATTGGAACCTAGGTTCCAACAGTTACTAGCTGTGTGACTCTGAGGCTTATCTGCAAAATAGATAATGTAAGGATTATTATTAAAATCCCACAGTGCTTTTGTAAACCAGTATTATGTAAAAGCAACTTTATAAAAATAGTAGCCACTCAGATTCTTAGCTAATTTTAGCTAGAGGTTGGGGGAGATGGCAAAAGAAGTTAGCATGGAGAAGATAAAGTTTGAGCCATATTTCCAAAAAATACCATTGATTAACTTTTCTTATGCTCCCCTTGTGAAACCAAAGTGCTTGGGGAATGATTTAAATTGAATAAGGGGAAGTATAACATCTCTTTTGTGGCTTCTTTTTTCCTTCTTCATAATTGCCAAATGCTTTCTAGTAACTTCGTGAATGAGTGAATTGCCACTTGATAAAAGCATAGCTAATTCCCATGCTATCTAATCACACAAGTATGTATTGATTCTCATTTCTCCCCTTTTTGCAATATCTGGGGACTTTAATGGTATTCGCAAAATCGTCAGGCCCAATTACCAAACTGTGCTCCTATCCCCCCAGGGTCACAGTGTAGCCAATGTTAGGGAAATCCCTCTAGGAAAGTAGAGTTCTTCTTCAGTAATGAGGCTGCCATTTCTAATCAAAGGAATTTCAAAGTGAAGAGCAGATTTGAGTCATAGCCCCAACCTCCAACAGATTGTGTGAGCTCATTTCTCACAGTCAGTTCAAAAGACCAGACCAGGATTTAGAAAACAGTGTTTGATTTCCTTTTGTCACTGTACAGTTATGCAATTTTGAACTCATTTCTATCTTCCACCTTTGCTGTGTACCAGAGATATGCAGAGCATCTTCATAGTCTCTGTATATGTTTCTGCTTGGAGTCAAAGGACCACCTTCTTTCCCTTATAGTCCTTTCCCCTCCCCCAGCTGCTTACATGAAAAGCCATTTTCCAGTCTCTTCTGTTTGGTGAGCTTTCATTTTAACTTCCCTGGATTGAAGCCTTTGAGGCATAAACCCTCTTTCCAGGATTCTTAACTTCTCTTATTACAATGTAAGTATTTATCTATCTATCTGTCTGTCTATCTATCTTCTACTTATCAACCTATCATCCATCTACCTGTCTATCAGCTTTCTATTTATCTATCTCTTATCTATCCATCTTCTACTTATGTCTATCATTGACCTATCTCTATCATTAATCTGTCTTCTAATGTTGACCTATCATCTACCTATCTTCTAATCTATCTGTCATCTATCTTCTATTTATCTACCTATTATCTATCTATCCATCGGTATCTATCTATCTACTTATCTACAATCTATCATCTACCTATCATATCTATTTATTTTCTATCCATCTGTCAATCTGTCATCTATCCATCTGTCTAAAATCCACCTATCATCTATCTACTTGTCTACCAACTTAAATTCATTTTTTTCCACTTGAAATTCTTCATTATAACTGTCTTCAGAATCTGAGGCTGTTTAAACACAATTCTTTTTCAAAATTTTTGGTTACAGTTTCTAGATTATTATTTGCAAGTGACTGAAAATATTTACTATCCAAGTTTTTAGGGGGGAGGGGAGAATTCTGAACAGGCATTTACATGAAGAAACAATCATTTTGTTTCCATCTTCAGATATATACGTTTTAAATATATGTTCCAGCACACAGTACATAAAGTCTTTTGCCAAGGAGAATTGGTTATTTTCTGTCATGTCACCGTGCCATAGTAGGAAAACAGTTCTCAGAGAAATGTAACCCAGGTGATTTAGCTCATTCATAAAGTAAGATTAACTAGTAAGATGAAAAATGAGATTTATAAAAAAGTCTTGGTGTACAAAGCTGAAATTCAGGTGGCTTCCGTGTAGCAGCTAAGCTTAATGCCTATTCCACAGGCATGTAACTAGAGGTCTGAAAACAGACACCATACTTGTGAACATAGACTTACAATGGCAACCTTCTCTTTAGAGTTTGAATGAAGGATTTACATTCAGTGTTAAGTTAAATTAAGGCAAAGGTAATGAATGTTTTTCCTAGAGCAATTAAGCTTTTAAGATCTGAATTTTAACTGCCAGTGCTGCAGCTTAACCTGTGTTCTTGTATGCAACAGTAAGCCACTGCCCTTCTGAGGCATTATCTGATCCATTATCATCAGAGGGGCAGCACAAGGTAATGGAAATAGGATTGGGCTAGTCAGAAGATCTAGTTATGCCATCTGCTATCCAGGACAGGTACCTTGAGCAGATAACATCTCTGGCCTTCAGTTCTTCTATATACTGTATGATGGAATTGATTTCCCTGGTCCTTTACAGATTTAAAATTGTGTGATTAAATTAGTTAGCCATATAAATTGAAATGATTTGTGCAATCATGATGGCACACTTGTCTTGACCAGATTGCCCATTACCTTGGTGAAGGTCATTTCATTTCCCTGGGCATTAGTTTACTCATCTGTAAAATGGAGGGATTGGATTGGATTGGATGTCTCTAAGGGCCCTTTCAGTTACAAATATCTGATCTTATGATCCATCTACCACCCCCTTTCCTACTTGTGGCACATGCTTTCAAGGGTAGGTGTTTTCTGGGGCTGTGTAATCAAGTGAAGCTAACTGTTGTTTATAGGCTGTTATGACCTTGGCCTCATTATCACTGGATTCTAACCATCTGAATCAATTATGCATCACAATGTGCAGACAGGGAGGGAAATGGGGCACCTGGCTTAAATGGCAACAGTGCATGGAGAAGTCTGGGAAGCTACAAAACTGATTAAACACAAAGTCCTTCATATTCTCTCTTTTTCTACTTCTCTAGGCCCCCCATATTCCTTTGTAATAGATATTTAGTTAACTAAGATCGGGTGGATGCTGCAGTCAGTCCTAGAGTTTATCTTTTTACAACCTGTGGAAACCCACTTTTTAAAAAGTTTTGGTCTTTTCCTACTCATTGTTCTTTTAATTTTTCTAAGGCAAGCAGGGTTAAGTAACTTGCCCAGAATCACACAGTGACTGAGTGTCTGAGACTGAATTTGAACTCAGATCCTTCCTGACTCCAGGGTTGGTGCTCTAACCACTGAGCCACCTAACTGTCCCCAGGAATCTTCTTAAAGAGGTTAACCTTTTGTTAACAAAAAGACTTAACAAAACAGTTGTCTGAAGTTTCCCCTTCCAGATACAACCACTAGAATAGTGTAGTGAATTCCAGACATACAGAGAGAAGTGGGGTTAACCAGATTTGGTTCTTAGTTGGCTTGGGAACTTTTGCTAAAACCTGAGTAAAAATGTTTTTATTCCACTTAGATAGCCATGACTTTGTTTAAAATGAGTTTTTGAATTACGTATTAAAAAATAAAACAAACTTGGAGGCATGTAGAAAAAAATTATAGTTTTTCTAGGTTCATAATTGGCTGAATCTTTCCCATGTGACTCCAAATGGGGTTGTGGGTGAGTGGGTAGGAGACAACTCCTGAGCCAGAGCCAGCTGAACTTGGCAAACTTCCATCTTTCCACAACATCCAGGAGCACAGACCAATAAAATCAAAACTTCCAGGGTTTGTAAAATTTAGAACTAAAGCTGATTCACCTTAAGGACTAGATCATGTAGTTTTGTGTTCCTGTACCCTTGGCAAAATTTGATAATTAGCTAATTATGTTTAAAGTGCTTTGGGCCATCTTAGAACCAAAATGTCGTTTATTAACTTTTTTGTAACATTTGATAAAGTTAGGTGAAAGTCATACACTACCCATGTCTATAGAAATTTTAGTGGTACCCTGCTTGAGTAAATTCTTGAATCTAATTATTTCCTAGACAGAGCATCTCCCTAAACCTCCTCTTTACCCTACAGAATCTACATAATGAACTATTATAAATAAATCTACATGCCCACTACCTGACCGTCAAAAATAGGTATATTCTCCCCCCTGCCTTTACTAGAAAGTACAGTAAAGCCCTAGGAAAAATCCAAGAATATGCTTCGCATGATTATGCATATTTGCAGTGGGGTTTGTCTTTCTTACCTTCTCAATGCATGGGGGAGAGGGGAGGGAGAGAATTCAGAACTGAAAATAAAAGAAAATTTATCTTAAAAGCATCTTTTACCAATTGTAATATAATAAAAGACTGCATTCAATTAAAAGAAATAAAAGACCTAGGGAAAATGACAAAAGCAAAATCGCTGGGCTAGACCTGTGATTTTATTGGTAAAGGGGAACTCCCATGAGGAAGCACATTCTCTTAGCCCTTATTGCAATGCCTGCCTCACAGTAGGCACTTCCTAAATGCTTGTTGGCTCACTAACCTCCTTATTAATGTAGATCTCCAATTTAGAATCTTAGAGAGGGGCTAGGGTACTTTGACATTAAGTTATTTACCTAGAGTCACAGAGCCAATGTATATCTAAGGCAATTCCTGAACCCCTTGTCTTTCTGACTTCTCCTCTAAAATAGTCAAAACAGATCCAGAGAATAGAGCAGAACAGAAGATAGGGTCGTAGCATACATATGCACCTTAGCCTCCACATCCCTCCTTTGAAGCCTTTGCCTTTTGGATCAATCCAAGGGTCCCTTAGGCACCAGAGATGTCACTGGGTGCTGCAGGTGGATGCAGAGATGGTATTATAAAGAACAAACAAAGACCTGTTGGTTTGGCTTCTCTAAATAAGTTTCTTTTCTTTTGTCAAGAAAATGAGATTAATATATACATATCCTTTACCTCTCTCATGGATGCATTGTTGGAATTAACTAAAAGTCTGTAAATTTGCTTGAGCCTTTAAGAGAAAGATGCTATTTAAATATAAATTACTGTGCAGTTTGTATCTCCCATGTCACACATGCATGGTTAACTCTGTGTCTTACATGTAAGTTATGCCTTCCTTCAAGTTATAAAGATGAAAATCCCTCAGTCGACCTTCTTTCTTTGACCCAGTAGTACAGCAGAGATTTATGGAGCAATGTGCAGCACCAAAGGGAAGAAAGTATTCTGGGCACAGATAATGTCTTGTGTCTGCAGGTTCAGTTGGGTGCTCTGAGACTAGAGCCTCCTTTCTGGTTTGCCTGTTTCCTATTTTCTGGGATATTTTCTCTGGGTCATAATGGGGATTTGGGTAGTGGCAGGAGAGAAGAGGAGGCTTTTCACTTCTGTTTTATTGCCAACCTGTACTCCAGAGGTGTTAAACACCAGCCGGCAGGAGCACAAGAGCCACAACACTCCTATTCAAGGGTGTCCTGAACCAGATTAATATGTAATTGAAAAATATTTAATGCAATAAATAGAAACCCAATAAAAGTAGATGCTGTTAAAATGCTATTTTCTAAGTCAATGTGTGGCCCGTAAGGATCTTTATATATAGTTTGTTGTTCAGTTGCTTTCAGCTGTGATCCCATTTGAGGTTTTTTGGCAAAGATGCTAAAGTAGTTTGCTGTTTCCTTCTCCAGCTCATTTTATAGGTGAGGAAACTGAGGTAAATGTGGTTGAGTGACTTGCCCAGAGTCACACAGCTAGTAAGTGTCTGAGGCCAGATTTGAACTCAGGGAGACGTCTTTTCGATTCCAGGCTGGGCACTCTATGTACTATGGCACCACTATAGCTGCCTCATAGATAGTTTAGTAACTCCCATTTCTATTTGAGTTTGATACTATTGGTGTGTGTGTGTGTGTGTGTGTGTGTGTGTGCGTGTGTGTGTGTGTGTGTTTGTGTGTTTAACTCCTAGATACCAGAGAGAAGTGTGATGTCAATCAGAAAAGGAAAATAGTTTAGAGGGAAAGAGCTTTAAAAGCATTAAGCTCTTAAGGAATGCAAATTCTGGAAGCACTCTGCTTAAGAGGCTGGTAAAACATTTCCACTTCCTTTTGTCGATCACCTGAGAGGCAAAGGACTTTGATACAGGCCAAAGTATTGTACATACTACCTTAGGAATACAAATGTCCTCAAATGGGACCATCCAGTTCTATTCCTCCCATTTTTCATTTCACCAGTCTTTTGGGGCAAAGAGAGATAGATATTGGATTGTAATTTCTTCCTCTTTCACATTATGGCTGTTCATGGAAAGTTTGCATACCATTATTTTCTGAAAATTGGGAAATGGTAGAACTAGGTTCCAAAGGATTTTAACACTGGTTGGTTTGTGGCCATTTCCATATCCTACCTACCATATCACCTACTCCCCAAACCAATTACAGTCTAGTAGAAATTGTGGTCGCATCTCTGTCTTATGCTCTTTAATGGAGGATATAACTGTGTTATAAGTGTTAAGTGTGGTTACTGTTACTTCTAGCCAGACTGCAAATTTACTTATCAACCTTTGGGAGACTGGGATTCTCATGCAAAGGGAAATAGGTGTATTTTTTTTCTTTTCTTTTCAGATGAGTAGGGCCTGAAGTAGAGATTATTATTCTGGCAGAAGAGGAGTGCCTCTGGAAAGGCATATACAAAGCAGCCCTAGGGGAAAAGTCCTAATGATAACTCCATAAAAGGAGACATTTTAAGGGTCTCAGCTGATCCATATTTTTAGAAAACTGTTTTGACTCAGCCTGCCTGACTGCCATAGTAATGTCAGAAACAGCAGTGAAAGGGAAATAAACATGGTTTTGTGATCTTTATTTTTATGCCTGTCATGAAGCTTAGGGTGGTGCAAATCATGTGTGACAGCCTTTGATTAGCAGCTGTTCCTCTCCCCTCTGATCACAGACATTTATCGGAAGTACTGTTCATGCATCCCAAATGGACCGATCCAGTATATGTTGGGAAGAATTCCCCTGTAGAGAGCACTTTGTTTTTCTTCCTCCCAGAAGGCCTTCCTGGTCTGAAAGTGGGATGGGCTGCCGCAACACAGAAGGAAAGAATTGGAGCTCTTAAAGTAGAGTCTGGACGAGTGCATGAGAATATTGTGGAAATGGTACACATTGGAATAAAAGGTCTCTGAAGGTCTCTTTCAATAATGAGATCTGTGATTTATGTATGCATATGTGTGTTTGTATATTTATATACACACATATATACATGTATATATATATATATATATTTACACACACACACACACATGAGTCTGAATCAAATCTGGGAGAGGGTCCAGAGTGACCTTTGGCCAGAAGGCCAAACCATTATCCATATGGTGGAGAATACACAATGCGAGGGTCTCTAGTCTCATTTAGAAAGTTAGTATGATTCCTTGGAAGACCTTGAAGTGCCAGCTTAATAGATATATGTCATGGTTGTTGAATTGTTTCAGTTGTGCCTGACCCCATTTGGTTTTGGGTTTTTTTTGGCATTTTGGTTTGCCATTTCCTTCTCTAGTCCATTTTCCAGATGAGGAAACTGAGGCAAATCGCGTTATGTGACTTGCCCAAGTAAGTCAAAGTGAGGAAGAGTCTGAAGCCAGATTTGAATTCAAGATGAGTCTTTCTGAATTCTTCCTGACTTCAGGCCAGGCACTGTATTACATAGCTATCCTAGGCACATACATAGATATTAATATTAGGTGTTTTCTTTTATTTCCCTACTCAGAAATCTCTAATGGTTCTCCATTGTTTGTGGAATAAATTCAAATTCCTTAGCTTGCTTGTCAAGATGTTCTGTACTCTGGCCCCAGCTTACTTTTCTCCAGCTGCTCTGTGCTTAAGCCAAACTGATCTATAGCTCACTGTTTAATGAATGTACTTGTAAAATGTATGAATGAAGCAAATATAGTTGTTGCTATTTCTCAATTAAGTTTTCATTCTTTTCTAATGGTTCTCGTGTGTATTGTTACCAGTTGAAATTTAATCATGGCAACTCAGTGCCCCAGCAGATAGCGTTATAGACTTGGAATCAAGAAGACCTGAGTTCAAATCTTACCTCAGTTATTTACTAGCTGTGTGGCCTAGGGTAAATCATTTC
Source organism: Bettongia penicillata ogilbyi (assembly GCA_023548195.1). Taxonomy (NCBI): domain Eukaryota; kingdom Metazoa; phylum Chordata; class Mammalia; order Diprotodontia; family Potoroidae; genus Bettongia; species Bettongia penicillata. Next base: position 1,640,660 of record JAJHZJ010000539.1, on the reverse strand, counting down.
ACTACTCAGCTTCAGTTTCCTCATTTGTAAAATGGGTATAATAACAGTACATATTTCACAGGGTTGTTTTGAGGATTTAATGTGATATTTGTAAAGTACTCTTCAAATCTTAAAGTGATATATAAATCATCATTATCATTACTTTTATTATCAAGAATGATTTTGGTAAAAATCATAGCTTCGTTCAAGTTTCAGCCTTTAGGGTTTATTATTTGTGAAAAGCTTGTGTTCTGACAGTCAGTGTAGCAGGTGAGGAATGGGGCTGATCTGGGTTTCCACACTACCTTCATCTTCCTCTGTGACTTCAATATAGGACTTAACTTCCTTTCACTTCTTCGGTCTCTCCTGTAAGTTTATTAAAAAACCATCTTCCACCTTGAGCAGGTAGTGAGAACTTTATTTATATGTGGTTGTAGTAATTTTTTATGTTTTTTATTACTATAAAATGTTCAGTAATTTTCTTTCTGTCTAATATTTTGAGATACTTTAATGGAGGGGTATCAAGCTTGAGTCCTATGGGTCTCTAGCAGCCCCCAAAACTCCCCAGTGTGACCAAAATCAGATTAAAATGTAATTGGGAAATGTTTGACAAAATAAAATAAAAATACGCTGCGACATAAATAATGTTTTTATTTTGAGACCACTGCTTTAAAAAGACTTTTAAAAGGAACAAAATGTGGTCATCTTAGTACTCAGTAGAACAATCAAGTTGGATTGAAAGAGAGACCCCGCAGTGCTTTTGGAAATTAGTCAGGAAATGTACAGTGGATGACAGATGGAAATGTGAAAAGTTTCAGTCATCCTTGATATTTCTGAAGGGAAGAGAAAGAAAATAATTTTAACTATCTTGAAAGAAATGCTTCCAAATTATTTTCTATCAGCTATTCCAGATGGCCTGACACTTCCCTACTGGAATCCATGTCATCTCTAAAGTACCTGAGGGGAAACAAGGGAGTCTCTACTTTATCAATGTTCCAGGATATGGATCAAGGAGAGATTCTCAGGAGTCATGTGTTTTGGATGGTGCCACCTGTCTATCTACCTCATTGTCTACATCAAAACACTTACATGGTGCAAAGTCTATGATTTAAAAAAATACATGAAAGAATCAAAAGTTTTCATATATATATTTGTATATATACAAATAATAAATATCTTCAAATGGAATGTTTCCTGAATTTAATGTTATTTTCTAGAAAACATTTTGTAAAAGTGTTGCTTCTTAGTCAAAGAAACAAGCTAAATTGCTGTAGATTTCATTATAAAGCATATGATTTTCAGCTTTTCAAGAGGATGAAGAGCCAATTTTCTTGCTGCCTTTATCCCAACATAATTCTTTGCTCTTCAGTTTTCTTGTTGTTAGCTAAAAATATTAATAGTGACTCCTTATTTTTTATGAGGTTGACACAAATTATTTAATTGAAAAAGAACTCATTAAATAACTTCTGTGTGTTAGAATTCACACTACTTTGTGTAATGGGGATTCAGACTGAAAAACTAAATAGTCCCTGCCCTCAAGGAGCTTACAACCTTCTAGAGAGATTCAACATATAGGTACCTAAATATAATGTATGTACAAAGTCATATAAGACAATTTTGAGAGGGCCAGAATGTCAGCAACTGGGGAAATAAGAATAACTTTATGAGGGAGAAAGGATCTGATCTGAACTTTAAGTGATTCTGGGTGTGGGGACCACTAGTGCAAAGGCAAATTTGGGTTATTAATCATACAATGCATAGGAAACTGAAAGAAAGAGTGTCCTAGAAATTTACCATCATATTGATGATCAGCCAAATATTCCTTATGTTATTTTTACAAAAGTTGGAAAGTTCATTTAGTCAGTCTAATTATCTCAGGTTTTCAAATTGACGACTGTGATATCCTCAATATATCAATTGATGGAAAGCATTTTTCTAATTTTAAAGTTTATCTCTATCAAATACTGGATCCACTGTTCCACCTAGCTGCCTCCAATGCAAAAGAGGCAATGTTGGGGCGGGGCATTTAGTGGGTTCCACCATACTGGAGATCCTCCTTTCATCTGGATAGCTTTCAGGATGCTGTAGTCAAGATTCTTGATTGGCTGTGACTTGGTCTTGTTAATTTCTGAACTTCTTTCTGATTGTGAAAGTCTGGGAAATGTGAAAGGCTCTATTAGGACCACAAACCATGGTCATTTATACTCTGGCACACCTCTTTTACAAGGTGAGTTGATTTTTTTTTTAAGGTTTTATTTAGGATTTTATTTTTCCTGTTATGTGTAAAAATGATTTTTAACATTCATTTTTAAAACTTTGAGTTCCAAATTCTCTCCCTTCCTCTCTTCCCACCTTTTCATCCTTCATTGAGAAGGCAAACAATTTCCATATAGGTTATACATGTGTAATCATGTAAAACATATTCATAATAGTTATGTTGCAAAAGAAAACATACAAGGAAAAAAATTCAAGAAAAATAAAGTTTAAAAAGTATGCTTCAATCTGTATTCAGACACCAACAGTTTTTTCTCTGAGGATGGATAGCATTTTTCATCATGTCTTTCAGAGTTGTATTGGATCATTGTATTGCTGAGAATAGCTGTCATTCACAGCTGATGATCTTACAATATTACTGTTACTTTGTATCCAGTACATTTCACTTTCCAACAGCTCATGCAAGTCTTTCCAGGTTTTTCTGAGAACATCCTGTTCATCCTTTTTTTATAGTACAATGGTATTCCATCAAATCACATACCACAGCATGTTCAGCCATGTCCTAGTTGATGGGTATCCCCTCATTTTCTAATTCTTTACCCCTAGAAAAGAACTGCTGTAAATATTTTTGTACATATAAGTCCTTTTCACTTTTTTTTTTACCTCTTTTGGGATACAGACCTAGTAGTGGTATTGCTAGGTTAAAGGGTATGCATGGTTTTATAGCCCTTTGGGCATAGTTCCAAATTGCTCTGCAGAATGGTTTAATCAGTTAAGGTGAGTTACTCTTTTCTCAAGTGGATATATTTTCTATTATATCCTTGGCTAGTATGGGGCACAATGGTGGAGAAACAAGTCATTGGTTTTATTAGGATAGGACAAAATTTGTTCAGAGCCTTCAATGAAAAACTGAGGCAAGACACAGCAATTTTGGTTTGGATAATGTGGTGTAGGGAGCATTGTTGTGAGGATATCATTTAATTAAAAAACTAGTTTCTACCCCACCCTCCTCAATGCCCAGTTTCCCATGTTGTGTCCCCAAACAAACTTTATCCCAGGTTTGAAAATGGAATACTCACTACTCATTGCCAGATTTTTAGGATTCCTCAAATGCTAGCTCTGTCCCAGGCTCAGCTACCTGCCCTAATAGCCTCTATTAAAACTAATTTGAGGAGTGATAGTTTTAAAACATATATGTTGTGATAAAATGGGGTAGCAAGAAAGATTCTTCCCTAAGCCCTTTCTCCATTGGACTGTAGCTTCTTAGGAATCATCACCTTTTCAGAGGTGACCTGCTAAACCCTGCCACCATGATCTAAAGCTCCCTTCTTGCCATGATCTGTGAAACAGGGTCTCAGTCTGTTTTGTGTATCATGAACCCTCTTGGCAATCTGGTAAAGCCTATGGACCCCCTCCTCAGAATAATATTTTTGAGTGCATTTTTTAAAATGTCAAAGGATTACAAAGGAAATGGATTATGCCAAAATAAAATTTTCAAAATATTTTTAGAAAGAAGTTCACAGACTTGTTAAAAGGTTAATGGTTAATAAATTAAGAACCTTTGAGTTTTAGGAAAATTATTATGCCAGCTTATCTCCATACTTGGACAAATTCACGATGCATTATTGTGTACAAGCCTAGGTGGAGATAGTGTCCCATCTATATCGTCTTATTCTGTATGTCTTCCTGTAAAACCTCCACCAGAGATCCATATTTTTGCCATCTTCCACAGTGCCAACCTTTTTGTTAAAGTTACCAAGGTTGACTTATCTGGGTGTTGTTGATTCTCTTATTAGAATTTCTCTGTCTTCGTCCTCTGCAAGAAGCCTTGGTATATAAGCTACAGTTGTCTTAATGGACGTCTGTTGGTTGAGCACCTTATATACAATGTTGTATATGATACAGAGATCAATCAACTGCCCCATAAAATTATGTTTCCTTTACCTTTGGATGCATAATTAAATGAACTCCCTTAATTATCTCTTTGAGGAAAGCTTATATGCCATACTTTTTTTAGCTACAATTTCTTCTGTGTCTTCTGATTTACTTTATAAAGTGAGAAATTAACAGGGCATGATTTAGTTCTTATACTAACCCATTAGTCATTTGACAAAATTATACATTAGAAGTAATAGCAGTTAAAGTCTATACATATAAGAACTGTGTAATTTTTAATACCTTCTGTTCCCCTTTCTACCAACTTGATACTACAGAAGGGGATGCAAGGGCCCAAGGCCTATCTTATATGGCCCATACTATGGCCATAACCCATCAATTTCATGAGTTGCTTGGCCAAAAATTTATCTTCTAGTGGCTGACTTCTCTCTACTTATTTAGGCTGGCCTCTTGAGAGTAAACATAGCTGGTTGCTTGGCCAGTGCTGGAAACCTTTCCATCTTGATAGAGCCTACCAAAGCTTGTCTTCCATTGGCATAGTCTGACAACCCAGAGTCACCTCCATAGCACAGTGGGATAATGAAATAAGGCTTTTCTGGAGGCTGAACCACTTTAAAACTCACTGTTCTACCCAGTCTGACCATAGCGCCCTAAACTTGGAGTCCAATCTCTTTCTCTTTTGCTACAAGCTTCCAATAACGTTTGCTTTTTGGGGGGGGGGGCAGTGTTCATTTACGAGGAGAAATTGTACTGATTGAAATAAAGTATCCAAACTAGTTAACATTTCTATGACCAGCTTCATTGTGACTCCTCCAAGAATCCCCCAAGATCTTGATTCCAGTGCAAACACATCACCTCAAAACAAGACTTCTAGTTTTCAGAGTAGACCCCAGCTGATTGGGGATTTCGTCTGGCCAGGGTGGCTTTTGAAGAATTTATTCATCTGGGTTGTAATTCCAGACTAATTCTTAGTCAATCAATAATCTCCACGATTAATGGTGGGCTATTGGTGATCCCACCACATATTCCTTTTAACCAGTATCTAACTCCTACATCCTTTATTCAGGAGAGAACATTACATGATCCTTGATTAAGAATGACAGGAACAGAGAGTATATAATTCCTGAAGTGCATAGATGGCACTTCAAAAACTCATATTTCATATCATAGGCCGGCCTCAGGATAATGTCCACAAAGGAGACTCTCCCAGTTAACGCCATTGCTTACCTTGCATAATTTTCTTGTGCATGTCGCAAGGAATAAAAATAAAAGGGGACAGGGATGCAGAGGGAGTCTTTTCCAAATACTGTTTTTCACACCCTTTCCCCATTTAATCCTCAGCAGCTTTATCTTCCCTTACGATATCCCCTGTGGTAACAACACACTCAGAAACCATTTGCTTTCCTATCACCTCCTAGATCAAATATAAAATCCTCTATTTGACTTTTAAGACCCTTCATTAGATCTCCCTTCCCCCCCTTTTCCTTATAGACCCTTATTTACTCTGGGATCCAGTACCACTGGCTTCCCAGCTGTACTTCACACAAGACTCTTCATTTCCTAAGTCTCTCAAGCCTGCCATAATTTCCTTCCTCCTCTCTGCCTCCTGGCTGTGCTGGCATCCTTCAAGGTCTAACTAAAATCCCACCTTCTACACAATGCCCTTCATATCCCCTTGGATGTGATCCCTTGTGATCTTCTTGTCTCTACTGATCGTTCCCAACTTATCCTGTATAAATCTTGATTGAATATCATTATTCTCATGTCATCACCCCCATTAATCTATGAGCTCCTTGAGGGTAGGAATTGTCTTTTCCCATTCTTTGGATCCCTAGCACTTAGCACAGTGCTTGGCACATAGTTGGTCCTTGATAAATATTTCTTTTTCTTCCTTTGTTCTTGAAGAAGACCAATGACATCAGGAGGGTGATGTCTTGACTTGCAAATGAATTGGATTTAAGTGAGGCAGGACTGTGCAAAGTTGTCCGCCTCACTATCTCCTCCAGAGTCATCTGAGTCCAGTGGCAAGACATAGGTCAGGATGACTGGAAATGGCCACCTGATGGATTGAATAATTTCTGGTTTTAGTACAATGTAGAGTAGTATGGCAAGTACACATTTTCATGTTGCTCAGCTTGAAATGAGCTTACAGCACTGAATAGTTTGTTGTTTACTCACTATGTACTTCATATCCTTGATAGTTCACACTCCTTCCATTTCCAGGCCCATACCAGCTCTGTGCTCCTAATTCCTTGGACAGAAGTAGGCAACCTTTCTGTGAGACTCCTTAAATCTTTTCCTTTGGACCTCAGGTCAAAACTACTTTCTTCACAGGCACATGAAGTTCTAACTCTTGGTCTGTTAAATCGACCTACAAGCATATATTAAGATATACGTGTGTGCCAGGTATGGTAATATGTGCTGAGTGGACCCTTGACTCTGCATGTAGAAATTCTGGCTCTCCTTTCTTGTTGATTTCACAATCATTCCATTAGCTTCCCTGGTTTACCTGGATTGATTCCATTTATATCAGTACTTCCTAGTTCTAATCCTACCTTTCCACCTTTCTCTGTATTCAGGGACTGGTAATATCCTCATACCCCATCACACACACACACACACAGGTACACATTCATGCATATGTGCTCCCCTGGATCAGCACAGTGGTATATTACTACGGGTATATTAGCATGCTAAAGAATCTTCATTCAGTTCACCCTTCCTGCCTTTTTTCCATTTCCATTGGCAGCTTAATTATACTTCCATATTTCTATATCTCCAGCCAGATTAGACATGCCCTGAAATCCACTGTAATTAGTGAAGAGTGATTTCTCATTGGAGGGCTTCTCTACACATTCTATATGTGAGCCACTTGTTTCTTTAATGGTATCGTCAATGTCACTGTGTGGTATCAGCACGCTTGGGGCCTCTCCAAGGATTGCATGAGGAGTGAATTAGGCTACAGATGATGTTATTTCCCATGCTGTAGGGGGACTGCTGTATAAAACTAAGAGGAAGGTAACTGTGAATGCTTGTTATGGCTTTAGCAAGAGTAAGAGCAAAGGTTATTGTCTGTTTTCCATCAACCAGTGTGTCTCCTGGGCTGATAGGGATGATTTACGTTTCTATTTTATCACTCTTACTGACTCCATTTACCATCACACAATTCCTTTGGGTCCTTGAAAGTGACATTGGCAGTGCCTGATGGCCTAATTCACTTTTGTTTTTCACTTGAGTCTTGCTTATAGGAATAGCTATTTCCTTTTTATATGTAGCTTTAAAAGAATTACCCACAAACCTCATAAGCTGCCATAGAATCTTTGACTTGCAGATGATATTAGCTATCACCTAATGTCATTCAGTGCACGAATCCTCTCTAGACTGTCCCTAGCCTCTGGTCACCCAGATTCTGTTTGAATAGTTCTAGTAAAAAGAAGCTTAAAGTCCACTCAGTTATGCTCACTTTTAAAAATATCATCCATGTGGATGTGGAAAAGATCTCTGATATCAGCAAGTTCAATCACCCTAATTTTGTAAATGAGAAAACTGATCAGAGAAATCAGGTGACTTGCCCAACTTTATCCTGGTCTTTTGTTGTGCCATTTTCAGTCATGTCCCACTCTTCTTGACCCCATTAAGGGTTTTCTTGGCAACGATACTGGAATAGTTTGCCATTTCCTTCTCCAGCTCATTTTACAGATGAGGAAATTGAGACAAACAAGTTTAAGTGACTCACCCAGGGTCACACAGCTAATTGAGTGTCTGAGGTCAGATTTGAACTCTAGAAAATGAATCTTCCTGACTATTCAGTGGCACTGTATCAACTACACCACCCAGTTCCCCTCTATCCCAGTTGCAAATGACTGTAGATGATGCTGTTTCCCATGCCTGGAAGAGCAGAGTTGAGTTTTGAATCTAGGTCTCCTCACTATTCAACATGCTTTCCATTGTACCAAGGTACTGCTCATATACTTATATTTTGCAGAAATCTTTCTTATTACCCTTCTTCTTCCTTCTTAATAAGAAGCCCAGATGCTTTAGGAATCGGTATCCTTGATGCATGATTCTTGTGGCTTCTGGAAATGGGATACTCACTGGTCTCTCTTCAATGTCTAATTGTGAGCATGTAATTTTAGAAAGCTACTCCATGCTATTCCATGAAGACATCCTTTGTTTCAGGCAGCGGAATAAGGGATTATTTTTAGATTTATGCCTGAGATAACCTAGAAGTATGTATGTATATATGTATGTATGTACATATGTATGTATGTATATAACAGTGTTGGTTCTGATTTTAAGTTAGAAGATGGTATGGGTTGTTTTTCTCTTCTAAATTTAAGAATTTAATAAGGGTGGTTCCTTGTCCCTCATTTTATCATTTGTCCAGTTTGAAGGGAAATGTATTTGTTCACTTAGTGAATTATCTAACCTGGCTTTAGGGCTTCTTATCAAATGAAATAATTTTTCTAAAAAGGTTTTATCACAGTGCCTGGCACATAGTAGGTATTATATAAATGCTTATTCTTTTCCCTTTCCTCTGATCCTTAGCTCTTAACTCAGGATATTTGGATGATCAGTAGTTATTTTTCCATATTTGGTATAATTATTTTTAAAATTCCAACTGGTAACAGCACAAAGCTAGCAAAAGAATCTTCTCTCTGTGTGGGAGACTCCTTAAATAAATGACAACATAACCTGCTGTTTCCATCAATTCACAAGCATTTATTAAGCATTGTAAAAGCAAGTTCTCCAACATACACAGGAAGGCCTGCTATCATAGGTTCTTATATCTGCTTTTCTAAAAAGAAAGGCAACTTTTGAGGGGTCAGCAATCACTTTAACCAAGCACATGTATCATTCACTTGGTTCAAGGGAAAAAGTCATCAACCTGAACTTCAGAGAAAATACAGAGAAACAAAGATCAACCAATAGACAGGGCTTCCAACTGTCTGACCATACATCACAGATCAACAGACAGATAACTGTCTGACCATACATATATAGTTACCAGAGAGAGAAGCACCAGCATCTGGGTTTTCAAAGCCAGGTAGCTTCTTAGTGGCTGCCCAGAGTCTCGTCTGGCCAAACAAACTTTTCCATTGAGTAAGCCCCAAAGTAAAACCTCACCTCGGAGTATTTGTACATTTTTCAGAGCCAGAGGGCATCACAACCCTTGAGAACCAGTGCATTAGAAATTAACAGAAGGTGTGGACTTCCCTTAATCAAGCTTTTATTAATGAGTAGGCCCATTAATGTGTGGGAAAGATCTTTAACTCTCTGATTAGCCTTACAAGCCCCTACTATATTTTAAGCACTTTACCAGGCCCCCATACAAAATTGAAACACTTTTTGTCCTCAAGAAGCTCAATGGATAGAGCACCAGGACCTGAGTACAAATCCAGCCTCAGATATTATTAGTTGTAGGACCCCAAGCAAGTCACTTAACCTCTGCCTGCCTTAGTTTCCTCATAAGTATAATGGGAATAATATTAGCACCTACCTCACAGTGTTATTGTAAGAATCAAATGAGCTATTTGTAAAGCACTTAGCACAGTGCTTAGCACATGGTAGACACTATATAAACACTAGCTATCATCATTATTATTAATATTATATATTCTACCAGTAGATACAATGTATACACATAAAAAGAGATACAAAATAAAAGTAATTCTGAAGCAAGATGTTATCATGTGAGTGTGGGGATCTGGAAGGCTTCCTGTAGGAGGTGGTATCTGAGTTAAGCTGTGAAGGTAATTAATGATTCTAAAGAATGTGTGCTAGGCATCAGGAACAACCTGGGAAAAGATCTGGAGCTGGAAGGCCATGGAATTCTGTGGAAGAAACCACCCTAAACAAAGAAGACAGACCCATTCAAATCTATCTCATTAGAGAGTCTCTGTGCTTTAAAGTTACTGTTCTTTCTCTCTATCTCTTTGTCTCCTCTCTCTCTCTCTATCCTTCTGTATATCTCAGCTCTCTCTCTGTCTCTTCCTTTGCCATTCTTTCTTTCTGTCTTTGTCTCATCTCTCTCTGTCTGTCCCTCTGTTTCTTTCAGCCCCTCTCTGTTTCTCTGTTTCTCTCTCTCATCTCTTTCTCTGTCTCTCCCTTTGTCTTTCTCTCTGTCTCTCTTTCTGTCAACTCTCTCTCAGTCTCTCTGTTTCTCTCAGCTCTGTCTCTAACTTTGTCTCTGTATCTCTTTGTCTCATCTCTCTGTTTCTCTCAGCTTTCTCTCCCTGTTTCTCCCTTTGTCTTTCTCTTTCTGTCTCTGTCTCATCTCTCACTGTCTCTGTCTCTTTGTCTGTTTTTCTCAACTCTCTCTCTCTGTCTCTCCCTTTGTCTTTCTGTCTCATCTCTTTCTGCCTCTCTGTATCTCTTAGCTCTTTCCCTTCCTCTCTCCTCTCTCATGCTTTTTCTCTCTCTGTGTCTTTGTCTCTTCCTTTGTCTCTCACTGTGTCTCTCTGTCTCTCCACCCCCCACCTATAATCAGGGAAAAGTTTTGTTTTGACACTGACTCGTTTTGTCCTTTACTGTTCTAATGGCTTGCTGATCTCAGTAGATGCAGAGAAGTGACTACTGCCATTAGGTGCACTTTTGCCCCCTTCTTCTCCCTTCCCAAGGTTCATGGGCATCTCAACTGTATTAAAAAGCTCCACGGGCTGGGTTAGAGGGAATGAAGTATAAGTTTTCCACAATTAAAAAATTATGGTCATAACAAGTAAACCCTCAGGCTGACTGAAGTTGGGATTGATCCTTTAACTCAGTAACTTTTGTACACTAAAGTTTCAAAAGAAAGATTTGGGGAAAATATATAATGTAATTAGACCTATGATGGAAGTGTTTGTACCTTGGCCAAAACTTTTCAGGCTAGCAGGATGTTATTTGAGCTTAGACTGTCTGTCGGAAGGCTTTCATCTTCAAGTGTCAGGATTAAGATAACATTGTGTAATAAAATGTGTCTGCAAAATATAAATGCCCTTGTCGCAATATTATTTTGTGTGAGTACATCTCTGACCTGAACAGCCGATGTACTGGCGTTTTTAAATTGTCCCCTTCACACTGACAAAATTTTTCCCTAGAGAAGCTGCTGGTTGTCCAAGTTTGGGGTCTGACTCTAAACCTAAGAGTCAAAGTAGAATTAGTTCTGGTTTTTGTTTTTTGAGGAGGGCAGGTTTTTTTTGGGGGGAAGCATAAAATATCTCTGAGATGAAGATTATTCTTGATTAGTCTGAAAATTCTCTTTCGAATGAGCAGGGAGACCCACTAAGCTCCAACAATTCTTCAGTAGGTTGCAGCGATGTTCACTTATAGCCTTCAGACTTGATGTTCAGGTCGCTGTTAGGAGTCCAGGGAAATGACTGGGCCAAATGAAATAACCATAGGGGTGGATTTCAAGTCATTAAAGCAGCTTAATACCTTGCGATTGCAGACACGTTGTCAAAGCTGGGAAGCTGATTTGTGGGTGTTGGTAGATAAATGATAAGGCATGGGGTCTAGTGAGGATTACATAGAAGCTTATAGGCTACACAGGGTGCTGAAGTACAAAGAAAGAAAGGAGACTTTCAGATAAGCATGATGTCTCAATGAAGGATGGAAAGAAATTCACTCTACTGTTTCAGTAGAGTGGTTCTGGGGCTATTTCTTGTAGCCAATAACAGAAAGAATCCCAGTTATCAGAGAATCCCAGTGTTAATTTGTTTTGTTTTTATTTTGTTTCCTAGCATGGTTTTCCTTGTAGAGAGTTGTAAACCCATATCCTCCTACATATACCCCAGGTGTCTATTACATGAGATTTAAGTCAGAGGAATCAGGGAATTTTCTTTAGCAGCAATGTATCTGATATGCTGGAAGCTTATAGGTCTAGAACATTCTAAAGCTCTCTCAGGTTGGCCTCCTAAGCCTGAACAAGAGTAGTGAAAAGAGCACAGGAATGGCAGTGAAGACTCCTGAATTCTAGCCCAGGCTGTGTCCCCACGTAGCTTCAGTGGCCTTAATGACATGATTTTGAGCCTCCTTTTCCTTATCCATCAAATGGAGATAATGATATGTGTTCTTATCACACAGAGATGCTGGGGAGGATAAACAAGTTAATAGATGTGAAAGTGCTTTGAAAATTTAAAATTACTGTACAAGTATAAGGTACTATTATTATCATCCCAGAGATTTAATAATAGCTTGCCCCATACTTGTCCCACCCCCTTCCCCACACACAGACAGTATCTGTATCTTACTCAAATATTGAGCTGCCAAACTCCTGGGGTACAAAGATATTACTATGAAGTGGGTTAAACTCAGATTTTCGTTTGTCAGAAAATTTTTATATTAGAATTGCCTAAGCTTGTTTTCGTATGACAGACCATCATCAATGTTACATTTTTAAAGGCGCTTAACATATAGCATGTTGTGAAGATCTTAGATGTAGTGTTCAGAGAGACCTCAGAGACCTCTTAGTCTAGCCTTCTCACTTTATAGATGTGGAACTGAGGCCAAAGGGTATTGTGACTTGACCAAGATCATATAAGTAGTAAGTGTCAGACATGAGATGTGGACCCAGAGCCTAGGGCGAGTAATCTTTTCACTGAACAAAATTAACTAAATTCATCCACTGATGACCCACACTGCAAAATTATCCTGAGTATTCTCTTGGCTCCTCTTAGGAGATATTTACCTGATGTCCAATAGGCCTTATATGTTTCTTTTGGCATATCAAATAGAAAGAGACATGAGGTAAAAAAAAGTATTTGAAATCTATTAAAAATTAAACAAAATCTGCTTGCTATTCTCTTCATACTAAACACATATAGCTACACTGTGACTTGGAATGCAGGAACATGTTGAAATTGACTTTCTGGGAAAGGACTGTATCCAATATTACATCAAGGTGCCTATTGAAAAGCCAGTATTTGAGAATTTGCAACTCTTCATGGAGAACAAGGAGGATGATCTGTTAGACAGACTTGACACATAAACCTGGAACAAACATTTTCAGGATCTGATGGATGGATTGGCAACCAAGGTGTTCAGGACTTAGAAGTATCCATAACACCAGAGGAACAATTCAAAACACTGACCAATGTTGAAGGCAATATAGCAGCTAAAATTCTGTCCTACAAGTGAGCAAACTGAGTAATAGCCATTCTGTGCAACCATCACCCAGCAACTCCACGAGACTTTTGGGAAGTCCATGCAAAATCGCCAAAGATTGATGCTAAAATGGAGCAGCTAGCTATGGCCAAGCAGCAGCTAAAGAGAGCAAAGGCTGATGCCAAAGCTACAAAGAATGTCAAATTCAAGAGTCATGTGGACTAGAAGAAAAAAACTGCTGGCCAAATTAGCATAGTTCATAAAGCTGCACACCCAAGTCACAGACTAAGAAGAAAAGAAGCAGATCGCCCTGGGCACATTCAAACTCAACTTTTAGGATCCCAGGATTAGCATGACCTGGTGTAAGAAGTTTGGGGTGCTAGTGGAGAAGATTTATAATAAAATTCAGAGGGAGAAGTTTACCTGGGCAATTGATATGGCAGATGAAGAGTCTAGATTCTAAGCTACAATTTTTATGTCTATTTCTGAATCTTTGGGGTGAGATTTTCAATTATTAAACAACATTGGTCGGAATTTTGTACAATGATTATTAAAGATATTTTCAGTTCTGCGAAAAGAAAAGTAGAAAGAAAGTAATGAAAAACAAAACAAAACCCTGTGTGTTTGCCACTTGGGAGGACAGATTGGGAGAGGAGGAAGAAATATTCTATTTATTTCATTTACACAAATGTAGTTTCAAGTTATAGTTTGTTTGCATTTAAGTATTTAATGACTTAGCTATCCATCTAGAATGGAACTCTCATCTCTGTGTTGATGAAGCATCTTCTAGGTATCCAGAAGAGGCAACAGACCTTCCCTCTTCCATGTTCCATTCAGCCCACATTTATGTAGAGGAAATAAAAGAGTCAGTCAGTCACTAGTTAGTCCATAAATATTTATTCAGTCCCTACTATGTGCCAGGCATTATGTTAAGTGTTAGAGATACAAAGAAAGGGTGGCCTGCCCTGAGAATTAATTGACTTTAAGAGTTTGTCTTTACATCATATAGTTGCATCCAACAATGGAACATGCCCTGTGTATACATGCATCCTCTGTGTATGTGGGAGATGGAGGAGATAAAAGGGTAGAGGAGACTATGGAAGGTGTTGAAGAGAGGCAACACAGAAATTCCTGGAGAATTTCCATCTTCAAACAAGCTTCTGTAATCTAGTTTGCTCCTCTTTCACCTTTTCTAGTCCCAAGCTGGAAAGGATGGAGTTCAGGAGTTGGAACCAGTAAGACCTGAATTCAAATCTTTCGTCAGATAACTGCTGCCACTATTTCTCCTAGCTAACATTTATGTAGCACCTACTATGTGTCAGGTACTGTGCTAAAAGGTTTACAAATGTTATCTCATTTTATCCTCACAAAAACCCCTAGAAAGTAGGTGCTATATACTTTTTCCCCTGTTTTATAGATGAGGGAATTGAAACAAATGGAGGTTTAAGTAAAGTGCTTAAGGTCAACCAGTTCGTCAATGTTTGAGGATGGATATGAACTCGAAATAGTATACAATTCCAGGGCTTATTGCATATACAGGCTACATCCCCCTCCATCTTTTTAGCTGGGTTACCCGGGCAAGTCACTTAATCTCTCTCAGGCTCAATTTAACCATCAGTAAAATGAAAATCGCAATAGCTACTCACTCATAGAAGTCTTGTTAGGATCAAGTAACATGTGAAGGAGTTTTGCCAATCTTAAAATACTATATAAAAGCTAGATCTAAGGGAAGGCATGGAGATGGGAAAGTAAATGCGAAGTTTTGGAAATAGCTAGTAGGCCACTTTGGATTGTATATCATATGAAGACACTGATAAGAAATGTCTGGAAAGATGGGTTAGAGTTAGATTGTGTGGGACTTTAAATGTAAGCCTTAGGCATTTTTTATTTTTTCCTAGAGGTAATAGGGGACCACTGAATATTTTTAAATAGAAGGAAATGGAATAAGTTCCTACTGTGTGCCAGGCATTGTGCCAAGAATTTTCCAAATACTCTTCCATTTAATCCTTCCAACAACCCTGGGAGATATATGCTGTTATATTATCCCCAGTTTAAAGTTGAGGAGAGTGAGACAGAGAGAGATTAAATAACTTTTCCAGGGTCAGACAGCTAGGAAGTGTCTGAGGCCACGTTTGAACTCAGCTCTTTCTGACTCCAGGTCCAGCGCTTTATTCACCTCATCACAGAGCTGCCTAGCAGGAGCATGGTACAGTCAGTACTGTGGGACATTACTAAGCATAGACTAGGCTAGATTGTAGATCATTTATGCAAGACTTGAAAGGAATATTTTCCATCTTTGCATACATGTGGTTTAAATGAGTCTACCTTTTTCCAACTACCCTTTCTTTCATTTAAAATGCTGGATAATTATACTTAATGACTTTAAACCATCCTACTGATTCCATCTACCATTGCTCTGAAGTCCTGGCTAGCTAATTGCAGAAGAGCCTGCTGACTGGTTCATAAGTTGAGTACTGGATCTGGGGCTGCATCTAGAATTCTGACATAACACAAAAAAAGGAATGGGGATCATATTGTCAACTAAGCTTCTTCTATGGGGAACATAAAATAGCCCAGCTTAAAAAGAGCATCCTAAGCCAGCGCGGCTCCCTTAAAGGACCAAACCCCACCTCCTGTTCTCCCCTTCCTTCAGCACATGTGTTTTTAGTTTTATTTTTTTTTTAAGAAAGAAAAAGCAAAGGGAGTTTTCTGGGCCAGTGAGGATGGCAAATGATCTGTATATAAATTAGTTTACAGGGCCTTTGAGATGATCTGTCAGCACCTTGCAGAGAAAATGCCCAGATGACACACCACAAGATTGAGGGGTATCCATGTGAATTAGAGAAATTCAGTCTCCTGGGAGCTTCTTGAGGCCATAGTATGTCAGATAAAGGATCTGGGGGATGGGTAGATGTGTTCAGAAAACATAAAAGATTAATGGCTGCTGGGCACTAGTGTAACCACTGAGCACATGGCGTTTGGAAAAAGTCATTCATTTTTTTTTAATATGGAAAAAGAACAATTTAATGGTCATGGAAAAAAAGTGAAGTCATACAAAATCTTCAAAAAATGTGCTGGAAAGAACTAGGCCTTTATGAGTTTAGCTGTTCTTACCACCTGAGGAGAGGGATTGGCAAAGGCTAAGGAGAGACTTGCGTTGGATTCTTGGCAGGAATCCCATTGTTATGGTAATATTCCTTTTCCTGAGTGTAAGGGTTTATTCTGAATAGACATTTTACAGAAGGGCAAATTCCCAGCATCCACTCCTACTTTGTCCAGTGAATTGTTGATTGAGACTAAGGGTCCATGGACACTAAGATTAATTAGTAATAAAAGTAGTTTGCATAAAGAATCATATTTTCCTATATTATCTCGTGGGGTAGCAAGGCACAGTGGTTAGAGAGGCAATTTGAAAGCCAAGTGGTCCTCTAACACATCTGGTCTCTGTGACCCTGGGCAAGTTTCTGAACCACTCAATGTTCTAGGCAACTCTCCAAGACTACAGGTTGTAGAAAGCCATTGTCATTGGTTGGTAGAGAGAGTTTCATCATTTGCTAGTTCCCTATGCCAATGAAATCACAAGTATAGACTCACATCTGCTGTTTCATGATTTACATTCCCCACCTCATGGGAGTATTGTAGAAATAGTGCTTTATAAGCCATAGAGTACTGTATAAATGTCAGCTACTAAGCTTATTTGATCCCCATGATAAGCTCTCCAGTTCAAAGTATTACTATTTCCATTCTGCAGATAAGAAAACTGAGGTTCAGAAAAGGGAAATATCTACCCAAGGTTACACAACTAATACTTGAGAGAGTCCAATTTGAACCCAAACTTTCTAACTTCAAGTCCAAGCTACTTCTCACTACACCATTGGGCCTCTGAGCAAAATTTGTGAGAATTACAGAACTCTGTATCTCAGCCCATAGTTACTTAAAGTAACCTAGGACTCATTACATGACATATTAGTGTCATTGTGAATAAAACATCAGTTAAGACACTTTCTATATATGTACATGGAGAATTCATCTTCAAAATAGCCAGTAATAGTCTATAGAATCTATTAATCCATGAAGTGAATCTGTCCAGGGAATTCTCAAAAGCCTATTCTAATGGAGTAAGCTGTACCACCAAGTAAAGCTTAGAATAGACAGAGATTGATCTAGAATAGATTTCATTTGTAACTCAGCATTATTAGTATCACAGAATCTTAGATTTAGATAGGACTAGCCATTTGATTTCCTAATCTGAACAGGAATCCTCTGCCATTCTCTGCTAAAATACTTCTAGTGATGAGGAACTCATTCCCTTACAAAGTAGCCCAATCTATTATTTGACAGCTTTTGTTGTTAGCAGGATTTTCCTCATATGGAACCAAGTTGCCCACCTGTAACTTTTAGTTCTCATTCTGTCCTCTGAAGTCACATGAAATATATTAGAATTGAGCTCTTTATTCCAGATGTGGTCTGACCAGGTCACTGAACAGTATACGGTAGAATTATGACCACCCTTTTCCTAGATCAGGGGCAGGTTCTCCACCCTTTGGAGCTTTTTAGCACTCACAATATACTGTTATTCATGTTAAGTTCACAGTCAAACCTTTCTTAATAATAACAGATTGTTAAGGTCTTCCCAGCCTTTACTTGTTGATTGGTGATTCAAATTATTTATTTATTCATTTCTAGATTAAACTTCATCTGGTCTATTTCAATCTTGTAGAATTCTGGTCCTGCTATCCTCTGTATTAGCTTTCCTGTCCAGCTTTGTGTTAATTTCACATATGATGTTGATACTTTCTATGTCCTTCCAGTCACTTATGATGGTTAATTTTGAAAGGTTGAAATGTGTTCACAATTTTAAACCATCTGTACTATAGCATATACCATTGGAGTGGACTTTTGACATTCCCCTGTACAGATCTACCTCATGAATTAGCAGATTTTATAATTATTGGCTATTTTGAAGATGTAAGAAGTTCCAATGTACATATGGAATGTGATGTTTTATTCACACTGACCCTGATAATATTCCTAAGTTGTCAAATCACTTCAGTCATTCATTCAACAGGGCTTTACTCAGTATCCAGTATGGATAGGACACTGTACTAGACACTTAGAGAAGGTCATGAATCACAGTCCCAGACCTATGTATTTTATACTTTATTAGGAAGCATTTCCACATCCTTACTACTACTCCTGACAACCTAGGGCAGGTAGGCACTTTCTTAACTCTTGATGGATTGATTCTCAGGCATCTGTTACAGTACACTTACCTGTTTGTCTACATCTCTGATCACTCCTCTGATGACTTTTCCCTGCTTTTTTTTCCTTTACCCTCCCCTGAAGCACAGGCATTTCTCAAGTTTCTGTCCTTGGCCCTCTCCCCTTTTCTCTCTGTGATCATTCTCTCCATTACGTCATCTTCTTTCAGGGCTTTATCTGTCAACTCTACTTGGATGAGTCCCAAACTCCATGTCTAACCCTGACTTTTTCCTCCTTTATACTTGTGTCTGATGGCACATCTCATCTTGAATGCCCTTCCATCATTTAAAACACAACATGCCCCAAACTGAACTCATTGCCTTATGCTGCACTCCCTCCTTGCATTCATCCCCCACCTCTAGTTGCCCTCCTCAACTGCTCCATTCTTGTCAGCAGTGCCATCGTCCTGGTCTCATAGGCTTAGAGTCACTTTGACATCTCTTTCTCCTTCTTCTCATATCCAATCTGTCACTAAATTCTATTGCTTCATCCTTCAAAATGCCTCTTAGATTTAACCCTTTTTTATTCCCATTGGTACTGTCTCATTCCAGATCCTTTTTACCTCTTGTATCCCCTGCACTCAGCACAATGCCGGGCTCCTTAGATAGAAGACTTCTCTGCCTTTGACTCAAAGCAGCATTCTCAGGTCTATCCTACATAGCTTCAACAAACTGATCTTCAGAAAAAATAAAGTACTAATGTATCCTGTTGACCCCCTGCACAATGATTGTAATGATTAATCTAACAATATTGCTACCTCACATTTGTGTAGCACTTACATTTTTCAAAGACCTTTCATATATTTTTATCTATGAGCTAACCAGAGAAAATATGATCATCCCACTATTATAGATGAGGAAAGTGATATTGAGAGGTTAGACATTTACCACGTCATTTCATTTCACTCCTTCTTTTAGTTTTCTCTCCTACTGAACTAGAATACCAAGGCCCTTCTAGCTCTAAATCTGCAATCTTTGGACACCCAGATCTGTGCACTTTGCTCACTATAACACACTACTCTCTATGTTTCAAGACTTTCTATATTAAGGCAGTTCTATAACAGGACTGCCAGGTAGTACAGTGGATAGAGTGCCAGGCCTGGAGTAAGGAGGACTCATCTTCCTGAGTTCAAATTTGGCCTCAGACACTTACTAGCTGAGTGACCCTGGGCAGGTCACTTAACCCTGTTTGCCTCAGTTTCCTTCTCTGTAAAATAAGCTGGAGAAAGAAATAGCAAAACCACTCCTGTGTCTTTGCCAAGAAAAACCCAAGTGGGGTCATGAAGAGTCGTGACAAATGACTGAACAACAAAATACTAAGATATTATATTTTGAGTGAGATCATTAAGAAGTCCCAACCTCTTACACTTGTGGTTAGCCAAGAGAATCAAAGCTTCTGCTCTCTGGCCTGATTTCATTGCCCCAGGATCATTTACCTTCTTTAAGTTGTAGTGGGAAAATTCCTTCTCAGTAGCCTAAAGAGAAAACTTTCTTCTCTGACCAGTCCTCCCAGGTTCCAGTCTCTGTTCCACTCCTCAGTCCTCTTCCCTAATGCTCACTCTAGGGGCATTTCTGGCACAGTAAGAAAATTGGGTAGTTGGAGAGGAAGAGTGGTCCCCATAAGATTCCAAATGCGGGATTGACTGCTCCATCACCCTCACTGACACCCAGAGGAGAAGTGAAAAACACAAAGAAAAGAGGAGCCTTAAACCACTTCAGCAGATGTTCACTGAAAACACCTTAATATGATTCCCAGAGGCCCAGGCTCAGATCCCTTCACTGTACAACAAAGACTTGAGCCAAAGGGGTATTTGAATATCAGTTAGCCATAAATTCCCTAGATGTCCCCTCTACCTCTGTCCTCTAGATAGAGTAGACATTTTTATCCAAGGTTATGTTAAATTATCTTGGCAACAGACATCATGTTGATGATACTCAGTTGGAATCAAGAAGATCTGAGTTACATTTGACCTTAGACACTTACTTGCTATGTGACCTTAAGCAAGTCACTTAAACTCTGTCTGCCTCATTTACCTCAACTGTAAAATGAACATAATAATAGCACATACCTTACAGGGCTGTTGTAAGAATCAGGTGAGATAATATTTATAAAGCATTGAACACAGCGCGTGGCACATAGTAGCTGCTTAATAAATGTTTATTTCCCCCTTCCACCATCATCAACCCAAACATCATTCCCTTCACCAGTATCAATTACAACCATTCCCCAAACCTTCCCCATACCAAACTATACATGAAGCTTAGGCTTCCTGTTATCTCTCCCCAGTGACTGATCTTTCTTGACCCAGATAAGAATCCCATGAAAGAATGCTGGACATTACTGGTTTGGGTGCTCCCTTCCATCTGGACTCCAAGACACTAGGACCTGTTTCCACCATCCCCAACTGCCTATTTTATTGTATTTCTCCTCCACAAAACTGGAATGCTTTACTTTTCTCTCTGCAGACTCTATGTTCTGAGTTGTAGGGCTCAGCCTCCTTTTATTATATCATAGAATCCCAAAACTCAAACTTCATTAAGACACTAGCCATCCTTGCTTGACGTTGAGAAAGAATGTGGCACTGTATTCTAGCACCAACATAACATAGTGAGAAAAGTCCTAAAGTGGGACCAGTAGACTACTACTTCAAAACAGCAACTCTTCATTATAAGCCAGGGCAACTTTCTACAATTCTCTAGTCCTCAGTTTCTTCATCTGTGAAAGGAGGAAAGTGGGAACTGGTGACCTCGAAGAGCCTTTGTACCTCTTCATTCTTGCATGGAAAGGATGTCATCTGTCAGTTAACAGGATATGGTCTCATTCTTTTCTTGACATAATGCTTTGTGTACATATCTGAATCATATGATTTACCTCATTGTTGATATTTAGTGACAACATTAATTATACCTGAACCAAAAAGGCATTGTTACTTTTAGGCTTGGCCAAAAGATTGCAAATTAGAGCCTGTAGGTAGGTATCAGATACATTCTTGAAAAATTGTATTAGGTCTTGGTGAAACATGAGAATGGAATTGAATTGAATATCATCAACTCGATGTCTGTTGTCAAGATAATTTAGCATAACCTCAAATAAAAATGTCACTTGTCTTCAGTGTCATCTTCAGACCTCTCAATTTTAGTCCTACCAGGAAAGAGGACTAAGATTAAAATAAGCCTCTTCCTTCTGTTGTCAGACAGCAAGTGGTTTGGAGGCATTTGGATGCTCTGTGAATGTAAAAATTTCCAACAGAGCATAATAATGGGTCATGTGTGGTTCACAAGTTCATTCATTCTACTGAAATTGCTCATGAAAATCTGTCTGTTCTTTTTGCCCTGCTGAAATTGGATGCTGTTGGAGTATTCCATTTTGGATCTGGTGTAAATGAAAAAAGAAATGATAAATGGTGACGTGTAGCCTAATAGTCACTACTAAGGGTTTCTGGATTACTTGTTCCCAACAGCACACTTGCTGTGTAAGATGGATGATGGAATTGCCAGAAGCTTTTTTCAAACTGACTTGTTTAAACATTCACAACAATGGCCAACAGCTTCCTTCAACCTTCCTGTCTGGATTCTCTGAAGAAGATTTGCTAAGAGTTTTGGAGTTTTAAAGGTGAAGCTCGAACCAGACTAAGTTGGAATTCTGGTTTTCTTTTCCTTTTAAAATGGGCTTGAAAATTATAATTGTTATCAGACTGTCCCTGGATTTCTAAGGGACCCCACTCAGACTGGCTTTATGAAATGTAGACCAATGTGATCTTTTGTTGTGTTACTGAATGTTGATTTCACCCAAAGCCTTTATTTAGGGAAACAGTGGTGAGTTGGATGAGAACCTTCTTCTCTTATCCTTTCCGCAGGCTTGCTGATTGGGTCTGGCTGTGCTCTCTATCCTCTGGGCTGGGACAGTGAAGAAGTCCGGCAGACCTGTGGTTATATTTCTGATCAGTTTGACCTGGGTAAGAACTTTCCCTTGATTTTATACTTTTATTTTTAAAGTGTTACTAATGCCTCTTCTCTTTACATCAATCATTTTCCAATATGTACCCCTCCTACTACTGAACCCTTTTTGTAACAAAGAAAAACAATTAAACAAAACCAACACGGTAAATTATGTCCAATAGCAAATCCAACATTCCATAACCCCCACTTCTCTATAAGAGGAAGGAGATGCATTTCTTTCTTAAAAATTAATTCGTTTTACAGGTCTTTATTATCTTTCTTTCCCATTCTCCTCCCAAACAATTTTTAAAATGGAAAAAGAAAACACTTAACAACAAATGTGTATAATCCAGCAAACAAGTTCTCACATTGGCTACATTGAAAAGTATATAGCATTCTTCATTTTAAGCCTATTATCTCTCTGGAAGGAAGTGGATGGCATAATTCATTTTTAGTCTACTGGACTTGTGGTCTATCATTGAATTGATCGGACTTCTAAAATCTTCAAAAGTTGTTTTTCTTTATAACTTTGTGGTCTTTGTATAAATCCTTCTAGTTCTGCTGAATTCGCTCTGCTTCAGTTCACAGAAGTCTTCCCTATTTCCTCTGAAACTGTCAATTTCATCATTTCTTCCAGAACAATAATATTCTATTATATTGAAATACTGTAGTTTGTTTAGCCATTCACCAGTAGGTGGATAACCCTTCAAGTTTTTATTTTTCTACCATTACAAAACAATAAAATGCCATATTTTTATATTAAAATCTTTTTATGTTTTTTTCCAAATTTTTTATATTTTTTAGTTTGTTCAGTCGTTCATCATTCAATGGATACCATCATTGTTTCCAACTTTTTGTTACCATTAAAATGCTGCTATGGAGATTTCAGGGTATATGAGACATTTCTTTTTATCTTTGACCTACTTGGGGGGTACATAAGCCCAATTTGGGGGGTTACTCAGTCAAAAGGTATGAAGAGTTTTGTGATTTTTCTTACATAATTCCAAATAGTTTCTCAGAACAGATGGACCAGGCTACAATTCCACCAACAAAGTATTTCCTGTTTTTCCATAGCTCCTCTCAAAGTAATGCTGTTTTTTGTCCTCTTTGCCAATCAGTGGGTTTGAGGTGAAAATTCAGAGTTGCTTTAGTTTGCATTTCTTTGTATAGCCCTTATAGAAAAGGATTGTTTTGAAGAGGTGAATGAAGGAAAAGGAACAAGTGAAAATGACATATAACAACTGTGTATCACCAAATCAACAAATTCATTGTTGAGCAAGCATTTTTTTATGCATTCAGTGCAGGTATGTGGTTCTATCTCCCTCCAAAACATCTTATGATCTACTTTGAGAGATGGAATAAAAAGATAAGGAACAACGACAGTATAAGATTACATGGTATAAATTCCACATAAGTCCTTAGAAATATTATTCATCTTCATTTTGGGTTGGTATTAGGAAAGGCTTCTTGGGGGTGACTCTTAAACTTAAAGTGTGGGAAATAATTTGACTAAAGAAGGAAGAAGGGCATTCTGGCTATGGGAAACAACATGGACAGTGGCAAAAAGGCTGGCATGAACAATACTTATGCAGGGGGACAGTCTAGAAACCATCTTCGCTGGAGTAGAAAAGAATAGAGAGGCCTCCTGAGAGATGGAGCTAGATAATTAAAGTGGGGCCACTTAAAACCTTGATATCTCAGGGATTGGTCTTTGTAAAGTGAAATGAGATCTTAAAATGTATTTCATTAATGACACTGAGATATGTGGCAAACATTACTTTCCCTTTGCTTTATGGCTGGACTGATTGAGGGTTTCTAATATTCCATGTGTAGCTTGTCCATGTGTGAGTTTTTAATGTTTTTGTCTCTATCTAAAGGTAAATACATCCTTAAGAAAAATGTTTCTGTTATCTTACATTTCCTCTGTAAAACTTTTTCTGTAAAGGATACATATCTATACCTATGGATATGTATCCCATAGATATAGATTTTCCTATAAAGAATAAGTGCATACAAATTATATATGTGTGGGTATCTTTAATAAACTGGTACTAAGGGAAGGACAATGTATAAAATCATATTAATGTAAGTGAAAGCAACACTAAAAACCAACCAAACTGTGATTAATTATAGCTACCAAAGTAGAAGAATAGTCAATGAAATTCACATCCCTCCACCAGAGCTATGAATTGGGCCAACCATTCTGGAAAGATACTTGGAACTATCACAGAAAAGTGTATGTTGCATGTATACACACACACATAGATAAATAGATATGTTTGTATGTGTATTGTGGATATATGATTATGTCTATACATAGATATACATTCACACACACGCACACACACACATATATATATACATATATATATATATATGCATTCATACACATATATGCATTACTTGAGTATACTTACTTATACTGGATCTGTGATTTCCACTCTACAGACACTCCCTTCACCTATACAGATCTACACCTGCTCTGCAGCTTAAAATAGTTTTAGAGAGTTGCCTGGAGCATTGAGAGGTTAGGTGACTTGGTCAGGGTCACACAACCAATAGGAGTCCAAGGTGGGGTTTGAAATCAGGTCATCCTGATTCCAAGCGTATGCACTATATCAACTGACTCTTGCTACACAAATCTAAGGAAACTAAAACAGAGAAATAAAGTGATTTTTTCAGAATCATTCATGCTTAGGCTTTGTGAATTTGAGGTTAGAACTCAATGTTCTTTGTTTAGAGCTCCAATTTGGCTGCCTTGAAAGTGGTTCTGTGCCAGCCACAGAGCAGGGGATCTGCCAACCTACAAGGTGCATGTGTGGGAAGTACAAATTCCCTGCATTCCTTTCCTGCCTCCTTGACCTCAAGCCTTTTGTGAATCTGGATCACCCTGTTCATGGGGACACAGGCCTGCTTCAAAACTAGCTGACTGTCTTTCAGGTCCGTAAACCATGTGTGGAGGTTATATTTTTGGGCAGAGATGAATCCTTCCTTTTCTGAAGTTTGCAGTTTTCTTGGCTGTCTTCTGCAAGTCTTAACATGCTCAGAATTCTTTTCTTGATGGTCTGTTGTTATCGAGTATAGCCATATTAATTAGCAGATTATAATGAAACCCAAATCTTGCTGTTGCAATTTTCACTTTGACTTTTTTTTAGTGTGTTGACACTGAATTTTAATTTATGGTTTGATATTTTAGGATGTAGAATTAAAACTCTGAAAAATCCATTCTCCTTGCCTGAGTAAAATAAAAACCACAGAATTTTAGAATCTTACCATTGACAGGGACCCCAGTGGTCATCTGGTTCAACCTTTGGAAGAGTGAAATGTCGCTCTGTAACACCCTCAACATCCAGCCTCCATTGGAAGACCTCCAGGTTGAGGCACTGACCATCCTCTGAGGCAGCACTGTCCATTTTGAACAATTCCCACCTTGTCACTTTTTAAGATCTCATTTTTTGTTGTTGCTAATGATCATTGTTTGATATTTCACATAGTTTGGGCAGTAAAAAAAAACTACCTAGCTTCATGTTTTCTTGTTTTAATGAACTCCAAGTTCCCTAAATAGCTCCCTTTGAGCTCCTAAAGTCCCGTTTCTATAGACTTTTCACAATGTCTGTCTACTTCTTCTGACTGTGTATATCCCCTGGATATATCCCATCTCCTAATTAGTGTATATTCAAGGCCAAAAAGGGAAATTCTAAAGGGATTTAGGACCCAGAAATGTCCTAATACAAATCCCATTTAGCTACATGTTTCTTTGGATTTCTTCTTTTGTTTTTTGTCTCTAAACACTGGTTCATTTTCTTGTTCATCCTGTGCATAGTAGAATGAGAACCCAACCAAGAGTCAGAAGGCCTAGGTTGTGTACCTAGTTTACCATTAATCAGAATTGTAACCAGGGGTCAATCACTTCACTTGCCTCAACCTCAATTTTCCCACCTGTAAAATGTAAGTCATATGAAATGATCCTTTCCAGCTCTACAGTTTTCATGTGTCTGTAAATTTACAGATTCATTTCAGGAAAATCAAAAGCAGTAGTGCTAGGCTATAGAATCCTATAGACTGAAAAGTGTCAGATTAAATTTATGAGCTAAAGATATGGCATGCTGTCATCTTTTCAGTAGCCTATTGATGAGGCTTTGCTGCTAGGTTCTACCTTTGTGACTATCCCCCATTCCTTAGAAAAGTCACTCACTACTCCTTCCCATTTCAAGAGTCACTGCATGGTCACCATATTTCTCTCCTGACATAGAAAAATATGAATATATCTTCTTTCACCACTCCAATTCCCCTTCACCCCATACCAGGATGGTTAACTTGGCACACCACTTTTGAAAGGTTGTCAAACTTTGAACAAAAACTTATAAAAGTTTTAGCTCTTCTGTTTGATCAAGGGAGGGATAAACATTTATTAAGCACCTACTATGTGCCAGGTACCATGCTAATTGCTTCATATATATTATTACATTTTATTCTCACAACAATCTTGTGAGTTTTAAGTGCAATTTTGATTCTCATTTTACATTCAGGAAGCTGAAGCAAACAGAGGTTAAGTGACTTTCCCTGGGTCATACAGCTAAGAAGTATCCGAGGCAGAATTTGAACTCTGGTTTTCCTAACTCCTGTCCCAGTCCTCTCTGTCTACTGTGCTCCTTCCTGAAGGTCACATTTTACAGGGAAAATATCAATTGTCTGGAGTCTGTTGACTATTTTAACACACGTTTTGTGCCCCAAGTGTCAATAAAAGCAGAGAGGAGAGCATCATAGAAAGCTGGTCTTAGAGTCAGGAAGACTTGGATTCAAGTCCTGTTTTTTTACACAGGCTATTTTGTGACTCTAACTAAGACTCTTAACCCTTTAGTGCTCCATGCAACTTCTTAAGACTATAAATTATCAGAGCTGACAATCTCTGCTGTCAGGAGATTCCACATCAAAGCTCTTTATGTTGAAGAGTTCATTGATCTGGATCTGCAAAAAAAAAAATCACTTTAAGTATAGAGTGATGCCTCTGTTAAGTCGTGAATATGGCATTCAGTGACATAGGCCTAGAAATAGGAATACAAGAAAAGGAGAAAATGAGTAGAAAAAGAGGAAAAGTACATTACAAGGAAGCAGAGAAAGAAAGTAATCATAAATGGAAGTGTTAGCCATAGTATCTTTAGGTGCCACTCACATGTTTTCATACCAGATGTTGCATGACCTTTTTCTAAGTGGTTTTATCTACCGATTTCATTAGAACTTGTGCATTTGTCTCCAAAAACCACTCTCTTCCCACTCCATCTAGTCCATCCACTGTAGCCTATCCCCTACTCAGCTGTTAAATTGATCTTAGAACATAAGTCTAACTATGACTTTCCTCTATTCAATCAACTCCAGTGATTCCCCATGGCCTCCAGTATCAAATATAAACCCTTTGTAGCTTTTAAAGCCCTCCATAACCTGTCCCGCTGCTTTCTCAATGTTCTTATATCTTTCAGCCCACCCACCCATGTACTTTCTGATCCAGTGACAACTGGCCATCTTATTATTCTTTGCTATAGATACATCCAACTCAAGCATTTCCAATTACTCTCCCCCATACCTGGAACTGTCACCCTCCTCCTGGCTTCCCTAGATTCCTTCAAAACTTCCACCTTCTACAAGAAGTCTTTCCCAATCCTTCTTAATGCTAGTGCCCTCCCTCTGCTGATTTCCCCAGTTTACTCTGTGTATAGCTTGTTTGTATATATATTTTTTTGCATGAGAGCAGACTTTTGCTTTTCTTTGCATCTCCAATGCTTAGTACAGTGCTCTGCCATGCCCATCAAGAACCTCGCTAGACCCCCTCCCCCAATCACCCCAGATGACTTGGCCAACCCTAGATCCCTCCCACAGCCTTTCTGCCCGTAAGATCCATCTTGGATCCATGAAAATGCTCAGATTGCTTAAGAGTCAGACCAATATGGCAGATTTTTAATAAACTTTGTTTGCCTTTGGTTGAAAGAAGGCTGGGGTCGAATTCTTTCAGGTATGACCCACTTGTGGCTATTTTGGCGTTCCAGCACCCCTAAACCCCAGCAGGTCCTTAGGAATTGTCTTGTCTTGATCAGAATAGCTAAGTCTTTCAAGGTTGATCATCCTGATAATATTGTTACTGCATACATTATTCTCCTGGTTCTGCACTTGCATGAGCTTATATAAGTCTTTCCAGGTTTTTCTAAAAATCATCCTGATTATCATTTCTTACAGCACAATTGTTCAATTGTAGTGTTCAATTGCAATCATATACTATAACTTTTTCAGCCATTCTGCAGTTGATGGGCATCCCCTTGGTTTTTATTTGCTACCCTAAAAAGAGCTGCTGTAAATTTTTGTATTGAATTAAGTCCTTTTCCATTTTCTTTGATCTCTTTGATACACAGACCTAGTAGTGGTATTGCTGGGTCAAAGAGTATGCACAGTTTTATAGCCTTTTGGGTATAGCTTCAAATTGTTCTCTAGAATGATTGAACTAATTCACAACTCCATGAGCAGTGCATTAGTATTCCAATTTTTCCACTCAGTGCCAGATTGAATTGCGGTTTTGAGTAAAAATAATTTTCTTACATGCCATCACAAATGCATAGGATTGGCTGTGACAGTCCCATCCAATACAACACAACTGGAGCTTTTTCTTCAAAGTTTCTTATATAGAAAACTCTGCTAGTTGATGGTCCAAAGTGGCCCAGTTTTCTATTGTCCTCCTAAGTGTGTTATGAGAATCAGCTTTTAAAAGCTTCCTTACTTAAGGTAGGAATATATTGATTCTACTGCATTTAATATAGTTTACAACATGATTTTCTAAGGCTGTTGGTTGACCATGGCATACTAATTTCATGAATATATATCAGGCTTTTTTAGAGCCACAGCTTTGAGCTGTCTTTTGCAAAAATAAAAATAATAAAATTTAAATTAAAAAAAATTTTAAACCAGATGGTATATATTACATCATTTATTCTCTCCCTGTTCCTGTGAAGAACTTATCTGACAGGAAAATGATCCACACTTTACAGTTGGGAAAACTGTGGCCTGTGGAGGTTAAGCAGCAAATAGCTAAGTTCACACATTCTTGAGAACAAAGATCTCAGCTGTTCTTGTGCCCCCCATTACATTGCTTTCCCTACCCAGTACAGCTGAGTAGTACACTGAGTTATATGTAAAAATTAACATTAACTCAGTTTTATATACAGACAGCTTATGAGAGGGAGATTTAAGTGGTTTAAGGTCACAGTCTAAGGTTAAAACAGACCATTCAGTGCCAAAATAATATTTCGAGTTTAAATATTGGTGTATTTTCAGTGTCCCTTCATTCAGCTTTGCTAGTGGTCATTTGCCTAGGGCTACTCATGACTCATTTTGCTACATCAACCCTATGAAATATATTGGCTTTGTTGGTCTTTTTGCCAGGATCAGAGGGAGGGGAGTCAGGCAAAACTCTTGGTGTACCAGTCATTTCTTTTAATTTTAAGTATGCAAAGCAGTTTTATTTTTAAAAAATTATTTTTCATTCTGAATATCACACATACCAAATGAAATGGTTACATTATATGAAAACATTGTACATGAAACTAGATCTCAATTACATATAGCTTAATTTTCTTTTAAAAGTGTTCTTAATATGTTCATTTCTAAGCTACCCTACTTGTCTGTGATTCTTTTTGACCTCCCTTCATTAAGAAAAAAAAATACTTCAATTCCTATAAGTCTTCAAAAGTTATTCTGAAACCATTCCTTTTGTCATTTCCAGTAGTGAAATAATATTCCAATAAATTCATATGCCATAATTGTTTAGTCATCATCCAAATGGTAGATGCTCTCTTTAGTTTCTAGCTTTCTAATAACATAAAAGAGCTGCTATTTAATACATATAGGCCCTTTTTTCTCTTTCATTGATCTCTTTGGAAGAGAGGCCAGAGTATCATTGGATCATATGATGTGTACTGTTAAATGATTTGGGTGGGGCCTAGTTCCCAAATTGCTTTGACCATTTCATAATCTACCACCAACGTATTAGCGTGTCTGTTTTACTGCAGTCTCTCCAACAATGATCATTTCCCTTTCTTCATCATCCTTGGTAGTCAGATGGGTATGAGGGTTGTTTTCATTTGAATTTCTTTTAGTAATTTGGAACTTTTCTTCTTACAATTCTTGATTGGTTGGATTTTTTTCCCTTGAAAATTTCTTTTGCATAGTAATTGACCTTTTATCGTTGGGATAATGACTCATATACTTAGAAATTTGAATAAATTTTGTATGTATGTTGGATATGGGGTCTTTATCAGAGAAATTTGTACAGTCGTTTAAAATAAAGTATTGTCAGTTGTCAATGATCTATGATTTCCTTAGTGTGGAGAATCATTTTATCAGTAAAGTTCATCTTGGGGATTTTTCTGAGAATCAGAAAGGCTAAGTGACTTACATGTTCCAGGTGAGATAAACCCTATTTTTATTTCTTTTTTGTTAAAAGTAGGTAGCATTTATATAGCAATTTAAAGGTTCACAGAGATCGTTGCCCGTGTTATCCTAGATAATCCTCATAACAACTCTTTGAAATCATGATTATTTTTATTCCCATTTTAAAGATGAGGATATGGAAGCTGAGAGACATTACATGACTTGCTTGAGTAAGTATAGGAGGTAGATTTGAACTTACAACTTCTTTACTCCAAGTCTAGCATTCTTTCTATGGCACCTCTCTGTTTTAAATAACTAGTGATAATTTGCACATTTCTTTTTTACTGGTCACAAATGGTAAATTGGATTTGCCCCAAAGCATGGGGTCTTATCTCCAGCAGATAATCTGTTTCATTTAATATCTGCCTCACAGTTATTTATAACCCTCATCACTTTCCTCCACTGAACACCGTTTTTCTCATTATATACTTATGATCAAAAATAGTGTTTCAATTAATTTGTCTCACCAATTCTACAGACAAATTTGAGTAATTATTGCTTTCATTTTTGCTATTTAATTTGATTAAGATGAAGCCATGCCTTCTGTGCTTAGATTTCTCAAGAAGTACTCCATAAACTTCTTGAAAAAAAAGAATAGTTTTAGATTTTGAAGGAAACTGAGTAGTGCAATGCCTTTCCCCATATGAAATTCCTTCTGCTACATCCCTACTAATTTGTTTTCTAGCCTGTATTGTAGTATTCTAAGACCAGGAGCCTATTGCTGTAAGATACCATCCTTTCTATTGTTCAATTGTACTTTCTTGATAGTGGGTTATTTTACGCTGTAGTTGGATGAGCTACTCATGCTTCATTTGTCCAGCTGTCAAGTGTAAATGACCTTTTAACTTCCCCGTTTTCTTCCTCTAACACCTCAAGCACCTAATCTTCCTAGCTAACTAGTGGGTGGCATGAAAGAAGCAGGGGGGACAACAAGGGCTTCGGTATCTCCGTGCAAGGATGGAGCTGAGCTCATCGTTGCAGTTCCACAAGAGAAATTGGCGCAGACAGTTCTCATGCAGAATCAATAATTGCACTGCTTAGCACAATGTCTGGCATACAGTAGATACTTAATAAATGTTTATTGATTGATTTATAATGAGAAGGAAATGGGGACTAGGGACTAGTTTTATGAAGGGGACCCTCAAGCCCTGATGATCTGCCCTCTTGATGGGTCACTTTATTTCCTTGAGTAACAGTTGGTGGCCACTAGTGATGTCTTATTTGAGAGGAAAGAAAGATGTACTTATCAAGTGACCCCTATGTGCTTCATACTCTGCACTAAGAGCTTTGCAAGTATTATATTCATTTGGTACAACAACCCTGGGGTGTCAGTGCTCTTATTATTCCCATTTCACTATCAAGGACACTGATGCAGACAGAGGTTAAATGACTTGTCCACAATCGCAATAGTTGGATGTTTCAGTAGTAGGACTGGAAGTCAAGTCTTCCTTATTCCAAGGCAGGCTCTCTATCCTCTAGACCCATACAAAATATATAGAGTGAACACAGAGTCATTTCAGGGCTCAAAAGCATTAATATCTCCCCAGAAGACTAGAAAGTCTTCTTATAGGAGTTAATATTTAAACTGTAGCCTGAAAAGACCCAGGGATTCCATGCAATGGAGATGAAAGAGAGCATGGCAAGCCTGGAACATCAAACAAGCCATTTTATTTTGAAATATCCATGGCTCCCTATTTCATCTAGGATCAGATATAAAATGATCTATTTAGTATTCAAAGAAATTCACTACCTAGCCCTTTCTTAATAACCTTTCCATTCTTCTTACATCTTATTCCCTACCATGTATTCTTCAATTCAGTGATATGGGCATCCCAACTGTTCCAAGAGCAAGACACTCCATCTCTCAGCTCCAGGCATTTTCTCTGTCTGTCTCCCATGCCTGGAACACTCTCCCTCCTCTGCTCTGCCTTCTGAGCTCTTTGACTTCCTTTAAGTTTCAACCAAAATCCCATTTTTTATTGGACACATCAAAACCAACAAATAATGCTGGTAAATAACAATAGAAACCAAGCTATCTAGGGGAAAGTAGATTCTAATATGAAGGATGAGTGAATGACAGCTCCTGATCGAAGGAACCTGAGGTCTGCATCTAACTGTATCCTTTGGATAGAATGGCCAAAAGGCCTACTCCTACTGTCTTGGTGTGTAACATCAGAGAAAACGTGACTTAGCAAAAAGAAAAATGTTGAGCAGCTCATAAGGCGATAAGACCAAACTGAAAACAAGAGCTCTGATCACTGCATGAACAACTGTCCAATGGACTGGTGATCACCTTGTCCTCTCAGACAAAGAGAGAAGAGCAGGAATCTAACAGAAAAGCAGTATTTTCTATATTGAAAAATCATGAATATGTTTAATAATGAGAATGGGGATGAGAATAATAAGAATTCACTTGTATAGAGTACTTTCAGGTTTAAATATAAGTATTACAAGCTTGGAATCATGATTCCATTTCCATTATATATCACACTGATTCTCAATAGAATTGATTGAGTAGGTCTGTACTATTGGGCTGTATTAATAGTACAACTTAAAACTTTCAACTTTTCTGTGTAAATCTCAAGTTCAGTTTTAGATGAAAAGTATTCCATTCTCTGTAATCATAGAGAATATAATATCCACCAGCCTGAACACATCACTGCAGAGGTACCGGAGAGGTAAGCTTCCAACTATATATTTTTGACCTCTGACAAGAAAGTTGCCCAATTTACCCTGAGTGTACTTGGTCACAAATTGACCTGCTATATGGAAATTTTATGGCCTCAACTCCAGGAAATGCTAGTGAATTTTAGTAGTGGAAAGGAAATGAGTGCCTGAGTCACTTTAAAGATTCAAATACATGAACAAAATTTTTTTAATTATTTAGAGTTATTTCTTTCCTAATTTTTTCTTTATATAGGGTTTATTGGAAAACAGAACAGTCCTCACCAGGGAATGAAAACCTTTTAAACTCATCAGATGAAGGCAGCAGCAAAGGAGGGTGGGGTGCAACAGTTATTGACATTATTTTCTGTAGAAAGGGCAATTACCAAAGCTGTTGAAAATTGGACTTTCAGTACTATGACCAACCAGACTCCTGGGGCTTACTAGAATGGGCTGTCTGTTCTAGAGATAATCCTTTTCAAAGGTTACTTGTTTGATCGGGCTGTTCTACTTTTTTCCCCAGCAGCCTCTACTTGATTGCTTTGTCCTCTAGACACATTTAGATTACACTGTTAAGCATTTTAAGGATATTCAGCAAATCAAATTGATTGGTTAAAACTGATTATTATTTTGGCATGTAAAGTGCTCTTTGCTGTTTATTGAACTCTTCCATCCAGATGTTAGAAGCAGAGAATGAAAACATATCAATTTTTAATTTAACTTTGCTGAAATATTTGTAGGATGCTTCCAGATTTGGTCAGCTGAGGATTTCAGTAACATGGCAGAAACTAAAAGTTGTTAAGTGAAAATTATTACATTTACTCAGAGATTGAACATTTTTATTAAGAATTCTGGGACCCTAGAGGTGTTTTTGAGTAATGTGTGCTATCCAGAACTGAATGGATGTAGTCAGACCAGGACAGCGTACAGCAAAGCTGAAATAACCCTGTATTCTCTATACAACAGCCAAAGACTCTGTATTGTTTAGTAGCTTCAATCTTGTCCAACTCTTTGTGACCCCATTTGGAGTTTTCTTGGCAAAGGTACTGGAGTGGTTTGCCATTTCTTTCTATAGCTTACTTTACGGATGAGGAAACTGAGGCATACAAGGTTAAGTGACTTGCCCAGGGTCACTCAGCTAGTGTCTGAGACCAAAGTTGAACTCAGGTCTCCCTGACTCCAGGCCCAGCACAAAGATTCCTATAACATACCTTGTTATTAAATTTGCAGATCTTTTTCAGACAAATTATTAATTAGACAAATTACTCTTCCTTTCTGTCCTTGTGAAGTTGATTGTTTGAACCCGTATAAGGCTTTAAATTTATCTTCATTTTATTTCATCTTATTTTAGTTGGCACAATACCTTAACCTGTCAAGATCTTTTTGGATCCCGATTTGTTTATTAAGTATGTGTCATTTTTCAATAAATTTTGTTATCTATAAATTTAATAAATTTGATTGTTATTTTGGAACAATACAGAATCTGCATTTGAGCCTCATTTAACTAGAAAACATATTTGCACAACATGTGGTTATTTGAGTGAGAAGTTTATCAGAAACTGAGGACCTGCTTATTCAATATTTCTTCATTTGATGAACATTTTAGTGTCATCTATATCTAATTCAGTGTTCGAGGTTTGTAAGGAGATACAAAGAAAAATAAGACCTACTTCCTGCTATCTAAAAGCTTATAACCTAGTGGAGGAGATCAATTATATTCATAAATATAACTTAAAGCAAAATATGATAGGTACTTAAGAATAGTTTCCTTATCTGTAAAATGACAATAATAACATTTGCATTAAATACCACTACTAGGTCTAGATCCCAAAGAGATCATTAGAAAGGGAAAAGGACCTATAAATACAAAAATATTTATAGCAGCTCACTTTGTGGTGGCAAAGAATTAGAAACTGAGGGAATACCCATCAATTGGGGTGTGGATGAACAAGTTGTAGTATATGAATGTAATGGAATATTATTGTGCTATAAGAAATGATGAGCAGGCAGATTTTAGAAAAATCTGGAAACACTTACATGAACTGTGCAAAGTGAAGTGAGCAGAACTAGGCGAACATTGTACATAGTAACAGCAACTTTATGATGATCTGCTGTAATTGACTTAACTCTTCTCAGTAATACAATGAACCAAGTCAATTCTAGAAGACTCAAGATAGTCATCCACATCCAGAGAAAGAATTGCTGGAGTCTGAATGCAGATCAGAGCATACTATTTGCACTTTACTTTTTCTCATAGTTTTTTTTTTCCTTTTGTTCTATTTCTTCTTATACAACATGACTAATATGTAAATATGTTTTACATGATTGCACATATATAACATATCAAATTGTCTATCATCTTAGGGAAAAGGGAGGGAAGGGAAGAAGGGAAAAAATTTGAAACTCAAAATTTTATTTAAAAAGATGAATGTTAAAAATATTTATACATGTAATTGGAAAAATAATATTTAAAAGAAATTTTTAACAAAATAAAAAGAGCCCCTGCCATAGAGAGTACCCATATTGGGGAAGAAATTCCCTGAAGAATTGGAGTATAGAAAGATCATTGTGATAAAATTTTGTTGTTTAGTCAAAAAAATGCCATTTGCATCAACTACATTTGTAGGTAATTGTGAGTATCAAGAGAGTTAATACATTTAAAGTATTTTGCAAATCTTGTGGGATTAGGTCAAGATGAAAAGAAAAGCTCTAGTCATTGCATCAATCACTGTCCAATGGATAGCTGGTCATACTGTCCTTTAAGACATAAAATACACTCACATTCACAGAGAGACAGAGAGAACAGGCTTTTTGGCCATTCTACTCTCCCCAAAATTGACCCATTTATTAGGTGGCTTTGAAGAGGGAAAAGAAAAAAAAGTTGAACTAATTGTGCTCAAGTCTGTTCTAATATTTCCTGTGTGACCACAAGCGAATTAATCTTTAACTTCTTCTTTGTAAAATAAGTGTAACAATTGCAATTTACACTTCACAGGCTTGCAATGGGGAGAGTGCTATATAAATGTGAATTATTTTCCTTCTCTTCTTCCATCTCCTCCTTAAGTCTTCCATCTTCTTCGTCACCCTCTACTAGGGCCATATTCTGACCTTGAAACATCCTTTAGAGTTTAAAATAGTTACCCTTAGGAACATTGCTCACTGATAGTGCTGGGAGATTTACTTATATGAACTTAAAAGAATCACATTTGCACTTTTTTTTTTTTACTAGAGTTCTCCAATCACATAGGAATACAGTTTTGCACAAGTGTCCTCCAACATACTATTAGAGGATTCAGAAGTCCTTTCAGTGATTCAGCATGTTGGTCAGTGACCCAATTGTAGTTTTCTTTACCTAGGAACACATTAGAAGGTAGGTCATTAAGATAAGTACATAACAAGCAACCATTTCTTCGTGCCAATTCTGTTGATACTGGGTAATGATCCCGAAAATGTATTTGGAATGAAACCAAACAGGGAGTCAAAGCGTCAAGGGGCCAGTCTGATGTTTAGTACCTGTCTGATGGAATCCTGACACCAAAGCTGCTGAATGTACAGTAACACCTCATTTAGCCTGCTCCACGGGGGAATAAGCTATTCCACATGAGCGGATTATACGGATAACTGAAAAAAAGAAAAAAAAAGATTAACCATTTTTGGTGAAAATCTACTAAAATGTCTGACATACTTTCTTTTTTTGTAGAAAAATATAACTTATTTTATTTTTAATTTATGGAATAAAATAAGCATTTCTATAATTTAGTATAACAAAAAAGACGATTCCACATGAAACTACAAATCTGTTATGAACAACTTGCTATTCCTTTTAAATATATAATAAAGTTATCATGTAATTTTTTTCTTTTTTTCCTTCCTTCCCTCTACTTGCCCTAGAGATGGCTACCATTACACACAAATATATGTATAGACATAGATATATGGACAGGGGTCAATGCAATGACCAGAGCTCTTCTTTTTAGCCCTGTCTTATCATATAAGATTTGCAAAACACTTTAAATACATTAGCTATCTTGATACTCACAATTGCCTACAAAGGTAGTTAATGCAAATGTCATTTTTTGACTGAATAAAAGAATTTTAATGGTATACACACATATATAAAATTATTCTATACATCTATGTATCAATTCTTTCTCTGGATGTTACACTTCCCTTTTTAAATCACCAAGTATGAAGAACTAAAAGTAAGCCTTTTCTGACTTACTTGGGGGTCCTAATTGTGAGTACTCTGTGTTTATATCTTATTGTAAGCTATGGAAATATAGAGAATGTTTTGACTGTCTATTAAATAGCCCAAAACTGCTGTGACTTTTTAGTTTATATCCTTTATATATATTTTTTGTCTCCTAAAATGTTGGAAATCATTTCTCAATATTATTTGCCTCGGCCAGAGCCCTCCATCCTTCTTATTGGCTGGTTCTAATTTGAGGTGAGCTGGGTAACAAAACTGGTGACAAATCTTTCTGAATTTTTTTTTTGTAAG
This sequence comes from Bettongia penicillata ogilbyi, assembly GCA_023548195.1. NCBI lineage: Eukaryota > Metazoa > Chordata > Mammalia > Diprotodontia > Potoroidae > Bettongia > Bettongia penicillata. Next base: position 1,602,650 of record JAJHZJ010000539.1, on the reverse strand, counting down.
ATAAAAGTAAATAGGTTCAGAGTGGGAACCTGAGGGACTCTTTCTTTCTAAACAGCACTTGAACTTTAGGGTCATCTTTGTGGCATTGATTAGGCCATCAATCAACTAGGATCTCTTAAATGCCTACCATGTTTAATCAATAAGCATTTATTAAGCCTGTGCTACTATTCAGTTAGACTTTGTACTAAGAGGAGCAGTGTAGCTTTGCTTCTAGACAGCTAGGTTTAAAGTCAGAAAGGTGTGGGTTCAAATCCTACAGCTGACATATACTGACTTTTTAGGAAAGACTGTAAGTTACAAGGAGTTGCTGATTTGTGTTGAGAAAGAGGAATGTTTTAACCAGGGAATTCCTTATACCAGTGGAATCACAAGTCTAGTCTCCATCTCTCTACGTTCCAGGCACTGAAGGTACGTATACAAAAGTAAGACAATACTTGCCCTCAATAGCTTATACTCTATTATTGAAGTCTACAGATATCTGTTTTAGCAGGCTGGAGGCCTATAATGCAATGAAAAATATTAAAAATAGAGTAAGGAAAGAGTTTGATATGTATTCTGACCCTGACACTTATTAAACACCTGACCCTAGGCAAGGCATGTACCCTTCTGTTCTTCTGCAGAATGGGAACTTACCTCACAGGTCAGTTATGAAACTTATAACCTTATATAATGAAATCAACTGTGTATATAAAATATATGTAAATGTGAAATAGGAGGAGTAGTTCTTTCTTACTATGTCATAGTATGGCTATGTCATGGATAGCTGAGGATGCTAGGTATATGATTTCTAGATAAGTGGGAGGTGGTGGTAACTAGGAGACATTTTGTTTAAACAGAGATCAATAATGGTCTTAAAGTCATCCTAAACTTGCTCAGTGCTGTGTCAATTATGTCTATAAAAATGTAGAAAGTCTGATTTCCTGTTTTCTATTCCTAATACAGCCATGTAATTCTTCAGAGGACTTGGAAAAGTCATTTATCCCATCGACCTGGATTTCTCTAAATTAGCATTAGTAACTGTAATAAGGGGCAGCTAGGTGACATAGGAGATGGAGTGCCTGGTCTGAAATCAGGAAGACTCATCTTACTAGCTGTGTGACCCTGGACAAGTCACTTCACTCTGCCTCAGTTTCCTCATTTGTAAAATGAGCTGGAGAAGCAAATGGCAAACCACTTAGTATCTTTGCCAGGAAAACTCTAAGTGGGGTCATGAAGAATCAGACATGACTGAAATGACTGAAAAAACTTTAGTACAGTGAAAAGAGAATTGGATTTAGAGTCTGGGGGTCTATTCTAATCCATGGTCTGCTAACCAACCTGTGTTACCTTAAGCAGGCTACTTTCCTCCTCTAGGACTTACTCTCCTTCAAACTATTTTGGTAATGTGCCATTTTTTTCCTGTTAGGGGTCCTGGGAGCTCAGGGGGGAAGTTTTGATTTTTCCCAATGACACTTGAGAAGCTACTGCCATTGAGGTTTAATTATAATTACCCTGAGAAGCTGATGCTTCACTCAAGGAGATGGCTGGGGGTTGCACGACTGTGGGAGGAAGATGGAATATAGGAGGTTGTAATGGTTGAAGGATAAGCATGATTGTGTTAGAGACTGGTCTCATGGTTGACTAGCTCAAGGAAGGTGCAATGCAATCTTTCTATGCTCTGACTTCTTAATTACATACTTCTTGGAGTTGAGGCACAATTCCCTTGGGAACATGCTATAGCCCCTCAGGGGCCCCAGCCTCAACTTTGGTCTGTTGCTGTTCAGTCATATTCATGTATCTGACTCCTCATGACCTCAGTTGAGGTTTTCTTGGCAAATATGCTGGACTGGTTTGCCATTTCCTTCTCTAGCTCATTGAGGAAACTGAGGTAAATAGTTAATTGACTTGCTCAGAATTACCCAGATAGTAAGGCCAGATTTGAACTCACTGAGATGAGTCTTCCTGATTCCAGACCCAAAACTCTTATCTACTGCACCACTTTGCTGTTCCAACTTTGGACTAGATGTTCACCATAATCTCTTCTGGTTCTAAGTCACAGATCCTGTGATTTTTGTTTCTGCTTAGTCTGTGGAAAGTTAGTAAAATCTCAGTTGTAAAACTTCCCCCAAGTGTTCACTCTCCCAGGGGATGCTGAACTTGAATCTTATCAGTGTCACCTACAAACTGGACAGTACTGAATGGCAGAGCAGGATGAACAGGGAAAGGACTCTAGGCTGAAGCTGGTTGGGTATGATCAAAGCACACGTGACACCCTTACTCAATAAACTGCAGTGGCTCCCTATTGCTTTCAGGATCAAATACTGTGCAAAATCCTTTGACATCAAGGCCCTTCATAACACATTGTCCTCTCTCCCCTAACTTTCTAGTCTTCTTTCACCTTACTGCCTGCCACATATTCTTCAGTCCAGTGGCACTACTTCCTAGTTATTCCACGAACAAGACACTCCACCTTTTAGCTTGGGGCATTTTCTTTGACTGTCACCCATGCCAGGGACACTCTCCCTCTTTATCTCCACCTTCTAGTGTCCTTCTTCCTTCAAAACCCAACCAAAATTTCATCTTCTATAGGAAGCCTTTCCCACCAACTCTTAATTCTATGGCTTTCCCTACTTTCGTTATTTCCTACTTATTCTGAATACAGCTTGTTTATACATACTTGGTTGCTTCTTGTCTCCCCCATCAGACTGTGAGATCCTTGAGGATAGGAACGGTCTTTTGTGTCTTTTTCTGTCCCCGGTTCTTAGCACATTGCCTGGCATATAGTAGGCGTTTAATAAATGTTTATTGGTTGACTGATCCATACTCAGAAGGAATCTTCACTACAATATATTTAACAAGCATTTATTCACCCTCTGCTCAAAAACCTTCAGAGAGGGAGAGTCCTCTAGTCCCCAGGCATCCCATCCCCCTTGAGAGCAGCTCTTAATTAGTAGGAAAATGCTCCTAACATCAAGCCTAAATCTTCCCCTTTATAATTTCCACCCATCACTCTAGTTGTTTCCACTGGGGACAAACAGAACAAAGCTAATTCCTTCTCCGCCCGACGTTCCTTTAGATACTAAAAAATAACTCTATCATATCCTGTCCTAATCTTCTCTTTGTCAGGAAAAACATCCTCATTTCCTTCAACTATTATTCATGACATAAAACTGATGTCTTTACCATCCTGGTTTCCCTCCTCTTATCAATTAACCAGTATTGTGTTGTCTATCCTTTGTTTTTGAAGTGGACCAGTGACATCACAGGCTAATGTCACCAATGGCATCACATGGTAAATTGGGTTAAGTGAATAAGATGCGCAGTTGTCAGCCTCACTCTTTCTTCCAGTCAGTGGCAAGACCAAAGTCAGCTCAAATGATGATGACCTGGGATGCAGTGAGTGACCCTGGCATCTTTGATGTCTGACCAAACTCCAAGTTCTCCACAGCACCTGCTTCTGCTGCCTTGTGACCATTGGAACAACTTGTTCACCTCCACCCATCCTACTGGAGTAGACCCCTCCCTTTACTCACCAATGGGTTGGTGGCTTATCAATTACCTTCAACCTGGTTTAATCCATCTGTGGAGAGGTTTACTGGGCTGTGGCTGCTGCGCATGCTGTGGCTTCTTGGAGCCACAAGTGAGAGTTGAGTGCCAGGTGGACACCAAGGTGAATAAGCAGCCCTAAAAAGCACTTGGCAAGCCCTCAAATCAAAGATATTGGTCTTCCTTGAACATCCATGGACCCCAACCAGTGTTGTACTGAACTGACCAAAGACTTCAGATTGAGTGTTGAAAGAGGAGTGTACACTGGCATTATCACTTCCTTATTCCTGGAAACTATTCTCTCTATTTGTCCCAAGATTTAATTAGGGTGGGTTTTGTTTGCTGTTCTTTTTAGACTTCTATACTGCACTGCTAACTCATATTGAGCTTGTAGTTTACTATAAGATCCCTTTATCTTTTTTGGACAAACTGCCTGATCATGCCTCTCCCCTCTCATACTTGTGAAATGCCCAATTATTAGATATTGTATTTATTCTTATTGGATTTGTTCTTTTTAGATTAATCCAAATGCACCAGCCTATGAAGATTTGGTTACTAATTGTGTCAACCAGTGAATTAGTTATTCCTACCAGCTTTGCGTCATCTAAAAAATTGATGGGCATGCCATCAGTGCCTTCATCCAAGTCACTGATAAAAAATGTTAAATACCAGAGCCGCGTACAGATCCTTGGAATACTCTCCTGGAAGCCTCCTAATATATTGGCATAAAACTGTTCTTGACTAATCCAACCATATGATCATGATATTGTTAGCCCACATCTCTTCATTTTTCTCCACAAGAATGCTGAGATACTTTATCAAAACTTGGCTAAAACTTGGTAAACTATATCTATAGCTTTTCCTCTATCTGCCAGTTTACTAATCCTCTACCCCTAAAAGGAAATGATTTTATATGATCTTTTCTTAGAGAAGCCATGCTGGCTTTTTGTAATCATTGCTTCCCTTTTCTAGATGTTCATCAACCATCTCCATAACTATTCATTCTGGAAGTTTCCTAAGGATACAAGTGGAGTTTACTAGCCTATAGTTCATAGGTATAATACATTCTCTTCCTTTTGTTTTAATCATGCATCATTTGTCCCGATTTAATCTTGTGATACCCCTCACATTTTCTTCCATCTAACAAATATTGTTGACCACGACTCAGCAGTCACGTATCTTAGTGATTTCAGTTCTCAAGGAGATAGTTCATCTGCGCCATGTGACTTAAATTCATTAAGTGCAACCTTTCTTATGATCTGTCTGTTAGCAATTTGATAGCTATATTTATTTTTTCATTTTTCAAAGCAATGCTTATTCTCCTTGGAAAAGAATACAGAAACAAAATGAAAATCTTTTAAGAAAGACATCCAGTCATTTGCTCTCTGATGTTCAAAACTATAAACTGGTTGGGCAGAAAAAGTGTTGTAAGGGTTTCCTGATGCACCACTTCAGATTGGATTACTAGGAGTTTACTAAGAGGCAGAGACCAAACTAGAGATCAACATGAGAGGGCCTTCCTCCTTTAAAACTCTGCGCAGGGCCAACTATTAATTATCAGTCAGAGTTTCAAGCAGTTCTTGGTCTGGCAGATAACCATATTCACAAAGCAAACAGTCTTTATCTCTTTCCATTGAATCCAAACCCCTTCGATCATCTTTGCAACACTCATGTACAGTGTTCATTGTCATGATGTTCATAGTCTGAACATGAAGGATACTCCCTGCTAATTGCTACATATAAATCTAATACAGCAATACAATCATCTCCAGGGTGAAATTAGTTGTAGTAAAATTTTTTAAGTATTCTTTCCCAAAAAGTCTGGATTGAAGTCAATCATGCAAAAAAGATTTTAGTATAGCCAGATTCCATGTTTGTTTTATGTAAATGTAATATTATTATAGTGTAAGATTATTTAGTCAAGCACGTACTATTCCACAGTGTCTTTTTTTTTTTTTTGCTAGATGGAGAATATAATTATCTCAAGAGATTTCAGAGCTGGTAAATAAACCCAAATTCATTTATTTATTTGTGAGATCTGGTGTGTCTGCCCTTCCTTCATTCTTTTCTGTCTTCCTTTCTTCTTCCTTTTCTGCCTTTCCTTTTTTCTTATTCTTTCTCTTTTTCTATCGTTCTCCTTCACTCCTTCTATCTTCTCTATATACTAATCAATGAACATGTAAAATAAGAAATGGTTCTTGAGGAATTTGTTTTTGTCTTTGGCTAGATAGTACCTGGTACATAGTAGGAGTTTTATAAATGCTCATAGATTAAGCTGGTGTTTCTTTCTTCTCTGTACCTTGCTATTGAATATCCCATACCTCATATTTTAGTCTCTAATATCTTCATCTGACACAATGAGAACAATTCCTTACCATATAACTTTAAGTCAATTTCCCATTAATGTTAAATATTTTCTTTTATTGATTGCTCTCTATCAATGCTTGGAGACATTAATGCCTACATATGAGAAGATAAGAATGGTGATTCAAGAGGTCAGGCCTCTGCCTTATCCAACCGATCAATATCAAGTATTTATTTAGTGCCTTCTATGTGCCACACCCCATGCTCAGCATGGGCTATGCAAAAACAGATAAAAACACAACCCCTGTTCTCAAGGAGTTCATATTGTCATGGAGGAGACAAAATATAAGTAACTTTTTACATACAAGATATGTGCAGACTACATGGAAGGTAATCTAAGAAGGAAGGCATTAGCAACAGGAAAATTATTTAGGTGTCCTGCACAAGGTGAGATTGGAGTTAAGCCTTGAAGGAAGTCAGGAAAGCTAAGAGATAGAACTGAGAGGGGGAGCATTCCAAGGATGGGAAACAATTATTGCGAAGGCATAGAATAGGATGGGAGATGAAATAGCAAATAGGTCTGTATAGCTGGATCACAGAGTACACTAAAGTATAAAAAGATTAAGAAAAAGTTAGAGAGGGTAGGTTGTGGAATTTAAAATGCCAAACAGAGAATTTTATATCTCTGGAGTTTATTTGTCATCAATAGATTTTACTACATTGGGGGTGACATGGTCAGCACAGACTTGAGGCAGGGCGATCAATTAGAAGTTTATTGCAGCAGTCCAGGTAAGGAGTGATGAGCATCCCTTTCATCATTTCTTGGAGCATAATTGTATACCATAACTTGTTCAGTTAGTCTCTAACTGAAGGGCATCCCCTCGATTTTCTATTTAATAGAGAATGTTTAAATTAATAATGAAAAAAGCAGGAATTAAGGAAGTATGGTACTGTCAACTTTATTATAAAGTGATAACCCTTAAAAGTTTTAGATACTTGTCCCTCCAAAAACTGAAAAAGTACATCAATAAATAAGCAAGACCCATAAATTACCAAGCACAGCAGGCAGGTGTTCAGTAACATTAATCTGCTCCTTATTTGAAAAGAGCTGTTGAGAAAACTGGAAAGCACTTTGGCAGAAAATAGGTTTAGACCAGCTGACTATAGCATAGATTCCATATTCATGGATAGAGATGACCCAGAATCCAGGAAGACATGGGTTTAAGTTCTACCTAGAACTTAAACTAGAACTAGAATAGCTGTCTGACCCTGAGCAAGTCACTTATCCCATCAGTTTCCTGGGCAACTCTCAAGACTATAAATTGCAGAAAATGTGATGACCTGCATAAGTAGAAGTAATTTGCTCACCCAAGGATTCTCTATACCAATGAAATCATAGATCTCCCTATATCTTATGCTATGTAGTAAAATAAGTTCCAAATGAATACATAACCTAAATACAATAGATCACATTATTTAAAAAATAAGAATGTGCTTTTTTCTCACCTGTAGGTAGGAGAAGAATTTTTAACCAATAAAAGAAACAGAAGTGATCAAAAGAGAGGGAATTGACAACTTCATATACATAAAATTAAGCAGCTTTTGCACAAACAAAATCAGTGCAGCTATGACAAGATGGAAAACTGTCAACTGAGAAAAAAATCTCTGCATAAATTATTTCACAGTATATCCAAGATATACATGGAATTGACACAAATATATAAGACCAAATGTTATTCCCTAGTAAATTAATGGTTAAAGTGTATACATATAGTTTTTAAAAGAAGAATTACAAACTATCAACAACCACATGAAATGATCATCCAAATCACTAATAAAAATACATAAAGTTATTCTAAAATTTCACCTTATAGCCATTACATTGATAAAAATGGGGGGGTGATAATGGAAATCTATATTTGTTGGTAGAGTTTTAATTTGTCTAATTGTTCTATAAAACAGTTTGGAATTATGTGAGAAAAGTCATAAAACTGCATAAATGCTTTAACCAGAGAACCTACTGCTGACAATAGGATGTCATAAAGATAGAAAGGCCTTGGAGGTACAAAAAAAGCCAAACTGGAAATAAAGTCCATGCCCATTGATTAGGGAGTGACAAAATAAATTTTAATATAGCAATTATTGCATCAATTATTGCATCAATAGAAGTAATATATGAACAAATCAAAGATTCATCCATGGTCTTCAAATGGAAGCTAGATGACTCCCTTTCAGAGGGAAGTTTGAGGTTCTTGAGAGGGCTCTGTAATATCCCCAATGTAATCTAACCTACTTTCATCATCCTCTAGTTTCAACTCTGCACCAGCTCATTTCCTCTCTGCAGATAATGGGAAAAAAATAAATGTTGCCATCATTCAAGCTTAGTGATTTGGAAAATATGCCAATATAAATAGTTACTAACAGATCAATTTTGAAATAATTATGTAGTGTAGGAAAACGATGGAATGCAGTATTCTAAAAATTAGTTCGCAAAGTCTTCAACTTTCACAGATTTTTTTCTTCATACTGGGTGTTTCATGCTTCAAACTTGTCTCCTGTTTTTTAGTTTTGTCCTTGAAAATAATAGCAGCATATTTATATATAAAGCAATTCTTATATACATGGTTGTTTGCATATATGTATATATCAGCAGAAATTCTCTAGACATTAAAACAATGTCCTCTAAGAAGACAATGCCTGAGCACAAAACTTGCCCTCCCAGGAGCTATTATAGCTATGAGAAAGAAAAGTCTAGCTCAAAATAGCTATAGTTATTCTCTTTCCAGATTACAATTTTTATTTTGTGCTCCCAATAGATCTTCCCTCAAATCCAGCTATTTATGTACTACTCATCCACAATTTTGCACAAGACTTAGCATGAAGGAATATGGTACCTGCCTTCAGGTATTCGAAGAATTTAATGTAGTTTTATTCTAATTGAACTCAGGCAAAACTAGGAATATTAGATAGATTGAAATGGGGTTGGTGAATGAGTAGAGTTGGGGGAATTGGAGGCAGTATAGCCTAGTCTTTCTAGGAGTTTGGCAATAACAGGAAGGAGAAAGATATGGTTATAACTTAATGGCAGAGTGACTGGAAAGGTTGTGTTCAGAGTTGTGGTGATGGTTTTTATTTATTTTAAAATAGAAGAGACCTAGCATATTTGTAGGATAGAAGAAAAGCCCTAGTAGAAAGGACAAGCAAGAAGGTTCATGAGGCGGGATGGCTTTGGGGGTAAATGGATGGGCTTTTCCAAGAAGAATGGGCACCACTTTCTCTGAGACTCAGGGAAGGAGGGGCAATGATAACAGAGGGAGTAGAGATCTGGATTTAAAAAAATTGAGTGGGTTCAATCAAGCAAGCATTAATTAAGTATCTATTATGTGCCATACACTATTCTAGGCCCTAGGGATATGAAGACAAAGATGGGACAATTCCTGCCCTCACAAAATTTATATTTTATTAGTCAAACATACACATTTACAAGTATGTACAAAATAAAAATTGCAAGATAACGTAAAGGGAGAGGCATTAACTAGCAGCTGGGAGGTGGGGCTAGGAAAATTCTAATATAGGAAATAGCAACTGAGCTGTGCTCTGAAGGGTCCTAGGGATTTTAAGAAGTGGAGTGCATTGGGAAGGGGCAGGTGACAAAGCATAGCCTGTACAAAGGCACAAAAATGGGAGCATGTCATGTTTGAGAAAGAATAAGGGCAGTTAGGCCGGGTAATAGAGTGTATGAAAGGGAGTAACGTATCATAAATCTGAAAGGTTAGTTTGGATCCAGATTGAGTGAGGTAACAAAGTGACCCAGTGGAGAGAGCTCTGGGCCTGGAGTCAGGAAGACTTGAGTCCAGATCCAGCTTTGGATGCTTACTATAACCTCTGTTTGCTTTAGTCTCCTCATCTGTAAAATGGGAGTAAATCATAGCACCTAACTCCCAGTGTTGTTGTGAGGACCAAATGAGGTAATGATTATATAGCACTTAGAACAGTGCCTGGTAAATAACAAATAAATTGTTATTACTATTTATGTTACTGTTATTTTAAACACTAAAGGATAGTATATTTTACCCTAAAGATTAAATGGAGAGTCACTGGAATTTATTGAACATGGTAGGGAAATGATCAGACCTGTGCTGTAGAAAACCACTTTGGCAGATGGTTGGAAGATGGACTAGATGGAAGAAACCTGATGCAAAGAGGCCAATTAGAAGGCTATTTTGATAATCCGGGCAAAAGGGGATGAGTTTCTAAAATTGCATCGTGGTCATGTGAGTGGAGAAAAGGAGATAGATATGAGAGATTTTCTGTAAATAGAATTTATAAGATTGACAAATGATTGTTTATGTGGGGGTGAAGGAAAGTGAGTTCTCAAGGATAATACCAAGGTTGATGCCTTAATTTTCACAGTAAAGTAGGAGGTGAAAGTTATTTGCTGAATATTATAAGGAAGAGACAGTAGAGGTGGAGGGTTGAAAAGATGAAGTTACCAGAGAGTCAGAACCTGTAAATAACTAGGAAATATCACTTGATCAGAGAATAATGAGCAGACATTTAACAGATAAAACATATATAGATACAAATTGCATATATATGTGCATAAACACACACGTGTGTATATATGTATACGCATACATATATGTATGTGTGTACATATACATGTGTGTATATTATACATATACATTACATATTATTATATTATATATGCATATATATCTATATATATATCAATCCTTCACTATGCAGTCATTGCAAACTTTTCTCTGCCTTTTCCTCTTGTCTCCTATTTCCTTATATTTTCCCCCTCCTATTTAATTGTTTCATTTCCAAATTAAAGAGATAGAGACCAGAAGGATGATCTATCTGGTATCAGGAATGCTGCAGGGAGGAAGGGTCAGAACCTTCTGTGCAATTTATAGGCTTAGGAAGTTGCTTAGAGCATTGAGTTAACTAGAGTTAAAGGGCTTACTTATTATCACACAGTATGTGGTAGTAGTTGTAGAACTTGAACCCATGTCTTTAAGCTCTATATCCATAGCCTCTTTCCTCATTAAAAGAGATGATAAAAATGAGGATATGATAGATAGATAGATAGATAGATAGATAGATAGATAGATAGATAGATAGATAGAGATATCTAATTTCCATGGTTTTAGCTAAGCTTGTTTAAAAGAGCTGTCAATTCAGAAAAATTGGAAACCAACACAAGCAAATATGTTGCTTCTCTCACGGTTCCTTAGGAAACTTTTAACCATAATAAAATCGCCACAGTGAAGAGGCTGAAAGAGTGCATAAACTTCTTTTCAGTCAGCAATAGCTTTATCATCGTGCCAAGCAAAAAGATGTGACAGCTAAGGCCAACACCAGTTTAAAGAACAAGCTCATTTGCAAAACATTTACAGAGGAGAATAACATTGTTACAAGCACCCAACAGTGAACAGCAGCTAAGGAAACAAACCTACAGACAGTTTGGCAGGAGAGCTAGCAAAGTCTGTTTTCTCCCCCTTTGTTTTACTTTTCTCTTTGCTTTCTTTCTTTACTGGTCCATGACTTCTTTTTAACAGAGAACTGCATGGAAACTTACTTTTTTAGATGGAAGGTTTTTGATCCCTGTTTCTTTTCTGTTAGTGGCTTTTCTGTCCCTGTCTGGTAGCTTTACATAAGAACAAAGGTGATTGGTGTTATTAAGAGTCTTTTTGTTTCTTTCATTAATGTATATGCAAATCAGGTGTCTAGATGTAAATAGTGATATAAAGATTTATTCAAGAAGAAAATCTATAGAAGTTTTTTTTTTATTTTTGCATCAAATGTTTTTCTTCTCTTTCTGAGTCTACGCCTCCTACCTCCAGTCCTCATCTGTAAATTGATGTGTCCATTTTCCTGAGAGGATACCTTCACCAAATTCTATAGGAAATCAACTTTAACATCCATTAATAGCTTTATGCTCTAGAAATCTGATTTCCCACCTAAATGAAACATACCTATATCAAGGCAAGGAGCCTCTTGAAAATTACTGATGAAATCAAAAGACAAAGATGGAAAAATAATGTAATATTTTCTTTCTGAGAGTTCAAGTTCTGATTCAGTTTTCTTTCATTTCACTGTGAGAAAGTCCAAAATTAATATGTCTGGAAAGGGGAAAGGAAGCAATGAAATTTGAGTGACGTTATTTGGAGCAATACCTGGTGCTTTGACACTACTAAATACTGGCTCCAAAGGCTTCTTTCTACCATCTCATCCCTTTGATAACATCCCACAGCCTCCACCCCATTCTAGTCTCTTGCTGCAAAAGGCCATGGTTTGGAGCAGCTTTGGAATGCAGCCATATAACGTCTCTTTTCCATGGACTTGGCAAGCAGGCGCTGTTTGCTCCACCATGTAACGTCTTTCAGTGCCAGTAACCTTTATTTTATCTGTCAAATGTAGTTTTCCCCAATGTTGAAAGCAGCAATTTGCCAACCAAGCTTGGAGGCCTGTTTGATGGAGCATTACAAAGAGCAAAAGGGAAGGGTTTAAATAGATTTACTTCTCAGCCCTCTGATCAAAATCCGTTCTTTTTACATTAATGTAATATATAAAGGCTGGCACATATTACCCTGAAAAGGAAGGATGATATGGACAAAACCCGAAAAAATGACGCGATATTTCCCAGTTCTCTTTAGTTCTATTGCTGCTCAGAATTCTCTGTTATTTCATAAGACAAATATTTAGTCTTAAAGTTACTGTTTTCCACGAGCCCAAATATTCAGAAAAAGTTTTTTTTTCCTGTTCTGTGAAAAGACAGTCAAGAATTCTTATTTCCCACTTCACCAGTTCCTAACTTTCTATAAATCAATTCTTAATATGCAAGAAGCATTCATGACTCATTTCTATTTTGGTCGAGTTAGTGATACAGTACTGGTATGCATAGTTAGAAAATTTACCCCTGACCTTTTCAAGCTAGATATTTTGATTTATCACACATTTTTGCAATGTAAACTTTCCTCCCCAAAATAACAAGAAATAAGAAACAAACCCACTTGCATGAATTGAATTTATTTCCTAGTTAAGTTATTATGCTTTCCTGAATGACTTTGAAAAGAGTGATGCGCTGATTTTAAGGTAATGAGACTAATTCCTTAAGTGAACGTTAATCTTACTATGTCATGCCTCTCCAAGATATTTTCCAACTGGAAGTCTATGATTTTATGAACATATGATTTATCTATCAAAAATAGTAGTGAAAACACCATGTCCAAACTGACCTCCATCAGTAGTTGGGAATGATACTCTAGCCAGCAAATATTAAACACAACACTCCCAAATGCAGCCCTAACCAGATAACAAAAGAAGTACAGAAACATGTGGTTTCTTAAGTCATTTTGCAGCCTACAAAGATCTTTATGTATAATTTAAAGACGCTCATTTCTATTTGAATTTGACACTGTTGCTCTAACTCTTTATCAGGACAGAACATTTCAGGGTGCCCGAAGATTTGTTCAAACCTATTAGAAATCTCACTTCTAAATTTGCCTAGAACATTTTAAAAATTAGTTTAAAACATGAGGATGTGCTCCCCAAATGAGTAGTTTGGAATTTTTTAAATTAATTTTTTTTAATGAATAGAAATTTCCTCACTCTGCTGAAAACAGAAAAGAAAAACAAATTCCTTGTATAAATATACATAGTGAAGTAAAACAAATTCCTTTATTGAACACGTCCAAAAATATGTCTTATTCTGTACCCAGGGTCCATCAGCACTCTCTCAGGAAATGGATAGCATGTTTCTTCCTTAGTCCTCTGAGATCAGGGACGACTGTTGCATTGGTCTCAGTTCTAATAGTTTTTAAAGCTATTTTTTTCAGTATTGTTATTCTATAAATTGTCCTTTTGTTTCTCTTTATTTCATTCTTGTTTATATAAATTTTAAAAATTGTTCATTTTTATAATATTTATGTTATAGAATAAATGGTTCTGCTCATTTTATTCTGAATCATATAAGTTCATATAAGTCTTTTCATGACTCTTTGAAATGATCTATTTCCTCATTTCTTACAGCATTTTCCCATGCTTATGACTTTGCAATGTATGAATAATTTTATCTCATGGCATCGTCTCCCTTTAAATTCCAACTGAAATCCTACCTCCTATAGGAAACCTTTCCCAACCCCTCTTAATTCCAGTGACTTCCCTGTTAATTTTTTCCTATTTATCCTATGTATAACTCATTTTGCAGATATTTGTTCACATGTTGTCTCCACCATTAGACTGTAAGCTCTGGGCAGGGACTATTTTTTGCCTCTTTTTGAATTCCGTTTTTAGCACAATTCCCAGCATATAATGAACACTTAAGAAATGTTCATTGAAAAATGAATTGAATTGAATTGACATTAGTTGGGAGCCCCAATACTAATAAGCCAGAATCCAAAATTTAACTGTTTATCTTTAGATGGAATCAAGACTGTCTATTTAAGGATTTTGTCATTTGCAATTGACTTTGCAGATGAAAATGTTCACATCCAAAGGGGCAAGAGTTATTTCTTGTGTTTTGAATGATATCACATATTAGCTAGCCCAATGAATTAACATTTGACCTTGTTTATCAATATTAATAATTAATATACGTACATAAATATGTACATGCTTATAGAGTCAGTGACGTTATCTTATGGAATGATAGGTTTACTTTTTCCTTCTTGTGCACTCTTGGTATTTAAAAAAAAATCCACTTTTCAGTTTTGGACTAACAAACGGTGCTATAAGTTAACTGTAGATTTCATGAGCCATAAACAAGATGCATAAATAAAAATTATTATAAATGTCATGATAAATAATTGTCAAGCAATAGCAATGTTAGAAAATTCCCAGCAGAAATTGTTAGTGCACTAGGTTTCCCGCTGGCCAATCTGAGTGCTTTGTTCTGGCTTCAGAGTGGTAGGTGTTGTTAAACTCTCGTGGTTGAAGATTTGCTCTGGAAAATGATGCTGAGCTTTGTGAATTTGACTCTGGAAGGGCCTCTTGCCCAATACCCTCTGCTGGTTAAGGGGACATAGAACTTAGCCTTATGACTTCTGATTTCCTTCCTATGCTGAAGAAAGCACTTGATTTCACCAGTCCCTTCAATTTACTATATTTCATCTTCAGTAGGATTATATATTCACATTCCTTTTCAATCTACTTATCTATTTTGACTGACAAATACTAACCCAAAATGATATGCCAGTTCAGATACTGTTTCATGTTAAAAAATATCTAATACTTAACAGGGAATGTTATATACTATGCCTTTCTGTTTCAGGTCATGAAACTATGGATTGGAGCAATACATTGTTATTAACGAGCCCTGATTTGTGTTTCTTTGTTATGGGCCTCAAGCTTATCACACCTCCCACATATTTTGCTGACTTTTTTTAAGATGTTAAACCAGTCAGTCTCTTCATTACCCATTTATCCCCCCCCTTCTGGATTTATTTAAATCATTGAAACAACTGATAGAGATTTGATGGAGAATAATTCAACATGGAGGTCATTCCCATGACATAAAGCAACAGTATCCTAGGGTTGTCAGCAAATTTCATACTACGAAGGGGACTCTGGTGCCCTTAAAAATGTGTGTGTTGTCCATTAGCAATAATAGGAGTTCCTGAACCTGGGAAACTTACACTGAGGTGAGAGCCCTCATGATCTATTATTGTTTTAATGTTAAACATGATGTATAGGGGCTATAAAGGCTTTAATAATGTACTTGGGATTAAAAATTGCCTTCCACAGAGCTTAGCAAAAATATAGAGGTATTTACCTTCAGAAACACTGAGTTCTTTTCTTTTGAAAGATGATTCTCTCATTGTAAATACACACCCACATATACATATATGTGTCTATGTATTCATGTGTATACGTGTGCATGTAATTGTGTTATGGTTATGGTTTACAGTGGACACAAGGGATCATTGGTTATGGATCCCAATCCTTCTGCTTTGAGCTGACAGTGACTATGTACAGTTCACTTATCTTTGCTACGCTATACCTTCTCTTCTTTGCTTGTGAAATGAGTATCTTAACGTATAAGCCAAATTACCTCCCATTTGCTCATGAAGTTTATAGGCTTCTGAAGATATTTATTAATTCTTTTTTAAACAGGAAAAGTACTACTTCTGGAATCTGTGGACAAGATACCCAATTCTGCTCCTGATGCTAACTCCCTGTCTGACCTGGAGTCAATCATTTTCCCTCCCTAAGACTCAATGTCTAAAATGAGAGCGTTCAACTAGATAGCTTTATATGGCCTCTTAGATCCCTTCTAACTCTCCAGGTGCCCTATGAAAACAACTGTGCTGTGAGAAGAAAAAGGGAGAAGGGAAGGGAAGAAGCATTTATTAAATACCTACTATGTGCCAGGCACTGCTAAGTGCTTTACAAATGTGACCTCATGTGAGGAAGGAAGAAAGACCTTTGAACCCAGAATTTATATTTCATTTATGATGACCAAGGGATGATTAAAGCCTAGATAGTGTACATGGATCTGAAGTTTATATTGGTAGATTAAAAAGTCCAAATAATGAGAAATAATTACAATTAGTTGTATTGACCCAAGATTTGTTAAGAAAAGCCAGAATACATTAGTCTACAAAATGTTTGGTTATAGTGTTTAGCAGGAGGAAGACAGCAGTTTTGGAGGAGGAACAGCTGGAAGGAGGAAGACAAGAGACTGGCAAAAAATAATGGGAAAATTTCTTCCCTTTTACTTCTCTTTGGTTCCTCCTCCCAAGTACTTTACTATATTGAAAGATTCTGCATTTTATAGAAAAGGAACTTGAATGCAGAAAAAAATCCATCCCTTTGACCCAAATGAGTCACTCCTAGTCAAAGACTACATTCCTTTAGGAAGCATGACTGAGTAAAGAGGATACAATTATACGTTTGTCAGTGTATTATTACATACATGACAATTTGACTTACGAGGTGATTGTCTTTTGATTAACCAAGGACAGATGGTTCAAAGAGGGAGATATGTGAATTTCTGATTTCTAGGAAATTACAGTGTTCTCTTCCATATTCTAATGGATCTCTCTTCTTTGGTCCTGCAGTTTTGAAGGAAAAAAAAAAGTTGTTTTATCTTTCCCCTTCCTCCTCATTCTTCTTCTTATTCCCTCAATAACATAAAAGTGTATGTGACATCTTTTAACTAGCATTGTTCTCAAAAAATGATATCAGAGGTGATTCTGTTGTTGTTCTGTATTTTCTTCAGGGGTTGGAATAAATAAGTACTGATGAAAGAGGGTTAAGTTTTATGTCCCTTCAAGTAAAAAGTGATGATAAGTCTAGAGATCCTCCCAGAATAAATGTACAAAGTCACTCTTCTGTATGATCCCAAACTGCATTGGATGACCACGGGAGACCTCCAACTTCCTGGTCCAGACATCCTTTGCAAAATCCAGATGCCAGAACAAAGGCCTAAAATTGAGCTGTTTGGCAACCCTACTGTACTCAGACCTTTCTCTGGCAATTGGCCAATGCATTGCTTCTGGTTAACTGGCCATTATAGAAGACACTGTCAATGCCCAGAATGAATGTTAGCAAGTGTCCGAAGAGTAAACCTAGAAACGTACATTCTAGTATATGTCCTCCTTTTTCTTTTTCCTTAAAGGTGCAGTGTCATTATATTCCAACCTAGTATTTCCATTTGCTAGCTCGAAAAAAAAGAAAAAAAGAGCCCCTGATCATTCACCCCACTGAAGGGCAGATGCCTCCAAAAGGTCAAAGACAAAAATGCTAAATATTAATAGCAGCTCTCTTTGTGGTGGCAAAGAACAAAGTGGTTGCCTACTGATTTGGATTATGTCTGAATACACCATGACATCCAAGTACAATAGAATATTATTGTGAAGTAAGAAATAATGGAAATAAGGAATTCAAAGTAACACACAGAAGATTTGAATGAACTGATACAAAGTAAAATAAATGGTACAAAAAAACCCAAATATATACGATACCTATAATGACATTGATGAACAGAATACTGAAAGGAGGCTAGCTAAAATCTCTGGTAACTGAAAAAGGGGTGTGGTCCCAAAGAACAGATAATAAAATATCCCTTCCTCTTATGATAGAGAGTCCAAGGACTACCAGGATAGATTGTCATATACATTATTTAAAGTGTTCACTTTGTCAAGTGTTTTTGCTTAACTTTTCATAACCATAAGAGATGGTTCAGCTTTGAAGAGGATCAGGAGTATTTCCAGAAATGACTACAATCGAAAAACTAAAGACATCAGTAAAAAATTGTTAATGAATCTCTGGGGAATTTGAGTTTGAGGAAAAGTACTGATGTGTGTATTTTTGTTCCTTGTTCATTCCTAGGTAAGTGTGAAATTGGCTGGGCTTACTACTGCACTGGTGGGGGAGCAGCCACGGCCATGCTCCTCTGCACTTGGCTTGCCTGCTTTTCTGGCAAGAAACAAAAGCAGTACCCATACTGATGGTGCCAAGGATGGTGCAACGAGACCCAGGTGGGAAGGAATGAGCTCAGACAGACTGAAGGATCAGGCACGAAGCAAGCTTGGAAAAATGGATTTATGGCTCTTACCTAACACAATGCTTATAATATGAGATTAGATGTTCTTAAGGACATCGTCTGACACAGGGTGGGGTGGGGAGATGGGAGGGTGGAGGGGGCTTTATAAGAGTAATGGGTGATGTGTAAGGGGGGAACATAAATGTTGGACCAAAGTCTAAAGACATTGTAGGGAATAAGATGCTCCTCCCACTCCCAAGTATTACTGGTCTGCTCTATAAGAATGCAGCTATACATGCAGGAAATTCTCTTTAGTTGTAACATTTAAAACTAAGCAAGGCAGTATATTAAATGAGCAGTGGAAACAGTATTGTGTTGGAAGGCAGAGTAATCTCCAAAAATTACTTTTAGGCTTGACAGTCCCAAAAGCACACACACACATACACATACATACAGGTAAACACATATGCACACATGCACACATGGCACAGATTAAAATGGAGATTTAGACAATGCATTACTTCATCCTTCTTTTTATCATTTAAGGTTCAGTGTTATCCCATTATAAATCATACATTAATCCTAATAAAAGGACCAATAAGCCACTTTATCAATATTTTGTGTATCCTGCATAAACTCCCACATGTAATCACTGTTTATTCAGATTTTTAAAATTAAGCTTCTGTAAGTTCAGCATTCTACTAAGAATGCCATATTTTACACTATATATGTAGCTCCTGCTGCTGGAGCTCATGACAAAGGGACAGCTCACTGTCCAGTGGAAGGACAAATTCATTTTCTGATAGATAGGTATAAGGAGAAAGCATTTGCTTTTGTTTGATGATTGTCATACTGTGTTGTATCCTCATTTGTTTCAATATTCATTTTTGTAAAAAAAAAGTGCTATTTTATGTTTGTATTTTAAAAGCTCTGTGAATAAATTTCTCTTTGATCAATATTTAAATGGGTTGTAGAGTGGTAATTGGATGAGCTGATTTGCTTCTTTTATCCCCCAAATATGGCCTTTCAAATGAATAATCCCTATGAAATCTGTCTTCTTTCGAGTGGCCTCTGGGTCTCACACTAACATTCACATCCTTTTATACTGACAATCCTGAGTCCTAGTTGCACCCAGTGCAATTATCTGCTACCCAGGTCTTAGCAAAATTTGTTCAGGTCAAGATGAGAGAACAATTCCTCCCTTGTGTTGAACTCCTGGGGCTCAGAGAACACCTTTAAGATGCAAAGACGGACATCAGCTGTGTGCTCTAGTTTTTCATCAAAAGGAAACTGTGGAGGGGGGTAGGGTAAGTTATCCCTGGGCAATGTGTGTGTGGTGTGGGAATGTGTGCATGACCACCCGAACCTCAAGCACTCCAGCCTTCTGATTTCCTGACTGCTGGTTTCTATCCTGTCCCAGATCTCCTGCTGCTTTTTCTGCTTTCATCATGGATGCTCTATCATTTCAACCTGGCTTTTATTTTCATTTCCCTCCTTGCTTGTCCCCTTAGCATGGAATTTCCCATTTTACCTAGGTTTACATCTTACCATTTACCAAAGTTCAGAATTCTTATCTGACTTGGTTTTCCTTGGCTGAAGGTTAATCTCTCATTTCCAGACATGTGTGGCAGAGGGAATTATCACTTGTTTTTCTGAATAGGGCTTTGAACATTTGGAAACACTAAAACACTTTTGGAAACACTAAAATATTTGGGTGATAAATGACACATTTATCAACTCAATAAGTATTCATTGAATACTTGCTATATGCTAGGTAATGGAGAGAACTCAAAGATGAATGTCTTTTACCCTGTAAATTTCATTGAGGTTCATTGGTAGTTGGTAGTATCAAAAGCCATCAAAAAACATTTTAAAAAAAGATTGTACACGGTAGGGGGGACAGGTCACTGAGAAGTATGTGATGCCAATACCAAGGCAGTGGAATAAAGACAGCAACTCTAAGAATTTCTACAGCTAATGGAGGTTTGGGACAAATGGATCATTCACCACATGACTGTGTTTAAAATTCACAACATTCCCATGGAATCTTTGAGTGTGACAAATTGAAAAACTGAATCCACTTCATTTATTAAGCTTGACCTCCTTGTCTGTCTTCTGACAATGAACTCTGGTAGCCAAAAATCCAGACTTTACTTGTGAAATGTTGTGAATGAACTTAACCTACCTTCTTGTTCCTTCTACATCTTTGACCTTTCCACTTGGTTTAACTGATGGAAAAAAAAATCCAGTTTGACCAAAGTGCAGGCTACACATCTGAGAGCAGAGAGAAAGAGAACCAGAAAAATAGATTTGTCCAAATTGTGGAGAGCTCTACACGCTAGGTTAAAGACTTTAGGCTTTATAGTTTAGGCGATAGAAGCCACTGAAGTCTTTCAAGCAGGGACTCATTCTGGAGGGAGTGATATGATCAGAGATATGTTTTAGGAAGATTCCCCTGTATGTAAAATGGATTGAAGAAGAGAAAGCCAGTGGGAAGGGAGGATGTAGTTATGAGACTGTTGCATAGTTAAAATAATGAAGGCTTGAACAGACTGGTGTCAGTGGCAATGGAAAGGAGAAGTCACATAATAGAGATATTGTGGAGGTAGAATTGACAGGTCTTGGTGACTGAGTGATTGGTTATGATGGTCTTCAAGATATATGTATAGGACCCCTGGGTCCAAATTAAGCTAGTAGGAGAGTTTCAGCCAAACTCTAGTCCCCTGAGGCATCAGTTATAGACTCAGTTTGACAGCTATATAATCACATTTTGGCCAGGTGTCAGGCCTCTCAATGCTTTGCCATCTCCATGATGATACCAAGTTGAGAAGGGTAGCTAACCTGCTGAATTTACAGAGACCAGATTGAAAGGACTTGTGATCAAAAAATTGCAGCAGGCTAGGTCATTGGAATGAACCAAAGAATATGAAACTTTAGTGATTTATCAGCCTCATTTAGCATTTCTCCCTCTCTGTACCCATGATTTTAAAAAAAATATTGCTTTTATGCTCTAAACCTATTATTCATAGCCTAAATGGACATTCAAAATTTAATTGAAACTCACACTGCAAACATCTTACACATGGCTTCAGAAAATCAACGTGCAAGTATAAGATGAGAGTGGTACAACTAGACAGCAGTTTCTTGAAAAGATCTGGGATTTGGAGTATACTGCAAGCTTAGTTTGAGCTTCTGTACCTCTGGGCAGAGAGGCAAGGAAACCTTTCACTTAAATCTCCATTCCTTGCTCTTACGACCACCAATCACATATGGTTTCATGAAGAAGGTTAGCTTAACCATCTTTCTCCAACACACCGACACTCTTTGCCAGACCATAGCAAGAATATGAATAGAGGGGAATATTTTTAATGTTTCCAAGAGCTGGCCAACACTGGGACTGAATTCTTTTAACAGCCTAATTATTGCCTAATGAAATCAATGAATGAAACAAAGAAATTGGGTTTATCCTATCAAATTTGAAGCCTGCTAATTGGAAGAATGGAAACACCAAAAGTCTAATTCCAGAGTTTTAAAACCAATTAGATTTTTTCTGTAGGCACTTCTAATTTTGTCCATGTCTATGCAAAAGTGTTTTCTATATGTCATCTACACAATTCTAAATGGAGATGGAAAAGCTAACTGTCTGAGTGATTCACTCTTGTTTTGGACACCTTTAAAAATCCCAGACCTAAGGACTCATGCTGTTCTCTGAGAACAATACAAGAATCTGCCCAATAAAATTCTGGACTTTCTAAGTCTCGGTTGCTATGGAAAGAGTCAGACAGCTTCTTAATGCTTAATTCATATCATGCTGAATTGCATTTGATTGCTCCTCATTGTCTGCTGAGCGGGGCTTCTTCACTTCGCTCTACCCTGTGGTGAGGAGAAGATTGTACTTTACTTCCCAGATTAGCCAACATTTTCCTATCTCGTGGGTTTTTTCTTTCTCATTTTTTTTTAACTTGAACTCTCCTTTCAGAAAGGTAGTATGAATACACTTATGCCCTATTAACATAGCTCTTTTCACAGAATTCACAAAGATCTAATTTCTTGGGCTGATTCAAAGTAAATACATGGTCATGGATATGTTATCCTTGTGGTTTCAGAGCGGTAGTGAATCTCCCAGGGATGAAAGGAAAGCTGTGCACTGACTGGTACCTTGCCATCAATGAAGTTTCATTATTATTTCTTAGTTCCAGCAAATTTTGACTAGGTGAATTAAATCATGGTGCCTTAGATCAGTGATGTCAAAGTCAAGTAGAAACAGGGGCCACTAAATCATACATAAGGATCCCTGTGAGCCCATTTTTGACTTGGAAAACCATATGTTTACAATATTTATGTTCTAATGTTTTTTATTGATTTTCTTAAATATTTCCCAATTAAATTTTAATCTAGTTCAATAGGCACTTTGTAGTGTTTTCAGTTTAATGTGGCCATTGGCCCCATGTTTGTTGCCTTTGCCTTAGTTGACCACAGAATATATTTTAATCTAAGATTTCTCAGCATTTAGAGAAGAATATCTAAGTTATAATTGCATAAAATTCACACAAGACAGCAGCTTGATAAATTTTGAGAGAAGAACAGACAAAGCCATGTCATAATAGATATTTTTAGGCAGGTACAGAAGTACACTCCGTATATAAAAACCCCAAACTGATTAGCCAGGAAGGCATTCACTTCCTCAGCATAGCACTAAGATGAGTGGGAAATAGTCTCCTCATTTTCTAGAAGAGAAAATGAAGCATGGAAAATTTAAGTGGCATAATTATGTGATACAGGTTCCTGAGAGAGGAGAGAAAGATTTTTTTTTAAAGACAGTAATCTCAGATTACCCTCAGATGATCAATTTTCAGAGATGCCAGAGTCTAAAAAGGGTGGGGAATTTGTTGTGCAAAACTTAAACTCAGTCAAAAGTCTGTACCCAAAGCCCTTGAAGGCCACATATGGCTTTGAGGCTGCAGGATCCCCATCCTTGGTAATATATCATGGGGGCCAACGACCACTTACCAGAATGACCAGATGCTTTGTTTATTAACGCAAACCTTTACTATCTCTCACTGCACTGTCCCCCAATTGAGCAATAAAATAAAATGAAGAAAAAGGAAGCTCATAACAAATGCACATAGTCCATCAAAACAAATTCCCCCATTGTCCATGCCCAAAAATGTGTGCCCCATTCTTCATCTTAAGTCCATCATATCTCTGCCAGGAAATACCCAGCATGATTCATTTTCAGGCCTCTGGACTTTTGGTTTGTCATTGTATTGTTCAGAGTTCTAAAAGTTTTCAAAATTATTTTTCTCTTTAAATTGTTTACCCTGTATTAGTTTACAGAAGTCTTTACAACTTCCTCTGAAACTATCCCTTTCACTATTTTTTGTGGCATAATAATATTTCATTGCATTCATATTCCATAATTTCTTTAACCATTGCCCAATAGATGGGCCTTGGTTTCCTGGTTTGTGCTACTAATGAAAAGAGCTGCTATAAATAACTTTATATATATGTGACCAGATGCTATGTGACAAGAAGTATTACAAAAATTTTCTGCAACATACACACACACAAACACACACAGAGTCCCCAATTCCCTTATCTCCTGTTGCCTGGAGTAGAAAGACCTTGTGTCTTTTTCATCCCCACATTCCAAGACACTTGGTATGTTGCATTCTGGAGCAGTGTCAAATGGCAAGGGCAGCAGATTCAGGACAACTGTTGAGGGAACAGAGGAGATCAGATGCCTCTCTCTTGCCATTCTGTGAATCAGGCAACCTCAAAAAGTGAAAGAATTGTCTTTGGAATTCCTGTCATTTGAAACAGGTAGGTTATATCCAGCTGTCCACTCAGACCCCAACACCACAATACTGATTCAGTTTTACACACACACACACACACACACACACACACACACACACACGTATATATATGTATAGTGTAAATATGTACATACACATGTATATATGTATATATCTATACATACATAGACATATATGTATATTTCCATATACAGCTACATACACATATATGTGCATATGTCTATATACATGTATATATGTATATATCTATACACACATAGACATATATGTATATTTCCATACACATCTACATACACATATATGTACATATGTCTACACATATATACAGGTATATACATATATGTGTATGTGTATGCGCATGTGTGTGTGTGTAATCCTAGAATCCAAGGTTCTTTGAATAAGAAGGAAGAAAGACCATCTCATCCATCAATATGTGAGCAAGAATCTTTTCCACAAAAATATCTAACAAAACATCATTCAGTCTCAGCTGGAAGACCTCCAGTGAAGGAGGAGCCATTACAACCCAGGGAAGTCCGTATCACTTAGGGATAATTGCAGTTGTTAGGATGCTTCTCCTGACATCAAGCCTAAATTTGTTTCTTGCAACATCCACCCACTGTTTTTAGTTCTAGGGCCAGGAGTCAAGTAAAACAAGTCCCTTGCCTCTTCCACATCAGAGTTTTTAATTATTCAAAGACAACTACAATGACGTTGCTTTGTATGCATTTTATCAAATGATTACTGCCCATTTCAAGTCTTCTCATCTCCAGGCTAAACATCCCTAGTTCCTTCAATTGATCCCCAAAATAAAATGATTTATTTCTAAAATATGGTGCCTTGAACTAAATGCAATAATACGTATGTGGTCTTACTAGTCCTGGTATAGTTGAGAATATACCTCCCTTGTCTTGGACACCACTATCCTCTTAATGAAGCTTAGGATTTCATTAGCTATCTTGAAAGTCATCCCACACTATTGAGGCAGCCTAACCGCCATGTGTAGCCATAGGGGAATGCAGAAACACCCCACTGGACCTCAGTACACATCAGGTACCCCTACTGGGACCCCAACTCATCATCAGTTAATCTGACAGGACAGCCTCCAACAGAGCCAGCCAACCCCCACTCCACACTCTCAGTGCAGCACCAGGTAGGAGGTTTCCCTATGGTCCTCAGGGCAACCTCAGTGCAGCACCAAGCAAATGGCCAAGGCTGGTAGCCCCTGGCACAAAGAGCTTGAGACAGTGCCCCTTCTGCCCTAGAAACAGAGCTCAAATTTTTTTAAAAATGCCAAAAAAGATGAACAATAAACAACAAAAAAAGATTCTGTCCATAAAAATATATTATGGTTAAAGGGAAGATCAAGACATAAACTCAGAACAGAGCAACATGTCAAAACCCCTATGAGCAAAGCCCCAAAGGAAAACAGAAAGTAGTCTCAGGCCCAGAAAGAACTCATGGAAGAGCTCAAAAAGGAGCTTAAAAATCATAAAAAAGAGATAGAAGAAAAATTGGAAAAGAAATGATAGTGATGCAAGAAAATTATAAAAAAAAGAGTCAACAGCTTGGAAAAATAAAATAACTGTATATGAAGTAGAATTGGCCACATGGAAAATCCACCAAAGAAAACACCTCCTTAAAGAGTACAATTGCCTAAATGGAAAAGGAAGCACAAAAGCTAACTGACAATGTCAGAATCACAGGGTTACCTGCAAGCCATAATCAAAAGGAGGATCTGGCTCCCTAGTAGGATGAGGACTGAGATGACTGATGCTAGTACTGGCTGAGCAGTGGGATCCAAGTCTAAGGTCCAGGTAGTGCATCACATTGATCCAGTATAAGAGAAACTGAGCCAAGCCCAGCTGCACTTTATGTGGCAAGTAGAACTCTTTCAGCGGCAGAAAACGCTTCTGCAGCAGAGGGGGTGGAACATCCTGACCTCCCAAGCATCAAAGCCTTGGTGTTGGGCATTAATGGGTATGCATTCTGCTCAGTTGTCCAGGAGTGGTTCCTAGAGTATTTGGAAGACAAGGCTAAAGGTGCTAGAGAGAGCTGCTGGGACCAACAGATCATTCAACCCCAAGTGAATGCTCAAACTCTCTCCACCCTGGATGGAACTTCTTCAGAATGAGGATGGATGCCTCCACCTTCTGGACTTCCTCTCTCTTCCAAGTAAAAAAACTCCTACCGGAATGAGGAGTGTTTTGTCCAGCCTGACCTTGGGATGTTGTTTTGTTATGGAGTCCCACCCTACTTTGGGAAGTGTGTATCCAGTCATTTTGATGCGAACACCTGTTCCTTCTCCCTCTCCCCTCCTCAAAAAAAAAAAAAAAGAATTTGTCACAATAGGGAAGAGACACAACTAAGTCAACTTCTTCAGTAGCACCTTTTTGTGTCTTCATAGCTTCTTCCTAATGTAGAGATTTAAAAATCATTGTTGGGGGGGCAAGTATGGTACCTCTTCTCTTTGTTGAAACCTGATACAGCAATGATGGTGGTCAAATTGAGGACTGACTCACAATAAAGTGAATCATCTATTCTTTAAAAAAAGGAGGACCTGGAGAGCATCTTTCAAGAACTTATCAAGGAAAATCTTCCTGATTTCTTGGAATCAGAGGGTAAAATAAGCATTGAAATAATCCACCGATCTTGTCAGGAAAGAATAAAAAATGAAAATAAAAACTCCAAAGAACATTATGGCTAAATTACAAAGCTATCAGGTCAAGGAAAAATACTGTGAGTGGCCAGAAATAAACAATTCAAATATCAGGGAACTATAATCAGGGTTACACAGGACATAGCAGCTGCAACATTAAAGGATCGGAGGTCATGGGACAAGATATTCTGGAAGGCAAAGGATCTAAGACTATAACCAAGATTCATCTACCCAGTGAAATTAAGCATAATACTTCAAAGGGAAAAAATGATCATTCAATGAAATAGGAAGATTTCAAGCCTCCATAAGAAAAAGACCATAATTGAATAAAAAAAATTGCACTAAAAATACCAAGACCCAAGAGAAAAACAAACAGGTAAAAAGGAAAAAGAAAACATAAGGAATTCAATGGAGCAGAACTGTTCACAACCCTATGTAGGAAGATGATACCTAAAATTCTTAAAAATTGTATCACTAATAGTACAGCTAAAAGAAATATATATTATTATATATTATATATACATGTGTGTGAAGACATAGGAAATTGGTATAAGGTGAATTTGAGGGAATTACATTTTTAAAAATAATTACAGGATGAGAAAAAAGAATATACTGGATACAGGAAGGAACAGGTAGAATGGAGAGAGGTGTGAAAAACCTATTACAGAAGAGGGAAAGATGAAAGGGTGGGCGATGGGCATCACTTGAAACTTACTCTCAATGGTATTGACTCAGGAGGGAATAACATACACAATCAGTTGAATATAGAAATCTATCTTACCTGACGGAAGCAGGAGGGGAGAAAATTAAGTAAAGGGTGAGGGACTGACAGAAGAGAGGGCAAACCAGATGAGTCAGGAGACAGACTGTTGAGGAGGGAAAGAGGAGGAAAAAGAGAATGGAGGGAAATATACAGTTAGTAATCATCACTGTGAATGTGAATGAGACAAATTATCCTGTAAAACAGAAGTGGATAGCAGAGTAGATAACCTACAATATGTTATTTATAAGAAACTCATTTGAAGCAGAGAGACACACACAGAGTTAAAGGTAAGGGACTAGAGCAGAATCTGCTATACTTCAGCTAAAATTAAAAAAAAAAGGATGGGTCATAATCCTGATCTCAGACAAATCAAAAGCAAAAATAGACCTCATTAAAAGAGAGAAAGAAGGTAGCATAGATAATGAAGTAATAACAATACTAAACATATATGCATCGAGTGATACAGCATCCAGATTCTTAAAGAAGAAGTTGTGAGTTGCAGGTTCATGATCAAACAAGAGATAGAGAGCATTAATAAATTTGAAAAGTTTTTGCACAAACAAAACCAATGCAACTTAGAGTGGAAGGAAAGCAGAAAGCTGGGAAACAATCTTTACAGTAATTATCTCTGATAATGACCTCATTTCTCAAATGTGTAGAGAACTGAGTCAAATTCAAAAGACTACAAGCCAATCATCATTTGATCAATGGTCAAAGAAAATTGGAAGTTTTCAGATGAAGAAAGCAAGACTATCTATAGGCATATGAAGAAGTGTTCTAAATCACTTGATTAGAGAAATACACATTAAAAAAGTTCTGAGGTATCCCCTTACACCTATCAGATTGGTTAATATGATGAAAAAGGAAAATGATAAATGTTGGAGAGGATGAGGGGAACAGAACTTAGATAAAGAGTTATAAGGAATCTTAAAGGTTCCTAGTCCAACCCCTCATTTTATAAATGAATAATTCTTATTTCATTTCAGTTCATGTCCGAATCATTGTGACACCATGTGGGGTTTTCCTGCCAAAGATACTGGAGTGGTTTGCCATTGCCTTCTCTAGCTCATTTTACAAATGAGGAAACTGAGGCAAATAGAGTTAAGTGACTTGTCCAGAGTCACTTAACTAATAAGGATCTGAAGCCAGATTTGAACTCAGGAAGATAAGCTTTCCTGATTCCAAGTCTAGTGCTCTATCTACTGTGCTATATTGTGTACACACACACACACACATATACATGAATTTTAAGTCCTGTATTTTAGCACTAACTTTGAGAAACCAACAGAGGTTAAACACAAATAGAAAAGAGTGCTTGAGTAGAGTGTTGAAGAAAGCAAGCAGTTCTAAGATATGGAAGGTGGATTGGAATGTCTTTAGGTATGGAGCACCTGGTGAGAACCACAGAGATGGGAGATACTGAAGCCAAGATGGCAGAGTAGCACCATGTACTTTCTAGAGCACTGCCCCCCAAACCCAGTGAAATACCTGTAAAAATGGCTCTAGGCAAATTCTGTAGCTATAGAACCTATGGAATGACAGTGAAGCAAATCTCCAGCCCTAGACAGCTTAGGAGGTCATCAGGAAGTGTGTATTGCTCCACACAGTCCAGCACTGGCCACTCTGGCACAGACAGGACCTGAGCAGGCCTTGGGGAGACTGAATCTCTCACACATGTGGCATTTTCCACACTTCAGGACCCTAAAACAGGGAGGACAAATTGGAAGGTCAGTGGAAAAAGTCTGTGGGACCAGTGTAGAAGAGTGGAATGGTCCAGCCTCAGCCCCAGGGCAGCAGCGGGGAAAGGAGACAGAGGAACCTGCAGCAGCAGGGGCGGAGACAGTAACTGTGGCTGGAGCTCTAGGCCCATAGGTTGTGGGGGGATTGAGTAGCAGATGGGTCACCCCTCACCCCCACTGAAAACAGAGATCTACCTTGGCAAAGAGCTTAAAAGTCAAGTAAATGGCTGGGGAAATGAGAAAAACCAAAAAAAAGAAAAGAAACAATAAGGCTATAGAATCTTACTTTGGGGACAAGGAAAATCAAAACATGCAAACAGAAGACCACAACGTCAAAGCTCCTCCATCCAAAGCCTCCAAAAAAATTATGAATTGGTCTCAGGCCATGGAAGAGCTCAAAAAGGATTTTGAAAATCAGGTAATAAAAGTAGAGCAAAAATTGGGAAGAGAAATGAAAGTGATGCAAAAAAATCATGAAAAACTAGTCAACTTCTTGCTAAAGGAGACCCAAAAAACACTGAAGAAAATAACCCTTTAAAAAACAGACCCAAATGACAAAAGAGATTCAAAAAGTCAATAAAGAGAAGAATGCCCTAGAAAGCAGAATTGGCCAGATGGAAAAGGAGGTCCAAAAGCTCACTGAAGAAAATAATTCTTTAAAGAAAACCAACAGAGGTTAAACATAAATAGAAATGGGTGCTTGAGCAGAGTTTTGAAGGAAATCAAGCAGTTCTAAGATATGGAAGGTGGATAGGAATACCTTTTAGGTGTGGAGCACCTGGTATGGGCACAGAGATGGGAGATACTGGAGTGTTGTGTATGAAAACATCAAGAATGCCAGTTTGGCTGCACCATAATGTCTACTAAGGAATAACATATAATGACGTAGGGATTCTCACCTGTCTCCTGGAATTTTTAACTTGAAACCTCAGCCCAAATACCAGTTCCTCATAGGATACGTTTTCTGGCCTTTCCATGTAATATCTCACCCAATTTATTTGCATGTATTTTTGTTTATTTGTGTGTGTATAATTTCCCTTCTTTTACAAGTAGGATTTTTTCATTTTGGCTTTTGTATTTCTAACACCTGGAATAATGCCTGGTGAACTTGATAAATGCTTTAAAAAGAAAAGAAAGGTAGGCTGAGTGCTGGTCTTGAAGGACTTTGAAAAATAAACAGAAGAGTGTATGATTGACCATAGATCCATTGGAATTTATTCAGTTGGACACTTACTTAGGCAAATTTACCCTTTAAGTAAATCATTTTGGCATTCATGTAGATGGTAGCTTGGAGAGATAAGACACATATGGCAGGGAAACCAAAGAGAAGATTCCTGTATTAGTCAAGGAGAAAAATTGTAAGGTCTAAAAGTAGGGCAATAGTGGTATGAGTAGAGGGAAGTGTTCAGATGTAAGAGATGTTGATGTACAATCCATAAGATTTGGCAGTCAATTGGATATGTAGGATGAGGGACACTTGAAGAGATTGTTAACCTAGGTAACTATCTGGTAAATGTCACTTCCATTTGCAATAGAGATGTTCAAAAGTTGGATAGGTTTAAGAAGGAAAGATTAAAAAATTCCCTTTTGAACATATTGGGTTTGAGATTGTTTAAAAGACATCTCATTTAAAATGTTTAATAAGGAGTTATAAATGCTTGACTAGAGTTCAGGACATAAGCTAAGTCTGAATTTATAGATTTGGGAGTCATTTGCATAGGGGATACTAATTAAATGCAGAGGGACTGATGAAGTCACCAAATGGGAGAGTGGAGAGCTTACCTCATATGATTGGTTTTTTTTCAGTGTGTTAAGACCAGAGTTTCCCTGACGCAGATTCTTTCTTTCCACCCATAAAGGAAGGAAACTTTATCTAAAAGAAACAAAAGTTAGCCCCAGCTTCCCTGATGTAGCTTCTTGTTTATTTAAGGGCATGCATGACAGGCCTCTTGGACTTCATGGATTTCTGAAGACAACTTGAGTCACTCATTATGTCCTTCACCATATCCTACCGACTCTACCAAATGTTGGAGTCATGGCTATATTGCCAGGATTCTCTTAGTTCAGGTTCAATTTTGCAATGAAATGAGTAACTTACAAATCACTAGTAAATTGACAAAAAGGTTTTCTTTGCAAGGGCAACAAGGCTCCTCTAAGGTCTCCACTCACCATAGCATGCCAGGATGAAGAAGTATTCAGGTAAATGGTTCAGGCAGGAGCTTTCTGGACAAGGATTCAGAAAACCTGGATTGAAATCCAGCTTTATTACTAACTAGTTGTTTGACCTTAAATAATTCTCTTCTCTTTTTTGAGTTTTTTAATCTATACCACAAGAAAGTTAGAGTGAGATTATTATTGATAAAGTTCTTTATGCTGTCATGATCAATGATCATAGTTGATGGTTTTTTAATTAATTAATCAGAATTGTCAGGGTATTTTTATCTCTTTGTGCAGAACCCTTGCAAAATGGCAAGTACGGTTAAAAGTGAAGCTAGAAAAAGACACACAAAGGATGAAGCAGGGTGAATTTCTCCAGAAAATTAGTCTGGGAATGGGTGCTGTAAATTAACTCCATATGGAGAGATACAAAGGTCTATTATTCTGTGACATATGCTTTGTTTATCAAGTAAACAGTGATCAGAAGTCTGGGTAGTCATCCAAGGATTCAGTTTCCTTTTATGATGTTCTTCTGTGGTTACCTTATAAGCTGTACATAGGATGATTATTGTTTAACATTTATAGAGTGTCAACAGTGTGTTAGGCAATGAAAGGAACATAAAATTAAACCAGTACCAGATCAATAGATTTCTGTTCAATATGCCACAGAGAAAAAAATGCCAAGTATTGTTATAGGATGAGAATATATGGTGATAGGTGTATCAAATTATTTTATTAGTAGATTCTATATTGCATTTGAGCCATTTGTGCATGGACTCTAGGTTCTTCTATTAGTCTACAAATTCAATGAGAGCAAAATCTCTATCTAATTCATCTTTGTAGCTCCCCTAGCACCTGGCATAGTGCTCTGCTCATGATACTTATAGTTGTTGTCCAATTGAATTGAATTAATTGTACATATTTTAAGAAAGTTCAATTGAATTCCTTTTAAAAAATGTTTATTAAATACCCATTGTCTCATACGTTTAATGATCATCACCATGCAGATATCTTTCATACCAGTATATCCAGCCCTAATCTTTCTGCTAAACTCTAGTCCCACCGTGTTAATGGAACATTAGATATTTCTAATTGTATTTCTCATAGGCACCTCAAACTCAATATGTCCAAAAGAGAACTCACTGTCTTTCCCCCCAAATCTAGTCTTTTTCTGATTTTTTTTTCTGTTTCTATAAGGTACATCATCATGCTTTCAGCTACTCTGGCTTACAACTACTTTGGAGTTGTCCTGAATTTCTCATTGTTTTCTCCATCCTATCAGTTGCCAATTCTACCTGATTGCAAGCTGGTGAAAACTACTTTGACCTTTGATTGGTATAGCTCCAGTCTCGAGGATACTAAAGTTCAACTGACCTAGAGATCATTTAATTGCTGTGATATATTAGGTTAAGTTTCTTGGTCCCTGCAACTCATTCTTCAGGGCAACTCAAAAAAACATCCTGATTTCAGTGGTCCCAATCACCTTCATGGACGATGGGACAGTCTCCTATTTGTTCCACATCAGATCTTTGTCTTAAACTATAGATGAGTGGCTTGGGGCCTTTGGTAAGAGTGGGAATAGCAGGGTCTGAAGCTCCCCCTCCATACCTGTGTGCTGCCCACAAACTAAGGACATAGAAGGTCTTATACAAATATGGTTCCCTGTTGGCATCTATTCTCCTACCCTTGTGAGTGAAAGGTTGGTTAACCACTGACCCTGTGCAGGGCTGTTATTCTTCATCCCAAACATTTCCTCCCTTTTTGCCTTTTACCATATACCATCTCTCATATCTGTCCCCTTCTCTCAGATTACATAGCCACCACCCTAACAATACCAAGGGCAATAGCCCTTTAGTGTCCTGCCTCTGGTCTCTCACTTCTTCAACCATCCCCATAACAGCTGCCAACATCATTTTTCTAAGACATAGATTTAACCTTATTACTCCCTTGATTAATACATTCCAGTGGCTCCTAATTGCACATAGGAACAAATACAAGCTTCTCTATGAAGGCCCTCATCAACTGGCCCAACTTATCTTTCATAGTGTTACTTTTCACATTCTTTGTGGTCTAGTCAAAAATTGGCTGTCTTTCACACATCACCCTCCATCTTCCATCTCTCTGGATTTGAAAAGTCTTCCATTTATTTCTTAAATGCAGTTCTTCCTCATCTTTGCCTCTTAAAATCCTTAGCTTCCTTCAGAACTCAGCCCAAACACTACCTTCTACATGTCTTTTCTGATCCTCCCAACTGTTGGTGTCTTTTCCTCCCATCATTACCCTGTATTTATTTTGTATCTACTTATAGGTTATATCGTTTTCCAAATGGAATGTAGAGCAAGCCCCTTGAGGGCAGATGCTATTTCATTTCTATCTTTGTATCCCTAGTGCCAACACCTAGAAATATATCTGACACATGGAAGGCAATTAATAAGTGCTTATTGATTGATATTTCACCAGAAAGAAGAAAACAAAATAGACCTTGTGCTCAGGAAGCCTGCCTTCTGTTGGAACAGACAGTGAACATATAGATAAATTGTTCATAATTGATGAGTAGGAAGAGATCACCAATTTTAGTTTGAGGGACACTGAGATTTTAAGTGACTTGTGTCTGAAGTTACAAAGCCAGTATGAATCAAAATGCAGAATTTGAAAGCGAGTCTTCTGAAACTGAGGCTCCTTCTTGATCCACAGTGCAATGCTTTGTCTTTTGAAGCACATGAAGAGTAACCAGCTAAAAATTAAAGACATAAAAAGATCTGAATCCAAATTCTGACTGTTATTTAGTACATGTGTGATCTGGGGCAAGTTCTTTTGCCTCCCTGAGATCCGGTTTTCTCATCTAGAAAATGGGGAGAGAGAAACAGGTGAGGTGACTTCTGAGGTCGTTTCCAGTTCTGAGCTATGCTTCTGTTAGTTTTGGAACTCCTAACTCAATGGCTAATTGTTCTTCAAAATGTAAGAGATAAAAGAGCCAACTTAAGTGTAAAATCAAGATTTTGCTCAGACAGTGTCAGGTTACTGATAAAGCTAAGATGGCTACAGCAGAATTCTATGCATCAGACATGGTGGATTTGTTATTTCTTTGCAAGCAGATGTCAGCTGTTGCAAATGCATTTGTGCCTTCAGGAGTCTGATGAAAAGATTTTCCACATTTTTCATCTTTGAGAGTTTCTTTCCTCTCCTGACCCCAGTTTGCTCACTGTTAGGATCCTAGGTAAGTTTAATCTTTCCTTGTATTAGGATATTTTTAATGTTATTTTTTCTGTCCTGATGTAATTATTTTGTCTTTACAATTTGTATGTTTGTGTGTGGATTTTCCTGGAAACTTTGAAGGGCAGGTGCATTTTGAAAAGGGAAAATTAGCATTTTCTAACACTTATTTTGGGTAAAAATATCCTTCAGTGTAACATTTATTGCATCCAATTTGGAGCTCCACCAGTTATGTGCTAGTTTTTATTTGTTTATAAGTGTGAAATCTTCTAAAAGGAGCATAGCTACTCAAAGTAAAAAGTCTGAATCTGCATAGGCTATTTCCTGAAGACATAGCTCAGGCCTCCTCTGAAGCAGAGCTCTGCAGGAGAGCATGCCTAAGCATCCTGAAGCAGAGTTTCAAGCTGAGATGTCATTATGGGGTGAAGACCTTTTCCCTCAGGTGATCATAGCCTTTGGCTTGACGAGGAAGGATGTCACAGCACCAGCACGTAGCGAGAGCTCTCAAGGCCTCACTTGTCTGCCAGTAGAGGACAGTCATTAGCAATATGGGAGATCAGGACCTGGGAGGAGTAGATGGGCAGAGAAAAGTCAGTGAAAAGGATAGAATGGGGGCAAGAGAACTAGGAGGGGAAAAGGCAGCTCAGATAAGCCTAGCCTAGAAGGAAGGCGTGAAGGTTATGAAAGCACCAGAGGCCTCAGAAATATGCCAACTACACATTATGCACATACCAAGGTCATGGGAGCAGCTGTCCAGAACTAACATTTCATTAATGCCTATGTACAGAAACTCTAGAGGAATCCATTCAGGCCCTGTGGAATAAAGTCATCCCATAGCCATACTTCTGCTTCTCTGACTTTGGACTTCTAAGCATCCGTTTCCCTGCATTGCAGAGCTTTTACCTGAAGTGATGAGCTTCCTGGAGATAATATTGATGGGAGTTTGGCTGATAGAGTTTCATTTCTGAGGCAGAAGTTTTCAATCATTTGATTTTGCTTGACCTCCAATAGATTGGCTACGAATGCTTATTTGGCAAAAGAGGATTGGGACCTGAAATTCCTGGGGAAGAAGAAAAAAAGAACTCTGACCCAGTTCAGGATTGTTATTAAAGTGATTTTGATTTTTCATAGCCTGCTTACTTGTCTTTTGCTTGTAACAAGGAAATTTCCCCATCCTTCTGTTAAAATAGAGAAGTTTAAGAGTGTGTGTCTATTAGAGGGTTGGTATGGTCCAGTACTATAAGCAGAGCTAGATCTGGATTTGTGAGATATAGGTCCAAGTACTAACTCTGTCATTACTATTTTTGTAGCATTGGATATGTTCGTTTATCTCCATAGACTTCAGTTTTTTCATCTGTACAATGAAGTGACTGAATTCAATCACTTTTAAAGTATCTTCTGTTTCTGAATCCTTTGATCCAGTCATGACAACTTTCTTTAGCATGTTCCATTCATGTAGAAGGTTTATTTTCACAATAAAATAGTAAATCTTTTATTACTGGAAGACAGTATGATACAGAGGAAAGAGTATTGGACTTGGAGACAGGTTTCAGTTGCAATCCTGACTTTACTATGTACTAACTCCATGTTCCTAAGTCATTCAAATTTTGTAGGTGTCAGTTTTCCCATATGTAAAATGATAAAGAATGTTGGACTAGATCTCTAAAGGTCCTTCCAGATTTAAATCTATGCTCTCTGACAGTGCCTTAAACATATCAAGTACTTGATAAACATTGGGCCCCAGTGAAAGGATGAAAGTCATATTTTTAGGAGGGTGCGAGTTCACAGGCCACTGAAGTAACGCCACACAGATACTTTTCTCATGCTATCTTTCTAAGGCTGGACCAGGCTTTGGCATTTTCCATATTTCTCATAGTATCCAGTTCTTTCTATGGCAATCTCTCCATTTCCCTCCCCATTTCTCACTTTTCAGGCTGGTCCATTGGCCTTCCTATCTTCTCTTTCCTCTTCTTCCCCTCTGTACTTGCTGGGTGGGCAGCTTTGTTTTTTGTTCATCCTTAGTTCTCAAAGAGGACCAAGGACAAAAATCAGAGGGAGGTCTTGACTTGGAAGTGAATTGGATTTAAGTGAAGCAGGGCTAGAAATGAAAGGAGTGAATCTCCACACCAGGGAATGGAAGAAAAGCCAAAGATAAAGGGACAGTATGCTAGTTCCTCTGTTTAGGGAAGGAAACCTCTGACTTTAGAAAGAACCACCAGTGTATCATCAAGGTTTGGGTCTGCCTACTTTCTGAAGAATGTGACTTTAGGAATTATAATTTTCATTAAAATATAAATCTGAATCTCCATTACTAGTCCCGCTTTCTCAGTTAAGAGACACAGGACCCACATTCCATCTATATGACTGCTAAGAATCATTGTAGTAAGGCTTAACCAACTGAGTTTTCTTTGGACAAATAGCTTAACGAACAAAACAGTTAAAAATCATGTCAAAAATGTAACAGAGAAGCCAACATTCAGTAAAGACACCTTATGTGTGCTAGATAGTAAACTTCCTCAGAAAGAGAGAATCAATGAATTTAACTGCTATTTGTTTAAAAACAAATCCATTTGGATTCCAAGCAGCTGAATCATCCCTAGAGTTTAACCTATTTCAGTAGTGAAAATGAAATCCATCAAGGCCTTTATTCCCTTCCAAGGAGGCTTATGGGAACAGTAGCTTCCTCAGTGATCTTAAGAGCTCTCCTTCCATTCACGTGGCCTCATCTAGCAACCAAAACAAGGTGTTTTCTTCAAACTGGGTGGGCCCAGTGGGGATCTCTCAGAACATGAGTGAATCTTATAGGTATAGATTCTTTCTCTTAGGCCTTTCTGAAAAAAGAAGTACAATTTTTGCCTACATGCATCATGGTTCACAGAGAGTGCTAAATCTTCTATACTTTAACTTAGTTTAAAAAAAGATAAACATATATAAGAGGATTCTATAAGGGGTGCCTGGTGAGGGACAAAGGGAGGAGTGAGACAACTCCCAAGCTTCATAAACACGTACATAGTTTGGGGTCTCTATCATTTCCATATCCTACCCCCAGGGTTGGGAATTGCAGAACAAGAGTTAGGGCACCTTGGTTTTGCGATTGAGGTTTCCCAGAGGAAATTAGAAATAATGGCCTAGATCTCAAGCATGTGATGCCGCTGAACATTTACACACACACACACACACACACACACACACACACACACGCAAAGTTTTATGTAGACACCTTAATTCATTAAGGATAATAACTGTCACAATTAATGGCACTTTAAACTTCTCTCAATCCTTTATCTATATTATTTCATTTGATTTTCACATACAATTCAGCATAGGAAACACTATAGGATTTATTACCATTATTTTATAGAAGAGCAAACAGAGACAGTACAAAGTACTGGGTCTCAGCTAAGAAACCTCTGAAGATGTATTCAAATCCGGGTCTCCCTGTCTCTGTGTCCAGCACGCTAGCCATTTACACCATAAATTTTATGCTTCCAAGTAAGTCTATACCTTGAACTTCCCTTTGTGTGCTGTTTTCTGTTCACTATGAAGCAGTCCCTAAACCAATCAGTCAACAGAATCTGAAGTGGAATTTGGAAATTAATTTTAATTCCATTGGAATTGGAAAGAAATTCTCTTTATTCTATTTAATGGTAAATTAAGCAAGCAAGAGGTACACTGACTTTTTCCTTCCAACCTTTCCCTCCATTCATTCGCGCCACCTTTCTTTTAGTTCTCCCTTTCTTTCTCCTCCTTCTATTCTATGGGCCTACCAGAGACAATACTTCCTCCCTCACTCCCCTCCTGTCCCTCCCCCAAGGCACTGCTTAACCCTCTTTGTGGTACTCCGGGCTAAATAGGTTTCTGACCCTGATTTTGACTGAGTAGACATCCCATCAAGAAATTGTTGTAATTTAGCCCCTGGGGAGAGGAGAACCCAATCATTAGCTCATCTACTCAAATTAAGCTGTCTGTAAACTCCATGTAAAAATGCACGTACTTTTCTCTGACTGATCATTTAAAAAAATACTCTCTCTTTTTAAATCTGGAGGCTGGTGGTCTGGTAAAATATAAAATGCTGATAGCCACTTGTGTTGATTGAAGCCTATCTATCTTGATAAGCATCTTGTTTTGCCTGAAAAAAAATTGTACCTTTGGAAATTCAAATGCCAGGCAAACTCCAGTTTTGTTCTGCCTGTTGTTAAAAGTTTAACATTAATGTTAAAAGGTGGATGGTGTCTATTTAGAACCTTTCCATTCAGTGTGAAGCTGTGAGTGTGATCGCCTCATCTCTTCCCACCTGCAGCTGTTACATTTCAGTGTATTAAATGTGAGTCTCTAAATTTCTCTGCTCACAGAGTGTGAGCGTGACTCCACTGTCTAACACTCTCACAGCTGACCTAGTAATTCCTGGATCAGGCAGAACGTGAGCGTGAAGGCAGCAGCCCAGATCCGAAGCTCTGAGCCCTCCTGGATTGGGAATTGGACCCAGCATTTGATAAAATATTAAACTCGTATCCCTTTAGCCTGTTTGGGTGAACGTATGTAGGATTGCTGAGCATCTTTCCCAGAAGCAAGAGGACAGAGTATGCAATTAAACATGCCCATCCAAAGAGCTTTGGGGACCTGGGTTACTCAGTATTGAAAATGTTAGAGTCCTGTAAACTGAGGAAGGAGACAGCATCAGAGCATGTCACAGAAGCTCCATTAACCCCACGCCCCAAAATTTGATCCCAGACTCGGCTTAGGCAGAGGAAAAACTGGTCCAGAAACATTCTTAGAAATCAAAATCAAAGATACCAGTTTTGCTTTCAGGTTAAGGACCAAGAACTATCTAGTTCTGACATCAGAGACAAAGGTTACAAACTCATTTCCATGGTCTTTTCTCCCTTCTCCTTAACCCGCTCTAAACCCTAACACTAATACCTGAAAAAAGAGAATTATATCTAAGAACCTGAAAATCATAGATTATTTTGAGCTTTCCACTCTGCTACCACGTGACCTCAGTACTGTGCCTTTCATATAGTAGGCACTTAATAAATGTTTATTGATCGGCTGACTGTGATCATCCCAGAATATGCCAAGATATTGTAGCAGCATTGAAGGTTACATCAACAGAAGAAAACATTCTATTAGAAAAAAAGCAGTGTGACTCCCAATGCTGCTGAATCCTCTAGCCCAGTTCCTATAAACAAGTATATCCTATATAGAGAAAGTTTGGAAGATGATCTGGAGAGATTGGAATATTGCTCTTCTGTATGGGAAACTATAAATACTTTTTCAGAACACTAAATTCACTCAGATGTAATTAAAGTAGGCTCCACTGTTCAGGATGAGTAATGATTATCATATTTGCATTCATATAATCATCTGTGTTCATCTCATTACTTTTGACTGTAGAGAGCATGAAAAATGCTAGGGAAAGCCACATTCTTTAGATGTTACATATTAAGTAGAATGTTTAAGGAAGGCATATTACAACCCAGAAAATTTAGGACTCTTTATTTCAGATGTTTCCTTGGCCAAAAAAAAAAGTGATTCATGAGACAGCTTACTTTGCTTGCCATAAATTTCCTTCCAATAGGGTTATTCCAAGTGTATTGTGAATATGGTGATTTTCTTATGCTATAGAAAACATTACATAAACGGCAAATATGTCAACTTCCCTTGAAACAGGGTTTAGGTGGTTAGAACTATCTTTGCCCAAATAGTTTATGAACCTTGAGATATGAAAGCACATTGCCAGAGGACATTTCCCTGTTTTAGAAATGGTCTCTTCTCTTAAGGTCTTTCATTTGAAAGGTGGTACTATGGGAAGGTAGGTGGCACAGTAGATAGAATGCCAGGCCTAGAGTCGGGAAGACGAGTTCAAATAAAGCCTGGGTAGGTTACCGGATCCTGTTTGCCTCAGTTTCCTCATCTGTAGAATAAGCTGGAGAAGGCAATGGCAAACCACTTCAGCATCTTTGCCAAGAAAACTTCTAAAAGGAGGTCACAAACAGTTTAATGTGACTGAAAAACTGACTAAACAACAAATCATGAGTCCATATCAAAAGAAACCCAGGACTTTCTGTCATCCAATTAAGAAAGTATAGGTCTTCATTCAGTTTCGGAGTCATTAAACAGCTACTGTGCAGTCAGTGTTGCCCTAGGAAACACAATAGATACAAGAAAAGGATACTTTTCAATCTATCAGCAAGCATTTTTATTGGTATGAGGGTGAGGAAACTCCTTGTACAAATGCAGATAAATACCTCCTCTGCAACTTAC
The DNA here is from genome assembly GCA_023548195.1 of Bettongia penicillata ogilbyi. Taxonomy (NCBI): domain Eukaryota; kingdom Metazoa; phylum Chordata; class Mammalia; order Diprotodontia; family Potoroidae; genus Bettongia; species Bettongia penicillata. Next base: position 1,561,714 of record JAJHZJ010000539.1, on the reverse strand, counting down.
AGTTTCAGAGGGTTGCCTAGAGCATTGAAAAGTGAAGTGACTTTCTCTGGATCACTTTGATGCATGCATAGAAATTTTCCTACCAAGAGACTGCATGGAAAGTAGGGGGAAAGCCTGATTGTAGCTATTTGTGACTGAGAAGCTGGTACTGTATACCAGACTAGGAACTCTTTCAATTATCTGAAGAGTCAGAAAGACTAAGGACTCTGGTTATATACAGGGAATGTTACTGTAACTCCTATTCTTGCTATATCTTAGTGAGTCCCTTTTCTAATAGCTAATAGAGCTACATGCTTTGATTGATAATGGGAAACATACCAGTGTGGTCTCTGGCACTGCGGCTTGAGAAGCCATAATCCTTCGGACTATCCCTTCCCAGAACTCTGAAGGGAGCACTAGTCAACCATCCTTTAGGGACCTGGTCTGCCAGAGCAAGTTCGATTTGGGAGGGTGAGCACAGTGTACTATACTGCAAAAACAGCTGCCTATGAATTCTGTCCAAAGCCTTATGTTCTTCTGAATCCTCCTGAGCCCGTGATTACATTCTGATTCTTCAGCCAGCCCTTCTTTCAGCACCCAGGAGATTTGTAGTTTTCATGGTGAAAAGACGAGTAACTATCCACACAGCCATTCCCATACTCCACTGAGACTGAACCTGGGCTAAGCTATGGGGCAAGCCTCAGGCTCCACCCTCCCTTGTGTCTGCTGCAGTTGTCACATCTGTTCAGCACATGAGGACTGATTACACACTATTGCTGTTGTACAGTTTCAATTTAGTTTCATGTAATTCTCTACAGCACTGCCACTTGGAACTCTGCCAATGACATATTGCTTAATTCCCCACCATCATGTTTATTCCCAACCCCCTCTGGAATAAAAATGGATTTGAAACTGTGGCTACGAATTACATTTCCAAGTCAGACATTGGTTGAGGAGTGAGCAGTTAAAGGAGGTAATAGTGGTCAGTATCATTTGTTCCAAATTGCAGAAAATGATTTACAAGCATTATTTCAACTCTTCATTATGTCAGAAATCTCTGCCCTACCTCCCGCTATTCCTTCCATCCCCAGTGGGAGGGAGTTTTATTTTGCTAACATTTAAGATGAGGAGACCAAAGAAAATCTAATGTAGCAAACTGTAGAGTCATATTGGTAAAAGAATTAGATTAAAAACTGAAGGTTCCATACAGACTTGCTGTAGCACAAATGTGTGATATTTATATGGTGCTGAAACTTCGGAATAAAAAGTGAAAGATTCCGTAAAACTAATATTATGCAAGGGCAGTGTGGTGCAGTGGACAGAGCCTTGACTGTGGTGCCTGGAGATTTGAGTCTTGACCTTTCTTAATAATAATGATAACAGCTGATAGTTACATAGTGCTTTAAGGAATGCTTGGTGGAGTTTCTTCCTCACCGAACCCCCTAGATATGGCAGGAGGAAGTCCCAGGTCATTTTAATAACACCATTCTATTGGCAATGGTGAGAAAAACAGAGCTTGTCAGATAATCAGGAAGAAATTAGGTGCTTTGTCAAACTTCTAGACCCAGAGGCAGTCTTCACTCAGATAGGCAATTCATAGTTCTGGAGCCTGAGGGAAAAGGAGGACTTTAGACTATGGAGACACTATGTTCCAACCTGGTGTTAGTGATACAGATTGATCCATCTGTTAACAAGCATTTATTAAGCACCTACTATATGTAACAGAAATATTGGGGATTCAAAGACAAAAGCAAAGCTCCTTTTACAAGGGGAAACCACACACATACATACATGGAAATACACAATATGTACAAAATAAATACAAGGCAATTTTTTTTGAAGGGGGAGGAGGGAAGGCATTAGCAACTGGAGAGATGAAGAAAGTTTTCATGGAGAAGATACATTTGAACTAAACTGAAGAAACTAAATATTCCCAAGGGCACTTCTGATTCCTGGGTAAATATTTTCTGTACTCAGAGAGGGTAGGAAGAGAGAAGTTTCATAGTGAATTCACTCATGGAACACTTTGTTGCAAGGAGAAAATACGTTTCCACTACCATAAGGAAGCTGAATACTCCTCTCTGTCCATGAAAGAGAATTTGTTTTCCCTCTGGATAAAGGACTCACAATGACAGCTTTGGGGAGCTGCAGGGCTCTCTGTACGTAGAATGAGGTAGAGTCACTAAGGACGCTGACTGAAAATAGGTGATGAAATGCAACAGGGAGCAATGAGAACCAGGGATGTATTGGAAGTTTCGAAGAGACGTAAGAGGACCAAGGATGGATTGATCTTTGGTAGGACCCACATGTTGATGAACCGTGAGAGGAGAACCCTGGGGGAAACCCTGACTGATCCATGACTGTAAGTGACTAAGGCTATATAGGTCTCCAGAAAGGAATTGTTCATTAGTGAAGGAAAGGAGATGAAAGGAAAGTAAGAGACAGGAGAGGAAAGGAGAAGAGAGGAGAGAGGAGAGGAAGGGAGAGAAAGAAAAAAGAGGGGAGAGTATCATTGCATTGATTAGAGTTCTTAAGTCTTTCAAATTGTTATTTTTTGTAATGTTAGGATTTACATTATTCTCCCAGTTCTACCTACTTCACTCTAGTGAGGTTCAAAGTGAGGTTCAAGTGAAGTGTGCTTCCCCTTCTCCTTCCTTGCTTATGTAGACTTTTGATTATGTAGGGTATTCAGTCCCCTCTCTTTTTCTCTCCTTTTCTTTCCTATTGTATCCTTCCTCCCTCTCCCATTTCCCCTCCATTTAAAATCATGAACATAACAAAGATAATTTCCCAGACCTACTATTTTATTTGAAACCCTCTATGAACCCTATTGATACCATGATGCTCAGGGAAAGTATACATTATCCCCCCCATACCCAGATGCAAACACTTTTTCTTTCCTCATACATTATTTTTCTTTCTTTCTTTCTTTTTTTAATATAAATTTATTTATTTAAATTTTTACATTCATTTTTACAAAATTTTGGGTTCCAAATTTCCTCCTCATTTATCCTCTCCCCCCACCCCAATACACCGAGCATTCTAATTTTCCCTGTCACCAATCTGCCCTCACTTCTATCATCCCTCCCTTCTCTTGTCCCCATCTTCTCTTTAGTCCTCTAGGGCCAGATGACTTTCTATTCCCCATTAACTGTATTTCTTATTTCCTAGTAGCAAGAACGATACTCAACAGTTGTTCCTAAAACTTGAGGTCCAAATTCTCCCGATCCCTCCCTCCCCACCCATTCCCTTTGGGAAGGCAGGCGATTCAATATAGGCCCTATCTGTGTAGTTTTGCAAATGACCTCCCTGATAGTCGTGTTGTGTAAGACTAACTGTATTTCCCTCCATCTTATCCTGCTCAACATTGTTTCTATTCTGTTTTTTCATCCTGTCCCTCCCCGAGTGTTGACTTCAAATTGCTCCATCCTTCCATTGCCCTCCCTTCCACCATCCCCCCCACCCTGTTTATCTCCTTCTCCCCCACTTTCCTGTATTGTAAGATAGGTTTTCATACTAAAATGAGTGTGCATTTTATTCCTTCCTTTAGTTGAGTGTGATGAGGGTAAACTTCATGGGTTTTTTTTCTCAGCTCTCCTCTTTTTCCCTCCACTAAAAAGTCTCCTACTTGCCTCTTGAATGAGATATAATTTACCCCATTCCATTTCACCCTCTCTCCTCCCACTACATTTCTCTTCACCATTTACCTTAATTTCTTTTAATAGGATGGTCCCATCCTATTCAATTCACTCTGTGCTCTCTGTCTCTGTATGTGCGTGCATGTGTGTATGTGTGTGTGCATGCACATGTGTACATGTGTGTGTATGTGTGTGTGTGTGGTCCCACCAACTACCCAGATACTGAAAAGTTTTAAGAGTTACAAATATTGTCTTTCCATGTAGGAATGTAAACAGTTCAGCTTTGGTAAGTCCCTTATGACTTCTCTTTGCTGTTTACTTTTTCATGCTTCTTCTCATTCTTGTGTTTGAAAGTCAAATTTTCTTTTCAGCTCTGGTCTTTTCATCAAGAATGCTTGAAAGTCCTCTGTTTCATTGAAAGACCATATTTTCCCCTGAAGTATTATACTCAGTTTTGCTGGGTAGGTGATTCTTGGTTTGAGTCCTAGTTCCTTTGACTTCTGAAATATCCTATTCCATGCCCTTCGATCCCTTAATGTAGAAGCTTCTAGATCTTGTGTTATCCTGATTGTATTTCCACAATACTGGAATTGTTTCTTTCTAGTTGCTTGCAAGATTTTCTCCTTGACCTGGGAATTCTGGAATTTGGCCACAATGTTCCTAGGAGTTTCTGTTTTTGAATCTCTTTCAGATGGTGATCGATGGATTCCTTCAATACTTATTTTGCCCTGTGGTTCTAGAATATCAGCAGTTTTCCTTGATAATTTCATGAAAGATGATGTCTAGGCTCTTTTTTTGATCATGGCTTTCAGGTTGTCCCATAATTTTTAAATTGTCTCTCCTGGATCTATTTTCCAGGTCAGTTGTTTTTCCCATGAGATATTTCACATTCTTTTCCATTTTTTCATTCTTTTGGTTTTGTTTTGGGATTTCTTGGTTTCTCAGAAAGTCATTAGTCTCCATCTGTTCCATTCTAATTTTGAGAGAACTATTATCTTCAGTGAGCTTTTGAACTTCCTTTTCCATTTGGCTAATTCTGCTTTTGAAAGCATTCTTCTCCTCATTGGCTTTTTGAACCTCTTTTGCCAATTGAGTTAAACTATTTTTGAAGGTGTTACTTTCTTCTGCATTTTTTTGGGTCTCCTTTACCAAAGTATTGACCCATTTTTCATGCTTTTCTTGCATCTCTCTCATTTCTCTTCCCAGTTTTTCCTCCACCTGTCTAACTTGCTTTTCAAAATCCTTTTTGAGCTCTTCCATGGCCTGAGCCCACTGGACATCCACCTCAGATGTCTGGGATAGAGAGGCCCCAACCTCCACGTCTTTCCCTGATAGTAAGAATTGTTCCTCATCATCAGAAATGAAAGGTGGGAACATTTCTTCCCCAAGAAAGTAGCTTTCTATGGTCTTATTTTTCTTCCCTTTTCTGGGCCTTTTCCCAGCCAGTTACTTGACTTCTGAGATTCCTGTCCACCCTCGCCTAGATCTGCCCAGCTAGTGCTTGGGGTCTGAGATTCAAATGGGCTTTAAGTGGCGGGCGGGGCTGCTATTCAATGTGAGCTTAAGTTCTGGTGCTTGGGTGGGGGCAGGGCCAGAGATTCCGTCCCTGAAGCCTGCTTGGATCTGCTCCTCTGGGGCCACGCGGCCAGGGAAGTGCAGGACTGGGCTCCGCTGTCCAGAACGTGACGGACCCCTGGGGACAGCTTTCCAGGGCTCTCTGGAACGGAAATCTCTTCCACTGTGTTTCTGCGTGGGTTCCACTGCTCCAGAATTTGTGGGGAGTTCTTCTTACTGAAAATACATGGGCTGTGGGTTCGGAGCTAGCATACATGAATCTTTCTACTCTGCCATCTTGGCTCCTCCCCCCATACATTATTTGCAATTGATGTTTATATTTAACTTTTTCTGTTTGTCTTTATTAGCATGTTTGTATTTCAAAGTTTCTTCTCAGTTTTGAGCTCTTCATCAAGTTAGGAAGTTCTCTATTTCATTAAAAGTCCACCCCACCTGCAGCCCACAATCCCCACCCATAGCATTATAACCAGTATTGGTGAATAAATTATTCTTGGCTTATAAGCCCATATCATTTGCCTTTTAAGATATTAGATTTGATACTTTCCACTCCTTTATATTGGTGGCAGCTAACTTGTAAAATTTTAATTTTTCTTACTTGGTATCTGAACTCTTTCATCTGGTGGCTTATAATATTTTTCTCTGATTGGGAAGTTCTGCATTTTGCCTATAACATTCCTAGGAGTTTAATTTGGGGTTTTAATTCAAGGAGTCATTGGTAGATTATATCTATTTTCGCTTTTCTATATGATTCTAAGAGATTTGGGTAAATTTCTTTCATGATTTATTAAAATATGACATTCAGGCTCTTTTTTGATTATGGCTTTTAAGTAGCCTAAAAATTTTTAACTTAGCCCTCCTCGAATTGTTTCTTAGATCAGTTGTTCACTATAAGATGTCTTATATTTCCTCTATTTTTTCAGTATTTTGTCTTTATATATCTTGCCTCATAAATTCATTAACATATTTTTTCCCATTCTAATTTTCTAGGAGTCTATTACTGGGTTAAGGTTTTGTATCTCTTGGTAATTTCTAAAATCTCCCCCCCCCATAGCTCTCAATTCTTTTCCAATTCTTTATAGGTCTCATTTCATTTATAATACCATTCAAAACATTTCTTAACTCATTTCATTTTTTCCCTAGGAATTCTAATTGGTCTTAAGGGAAAACTATTTTTCTTTCAATCTTTGGTTGTAGTTTTGAAGTTATTCTCCCCTTCTGAGTTTTTATCTTGGCTATCCTCATTCTCAGAATAGCACTTTATCTTTTTTTTTTTTTTGGTCATTCTTGCTTGGTTTATCAGGGAACTCTTTCAAAGCTGAATCTGTTACCCTCACCCTTCTGTAAGACTTCAATATACTGCTTTCCTGAGTGGAGACAGAGTGTAAGATCTGCTCTGGGTGGTGACCCTGTGCTCTGGGTTCTGGGCATGAGTTCATAATCCAGACCACAAGTTGCTGGCATGGGCAGGGGCTGAGTCAGATCATCTTTGGGAGTTATGGAACTGTGGACCTACCTTGGAGTTCTGGGCACTGCATTTGGACTCCTGGCTTCTCTTATGAACCCTTCTGTATTGGTTTGAACCTGGGGTTGTATATACGACTAGCTCTGGAGACCTCCTAAACTATGGGCCTGTCTCAGAACTCTGGGAATCCTTCTAGGTAATACTTTCATGTTATCTTAGGCCTGGAGAGATCAGCTTTTGCTATCCGAGGCCAGTTGGTCTAGTTGGGAGAACTGGGCATTGAATCTCTGCTCCTGCCCTAGTCCTGTTCCACATTTCTTGCCCTGGTCATTTGTCTGTAGGGCAAATTTGTGATCTCATGAAGTTTTTACTTCGGCATCCCATCTACTCAGTCTGATGATTTTCTTAAATGTTGATGGAATAGTAGTTGAGAGGAGTCCTGGTTTGTCCTTCTTTTTCATATGCCACCATCTTGGCTGTTACCTCTTTCTCCCATAACAAAACCTTTGGGAAAAAATTATCTACAATTCACTTTGCTTTCATTATCTAACCACATACTCTTCAATAACCTGAAATTGAGCTTTGGTCCCATCATAAAGTCATTGGTAATTATCAAAAAAATCTTATGGAATCCTAATAAAGCTGCCTCCAGCGCCAATATTCAAATTTTCTTGTGGGACTCACTGAACAGCAGGCAGGTCCTGATTTGACCACACAATCTGGCTTTAACCAAGCCACAGGCCCCCCCCCCCCCCCCGAACCAATATCCCAAATATGCCTAACTAGGACAACAGGTGTGTCCATGTGATGGAATCCTAGTCACTGCCCCTAGCTAGACAGTGCCCCCAGATGCAATTCTCATATTTCTCACAGAAACAACAAGTGTGCCATAACTATATCCATTTAACTTCAGGACCACAATAGCCATCCAAACATAAAGTAGCACCACCAGGATACCTGAGCAGGATGTGAAACCCAAAACAGTAGGAGTGACTTTCCCTAAACAGGCACCTGTACAGTAATAGCAAAAGTTGTCCTTTAGGTGAACTTATGTAGAGAAGCTTATTATAATACCATTATCATATATATATATATGGCCCCCCCAACAAAAGGATTTTTCTATATGCATTGTGATTAATCACATGGGCAGTTCCACTGAGGCTGGGACCCCTCTCCTATTGCCTAATCCCTTGACAAACCCCTCCTCCCTTTTTAATATTTATATATTCTGTTATGTAATTGCATCTTTTGGCCTATGACAATCCATCTTTCTTTCACTAAATTGCCGGTTCCTTCTTGGAACTCATTCTGCTTCCTGAGAGTCATCATTCTCAATAAATGTCTTTGCTTGGATTGGAGAAGGTCTGAGTCTGTGAATTCATTCAAAATGACCCCACAATAAACCATAAAACCACAACAAGTCAAAAGGCCATTTTCTTAGTTCTCATTCTCCTTGATTTCTCAATAATATTTGACATTGTTGACCATTTAGTCCTGGAGAGTCTTTCTTCCCTTAGCATCATAGACACCATGCTCTCCAGGTTCTCCTTAATCTTCCTCTATCACTTCACTGCATACTTTCCCTTTTCAAATTTCCTTAAAGTAAGTGTCACTCAAGGTTATATCCTCCAGATCTTTTTTCTCTATATTCTCTTCTTTGGTAATTTCTTTCACTCATATATTATGAATGAGATTCAGCTGTCATCTTTATTCACAGTATAGTGCTAAGTGCTTTTGCCCTCATGGAACTTAGTCCTTGAAGCAAAACAAAAATACTGATAACCGTAATACATGGTATTGAATAAATTCATCAGAGAGCTACAAAACAAAGGGATGTTTGAGGTCAGTAAGGGAAGAGTGTTAATAGAAATAGGGGGATGGGGATCTTGGAAGAGGTGGCTTTTGAAAAGCATTTTAAAGGACAAACAAGAGGAAGGATGATTTTCTTTATTTTTTATTTTTTTAATTTTCTTTATTTTTTCATAATTTTAGTTATTTTCAGTGCTCCACAATCCTTTTCCATATAATCTAGATGTTTTTTCCCCTCTATCCTCCTCCTTCTCCCATCTCCCCCCTCTCTCCTTGAGGTGGCATACAATTCTATATAGGTTCTATAAATACATTCCCACTAAATACACACTCACCTTAGTCATGTTGCATAGAAGAATTAAAATGAATGGGAGAATACATAAAACAAACCAAAATGTAATGCAAAAGAAAATGATCTGCTACATTCTGTGATTGAATTCCATAGTTTTTTCTCTGGATATAGAAAGCATTTTGCCTTAAAAGACCATTGGGAATTTTTTAAGTCCTTGCATTGCAATGAAGTTCTAAGTCTACCAGAAAAAATCCTCACACACTGTGGTTGTTGCTGTGTACAAAGTTTTCCTGGTTCTGCTCCTTTCGCTCAGCATCAGATCATATGAGTCTTTCCAGGCCTCTCTGAAGTCTTCCTGTTCATCATTTCTTCTAGTGCAACAGTATTTTATTACATTCCTATACCACAATTTATTCAATCATTTCCCAATTGATGGGTATTCCCTTGATTTCCAGTTTTTGGCCACCACCAAGAGTACTACTATAAATATTTTTGTACATGTGGGACCCTTTCCCATTTTTATGACCTCTTGGGGATACAGTCATAGAAGTAACATTGCTGGGTCAAAAGGGTATGCACATTTTTGTAGCCCTTTGGGCATGGTTCTAAATTGCTCTCCAGAATGGTTAGATCAGCTCACAGCTCCATCAACAATGAATTAGTGTTCCAACTCTCCCATATCTTCTCCAGCATTTATCATCTTCCTGTTTTGTCATGTTTGCCAATCTGATAGGTGTGATGTGGTATCTCAGGGTTGTTTATCTCAGGGTTGTTTTGATTTGCATCTCTCTAATCAATAGTGATTTAGAGCATTTTTTTCATATGACTATAGATATCTTTAATTTCTTCCTCTGAAAACTGCCTGTTCATATCCTTTGACCATTTATCAATTGGGGAAAAGATGGTTTTCTAGGCATAGAAAGCAGCCTAAGCAAAAGTAGAGGACATGTTTGGAGGAAACATTTTATCTTTGTTCAAGCATAAAGGATATCTGTGTGTCCCATAGCTTCTTCATACTCCAAATGCCTTGCCCTGAGCTGATTATATTTCTCCAACAACCTACTCTTTCCTCTGACTTCACTATTTCTGTCATTGATACCACTAGTAATCCAGTTTTACATGTTCAAAATCTTGGTGACATCTTTGATTCCTCCTCTCTCACCTAGGCAGCTAGGTTGTACAGCAGATAGAGGAGTGGACTGGAGTCAGGAAGACTCCTCTCCATGAGTTCAAATTCAGCCTGAGGCACTTAGTAGCTGTGTGACCCTGCACAAGACCCTGTTTACCTCAGTTCCTCATCTGTAAAATGATCTGGAGAAGGAAATGGCAAAGTACTCCAATATCTTTGCCAAAAAAAACCCCAAAGAGGGTCATGGAGAGTCAGACATGACTGAAAAATGATTCAATAGCAACAAATCTCTCTTACCTACCTAAACCTACCAATTGCTACCTCCATGATATCATACCAGGTAAACCAAAGGGTGATAGATTATGGGATTCACAACTCTTGTATATTATCTACTGAATTCTAGAGGACTTGTCCATCAATGGAAAGAGTAGTCACTATAGACAAAATCACAGATCCTTGGAGTCATCAAATATAGTCCAAGGGATACTATATAGTTGTAAGAAGTCAAAATTGATGGTGATCTAAAAAGCAATGCAAATGCTGAAGGAAAGTTTAAGTGGGCTGTGGAATGTGTCACCAGAAAAACAAACAAAAAAAATTAGTAAGAGAATTCATGATTAGAAAAGGTGTGTCTGTCATGTCCTGATACTATAAGGAGATAAAATATTAAAAGACTCAAAGGGAAGAAAGACTCTCATGGGTTACACAAACCTCTGTGAACTTACTGAAAGCCATGGATAAGAATTACATAGCAAAAGAACTAGATGAAATGCCATATGCTCCCATGGAAGGATATTCTATTAATGAGATCCTAGCTCCATCAAAACATCCATGCATACATAGATCTTGTCATGCTCAAAGCTCCTCAATAATTCCTTTTTCCTTATTCAGCAAAGCTCAGATTCTTTAGTGTGGTATTTCAGATACCTTACAATATGGCACTACTTAGACTTTCTGGATTTTCCTTTTACTTCTTCTTTTCACATATTCTACTAAACTCTAGTCAAACCGACAACTTGCTGTTCTCCCTATACTTCCTATACTTTTTGGGGGGAAGGGGAGAAACAATCCAGATGAAATGACTTGCCCAGGGTCACACAGTTGGTGTCAAGTGTCTGAGGCCAAATTTGAACTCAGGTCCTCTTGACTCCAGGGCTGCACCACTGGACCATCACTGCACCACCTAGCTTCAACCTGTTTTAATGGGGTCTTTTTGTTCACTGTTCTTCTTATGTCTGGAATGCTCTCTCGTCTCTACCCCATCATTTCCTTTCGTAACTTCTTAAAGGTCAGTTCAAATGTCATCCCTTCCATTAAACTTTCCCTAAAAACTCCAAGTGGCAGCAATCTTTCCTTCTTAGAACCTCTCACAACACTTAATTTTCACTTCTCTTGTGTACTTAACATAATTTTTTCTGTGTTCTGGTTATTTGCAGTTATGTCATAATCTCCAACTAAGCTATAAACTTCATTATCTCTCCTGAGACCTCACACAGAGCTGTCTAGATAGTAAGCACTTAATAAATACTTAATGAAGTGAATTAAATGTGTTCAGGTTTTATTTCCTACATGGACATGAGCTTCAGACTTGCAATCAACCATTTGATCACATTTCAATATAAAGGCTAATTCTAAATTGAAACTCAGATTTTGTTCTTTCTAAATTTCAAACAAAAAATGTGTTTGTATGTGCATGGCTTAAGCAATGACTACATGCATTAATCAGCAATGTTGGTACCAAGTAATTGTCTATTTTTGAAGCAGATGTTTCACATCTTGGCCTTAGTTTCTTCACTACCACCCCTCCCCCACTTAATAGCATTTTATTTTTTCCAATGACATGTAAAGATAATTTTCAATATTCACTATTATAAAATTTTGAGTTCCAAATTTATTTCTCCCTTCCTCCCTTCCCCCTCCCCAAGATGGCAAACAATCTGATAAAGGTCATACATGTACAATCATATTAAACATATTTCCACTTTAGTCATATTGTGAAAGAAGAATCAGAACAGAAGGGAAAACAATAAGAAAGAAAGAAAAAGAGAGAAAATACTGTGCTTCAATCTACATTCAGACTCCATGGCTCTTTCTCTGGATGTAGATAGCATTTTCCATCATGGGTCTATCTCAGTTTCTTCATCTGTAAAATGAAGGAATCAAATAAGGTGGTTCTAAGATTTTTTAAGGTGACATTCTGTGGATTCATGAATTACACTCTTGGGTTCTTTTTTCAACTATATCAATACCAAAGAGATGATGCATAATTTTAAAAAAGGTGCTAGAAGAAAAGCGTATTTCATTTGCAGTCTGAGGACCCGGATTTGAATTCTGTCTCACCTACTACGTGTCCAGTCTTGCATATATTTCTGAACCTTTCTGGGCCTCAGTAAGATGAGAGGATTTTGTTTTGTCTTTGTATTCTTAGCACAACCACAATTCCTGACACATAATAGGGGTCTAATAAAAGTGTTACTTTAAATTGTAAGGTCCTGTTTAAGGTTTGTTTCAATACAAAATTTAAAAAGAAGAACCTTATAATCTAATTGAAGGAGTGGAGAGAATATGTTGGTAGGTTGGTTGTTGTCCTTCGTTTTCAAAGAGGACCAAAATGATATCACCATGATAAAGTGAAGTTTCAGTGCGTCTGACTGTGATTGATCAGACCAACATGAGCTCAGAATGCCTTACCACAGGTTGGGCACAGATAGTCCATGTGAATTTTTGGGATGGATACTTCAAATTTGCACATCTCTGTGTTTACTTTGTGCTGTCTCAATTCTGCTTTGCTCATAGAACACAGCACCCTTTCTGATGTGGGCATGCCATGCTGAGCAAACCTATGCCAGTGTCTCCCATGTTGCACAGTCAAATTCAAAGTTCTTGAGAGAGACCTTGAGAGTGTCCTTATATTTCTTCTTCTAACCACCATATGATCGCCTGCCCAATGTGAGTGCTCCATAAAATAGTCTATTTGACAAGCATACAATTTGCATTCAAACGACGTGGTCAGTCCATTGGAGGTGCTCTGTCTAAAGCATAGTTTGAATGCTTGGCAGTTCAGCTCAGGCAAGGACTTCGGTGTCTGGTAACTTATCCTGCCAGATGATCCTCAGGATCTTCCTAGGACAGTTCAAATGGAAGTAATTCAGTTTCCTGGCATGGTGCTGGTAGAGTGTTCATGTTTCACAGACATACAACAATGAGGTCAGCACAATGGCTCTGTAGACCTTCAGTTTAGGAGTCAGTCTAATACCTCTTCTCTCTCAAACTTTTCTTCAGATCCTCCCAAACACTGAACTATAGCTCTGGCAATGCATGTATCAACCTCATTGTCAATGTGTACATCCCTGAAAAGTATACTGCCTAGGTAAGTGAACTTATCTACAGCATTCAAACTTCTCCATTTGTTGTAACCAATGGTTCTATATATGGATGGTATGGTGGTGGCTGATGGAACACCTATGTTTTCTTAGTGTTAATTTTTTGGCCAAAATTAGCACAGGCAGCAGAAAATTGATCCATACTTTGTTGCATCTGATCTTCAGAGGCTGCATTGAGTCACAATCATCTGCAAGCAGAAAATCATGTACCAACACTCCCTCCACTTTGGTCTTGGCTTGTAGCCTTTTCAAATGAAAGAATTTACCATCAGTACAGTAGCTGACCTTGATGCCATGTTCATTCTCATTGGAAAAATTTGACTATATGGCTGAAAACATCATGCTAAAAAGCATGAGAGCAAACTTACAGCCCTGTTTCACTCCATTGGTGACTGGGAAGGTATGAGAGCATTGGCCACTGTCCAGAACCTGGGCAAACATGCCATCATGAAATTGACATACAATGCTGATGAACTTCTCAGGGTAACCAAATTTTGATGTAATTTTCCATAAGTCCTCACGACTAACAGTGTCAAAAGCCTACAGATCTACAAATGTTATGTACAGACCTCTGTTCTGCTCCTGGCATTTCTCCTGGAGTTGTCGGGCAGCAAACACCATATCAACTGTTCCTCAGCCCTTTCTGAAGCCACACTAACTCTCAGGTATATGACCATCTTCCAGGTGAAGGATCAGCCCACTTTGATGTGATGGTTGCTAAGTCCTTTTCGGGGCTCTTTTCACCTTTGGTGTCCACCTATTCCAACCAGCTCTCACTGTGACTCCAAGAAGCTGCAGCTTGTGTAGTGGTCACATCCCAATACTCTGTTTCAGCAGACAGGCCAAACCAGGTTGAGGGTAACCAAGGCATCTCAAACTCATTGGTGAGTTAGGTGGGTGTCTACCCTAAGCATGTAAAGACTTCCTCTGATGGAATGGGTGGATGACAGAACATGTATAAATGCAAATGTGCCATGCAAAGGGTTCAAAACTGTTGAAGGAGAAAGAAATTGTATTAATTCATGGGAGGTAGATGTAGGCTGTAAGGGTGGATCATCTCCATGTGGACATGTCACCTGAGTTGGCCTTGAGAGAAAAGAGGGAGAGATAGTTTAAACAAAGGAATAGAGTCAAAAGAAGAAATAACAAAAGCTGTGGATACCAAGAAATTAGAACAAATGAATTAGAACACAATCACAAAATCTTAGAAGTAGATGGGTTCTCAGAGGTCACATAATCCACTGTGTCCCTGAACAGAGGCCCCAAATTTCTCTATAAAAATGGTCATATAAGTCTTAGATCTAGATCTTAGATCCAAGTTCCACACACTGTCTGGCACATAGTAAGTGCTTTATATTTATTCACTATTGTTGGCTATTGACTATTTAGTCAAAGAGCTCTAAAAATGAGGACTCCACTATGTCCCAAAGCATGAAATTCAACTTTTTGAACAATTCTAATTATTAGGAAGGGCTGGAACACAAGCTTCCCAATGTGGTTTGACTAGTTTTTAGGAAGATTTTCCCTTCCTTTGTGCTGGATAGCATGCCTCTTAATGCAATGCAATATCATAATTATTTTTGGCTATAATGTCACACTACTAATATAGTTTACATAAACCATTATCTAGCCATGCCTTCCTGTTGTGTATTAATGAAGTTGATTATGTGAGCCCAACTGTAAGAGTTTACATTTATCCTTTCTGACATTTATCTCATTAGATGTGGCCCATTGTTCTAGGATGTTAAGATCTTTTCTTGTCTCCTCATTCTATCAACTTATATGCTACATATTTTCCTACATTTCTTTCATTTTTCAGATTTATATATAAACCATCTCTGCTTCCATCCAGGTCTTGATAAGAAGATTAAACCCTGTAGGTCTAAGGACAGAACATTGACACTCTCCGGTGGTGGCTGCTCTCCAAACTGAAACCAATCCATTAAGGATGACTTGTTGGATTTGCTTATTCCATCAATTCTGCATTCACCTTACTGTACTATCATTTCTCCTATACATCCAAAGGGATTACATGAAAATTGGTGTCAGAGAATATAGTGAAATCCTGAAGTAAGGTAGGTATATTGGGAACTGAAGGAAGAGGCCAGAAATAAGAGGTACTACAGAAGGAGAAAATATGTCTTGGTGATGGCTTGGAGATTTGAATGTTTGGGATGAGGAAAAGGGAAGAATCAAAGAAGGCTCCCAGGCTACAAACTTAGTGAGACTGTGAGAATGGTGGTGCCATATAGAAGGAAAGACAAAGGATAGTTTTATGGGAAAATAATGAGTTTAGTTTGGATGTGTGGAGTTTGAGGCACAGCCAAGATATCCAGCTGGATAATCTATGAGTAGTTGGGAATGTGAAACTAAAGCTTGGGGGCAGGGATGAAGAGTGGAATTGGGGATGTGAATCTGGAAGTTACTTGCTTAAAACCCATAGAGCCATGGGAGAGAATAAGGTCAGGGGAGACAGTCCACACAGAGAAGAGGGCCTGGAGACAGAAACTTGGGACATTTTTTTTTAGGAGGAAAGAGGATGATAAGTTTCTTTCTTTCTTTTTCTTCTCACCTCTCATTATTATGATCAGTTTCAGATGTTATAATAATAATTCATCCCCACTTGCTTTCTTGAATTCATTGTCCATAATGTTTCCAGGTGACTTAAAAAAAACCAACCCAATAACTTCTTCTTGAATTAAACATTCAAATATCCAAGCCATCGCCAAGACATATTTTTTCCTTCTGTAGTACCTCTTATTTCTGGCCTTTTCCTTCAGTTTCCAATATACCTACCTTACTTTAGGATTTCATTATATTCTCTGATGCCAATTTTCATGTTATCCCTTTGGATGTATAGGAGAAATGATAGTACAGTAAGATGAATGCAGAATTGATTGAATGAGCAGACCCTACAAAGTCATCCTTAATGATTTGGTTTCAGTTTGGAGAGCAGCCACCAGTGCAGAATTTCAGTGTTCTGTCCTTAGACCTGTAAAGTTCAATCTTCTTATTAATGATCTGGATAGAACATTTGCCTCCTGGGCCTTTTGCTTCTCAATGATCAGCATCCATTCTTTCTGTGTGTTGGTTTGCTGATGAGCTGGAGAAGAAAATGGTGAGTCACTTCTTATAGTGTTAATTATGTTAATAAGAGTTAAAAGTATTCCCTACCCATTAATGGGTCTGCCCAAGGGAAGCTGGATTAGGGGAGGTTTGTTTTGTAGGAATGCCCAGACTTTTGCTAATTTCTAATGAAGCACTGGTTCTCAAGGGTTGTGATGCCCTTTGGTTCTAAAAAATGGATATATGCTCTCATGTGAGATTTTGTTTTGGGGCTTACTCATTGGAAGTGTTTGTTTGGCCAGATGAGACTCTGGGTAGCTGCTAAGGAGCCCCCCAGCTTTGAAAACCCAAATGTTGGTGCTTCTCTGTCTGGTAACTATGTATGTATGTATGTAATGGTCAGACAGTTAGATCTGTCTGTTGATCTGTGATGTATGTATTGCTTATGGCCAGACAGTTAGAAGCCCTGTCTGTTGGTCTTTATGTCTCTGTTTGTATTTTCTCTGAAGTTCAGGGTGCTGACATTTTCCCATCATTCCCATGAATGATATATGTATTTGATTAAAAGTGGATTGTTGACCTCTCAAAAGCTGCTTTCCTTTTAGAAAAGCAGATCTAAGAACCTATATAGCAGACCCCCCTGTGTATGCCAGGGTCTTTGCTGTTATATTCCTGTATCTTTGCAGAAAAAAATTCCAGATAGAATCAGAAAAAGTCAGACACAACTGAAATGCCTGAGCAAATACAGATTATATTAGTGCTTTTGTGAATTATGCCCTAAGGGGATGAAATTCTTTGCTATTAGATCAGCCAGTTAAAAACAAAGTTACAATATTTATCTTCTCTGAGACATTTCAATCTCTTTAATTCAATATTATGTGCTCTATCTACTTTCATAAAAGCCTACATGAATAGAAACTATAATATAAGGTAGAAGGCTGTGGCTGATGCCATTATGGATGATTGACTACCTATCCTTGCACTAGGAGGCCCACAAATTCTGGAAAAGGAACAACTCACTAGAATTTTTTTTAAACTGCCTTTTAAACAAATTCTGAGATGTTTCATTCCTTTTGGGGACTGATACGGGGAGAGAAAAGGAGGAGAACAGGAAAAGGATGTGGGAGTGTTGGCTCATTTTTCAAATTTTTCTAAACATTCTAGTTCCAACTGGGAATGAAAGGAGAAATGCCAAAATAATCATGTGATGGACTATGGAATTTCTAGTTGGCCTGCAATTCGGGAAGTGCCATAAGTTTCACAAGAAATGCTATTGTTGGTGCCTTTTCCACTGGGATTTTTTTCTGCAAAGATACAGGAATATAACAGCAAAGCCCCTGGCATACACAGGAGGGTCTGCTATATAGGTTAATAGCTATACAGTTAAAAAGGTCATGCATTGGAGGGAAGATGCACAGGTGCTTATCTCCACTAAATTCTGATTAGAAACCACTTTTGTTTTTCTTACTGCTTGAGCAATAATCTTCCACCCTCTTTTCTTATCACCTACACTGCTGTGATAACTTCCTAACTAATCTTGCTTCTATCTTTTAAGCTCCTGCCTGACTAGTCTTCTTAACGCACGGCTCTGATCACATTACCTTTGTATTCAAAAATCTTTAGTGAATTTTAAATGATTACTGAAAAATCGTATACACTCTTAACAATCTGGCTCTAAACTACCTTTCCAGGTTTATTGCCTACTATTATTACACTTGAATTCTTCACTGCACCTATTTTTGTCTTCTTTTTCCACATTCTGTACCTTTGTTCATGCTATGCCCCATCCTGAAATGAACTCTTTTACATATCTTCTCTCAAGATTCAGTTCAGGTGCCAACTTTTCCATGAAGCCTTTCCTAAAACCCCAACCTGATCTCTATCTCCTCAAATTTTTCATAGCATTTTGCCTTGTCCTCTCCTCTGAACACTTAACATATTCTCCTTTTCATAATATTCATTGGTATGCAGCCCCCATCCACCAATTAGATTGTAAACTACCTAAGAACAAAATCTGTGTTTTCTCTGTTATCTGTAACATAAAGCACATTACCTTGTTTTAGCATCTGATGATGATGAATACCACTTTTGGAGAAGGGCCAAAGTGTGAAGATAATACCATGCTCTCTAGGCTTAGCAGAGCCTAAGCTACTTTCTGTTCTTTAGCTCTACCTCTCCCATTGTCTAGGGGGTATGTAGATTTACAGATGTATTCAGTCAAAATCAACTCTTATCTATCTATTCATTGGCTAATCTCACTCCCTTTTAAAACCTACAGTATTTCCAATGAGCCTTGGTTAAAATGACGTTGGCATAATGGGGATAATTATTGACACTTGCTGGCATAGATGACGTAATTCTATATATCATGTTGTTTTATATATACATATATTTATATATGTTATATATTTGTCTTGTTATGTTAGCATAAAACAAGTAAGAAGTATTATTTAATAGAGAGAGCACACGTAATAATATATATAAATACACCAGTCAACTGCGAATTCACATAGCTTTCCAAGATGCTAAAGTCCTTTTCTCCCTTTTCTCCCCTACCACATACATACATAAGATCAATCAGGACCCAGGAGCTCTAATACAGTCATAGTATTTGTCCTCCCTTCTGCAGGCAATGGAATATAACCAAAATCCTAGGGCTATTTTACTCAGATTTTCCCATCAGACTGTTATTAGTTTCAGATGTAGGCACTGTAGAGTCAGAGTCTCAACTCAGTCATACAGGATCTGATTTAAACTAGAACTCAGTGAGGTTGATGGTTTACTTGGTGCAAACTGTAACTAGAGAAGGTTGGAAGCTTAATTAGGGAGGACTGGAATTCAGGAAAGTTGGGGGTCTGCCTGGTCAATGGAGGGACTTGTGTCCTCATAGGGCTACAGACTACCCATCGTAGAGCATGGCTGGTAGAATTGGCAGCCAGGTTAGATAAGTATAATACCTTCATTGCCATTTCACAAGGAGCTGTCTCCTGCTCACTCTGTCCTTCACCACCATTCCTTGCTGTTAATGGTACTGCTCACTTGGGTCATATCCTCTCCTATAATCCTCAAAGCCTTCCACTGTCCCTTGAAGGGGAGTAGAGGGAGGCAGACGTAGTTGCAAATGGGATATCATACTTGCCAATAGTAAAGACTAAGTAAATGTTTGTTGGATTGAACTAAATTGAGTTTATTTAATCAGATTGCTGATGTATAAAATCTCAGTCATGTAGGGCTCATCCTTTTATTCTGCTTAAGTGAAAAGCAAAGGTTTTCTAATTCAATCAACCAGTAAAGAGAGGATTGGCTAATTCATCTCAAAGTAAATGAAGTCATTAATTTTCACCCACAACGTGCAACAACTATGTCAGGTCTTTTTAAAATCAGCATCAATGCCCATTTCCTCAATTATGTATCATCTTGTTGGAGAACATGTGTCTAGAGACCTTCTCAGGGTAAAACAAACACACCTGAGTATTCAGACTGGTATCAAGCAAAGTTACATGTTTGGTGAAACCTTATCCTTTGTTTAGGTTTGCCTCCTCTTTTCATTATTGTAATCTTTGCAGTTATCACCTTATCTGTAGCAATAACATGTAGAGAGTGCTGTGCAGCAGTAATGAGTTGTTGCCTTTTCCTGTAATTGCTGAGGTGCACCACTGACTTCACATTCCAGCTGTTCTACTCTTGATTAGAGAGATCTCTGCATTTGCAAATTTCAGGAAGGAAAGAGAGAGGGAGGCAGAAATTTTGGTTTTTTTCCCTTGTTCCATTTAATCACTGTGATTGACCAAGGCAGATCTTTTGGTGAAAGAGGGAAATTGATTGAGTCATTTGAAAAGACAATTACGATTTGCTAATAATTGCCATTGTGCTTTACATCTCCAGGTTCAAATATGTGACAGTAATAAAAATAACAACAGCAAGTCTGGAAAAGTCATTATGATCCTCATTTTATAGATGAGGAAATTGAATCTAACAGCAGTTAAATGATTGATTTGTTCAGGGTCATTCCGCTAGTAAGCATCTGATGCCAGAAATGAAATCAGGTCATCCTGATTCCAGATGTAATGAAGGCTATCTTTGTAAATGGAGTTGGGAATTCTCTGGTACGACATTGAATTCAACAAATAGCACCAAAAATTCTATGCTAAGTATAAGGCAACATCGTTCCTGAGCGATGGCTTCTTGGAATTTCCTAAGGTGACTTTTGTTTCCTTTCCAAAACTTCCATCCCCTTCTCTATGCCAACCTCAGTCACTACCACCCCAGAATTAATAAAATTATCAAGTTCTCCTTGTGTTGATTTAAGCTTGCCAGGAGAAAATGCTGAATCTGGGATTTACTTCCTCCACTGGAGCAAATTATAATTCATCCATCTACCTCTTATCATTCTGGGCCATTCTTAACTAAGAGTTTTCCTAAATCTAACATAGATGTGATGCAACCTAATGTACCAACCAGATTATCTCTTTGCTATCCTTCACTCTTGTTAGAGTCTTGGCACACCAATCATGAGTGTGCATAAACTTATTTTTTAAAATCAGATCTAATGTCCAAGTCATTACTGGCAATACTTTGGAGTTTATTTACACATTGTAGATATCTTTCATTGTTCTTTGGGTCACCTCAAATTTGCATTCTTCTAAGATTCCATGATTTTCAACTACAGTATATAAATGAGAGAATGTATTAATTAGATGAAATGGGTTTTTTCATCAGGAAGCAATTAGGAACCATTGCAAGTGCTATTAAGTTTCCCAATGGTGATACAACCTATTCAACTCTAGGTTGAGATCATCGACCATCTGTAGTCTATCCAAGATGTATTTAGTGATGGATTAATTCAGTGGATTATTATCACACAATTTATCATATTTTGATCCATTTGATTTTTGCTTTGTGAATGAACAAGCCAGTGTGCTTTTAAGTAGATATCAATTGAGAAGGGCTTGTAGCATTCTGGGGCTTGATACAACCAATACAAAGTCATTCACATACTGGACCTTCTGTGAAAATATCAGTTGTCATTGTTTGATCATGTCTGACTCTTCATGATCTATTTGAGATTTTCTTGGCAAAGATACTGGAGTGATTTTCCATTTCCTTCTCCTGCTCATTTTATAGATAAGGAAATTGAGGCATATAGGGTTGAATGATTTGCCCAGGGTCACACAGTAAGTGTCTGAGGCTGGATTTGAACTCAGGAAGATGAGTCTTTCTATCTTCAGACCAGCACTTTGTCTACCACACCACTCAACTTCCTGAAAATATCCGTAGCTACATGGAATTCTTCTATGTGTGCTTCACACAGGATGGTATCTATCCTTCCTATACTTTTGGCAATAACACATGTTGTTTATGTTTCATGGCAGCTACATGTGGCATTAATATAGTTTTAAGATTCTGTGGATTTTCACATTCAATTTTTAGAAATCTGATTTTCTTAGCATCATTGAATTACATCATCTTTGTGGTTGTATCTAACACAGAATCTTATATAAGGTTAACAAATGTATGGAAGACACATCGAAAAGATTCCCCAAAGACTCTCTCTGCTCTACTAAAATGAATACTTTTTGGAAACAGCAAATATTAATCTCTTAAGAGTCTTATATTCTCTATGCTTCTCCATCAACTGTGTAACTATAAATAGACATGGAAGGTGGAGCACTAAATTTAGAATTGGAAGAGCTGAATTTTATTTCTTTTTCAAACACTTCTTCAATGTGTGAACCTGTACAAGTAACTTGGTCCCTCTCAGTTGTCCTTATCTGCAAAATGAGGATAGTAAGGATACCTACCTCACAGAGTTGTGAGAATAACATGAAATATGGATGTCAGTTGTCATCCTACTCCATTTAAGATAAGTGCTAAAGTACTACACTTAATACCTCACTAAATAAGAGAATGTTTTAATCAATTAATCATAGACTAAGTATAAAAAACAGTCTTTCCTAAACCAAAGTGAAGTTAAACAGAGTTTAAAGTTGGCTGAGGAAATAAAGCAATGCCTTATGATATCTGAATACACGAAGGAGTGAGTTTAGACCTGGGGAGAATCCAAGGAATTTGAACAAGTGTTGAAAAGAAGGCATTCCAGCTACAATCCAGAAAAGGAATTAATTGGGTAGAGGAAAAGATCTGGGTCTCAGTCTCATTCTCAATCTCTGTCCCACCCTTTGACTGAGAGAAGACTTTGTGAACCTGAGAGGTCAGAAGGAACTCCTGTCTTTCCACTGGCGTGTAAGCGGAACCAGCCCCACCCCCCGCCCCCCGTTCAGCTTCTGGCAATGTTTCTATCAGGAGCCAAGAAGAAAGTCCATCCAGATCAAGGTCCTATGAAAAAGCTACACGATACCTAGGAAGGAAATCTTAAGGAGTCTGGCAAAAGAAATTGCAGAACTGTGAGTTACCACTTTGCCATGTGTGATTTCTAAGTTTGAGCCCTCTTTCCTCAGAGACTTAGGTGGCAGAGGGGAGAATGTACTCTCATTTGGGAGGGATGTGTTTATACTTAGTTCTTGCTATGTCTTCTCAGTAAATATCTCTTTGTAAAAGCTAATTGAGGGAAATGTGTTAAAAGGCACTGGGGTGATAACCACTAGCAATTAATATTGGGGTAACAATAGAATGATGGAGGACTTGAGGAAAACACCCACAACCCAACAGTGGTGACCTTAGAACCCTGGGTGATGAAGGTATAGTCTTACTCTATGACTTGACAATGAGAATGGGAGTTGGGCTAAGAACCCTCCATATAGCACTACATGTGTAAAGTGCCTCACAAACCTCAAAGCACTATATAATCGAGTTATTATTATTGTCTACTGAAGAAAACCATATGAAAGCCTATCTGATCCCTTCTCGTGATTTCATTCAGTATATCTATTTTTTGTGTACATAGATCATTCAGTTAAAGAGTGTGTAGAGATGACAAAGTCATATGCGCTTAGTAGATGCTGGGGTTTTCTCTGTAGTCTTTAGTACATTATCCATTAAATCAGATCCTAGTTGTATGCCCCTGGAAAATTCACTTAATCTCTTTCTGCTTCAGTGGTCTCATCTCTAAAATGAGAAATCTGGACTGAGTGACCTCAAGGTTCCTTCCAGATCTAAAATCCCTAATTACTGATTTACTCTTGGATCTGTGATGCTATATTTTTGTGACTTGGCCAGGAAAGCTGTCATTTGTCACAATGTCTCCATAGTGAAATGTATTTGGCAGATAAAAAAATCCTTAAAAACAAATAGTTCATTGGCATTACAAAAAAAAATCCATAATCACCAAGAAGTAGCAGGATTCTACTAATAAGAAATCATTCCAAATTAACCTAATTTTTTTTTGGAAAGGATTATTAGACTCAAATACAGAAAATGAAGTAGCAGTCTTAGTAGATATAGTATATCTGGATTTCAGGAAAGCATTTGACAAAGGTTCTGATAATATTCTTGTGAATATAATGAAGAATTAACAAGGTTGGAATACAGTTATGTAGTTTTGAAACTTGCTGAATAAAAATGTTGATCACTGTAAAACTGGAATAATGCTTCTGTATGATAGTATAGGGTTCTTTCTTTCATAATATAATATTCAATATTTTTCTCAATGACATGAATAAATACAAAAAAATCATAGGTCACAAATAATTGGATGACATAAATCTGCGATGGGAGGAGTTATTGAATAAAAAGCTTTAATTTCAAAAAGTTTTCAATAAGAGGTAATAGTGGCCTAAGTCTAGCAATATAAAATGTATTACATATAATACAAAGTCATTTTGAACCTGTATTTATTGTTAGAAAGTTCAAATACTCCAAAACAAAAAAGAGATCTAGTTTGTCTGCAGTTCATGTAAAAGTGCTAGGGATTTAGTTCACTAAAAATTCATTATTAACCAAATGTGTGATCTTGGCTCCACCCCCAAAAAAGAAAGAAGAAAAGCTACTATTAAAACTTTGCCCTGCGATAATAAAAGCATGATGTTCAGAGTGAGGAAGGGGGTAGTACTATTTTGGGCTGTTATAGTCAGACTACATTTAGTGCATTGTGTCTAGTTTCGGGCCAGCTGCTATCCCCGCCCCATACATACACACATACAGATATTCACCAAAGGTATTATCATATGGCAGATGCATAGCATGTGGAAGGAGTACCCACATGGCTGATATCATGGCTTCATCAAACTATCAAAATAAGACTGTAATGGTGTAGTTTTCTCCATGTGAAATACAGATGAACACCTGAAGGAACATCTTGTGCTTTCTTTTTTTTTTAAACATGTTTAATATTTTATTAATTATTTTTTTTGCATCAGTCATTTCATGGTACACCTCCCTATTGAATCCTATCTTATTAAAAAAACGTTAAATGAAATTAACTGGTAATCCATTCAATAAACATTTATTGTGTGACTCTATATGCTAGACACCAGGCTAGGTGCTAGAGATACAATCATTAATAGACAGTCTCTGTCCTCAAGGAGTTTACAATCTGTTGCGGGGAGACAACACACAAAAGGAGACAGGAAAGCAAGTGTGTGTGTGTGTGTGTGTATGTGTGTGTGTGTGTGTGTGTGTATGGGAGGGGCACCTACAGACCAGAATGCCCTTGTTTCATGGAGTTGAAGTCAGCAAGAGCAATAGATGGGAAGTGGATTGAGCCCCAAGGTCCAGTTTCTGCCCTCTATACAGGAAGGAATCAGGAGAAATTTGGTACCCCACCCTCCAGCCTTCTAATCATGAGGGAGAGGAGACTGAGGGAGGTGGTGTCAGTCAGGGCTTGAGTGAGCAGGATAAGCCATACTTATGCATATCTATCACATAATTAAATGTTGCTACAGATATATCATTACCGATATCTATTTATACATAACAGTGTTCTAAGTGGCTAGAGTTTTGAGCCTGGAGTCAGGAAGATTCAAACTGAACCTCAGACACTTACCAGCTCTATGACTCTGGGCAAGGCATTTAATCTCTGTTTGCCTCAGTTTCTTCAACTGTAAAGTAGGGATAATAATGCCACTTGTCTCCCTGGGTTGTTGTGGGGATCAAAGGAGATACTATTTGTAAGGTACTTAGCACTATGCTTGTCTGCATAGTAGGTACTTAAGTAATGCTTGTTCTCTCCCCTCAAGGAGCTCACATTCTGATAAGCATGATCACACATAGAAATCTTGCACTTCTTTGTAAGTCATTTATAAATGTAAGCTTAGTGGTAAGTGCTTAATAACTTTACTTGCCTGCCATTGTTTTCTTCAAGGAAGGAAAGAAACATTTATTAAGTGCCAGGCATGTGCTAAATGCTTAATAACCACCCTGGGAGGTAGGGGTTATTATCTTCATCCCCATTTTACACATGAGGAAACTGAGGTAAACAGGGGTGAAGTCACTTGTCCAGGGTCATACAGCTAGTAAGTGTCCAAAACCAGATGAACTCAAGTCTTCCTGACTCCAGATCCAATAGTATGTGGACTATAGTGCCACTTAGTTACCTTGGTCACACAGCTGTATTTAGCATACCCTTCTGCCACTGAGCTCAGTGGATAGAGCACCGGGTTTGGAATCAGAAAGATTCATCTTCATGAAGACAAATCCAGACACTTACTATCTGTGTGACTACAGGAAAGTCTCCTCATCCAGCTTGCTTTAATTTCCCCATCTGTA
Source organism: Bettongia penicillata ogilbyi (assembly GCA_023548195.1). Lineage (NCBI taxonomy): Eukaryota > Metazoa > Chordata > Mammalia > Diprotodontia > Potoroidae > Bettongia > Bettongia penicillata. Next base: position 1,535,718 of record JAJHZJ010000539.1, on the reverse strand, counting down.
AAATGAGTGGAAAAAGGAAATGGCAAAGTATCTCTGATAAGAAAACCCCAAATGAGGTCATAAAGAGTTAGACATGACACAACAAGAAAATCTGCCACAGAGAGCCCATGAGACTAGATTTTGTCGTCAGATCTGGTTTTTCTTGACTTCCCACTTTTCACACCACCACCAACTACAGGTCCACCTTTTCCTCTTTCTATACCTATTGTGAAATGCTGTATCTCACCTTCTCCCTTCCCCTCTTGTCTTTGAAGCAGGCATACAATCCTTTAGAGTTTTTTCCATGTGTTTGTATTGTTAGTGCCACAAGAAACAACCAGGGGATAAAAGACCCCAAACATAGGAAAGCTAAAATTATTAAAAAACAAACCAACTAATTCACAGGCTCCAGAATGGGAGGAGGCTCAGTATCCACTTAGGACAACCTTTGCCTGAATGAACCTTCACTGAACATCTGTAGGGAGGGAAAAGCTGGTGCTTCCCCAGTCAGTCCATTCTAGTCCTGAACAATTCTCCTTGTCAGGACTGATGCTGAATTTATCCCTTTGCAGTGTCCATTTATTGGACCTAACTCTGCCCTCTGTGGTCAATAGCAAAGATGCCTGCCCCTTTAACATGATAACCTTCCACTCACTTGAACATAATGGTCATATCTCCCCTGAGTCTTTTCTTGTCCATCCAATGAAGCCCTTTATCATCTTGGTTATCCTTCCTTGGATGTTCCCAGTCTTATTATTTTATTACTAAAATATGGTGCCCAGAACTGAGCAGGGCATGGTACAAAAGAACCATCACCTCCTTATTCTTGGACATGATCCCTTTCTTAATGCAACCCAAGATTAGATTAGTGTTTTTGATTGTCATAACATAGTGTTTTGACATCATATCAAGCTGTTGACTCATAGGATGATAGTGATAATAATAGCATTTATATATTTAAGATTTGCAAAGCATTTTGCAGATATTATCTCATTTTCTCCTTGCAACAGTCCTGAGAGTCAAGTGCTATTATTACCCCCATTTTATAGATGAGGAAACTGAGGTAAGCAGAGGTTAGGAGACCTGTGGAAGATCACACGATTTCAGTTCAGTCTTGACTCCAGATCTAGCACGCTATCCATTAATAATAATAATGACAACAGCTAATATTTATCTAGCACTTATGATGTGCCAAGCATTTTACCATTATTATCTCATTCAATCCTCATATCAGCCCTGGGAAGAAGGTACTGTTATTATCCTCATTTTACCAATAAGTAAACTGAAGCAAACAGCAGTTAAATGATTTACCCAGGGTCACACAACCAGGAAATGTCAGAGGCCAGACATGAACTTAGTTTTTCCTGACTCTAGACCTGATACTCTATCCACTGGACCATCTAATTGTGGAAGTCATCCCTGGGGATTTCTGGAATATAAATGAGATTAGGTCTGACATTTCTTAGGTCCTTTCTTGACTCCGTCACTAACTCTAGCTCTTCTCTTGAGAGTTAGTCATGGGCAACACCTCTATTCCTCCTTTCATCCTTGAACAGATGCTTTGGGGGCCTCCTTTTTGTACCAAATGAGATAATCAATGCAGAATCATCCTTTGCAAACTTTAAAGCATATAAATGAGCTCATAAACCTAAACTGTATAAATAAGAACAGCTAGTAATAGAAATGATTAACCCCCATCAAACTCCTCCCCTCACCACCACCTCTGTCTTCTGAATCTACTATAAAAAGAGATGTGAGGGAATGAAGGAGTATATAGTTGATATTGATTGGTGTTTAGGTAACCAAGGATTCCAGTAAGCTTTATATATGCCCCATAAGAAACTTGCAGTCATCTCACTCTATTGACCTCAGTAACTCATTACTTTGGGTAAGAAAGTTGTCTGGGGTCAATCCATGGTAAGTTTCAAAGATGGCCACAGAGCAAATACACTTTTGGGAAATTCACCCTTCCCATAGTCACAGTAGTCTAAAAGATAGGGAAATTCAAGACCAAGTTTCTGTTTTCAAGCTATGTACGGCTGTTATCCAATCCGAGACACTTGTGTTCACCATCCTTTGGTTCTTCCACCGTATTTCAAATGGTGATTTTATAAGACTAAGCATGGACCACATTTGCTGATGATGTTGTAAGTCTCATCAAGCCTGCTATAGGTGTTCAGAGATTAAGCATGATAATTTCCACTTATGCAAGGACTAATATAAGGATTAGTGAGATCATTTGAGAAATGAACTTTCAGTTACTCATATGAAAAGCATACCACAACTACTAACTTCTTATTTCCCCTCATATCTTTCCAGCACTTTTACTTTGATATGAAGGCATGCCATTTTCTTCACTTGATAAAAATTCTACTTTAAAGGATGAGCCAAGGCAGCATATGAAAGGTGGGTGGATTCTCCAAATAGCCACCAGGGAACATTCTAATGAGTTCCTTCCATGACATCCCTCAGGGCTCAGAAAAACTGCTCTATTGCCTGCCTTCCACTGAAAATTTTAGAATCACAGATGACTTTGGAGAGTATATAACCAATTTAGAAGACAATGAGGATTTCCTTCCCTTGTATTTTCTGCCTCTCATTTTAACTAACTGTTTTGTGTTCATCCTTCATTGCCAAAGAAGACCATGCCATCAGAGGAATGGTGACATGACTTGCACTTGACTTTGTTTTGAGTGAGGGAGGCCTGTGCAAGGTCACCAGCCTCACTTCTTTCCCAGAGTCATCTGAATCCAGTGACCAGATATTCATCAGGATGAGTGGAGATGACCCAGGATGAAATGGGATAACTTGGCTCCTTTAGGGCAAGGTCTTTCTTTGCAGGTACTCACTTAGGGTGAAGCAACACCCATTTATTGAATAGGCCTGTTTAAGAAGTAGCCAGGGCATGGCTCCTTTAAGGAGGCCAAGAAAAAGAAAGACATCAGGCTGGGAGGAAAACAGCAACAGTTACTATTGATAATCACTCTAAAGTTAGGAGGGTCCAGAAGACTCTTAGATAGAGACCCATTGGTGTCCCAGCTTTTGAGTGCAGTGGGTTTAAGGTTTTGGGAGAGCAGAGGAGAAGAGAGGAACTAGTCAGTAAAACCTGGTCAACTGGGCATCTTTTGGCTATTCAAATTTACCTTCCTTTGGAGAAGGAAAGGGAGAGGGAGGCAGACAGGAGAGGAAGAGCTGAGTTACCCAGCTGGCTGGGTCCCCATTCAGCCACCTGTGTCTACTCACAGGATTGTGTTCGTCCTTCATTGCTGAAGAAGACCATGCCATCAGAGAAATGATGACATGACTTGTACTTGACTTTGTTTTGAGTGAGGGAGGGCTGTGCGGGTCACCAGCCTCACTTCTCCTCCAGAGCCATCTGAATCCAGTGACCAGATATTCATTACTGTTTAAGGGCAACCTCTTTTCACAGAAGGGTTCATTGCAAAGTATCTGCAGGTACTAGTCAATTTTTTGTTCAAATAAAAGATTACAGTAGATTAGAGAATCTTTCATTTGGTTATGTGAGTTTTCCTCAGATTAAATTGTCTTTGAAATGAACAAGGAAATGAAAGTATGTTTCATAAAGACATCATGCTTTCAGAGATTTCTCGAAGTTTTTAACTTTGAAAATTTTATGATTGACAGAACAGTAATGCACAAATGATGCTGCAATTACTTAACATTTGACTGTTTCCAAATGGTTTTTAAAAAGGTACCTCAACCATGCTTTGTTGTGTAGACCTGTAATACTACTATGACAGAAGCTGAGGTTGGTGGATAGCTTGAGATCAGGGGTTCTGAGCTGTTGGAAACTAAGCCGATTAGCTTGCAGCAACATGATAAGCCCCAGGGAATAAGGGGTCACCAGGATGCCTAAGAAGAGGTGAATTGGTTCCAATCCTCAATAGAATAGATCAACTGCCAGTCAGTAGTAGGATCATACCCAGCAATGGACTTTGCACTTCCAGTGTAGATGAGATAGGGAGACACTGTCTCAAAAAGAGAGAGAGAAAATAAAGGAAAAAAATTTAAAAGGTACCTCTTGGTCTTCTCTACTATGACAATGGTGGGGTATATTTTCTTTTTCATAAATGACAAGGAGATAGAAACAAATGAAGACTTTTACCTTGGGCCACTCCCTTCTTGGCACATTTTAGTGCATCTTCTCTCCAGGCAAGGGTAATTGGGATATTCCAGAGGTAGGAAACCAGACCTTTTTTGCCTGTTTCAGTGCCTACCTCTACCTTTGGCACGGTGTTTTTCCTATAGGTCCCTGAAAAAATTTTAGTCAGCTTTATGATATATTATCAAACTCTGCCCTGCCTATAAATCTGAATATTGTAGGCCATCAATAATATTGACTATAACAAATATTGCAAAGGAGAGAGGTAGCGGCACCTAGGTGATGCAGGGGATAGGATTCTGGGCCTAGAGTCAAGAAGACCTGAGTTCAAATGTGACCTCACACACTAACTATGTGACCCTGGGCAAATCACTTAGCTTTTGTTTGCCTAATCAACTAGAGAAGGAAATAGTAAAGCACTCCAGTATCTTTATGAAAAAGCCCCAAAATGGGGTCATGGAGAGTTGAGTACGACTGAACAACCACAAAATGAAAATACCAATAACCTTATATTAATTATTGCTAATACTCAACATCATAGTAATAAACAGTATAATGGTAGGAAAAAAACAAATTCATTGGCAATCGCTGAGTTCCCTTCCTGGTGCTATAGTTGATAAATTTTCACTATTTCATAAGAAGGAGTTTACTCAGGGAGGGCGGTCAATAGAAAGAATTTTAAATGAGAACATGCAGATTACATGTTGAATTTTCCTCCCTCTGTAAACTACATTATTAAAGCAAATTATCATAAAGACCTCAGAGGACTTGTCTGTCTGGCCCCGTTCACTAATGCATTCATTTGGGTCACTGAGGTACACAGTTCTGGTTTTTCTTGTTCAGACTCTACTATCTGGTTGAGACATTATGGTTTCCTTGACAAATATATTCATAACTTATGGAATGGCTGATTTGCCACTCCATGATGTAGGGAGTCAGCCGTGGACTTATATATATCCCACATCTGCAGAGTCTGTAGGGAAATGAGTGCCACATGACCCTTCATAAATGGATATATATCTATATCTATATCGATATTATGCATACATACACACACACTCACACATACACACAAACATTTATATAGATGTGCGAGTGTATTTGTGCATATTATATATGCACATTTCAAATAAGACCCTTGACCCTTCTAAATCTTTAGACTAGCATATTTTCCACTGCTATATGTAAGCAATTATCATCTGTCTGAGAAACTAAAACGCATACCATCTGTCATAGGACCCCTTTAGTCAACACTAAATCTATCACAAGCCATTCAGTGAAGAGTAGCTAGAGCCAAAGTAAATATGAAGTAAACCTGACAGCCCAGAGCTGTAGATTTGTTCCTTACTTTGCTTTTTCAGGAAAAGGAATCATTTGCAGATCAGTAACAAGTAGCAAAAATGGTTGGTCCTTTGCTGCCTTTTCGATGTCATTGGCTTCAAAGTGACCAAACTGTCAAAAATTCAAAAAGACTCAATTCAATCCAGGAAGCATTTATTAGGGGTCTAGACTGGAGCATACACAGTATGAAAGCAGAAAGGAGAAAAAAGCTCTCTAGATTGTGGCACCAACTTTCAGGACTTTTCAGGAAAACCAAAGGAAAGGAAAGTCTCTGATATATCTACATAATAGTACAATAATGATAATAACAGCTTATATTTCTCTAGCACTTGCAGGTTAAAACATCTATTTCCTTCCTTTTTTTCCTTAGAGACAGCTGGGTGACTCATTGGATACAGCATGGGGCCCAGAGTTGGGAAGACCCGATTTTGAATATGGCGACAGATGCTTCCTGGATACATGACCCCAGGTAAGTCACTTAATGTTTAGCTTCCCCAATTGAAAAATGGAGATAATAATAGTGCTTACTTCCCAGGGCCGTTGTGAGGGTCAAGAGAGATAATATTTTAAAAATGCTTCTCATATACTAAGCACAATACAACTTATTTCCTTCTCCCTCCTGCCTTTCCTTGCAACTCTGAAATAGAGTGAAGACTAAATCCAATACCCTTTCTTTCCATTATACTAAAGATACTTCTCTTTGAACATCACTCTTCAGCCCTCCCCAAAAAGCTCTTATATTTATATAACATTTTAAGGTTTACAAGATACTTTTTTCATAACCATGTGAAAGGTGCGTGTGTGTTCATCCTTCATTGCTGAAGAAGACCATGCCATCAGAGAAATAATGACATGACTTGCACTTGACTTTGTTTTGAGTGAGGGAGGGCTGGGCAAGATCACCAGCCTCACTCCTCCTCCAGAGTCATCTGAATCCAGTGACCAGATATTCATCAGGATGACTGGAGATGGCCCAGGATGAGGCAACTGGGGTTAAGTGACTTTGCTCAGGGTCACACAGTTAGCGAGTGTCAAGTGTCTGAGGTGAGATTTGAATTCAGATCCTTCTGACTCCTGCACTGGTGCTCTATCCACTGCACCACCTACGAAATTGTTGAAAAATGAAGTGTTCAGTGTCATTGAGGTATGAAATTTACACAGCACCAAAACAATCAACAAGCATTTTTCAAAATTTGTTCTATTTTTTAATTTTTGAAATAAAACAAGCATTTCTAGAAAAAAAGATGATTGCACATGAAATGCAAATTTACTATGTACAACTTGTTATTCCCTTTAAATGTACAACAAAATTATCCTGCAAATTTCTGTTTTTTCCTTTTTTCTTTCCCCCTACCTGGAGATAGATATATATGTATTATATATGTGTATATATATATGTATGTATGTGCATATATACACACACACACATATATATGCAAACTTATACATATATGTATATATATGAAAATTATTCTGTACATGCTTGTATTTTTCATTTATTAAGTGGCTGTTATGTGTCTGGTTGGATATGCAAATACAAAAGCAAGATGGTCCCTGTCCTCAAGGAGCTTACCATCTATTCCTTAAGTGTAGATGGATGATTTTCCCTATATATTTGTTTCTCTGGGAAATACACTTGTCTCATTCACTAGATGATGCTAAAAACTGCTTAATGGAAAGCTAAGGGGAGTAATGAATAGCACGCTGAGTCAGGAAATATCTTCCTGAGTTCAAATGTGGCCTCAGACACTTAGCAGTTGTGTGACTCTGAGCATATCACTTAACCTGTTTGCTTTAGTTCCTCATCTGTAAAATGAGCTGGAGAAGGAAATGACAAGCCACTCCAGCATCTTTGCCGAGAAATGGGGTCATGAAGGGGTGGGCATGACTAAACAGCAAAAAAAACTACTTAATGTTTCAGGTACCAAAAAGATCAGTGAGTAACTCTATGTTACAAAATAAGTAACAACTGCATCCTTCATAGGACATCATAATCCCTGGGCTATTAGGTCAAATATATCTGGATCAGAGATCATAGGGGTCCCTGATAGTGTTCATATCAGTCTTACATATGATCTTCTATCTGCTGTCCTATGGCCTCTCTAAGAACAACAGCTCATATGTTATACATACATATACTTATACACACATATATACATATACACACATTTATATATGTGTGTATACATATATACACACATGTGTGTGCATATATATTATATATATATATGTGTATTTCAAAGAACTTTTCATACATCATTTCATTTGGTCTTCATATTAACTTATGTGGTAGGGCATTTGTAATTCAAGAATTATTCATTATCCTCATTATATAGTTTAAAAAATTGGTGGCTCAGACAAGTTAAAGAACTTGCCCAAAGTCCCTGAGTTACTAAGTGGGGAACTGAAAACACAGGAATTCAGATTTCGGATCCAAGACACTTTTCACTCTATTCCCCACTTTCAGTCCACCTACCAACACAATAGGGGCATATCACTGTGAAAATCTTTTTTTTAATATTATCAGCAAAACCCAGCAACAAGAGATAGGAAGAGAAATTCCACTGAAAATAAATGCAAATAGCCTTTCCTCCAGCTCTGCCATATTTCAATGAGTTGCCAAAATGACAAATACAAAACAAAAAGAAGAGGGATATGATACATGTTTGCTAGGACCTTTCAAAAACATGGTGGTGTTCCTTTGGCTACATATATTTGAATATACAAGAAAGGTGATATTGTAGATATCAAGGATATGGGCACAGTTCAGCAAAGAGTGCCTCACAAATGTTACCATGGAAAGACTGGATGGGTTCATAGTGTTACTCACCATGCTATAGGCATTGTAGTAAACAAAAGGGTAAGGACAAGATTCTAGCCAAGAGAATTAATGTGTATATTGAACATATTAAGCATTCTAAGAGCAGAGATAGCTTTCTGAAGTGGGTAAAGGAAAATGATCAGAAGAAGAAGAAAGTCAAAGAAAAAGGCATTTGGGTTCAACTGAAATGCCAGCCTGCTCCACCCAGAGAAGCACATTTTGTGAAAACCAATGGCAAAGAGCCTGAGCTGTTAGAGTCAATCCCTTATAAATTCATGGCATAAATAAAAAAACCCATAAAAAATAAAATAAAATACTTGGGAGTCTACCTGCCATGGCAAACTTAGGAACTATATGAACACAATTACAAAATACTTTTCATGCAAATAAATTCAGATCTAAACAATTGAAAAAAATATCAATTGCTCAGGGGTAGGACAAGTTAATATAATAGTGACAATTCTATCTAAGTTAATTTACTTATACAGTACCATCCCAATCAAACTACCAAAGAATTATTTAACAGAACTGGAAAAAATAATGACAAATTTCATCTGGAAGAACAAAATTCTGATTATCAAAGGAGTTAATGGGGAAAAAAAAAAACATGCGAAGGAAGGTGGCATAACTGTACCAGATCTCAAAATGTACTATAAAGAATTAATCATAAAAAATTCTCCCCTACTGGTACAATGCTAATCAGAGGTAAAGATCTTCCCCACTCATTAATAGGCTTTCCCATTAAGGAAAGTTTAATTAGGGGAGGCCCACACCTTTTGTTAATTTCTAATGCACTAGTTCTCAAGGGTTGTGATGCCCTCTGGCTCTGAAAAATATATAAATATTCTGAGGTGAGATTTTATGCTGGTGCCTACTCATTGAAAGTATTTGTTTGGCCAGAGAAGACTTTGGGCAGCTGCTAAGGAGCCCCTGGGGCTTTGAAAAACCAGATGTTGGTGCTTCTCTCTCTGGTAACTATGCATGTATGTATGGTCAAACAGTTATCTGTCTGTTGATCTGTGATGTATGCATTGCTTACAGTCAGAAAGTTGGAATCCTTGTCTGTTGGTTGATCTTTATTTCTCTGCTTGTATTTTCTCTGAAGTTCAGGGTGCTGACTTTTTCCCCTGAACTAAGTGAATGATATATATATATATATATATATATATATATATATATATATATATATATATATATATATATATATATATATATGCTTGTTTAAAGTGATTGTTGACCCCTCAAAAGTTGCTTTTCTTTTTGAAACACAGATCAAAGAACCTGTGCTAGAAGTCCCTCCTCTGTGTGTCAGGGTACTTGCTTTTATAGCTGGCTAAAAAATAGAGTGGTGGATCAGCAAAATAGACACAGTAGTAGATGATCTTAATGACATAAGTGTTTGATAAATCCAAAGACCCCAGATTTTGAGACAAGAACTTACTTTTTGACAAAAACTGCTGGGAAAACTAGAAACAGTATGGCACAAATTAGGCATCGATTAAGATCTTATACCATATGACAAGGTCAAATGGGTAAATGATTTAGACATAAAAGGTGATACCATAAGGAAATTAGAAGAGCAAAGAATAGTTTACTTGTCAAATCTATGAATAATTTATGGGAAGAATTAAAGAACTAAAGAACATATAGAGAACATTATGAGATAAAAAATTGACAATTTGATTATATTAAATTAAAAAGGTTTTGCACAAACAAAACTAGTGCAGGCAAGATTAGAAGGAAGACAGAAAGCTGAGGAACAATTCTTACAAGTGTTTCTGATAAAGTCCTCATTTCTTAAAAGTATAGAGAATTGATTCAAATTTATAAGAATATAAGTCATTTCCTAATTGGTAAGTGGTCAAAGAATATGAACAGGCAGTTTTCAGATGAAGAAATCAAAGCTATTTGTAGTTATATGAAAAAATCCTCTAAGTCACTGTGGATAAGAGAAATACAAATCAAAACAACTCTATCAGTCCGGTAAATATGACAGAAAAGGAATATGATAAATATTGGCTGGGATGTGGAAAAATTGGGATACTAATGCATTGTTGGTGGAGTTGTTAACTGATCCAACTATGCTGGAAAGCAACTTGGAACTATACCCAAAGGGCTATCAAACTGTTTATACTCTTTGATCTTGGCAATACCCCTACTAGGTCTATATCTCAAAGAGATAAAAAAGTGAGAAATATATCTATTGGTACAAAAATACTTACGACAGCTTCTTGCGGTGGCAAAGAACTGAAAATTGAGGGAACATCCATCAATCAGGTAATGGTTGAACAAGTTGTGGTATATGATAATAATGAAATACTATTGTGCTATAACAAATGATGAGCAAGCTGGTTTCAGAAAAAAACTGAAAAGATTTACAGGAACTGATACAAATGAAGTGAGCAGAATCAGGAGAACCTTGTAAACAGCAACAACAATATTGTACAATGATTAACTGTGAATAACTTGACTATTCTCAGAAAGAAAAAGATCCAAGACAATTCTGAGGGACTGTTGAAAAATGCTATCCATCTCCAGAGAAAGAATGGAAGGAATCTGAATGCAGATCAAGGCACACTATTTTTCACTTTATTTTGTTCATGTTTTTTTCCTTCTTTTGGTCTGTTTCTTCTTTCTTAACATGACTAATATGGAAACACATTTTACATGATTGCACATATATAACCTATATCATATTGTTTGCTATCTTAGGGAGAGGGGTAGTGGGGGGGAAATTTGTAACTCAAAATTTTTAAAAATTGAAAGTTAAAATTAACTTTATATGGGGAAAAATAAAATATTATTTAAAAAGAAAATCTTAAGTTTTTTTTAAAGAGGCAATTTCAATGAAAAAAATTGTGAAGAATGTGGCAAATGGGCATTCACCTGGGATTGTTAAAAGTTCAGATGGCACACTGGAAAGAATCACAAGACAACTAGATTTTGATTTATTATTGAATACAGAGCCTGAGAGGCCTTTCCTCAGTTTTCATTCTATCATTTCTAGTGCAAAGGTCATTCTCCTTGACAGAGAGTACAGAAATAAATTAAGAATTGAATTCTGCTTTCTCTCTCCCATCCTTTATAATAATCTCATTCCCCAGATCAGCAATCCCAACCCCGTTGCTGAGGCTCTCCTTTTTCTAACAGCTCTCTCTCTCTCTCTCTCTCTCTCTCTCTCTCTCTCTCTCTCTCTCTCTCTCTCTCTCTCTCTCTGTCTCTCTCTCTCTCATACACACACCCACACACAGATACACACACAACACAAAGGCATGGGTACAGATTCATGTGAATGCATGCTCTCAACAACCTTTTTACAATGCTTAGTTTTTCTTATTTGCTTTTTGTTTTCCTAAGCAATATACTTACAAGTAGTACCATGCCACGTTTTTGTATTCATCCCATTACCTACCATTACTTCCATCTTTACTACATAACTTTTAAAAAATTTTATTTGACTGGTGTTCACCAAATTGTTCACTTCAGATAGTGAAAACTGCTCCTCTTGGGCAGGAGAGGGGATGTATCCAAGATGGTGGAGTGAGAGCAATGACTCACCTAAGCTCTTGGATAAATTCCTTCAGATACCTCTGAAGGAGAATCTGACCAAATTTTGGAGGTGCAGAATCCAGTGAGAGACAGACTGTGGTGGATTTGGAGCCCAGGACAGACTGCAAGGTCCACAGCAGAGCAGAAGGGCCCCAGGAAACCTGAGAGCAGCAGATGGAACCAGTGGAGAGACACCCAAGGGTGGGAGACCAGCAGAGCTGAAGGAGTGGCGGCCCCTGAGCACCAGATATCAGTACAGCAGCTACTGAGACTTTCAGCCTGAAGATTAAACATTGGTAAGTCACCTATTTGAACTTCTGGGAGCCAGGATGGTGGAATGATCAGTAAATGTTCTCTCCTCCTCACTTGAAGACTGTGAAAGAACCATAAAACATTTCCCCAGAAAAATCCTGGATCAGTGGAAACAGCAGAAAGGGGCAAATAGTCTTATAACACCTGAGGCTAGGAAAATAGTTAAGGGGGATTCCTCCTACTGTGGTAGAGGCAAACCGGAAGGCAAAGGACCCAGGGTGGAGAAAACTCACACTAGGACCCAGGAAAACCTCAGTGCCAGGAGAGGAGCCCCAGGAGGGGTGGGAAGCTGCACGAGCATCTAGGCTTGCCTCAGCACTCCAGAGGAAATGGGGAAAACAATGGGGCAGCCAGGATCACCATCCCCTGAGCTTGCCTTTGCCTCAGTTCAGCTGAGGAGATCTCCTGTAACCAGACCACTTCTTTCCCACACTTAACAAGCTAACCCCAGAGCTGATCAGGGAAACACAAAACAAAACAAGAACCTGCTCTTAGCTTTTTCACATGTCAGCTCAACACCAAGTTCTGCAGTTTCTAACTGAAAGAACCAGAAGCCACAACACACAATCATGATTTAAAAAATCATGAATAAAAAAAAAAAGCAAAATAAGCATGAAAAAACCATAGACAAGGAGCAAAACACAAATACCAAAGAGGTTAGTACTGAGACTGTACTTCCATCTGAAACTTCAGAAGGGACTGTGAACTGCTCATATGCATAAACAGCTCTCCTGGAACAGCTAAAGAGGGAAATAGAAGAAAAACTGGCCAATGATTTTAAAATTATAAAAAAAGAATTCACTGATGAGAACATCTCTTTGAAAAGGAAAATTGAACAAATGGAAAAAGAAGTACAAAATTAACTGGAGAAAATAACTCCCTAAAACAAACAGTTGGTCAAATGGAAAAGAAAACACAAAACCTAACTGAGAAAATTGGACAAATGGAAGAAGGAAGTACAAAAATTAACTGGAGAAAATAACTCCTTAAAAGGAAAAATTGGACAGATGGAAAAAGAGATGCAAAAGTTAACTGAAGAAAACAATTTGATAAAGATTAGAATTGGGCAAGTAGAAACTAATGACTCAATGAGATAGCAAGAATCAAACAAAATCTAAAGAAATGTAAAGATAGAAGAAAATGTAAAATATCTAATTGGAAAAACAACTGATCTGGGAAATAGAGCCAGGAGAGAAAATTTAAGAATTATTGGCCTGCCAGAAACTCATGATGAAAAAAAGAGTCTGGACAATACCTTCCAGGAAATCATCAAGGAAAACTGCCCAGAAGGGCTAGATCCAGAGGGCAAAATAGTCATCGTAAGAATCCACTGTTCACCTCCCAAAAGGGATTCCAAACTCAAAACCCCAAGAAATATCGTTGCCAAATTTCAGAACTATTGAGTGAAGGAGAAAATACTACAGGCAGCCAGAAAGAAATAATTCAAATATTGAGGAGTTACAGTCAGGATCACACAGGACCTTGCAGCTTCTACATTAAAAGATCAAAGGAATTGGAATCCAACAGGGACTACAACCAAGGATCAACTACCCAGCAAAGTTCAGCATAACATTTCAGGCAAGGAGAAGGTCATTCAATGACGTAAGGGATTTCCAGACTTTCCTGATAAAAATGCCAGAACTTAATAGACAATTCAATCTTCAAATGCATGTCTCAAGAGAATCATAAAAAGGTAAACGGTGGGAGGGGGCGAACAAACTTGTTACTCAATTTAGGCAAACTGTTTACCTCCTTGTAGGGGTAGATGATACCTGTTAATCTTGAGAACTGGACATCTATTATGAAATATAAAAGGGTTATACATAGAGGGAATGGGTATAAAGCAAATGATGTCATGTTAAAAATATGATTTACGTATGCAAAAGGATTGTAACAGGAAGTGTGAAAAGGAGGAAGCAGAAAATGGCAAATTACATCACAAAAGTACAAAATTATAGCAGAGGGAAAGAGGGGAGGGAGATGAGCATTGTTTGAGAGGAACTCTCTTCTGATTTGTTTCAAGGAGGGAACGATAAACTTCAAGTAGATAATCCTAACTAGCTCTATAAGCTGTAGGAGGGGAAGGGGGAAGAAAGGGGAGGGAAACTAAAAGGGAGGGAAGAAGCAGTAAGGGTAAAGGGGAGTAAAAGGGAGGGAGGTTAAAAGAAGGAAGGGAAGACTACAGGAGGAGGTGGTGAAACGTGAATACTATTGAGGAGAGGAAGGGAGATGGGAGAGCTAAAAGCACAAATGATGAGAAAGAAGATGGAGAGAAATACACAGATTGTAATCATAACTGTGAATGTGAATGGAATGAACTCCCCCATAAAATGGAGACAGATAGCAGAATGGATTAAAAGCCATAATCCAACAATATGTTGTTGACAAGAAACACATTTGAAACAGGGGGATACACATAGGATAAAGGTGAAAGGTTGGAACAGAATATATTTTGCTTCAGCTGATGTAAGAAAATCAGGAGTAGCAATCCTAATCTCAGACAAAGCAAAAGCAGAAATAGATCTAATCAAAAGAGATAAGGATGGAAACTATATCCTGCTAAAAGGCACCATATGAAGGAATATCATTATTAAACATGTATGCTCCAAGTGGTATAGCATCCAGATTCTTAGAGGAGAAGTTGGGGGAGTTAAAGGAAGAAATGGACAGCAAAACTATACTAGTGCGGGACATCAACCTCCCCCTCTCTGAACTTGGCAAATCTAACCTAAAAATAAACAAGAAAGAGGTTAAGAAGGTAAATAAAACTCTGGATAAGGTAGATATGACAGATCTCTGGATAAAATTGAATTGAAACAGAAAGGAATATACCTTTTTCTCAGCAGTACATGGCACATTTACAAAAATTGACCATGTACTAGGACAAAAAAACCTCACAACCCAGTGCAGAAAGGCAGAGATAATCAATGCACCCTTCTCAGATCATAATGCAATAAAAATTATATGTAATAAAAGGCCATGGAAAGATAAACCAAAAATCAATTGGAAACTAAGTAATCTAATCCTAAAGAAGGAGTGGGTTAAAGAAGAAATCATAGAAACAATCAACAACTTCATTCAAGAGAATGACAATAATGAGACAACCTACCAATCTTATGGGATACTGCAAAAGCAGCTCTTAGGGGAAGTTTTCTATCTTTGAATGCCTACATAAATAAAATAGAGAAAGAGGAGATCAACGACTTGGGCATGCAGTTGAAAAAGCTGGAAAAAGAACAAACTGAAAATCACCAAGTAAATTCCAAATGAGAAATACTGAAATCCAAAGGAGAGATTAATAAAATTGAAATTTAGAAAACTATTGAATTAATGAAAAAAACCCAATAGTTTTATGAAAAAAATAATAAAATTGATAGACCTTTGGTCAATTTGATTAAAAAAAAGAAGGAAGAAAATCAATTTACTAATATTAAAAATGAAAGGGGTGAACTCACCTCCAATGAGGAGGAAATTAAAATAATAATTAGAAATTACCTTGCCCAACTTTATGCCCACACATTCAATAATCTAAACTGATTCATCTGAGATGAATGAGTATTTTAAAAAATATAAATTGCCCAGATCAACAGAAGAGGAAATTGAATACTTAAACAACCCCATCTCAGAAAAAGAAACTGAACAAGCCATAATGAACTTCCTAGGCAAAAATCTCCAAGGCCAGAAGGATTTACAAGTGAATTCTATCAAACATTTAAAGAACAGTGAATTCCAATGCTACATAGACTATTTTTGAAAATTGAGGAAGAAGGAGCCTTCCCAAATCCTTTCTATGATACAAATATGGTTTTGATACCTAAACCAGGAAGAGACAAAACAGAGAAAGAAAATTATAGACCAACTTCTCTCATGAATATAGATGCAAAGATTTTAAAAGAGATTTTAGCAAAACAAATACAGCATCTTATCATGAGAATAATATATTGTGATCAGGTAGGATTCATACCAGCAATGCAGTGCTGGTTCAATATTACCATTGTCGATCATATCAACAACAAAACTAACAAAAACCACATGACTATCTCAATAGCTGCAGAAAAAGCTTTTGACAAAATACAACATCCATTCCTATTAAAAACACTGGAGAATATGGGAATAAAGGGATCTTTCCATAAAATAATAAGCAATATCTACATAAAACCTTCAGCAAGCATTAGATGTAATGGGGATAAGCTAAATGCATTTCCAGTAAGATCAGGGGTGAAATAAGTATGTCCATTATCACCACTATTATTCAATATGGTACTAGAAATGTTAACTGCAGCAATTAGACAAGATAAAGAAATTGAAGGAATAAGAATAGGCAAAGAAGAAACTCAGTTATCACTCTTTGCAGACGATATGATGATATACTTAGAGAATCCTAGAGAATCCCAGAGACTCAAGTAAAAAACTACTTGAAATAATAAACAACTTTGGCAAAGTTGCAGGTTACAAAATAAACCCACATAAATCTTCTGCATTCCTATATATTAGCAACAAAGTCCAACAGCAACAGATAGAAAGAAAAATCACATTTAAAGCTAGGGTAGACACTACAAAATACTTGGAAGTTTACCTGCCAAAACAAACCCAGGGACTATATGAACACAATTACAAGACACTTTTTGCACACATAAAGTCAGATCTAAGTAAGTGGAAATATATCAGTTGCTCATGGGTAGGCCGAGCTAATATAATAAAAATGACAATTCTACCTAAATTAATTTACTTGTTTAGTGCCATACCAATTAAACTATCAGATATTTATTTTCTAGAGATGGACTTAAAATAATATCACAATTCATCTGGAAGAATAAAAGGTCCAGAATATCAAAGGGACTAATGAAAAGAAATGCTAGGGAAGGTGGTCTAGCACTACCAGACCTCAAATTGTACTAAAAAGCAGCAATTATCAAAACCACTTGCTACTGGCTAAGAAACAGAAGGGTAGACAAGTGAAATAGACTTGGCACTCAAGACACAATAGGCAAGGAATATAACAACCTCCTGTTTGATAAACCCAAGGACCCCAGCTTCTGGGATAAGAACTCAGTGCTCGACAAAAATTGCTGGGAAAACCGAATAACAGTATGGTGGAAACTAGACATAGACCCATGCCTGACACCATACACAAGAATAAAGTCCAAATGGGTACATGATCTAGGTATAAAAATTGATATCATGAACAAACTGGAGGAGCAAGGAATAGGGTATTTATCAGATTTATGGAGAAGGGAAGAATTTTTTTACTAAAGAAGAAATAGAAAGCATTATGAAATGCAAGATGAATAACTTTGATTACATTAAACTGAAAAGTTTTTGCATAACCAAATCTAATGCAACCAAAATTTGGAGAAATGTAGTAAACTGGGAAATAATTTTTACAGCTAATCTCAGGGATAAAGGCCTTGCTTCTAGAATATATAGAGAACTGACTCAAATGTACAAATATACAAGTCATTCCCCAATTGATAAATGGTCAAAGGATATGAATAGGCAATTTTCAGAGGAAGAAATTAAAGATATGAATAATCATATGAAAAAATGCTCTACATCACTTTTGATTAGAGAGATGCAAATCAAAACAACTCTGAAGTACCACATGACACCTATAAGATTGGCAAACATGACAGAACAGGAAAATGATAAATGTTGGAGAGGATGTGGGAGAGTTGGAACACTATTTCATTGCTGGTGGAGCTGTGAGCTCATCCAACCATTCTAGAGTGCAATTTGGAACTATGCCCAAAGGGCTACAAAAATGTGCATACCCTTTGACCCAACAATATCGCCACTAGGACTGTATTTCCAAGAGAGCATAAAAATGAGAAAGGGTCCCACATGTACAAAAATATTTATAGCAGCACTCTTTGTAGTTGCCCAAAACTGGAAATCAAGGAGATGCCCATCAATTGGGGAATGACTGAATAAATTATGGTATATGAATGTAATGGAGTACTAAAATGCGCCATAAGAAATGATGAACAAGAAGACTTCAGGGAAGCCTGGAAGGACTTAAATGATCTGATGCTGAGTGAAAGGAGCAGAACCAGGAGAAATCCGTGCACAGCAACGACCACAGTGTGTGAGAGTTTTTTGTGGCAGACTTGGAACTTCGTAATGATGCAAGAACTTAAAAAAAAAATTCCCAATGGTTTTCTGAGGCAAAATGCCTTCATGCTCAGAGAAAGAACTAATGAATTCATTTGCAGAATGTAGCAGATCATGTTTGTGTGTGTATTACGTTTTGATTTGTTATATGATTTCTTCCATTTATTTTAGTTCGTCTACATAGTGTGACGATAGTGAAAACGTATTCAATAGGAAAGTATATGTAGATCCTATATAGAATTGTATGCTGTCTTGGAGAGGGAGGGAGATGGTGGGGGATAGGTGTGGTGGGATAAAAATCTAAGTTTTATGGTAGTGATTGTAGAACATTAAAAAAATAAATAAAATATCAAAAAAGAGAAAAGAAAAATCTGCTCCTCTTTTTTTCTTCAGAATTTTATTTATAAGAACTTTTCATCTGTTTTGTGCTTTTTTTTTTTTGAAGAATTTAAGTACATTGGGTTCTGTTTGTCCTTTCCCTGCATCTTTTGAAATCTTCTCTACTTGACTCTAGAGTACGTCAAATTATGCTCAATTTTCCTTTTCATCTGTCACAAACTCTAAAAGGAACAGATCACTTTCTCCAAAAATTTCCATAATTTCTACCCATGTAAAAAGTTCCTCTCTGTTGGTAAGAAGCTACTATGCTTTTGGAGAAGACAGTGTTCCTACAAATGTCTGGAAAATTAAAGTTCCCTGTCACTATTGTATCGTGCTTGGGCCAGGTTTGTGACCTATTTTCTGAACTCATCTATTTCATCTTTCTATTAGGATGGTCTGTAGTATCAACAAAAAAATCGTTGTTTTTCCTTTCATTAATCTGCACTGTACCTGCTACATCTTCTTAATATTCATTGCTACCCCACCTCAGTGCCCTTTTACCTATGCAATTTCTTTTGAATTCAGGATACTTATGCAGAGCAATATTCCATTCACAGATCCCATCTCACTTAGTCTTAAAAATACCTAATGAGGTTAGATTTGCTTCTGTAAGTTAGCATTTCTAGTTGCCTATGCTTGTTGCTTAAACTTTAAACATTTCTGGCCATGGTTCATTATTATCCTTTTTTTACTTTCACCTTTCTTTTGTGAACTTCTGTCTCTCCATTGCTCTCCTTCCTAGGTTGGTCCTACTTTTTATGGTCTATAGCCTGATACATACATATCTATACACATATACATACATGCAAATATACCTACATATGTAGTTTTCTTTCTACCTCATATTTTTTACTTTAAAACTCTTCTTATTTGCAACACATCAGGATTCAATCACTACCTATTGTGGTGACAATCAGACCTAGATAGATAACTCTCTTGCCTCTTCTGAGTACCAGTCTTGCATTATCAACTGCCTACTAGACATCGTCATCTAGATTTCTCATAGACACAACTTACTCCATACGAAACTCATTATCTTTAACAAACTTATGCGTTCCTCAAAATTTCATGTTTATTTTGAGGGTACCACCATCATTCTAGGCATTGAGAAGTCACTCCCATTGCTGCCTCTTATTTTACCCCCAATAACAAAACATTTGCCAACTCTAATTCTACCTTCACAATGTCTCTCCTACTTAATTTATTCTTTTCACTCACAGAACTATGATCCTAGTTCAGGTTCTTAACCTCCAATTTGGATTATTTTTTAAATACGTTTTATATGTTTCAATCAGCAAAAATCTGCCTTTTTATCCTCTCACCCCAACCCCACACTTCAAATGAGAACAAAAGAAATGCAAAACCCATTATAAACATGTACCCACAATCAAAACAAATTTCCACAATGTCCATATAGGTCTATTTGTCTCTTGCATTCTGTGCCTTTCACCTCTCTCTTAGGAAGTAAGAAGTATGTTTCCTCATTAATTTTCTGGAATCCTGGTTGGTCTTTACACTGAGTTCCTAATTCTTTAAAATTGTTTGTCTTTATCATATTGTTTTCACAGAATAAATTGTTCCGCTGGTTCTGTTCACTTCATCTGCATCATACAAATCTTCTCAGATTTCTCTGAAACTTTCTCCATCATTTCTTATAGTACAATACTATTCCATCATATTAACATATCATAATTTGATCATCCATTCCCCAATTTGCAGTTACTCCATCAGATTCACATTCTTTTCCACCTCAAAAAGAAGCTATAAATATTTTAGTATATCCTTAGAGTTTGTTTTATAAAGAACTAATTCTTTTAATCCTCTCCTTCTAACTCCTTTTCTTTCCTTTTCCCCATTTCCACCTATTTCCTGATGAGTGATATTTCTGTACCCAATATATTTCTGTACTAAACTATGGATGTGTTTGTTCTTCCTTCTTTTGACTAGTTCAAATGAGAGTGAGTTTCACATGTTAGATATACCCCCTTCCGTTTTTGTACATATGTGTACTTGGCCATTCTGATTATATGATTATATAAGACTATTTCCCCAAACCTTCCTTCCCTCCCTCCCTTGCCCAGTGTATCCCTCTCTGTTCTTAAGAACATCAAAACATAATGGAACCACTCCTAGGTTTTGTCTAATTGGACTCCCTATTTGAGCCCTCATGATGATAAAATTCAGAGAGGACACACATTATCCCCCCATATTTGAATGTGAGTAATTTATCCTCATTTAGTTCTTTATCATTGTACATTCATGTTTACCTTTCCATGTGTCTCTTCACTCCTGTGTCTGAACTTCATCATTTCATACATTTTAGTTCTTTTTACCAGGAATATTTGTGAGTCCTCTTTTTCATTAAAGGTTCATTCTCCACACTCTTTCCTTCATAGCATTATACTCAGTTTTGCAGAGTTTGTTATTCTTAAATGTAAACTCATATCCTTAGACTTCTGGAATGTAGAATTATAAATACTCCACTTTTTTATAGTGATGACTATTAAATCACATGTAATTGTCACTGTGGTTCCTCAGTACCTGAATTCCTTCTCTCTGACTGTATTTTTTCTTGAACTTGAAAACTCTCGATTTTGACTAATTTTCCTGTATTCATTTTGGGGCTTCTTTAAGGGTGAATTCTTTCTATTTCTACTTTGACCTCTGGGTCTAAGAGATCTGGGCAATTTTCTCTTAAGAATTCTTAAAATAAAATGCCGGGCTCTTTTTTTTAATCTTGGCATTCAGATAGCCCACTGATTCTTTTAAAATATTTTTATATTTTTATTTTAGACAAATACTAAAACTTAAATATGTAAAAGAAAGAAAAAAAGAAGCATTACAAACTTAAATAAAAATAGGAAAAGAAAAAAGTATATCATGTACACAACAGAACATAGGAGAGGATTCAAAATATATAGTAATGACATTTCAAGAAAGTTCATATATTAAATACCGTGCATCACAGTGAAAGCTGTTTGTCTTTTCCTTGCTTCCTTGTAGGTTTTCTTTTGTTCTCTTTGCTGTGCACTTTTTACTTTGTTCCTTTTTTCCCCTTCCTCTCCCCTACTGACCACCCTAAGGCTACAACTGAACAAGGATATTTTTTTATAGGTATTAATATATAATGTACACTTGCCAAAAGAGACTGTTTAATGGAGAACTCACAAAGGACAAGTGTTCCTATGGTGGTCAGAAGAAGCAATATAAGGACACTCTCAAGATCTTACTTAAAAACTTTGGAATTGATTGTGTGACATGGGAGATAGTAGCACAGGACCACTTAGCATGGTGTGCCCATATCAGAGAAGGTGCTGGGCTCTATGATCAAATCAGAATTGAAGTAGCTCAAAGGAAACGTAGGATGTGCAAATTTAGAGAATCCATCCCAAATGTCACACAGGTTATTTGTGCCTGACCTGTGGTAGAGCATTCCGAGCTCATATTGGTCTGATCAGCCATAGTCGGACGTAATGAAACTTGACTGTAGCGCAGTGATGTCATTTTGATCCTCTTTGAGAATGGTTGTTATACACACACACACACACACATACATACACATATATATGTGTACACATACATACATAAATACATATATAGACATATACTTTCCCTAAAAGAGTCTGCTCCTAATCTTGTTTTATGTTTGTACATATCCCTTTTTTCCTGTCTCTCATAACTCCTCTACTTCTGCCTGCTACCTTGCCCTCCTATTACTTAACATGATGTATTCCAGCAATCCCTCCCTTATCTTCCCATTCCTCTAAATCTAAACACACTTCTATACTCCCCTTTTAACCTATTCCTTCATCACCCCCTCTAAAAATCCCTCCTTTGTCCTCTCCTCCCTCCATATCCTCTTAAAGTTTTATTTCTTTTTTAAATTTAGAAGACTTTTATACTCTTCTAGATCTATATGTGTTTTCCCCTTTTAAATCCATTCCTGGAGAAAGTAGGTTTCCAGAACTAACAGTCCCTCTCCCCCATCTGATTACTCTGTACTGGTTCTTCCTCTTGCATCTCATACATATAATTACTCTTTTAGCTGTTTTTGACTGGTTTTACTTTTTAAAGTCATATCATGCTCAGGTCTACCCAATCTTTCTTAGAAGCTACCTGACTACTAGCAACAGTCTGAGACACAGGTTTTACATTTTCCATACATAAAAGGTAAACATTCTTTTCTTATTTAGACCCTTGCAATTGATTATTGTACCTTATATTTCTCTTAACTCTTATATGTCAAATCTTCTACTGAGTTCAGAGGTTTTTTTTTTTAACAGAGTCCTGAAAGGCTGACAGTTGATTAAATATCTACTTTTTTTCCTCAAAATTATCCCTTAGTTGTGCTGGGTATATTTTCAGTTGTAGGCCCAGTTCTTTTGCTTTTTGATTGTGTGTTTGTTCTTCATTCTCAAAGAGGACCATGACATCAGGGAGATGAATATATGACTTGCAGTTGACTGTGATTTGAGTGAGGCAGAGTTATGCAAGGTCAGCAGCCTCACTTTCTCCTACAGAGACATCTGAGTCCAGTGGCCAGATATTCATCAGGAAAACTGGAGATGGCCCAGGATGCAACGAGAGACCCTGGCCATTTTAGGCTAATGTCATTTCAGATTCTCATTTTGAGTGAGATAATGCCCATTCAGTGGATAGGCCTCTTTAAGTAGTTATTCAAGGGATGGCTCCTTTAATTAAAAAAAAAATTAAACTGGGAGGGAAATACATTCAGGATTCCTGAGCAAAAGAGAAATAGATACTAGTTAGTATTTATATTCACTCCATGCTAGGAGGGCGGGACCTATTGTCCAATCTGTGAGCTCCATATATCTTTGATATAGGGAGTTCTAAGACCTGCAATCTTTTAGTATCCCCACTGCTAGGTCTTGTGTGATTCTAATTGTAGTACCATCATATGCCAATTGTTTTTCTTTCTTGTTGCTATAATATTGCTGTGAGTTTTCCTTGTAGTAGCTGTTTCAGGTGGTGATTGGTGGATTTTTTTTGTATTTCTACTTTCCCCTCTTGCTTTAATGCTTCAGGAAAATTTTCTTTAATTATTTCTTGTATTATGGTATCAAGTTTTTTTTTTTTTATCAGAACTTTCAGGAGGCCTAATTATTCTTATGTTTTCTTAATTTGTTCTCTCGAGCCATTGTTTTTCTTGAGATGTTTCATGTTCTCTTGTATTTTTTCATTCTTTATATATATGTATATATATTATATATTATGTATAATACATATACATATGTATATAGTTTTATTTCTTCATCTCTTATAACTTCTCTGGCTTCCCCTTGCCCAATTCTGATTTTCAAGGAGCCATTTTCTTCCTTAAGATTCTGAATTTCCTTTTCTAATTGGTTGAATTTTTTGTTATAACCTTCTTGTTTTTCTTATTCTTATTTTTCTTTTTAATTTTGTCCTCATTCTCTCTCATTTGATTTTTAAAGTCTTTTTTTAAAGTTCTTCAATGGATTCTTTTTGGACAGGTGGCCATTTGACATTACTCTTTGGGTTAGAAGAAGATTTCTTTGCTTCAGTATCCTCCTCTGAAGTCAAAACCCAGTCTCCTCTATTCCCATAGTAGCTCTCTATGTTTGGATTCTTTTTTCTTTGCCTGTGCATTTTTTTTGGTGATAATTTAGTTTTTATAATCCCTTTAGTCCTGGGGCATGGGGGATGGTGTCTCTGACCTCTGATCCTCTTTAGTTCTTCATTCTGACCTTGACCTTAAAGCAAGACCTCCAGTCTCCTGTAAGGACCCACAACCAGAAATGTTCTGCCCTACTGCTTTTGCATTCACCTGTCATGTGCTGATTTCTTCTCACCCCTGCTACTTTCCACAGCACAGCTGGGTCTGGCATTCCTTGGTAGCAGAAGTTCTGCAGATCTTACCTAGGTCAGATAACCAACTCCCCTCACTGTCTTGGGGGTAAAAGTTCCTGTGACCATGCTAAGACAGCTTCCCAACCTACATAACCTCCAGACTTGCTGTTTGTTGTTTAAGCAGTTTGTGGTTTGTTGTTAAAAAGTGGACCCTAGGAGGGGAGCCAAGATGGCAGAGTAGAAAGATGCACATACTCTAGCTTTTCCTCCACAGCCCACAAGATACCTGTAAAAAATGACTTTCAACAAATTCTAGAGCAGCAGAAGCCACAGAATGACAGAGTGAAAGAGATTTCTAGCCCAAGGTAACCTGGAAGGCTGACAGGAAGTATCTATAGCACTGGGTTCAGAGTGGAGCACAGCCCAGCCTTGGTCAGGTGGCACTGGGAGGAACAGGACCAGAACAGGGCTTGGGGATGGAATCCCCAGCAGCAGGGAACAGTTCTCAGATCCCTCAATCCACAAACTCCAAAGACAACTTCAAAGGTCGGTGAGAGGGCTTTTCAACTGGGTGAGAAGGGAGCAGGGTCCTCCCTTAGCCCTAGCCCCAGGCAGCAACTGCCACAGAAGTAGTGGCAGCAGTGATGGTAGCAGCTGCAGCATCCATTTGTGGAGCCCTCCACCTAAAACCCCTGGGGGAACAGAGCCTCTGATCTGAATCTCAACCCTGATCTGAGGAATATGGAATATGGCGGAGCTGGAGGCAGTTGTGGAGAGGGAACTCTACTACTCACAGATTCTGGAAAGAAAAGTTTTTGGCTGCTCCCAGACCAGTGCATGGTCCAGGAGAGGAGTAAATTCCTCTTCCTTGATTGTGCCACCTTGGAGGAACAGAGAACTTATAGGTCTCCAGAATATACCCTGTTCTTGACAAAGGATTCAAAAGTCAAATAACTCTGGGAAAAAAAACCCAAAAAGGGAAAAAAAATAAGACTATAGAAGGTTCCTTTCTTGGTGAACATATATTTTCTTCCATCCTTTCAGATGAGGAAGAACAATGCTTACCATCAGAGCATTTTGAAAATCAAGTAAGAGCGGTAGAGGAAAAATTGGGAAGAGAAATGAGAGCAATGCAAGACTCATGAAAAGCGAGTCAACAGCTTGCTAAAGGAGACCCAAAAAAAAACTGAAGAAAATAACACCTTTGAAAGTAAGCTAACTCAATTGGCAAAAGAGATTGAAAAAGCCAATGAGGAGAAGAATGTTTTTAAAAGTAGAATTAGCCAAATGGAAAAGGAGGTTCAAAAGCTCACTGAAGAAAATAGTTCTTTAAAAATGAAAATGGAGCTGATCCACCTATTCCAGAGAGCAGTTTGGAACTATGCCCAAAGGGCTACAAAAATATGCATGCCTGTATCCTCAAGAGATCATAAAAATGGGAAAGTGTACCACCTGTACAAAAATATTTATAGCAGCACTCTTTGTGATGGCCAAAACTGGAAATCAAGGGGATGCCCATTAATTGGGGAATGACTGAATAAATTATGGTATATGAATGTAATAAAATACTGTTGTGCTATAAGAAATAATGAACAGGAAGACTTCAGAGAGGCCTGGAAAGACTTGCATGACTTGATGCTGAACAAAAGGAGCAGAACCAGGAGAACTTTGTGCATGGTAATGACCACAGTGTGCCAGAGTCTTTTCGGTAGACTGGGAACTTCATTGCAGTACAAGGACTTAAAGAAATTCCCAAAGGTTGCTTAAGGCAAAATACCTTTTACAGCCAGAGAAATAACTATGGAATTTAATCGCAGAATTCAGCAGATCATTTTTTGTGTCTGTGTATTATGTTTTGGTTTATTATATGATTTCTCACTTTCATTTTAATTGTTCTACACAACATGACTGTAGTGAAAATGTATTTAATAGGAATGTATGTACAGAACCTCGATGAAATTGTATGCCATCTTGGGGAGGGAGGGGGAAGGGTGGGAAAAACATTTAAGTTATATGGTAGTGATTGTAGAACACTAAAAATAAATACAATTAATTTAAAAAATGGGAATGGAGCAGATAGAAGCTAATAACTTTATGAGAAACCAAGAAATTACAAAACAAAACCAAAAGAATGAAAAAATGGAAGACAATAGGAAATATCTCGTTGGAAAAACAACTGACTTTGAAAATAGATCCAGGAGAGACAATTTAAAAGTTATGGAACTATCTGAAAGCCATGATCAAAAAAAGAGCCTAGACATCATCTTTCAGGAAATTATCAAGGAAAACTGCCCTGATATTCTAGAACCAGCAAGCAAAATAAATATTGAAAGAATCCACTGATCACCTCCTAAAAGAGACCTGAAAAGAGAAACTAATAGGTATATTGTAGCCAAATTTCAGAGTCCCCAGGTCAAGGAGAAAATACTGCAAGCAGCTAGAAAGAAACAATTCCAGTATTGTGGAAATACAATCAGGATAACCCAGGATCTGGCAGCTTCTACATCAGGATAACCCAGGATCTGGCAGCTTCTACATTAAGGGATTGAAGGACTTGGAATATGATATTCCAGGAGTCAAGGGAACTGGGATTAAAATCAAGAATCACCTATTCAGCAAAACTGAGTATAATACTTCAGGGGAAAAAATGGTCATTTAGTTAAATAAAGGACTTTCAAGCATTCTTCATGAAAAGACCAGAACTGAATAGGAAATTTGACATTCAAACACAAGAAACAAGAGAAGCATGAAAAGGTAAACAGGAAAGAGAAATCATAAGGGACTTACTAAAGCTGAACTGTTTACATTCCTACATGGAAGGACAATATTTGTAACTTTTTTCATTATTTGGGTAGTTGGAGGAATTATACACACACACAAACACACACACACACATACACACACACAGGTTGATTTGAATAAGAAGGGATGATGTCTAAAAAATAAAAATTGAGGGGTAAGAGAGGAATATATTGAGAGGAGAGATGGAGAGATGGAATGGGGCAAATTGTCACTCATGAAAGAGGAAAGAAAAAGCTTTTTCACTGGAGGATAGTGGGGAGGAGCTGAGAGGGAAAGGGTGAAGTTTACTCTCTTCACATTGACTAAAGGAGAAAATAACATGCTCAGTCAATTTGGTAGGAAAATCTATCTTATACTACAGGAAAGTAGAGGAGAAGGGGACAAGTGGGGTGAGGGAGATGATAGAAGGTAGGGCAAATGGCAGAAGGGAGTAATTAGAAGTAAACACTTTTAGAGAGAGACAAGGCCAAAAGAAAGGATAGAATAAAAGGGGGTCAGGATAGGATAGAGGGAAATATAGTTAGTCTTACACAATATGACTATTATGGAAGTCTTTGGCAAAACTACACATATATAGCCTATATTGAATTGCTTGCCTTCTCATTGGGCAGGGGTGGAGAGAGAGAAAGGGAGAGAAGTTGGAATTCAAAGTATTAGAGACGAATATTGAGAATTGTTTTTGCATAAAACTGGAAAATAAGAAATACAGGTAATGGGGTACAGAAATCTATCTTGCCCTACAAGAAAAGAGAGAAGATGGGGATAAGGGAAATGTGGGGTGTGATGGAAGGGAGGGCATATTGTGGGAAGGGGTAATCAGAATGCATGGTATTATGTGGTGGGAGGAGGGGAGAGATGGGGAGAAAATTTGGAACTCAAAATTTTGTGGAAATGAATGTCAAAAACTAAAAATAAATAAATAAACATTAAAAAAAAAGTGGACCCTGAGCCTGGAGGTGTTTACTTTTCACAGAGAGGAAATCTAGTCCTGGAATTTTTTTTCAGGTCTTCTTAGATAGTCCCAAGAAGACCACTGTTCTGCCCCTATTCTTCTTTATTTTCATGGCTATTCAGAGTTGCTATTTTATCTCTTTTGTAGAGGAAAATCTGGAGAGTTTGAAATTTTCTGACCTACTCTGCCATCTTCCCAGAATCCTCTCTAGTATAATAATTCTTAGTGTTTTTCTTCTCAATCTATTTTCCAGGTCAGTTTTTTTCTATGAGATACCTTATATTTTCTTCCGTATTTTCAGTTTTTCAACTTTATTTTAATATTTCTTGTTGCTTCATGGAGTCATTGCCTTCTCTTTGGTCCATTTGATTTGGGGGAAGTTTACTATTTCGCATAGTTTTGCACCTCTTGTACCAAGTTGTTAATTCCCTTTCCAGTTCTTTCATAGCTCTTATACCCTTTCTATATTTTTCCCTTAATGGCTCTCATTTAATTTATAACCACATTTTTAAACTCTTTAAGATAAAAAAAGATTCTTGCTTTTTTCTCTTCCAAGAATTCTAGTTGATTGGGAAGACATATAAACTGATGCAAAGTGAAGTGAGCAAAACCAGGAGAATGTTGTACATAGTAACAGCAACGTTGTAACAATGACCAAATGTGAAAGACTCAGCTATTCTAATCAATACAGTGATACAAGACAATTCCAAAGGACTCATGATGAAAAATGTTATCTATATTTAGAGAGAACTGATGTAGTCTGAGTGCAGACTGAAGCAAACTTTTTAAGCCTACTTAATTTTTCTTATTTTTTTCACTACAGGGCTATTATGGAAATATGTTTTGCATAACTTTGCATATATAATTGAAATAATATTATTTGTCTTCTTATGGGTAGAGGAGGAACTGGAGGGACAGAAAGAATTTAGAACTCAAAATTATTTTAAAAATGAATGTTAAAATTAAAAAAGTAGGTTAAAAAATTCAGGTTGAATTTTTGTCCAAGCTTCACTTTTTCTTTGAAGTTTTGCTTGTAGATATTCTAGAGTCATTTTTCTTCCTTATGATGGGACTCTTTTTATTTAATTTCTTTTCTCATTCTTCTATTCAATGTCCTGATTTCAGACTTGAGGTTTGGACTGGGCTCAGTTTTACTTTTGTAGGGAAGATATGGGGCTGGTTCTGTTGCTCCTTTCTTGTCATTATTTAGTGTTATGTTGTCTCAGAATCTCCTCGGGTGGCTATGTGGTACAGTGGATGGCATGCTAATCTTGGAATCAGAAAAACTCATTTTCTTTAGTTCAAATTTGACCTCAGACACTTACTGTGTGATGCCAGGGGAGTCACTGAACTCTGTTTGCCCCAGTTTTCTCATCTATAAAATGAGTTGGAGAAGGAAATGACAAACCACTCCGGCATCTTCACCAAGAAAACCCCAAAAGGGGTCACAAAGAGTTAGACATGACTAAACAATATCATCATCTATATCTATATCTATCTAGGTCTGGAACACATGCATACACACACACACACATATCAACCAGTTCTCTATTCCAAGACAAAAATTCTGCTAATTCATCATGAGTTAGTGCCCATTTCAATAGAAGCCACACATCTTCATAGAGTTTATGTCTCACAATATGCCTATTGATGTCCATTATCCAAAGTCCTAAATTTTGAGGGAGTCAAAAGCATCTGTCCCCATCATTTTCATTTCCTTTTTAATCTACAATAGTTCCTGAATCAACAGGGACAAGATGAGTGAAGAAACCAGGAGTCAGAAATGAGAAGGGAGAATGTTCCAGGCATGGGGAACAGCCAGAGAAAATGCGTAGAGCGAAGAGACAAAGTGTCTTATTTGTGGGACATCCAGAGGACCAGTCTACATAGATTGAAGAGTATCTGGTGGGGAGTAAGACATTAGAAAACTAGAACGGTAGGATGGGGTAAGGTTATGTTGGGGTTTAAATGCCAAACCGAAGATTTTGTATTTGATTATGGAAGTGATAGGAAGATACTTGAGTTTACTGGGGGTGAGGATAGGGGTAGGGGTGGAGGGTGAGTAGCACCAATGCAATATTCACAGTGTCATAGTCAAATTTCTGCTTTAGTAAAATCACTTTGACTTAATGGAAGATGAGTTGGAGTGGGGATGTACTTGAGGCAGACAGACCCATTTGTAGATTTACATTATGTAATGTCTTCAGTATAACATTAATATATTTTGAAGCTGACACAGAAGCCCTGATTTCCTAAATCTGATAGCAGGTCTCTTTCCACTATGAGATGTTGCGTTTTATCAGTCCATGCTGTTTTCCTGTGCATTTGTAATTTGTAATGATTGTAAGTTTCCTTGGGGGTGGGGGTGGTCTTTTTTCCCAGGAAAATTCTGTACTCTTAATTACATGACCACATAATTAGAATTGGTAATTCAAACTCAACATGTCCCAAACCTAACTATTATTTATCTCCAAACCTTCCTCTCTTCATGACTTTCTTATTATTATAGAGTATACTATCATTTGACTGGTTACCAAGGCTGGTATCCTCAATGTCATTCTCAATTCCTAACATTCACTCAACCTAAATATCCAATCTGTCAAGTCTTATTTCTACACTTATAATATCTATCTATCTATCTATCTATCTATCTATCTATCTATCTATCACCTTCTTTCTACTTATATGGTCACTTTCCTAGTGCAGGACTTCAGCACCTAAAGCCTGGATTATTACAGCAGTATTTATATTTTTAGTTGCTATCTTTTCTTTTTATATCATCCCTGTATTGCTCCTTTCCTAACTTCCAGGGTGCCATTCATTGTTAAAAAAATAAAATGTTTATACATTATAGCTTAAGGGCCAAGTTTGTCCCATAGCCTCTTTTTGTAAGACATGAGAACTAAAAAAAAAAACTTTTAAAAAACCTTTTTAACTTTATTTAAAACTATATAAGTAATTCATGTGCCAGTGACCAATTTTGGCTCAAGCTTAGTTTACCCATCTCTTCCATTTAAAGGAGGAGAGAAAATGGAGAGATAAAATTTAAAGAAAGTTTAAATATATTTTAAAAGTCTGATAATATGTGCATACTCCTTATCTTTGACTTTTTATCTTCTTACTAGGCAAAGGGGTGGGGCAGGATAAAATGTCTTCCAATCTCTTCTCTCGAAACTAGCTTGTGTTTTGAAAATTTGCAGCATTCATTTTCATTGTTTTTGTGGTTGTTCTTTCCATTTATATTATTATAGTCATTTTACATATTATTTTCTTGGCTCTGCTTCCCTGATCTTCTCAAGTTTCTCTATATTCATTTTAGTTATTGTTTCTTACAGCACAATAGTATTCCATTATATTCATGTACCACAATTTCTTTAGCTATTCCTTCAATCTCTAGATAATTTATTTGTTTCCAGTTCTTTGCCACTAGAAAGAATTGCTACACATGTTTTGGTGTGTGTGGAGTCTTTCCTTTTGTTAACAATCTTCTTGGGGTATATGGCTAGTTACAGTGACAGAGACCGGAGGATGTCATTTCCTGAAACTGTAGAATGTGAGGGGAACATTTGAGTGACTTGAAGATGAGCTTTATCTGTGTTTCTACTAGTGCCATGTATGTATAAGATAATATTAAATTGAACCAATCAACCCCTACCTTTACACATGCATAAAATTTGGTTGATATCCTTACTGGGTGAACAGGCTAGAAGTACCTTTCTAGTTGCCAGAATCACTAAACAGAAATAAAGAACACTTTCATTGGGAAATAGGAAGCAAATTTATCCTTTATTTTCTGAAAACCCCAGAGAATTAGTGAAGAAACTAACCAGAAACATTACCAGGGAGAATATTCAATGAAAGAAGGCAAAAAGTTGAAAATGAAAGATTATTGATGTAATGAATAAAACTAAGAGATATGAAAAAGTAGTTTCCAGAAGAAAATCTAATGATTAAAAACTAGATGAAAGATTGTTCCAGATTGCTAATAAAAGAAATTCAGATTTTAAACTGAGATTCCACTTCATATCCATCAAATTGGCAGACATCATTTAAAAAATTGAAACAATCACTGTCAGAGGGATTATCAGAGGATGGAAACACTAATTTATCAATTGCTTCAACAATTCTGGATATCAATTTGTAATTATTTGAAAAAAAGCATTAAGCTGTTCATATTATCACTCCTGGGCATATATCCTAAGGAGATTAACAGCTTTACAAAACTAAAATCCTCATAGCAACATATTTAAGAAAAAAAAAGGAGGGGAGGAATGAGAGACACAGAAGTTGTCTACCAAGTCTAAATGACTGGATATATTATGAAATGTGAATGTAGTGGAATCACATTATTTACAACAAGAAATGTCAAATATAGGGAATATAGAGAAACATAGCAAGAGTTCTATAAAGTAATACAGAATGAGAGTCAAGATAAAGATATTATAATATCTGCAACAACATAAATAGTAGCAATGCTAAAAAACAACAGAATTAATCGTAATTAATAATGTTGGTTCTGGAGAGCCAAAAATGAAACACACTTTTCTAAGTAAAGAGGATGGAGAGGGGTTTATAAATACAGAATGCTATAATGCTGTCAGATCTAGTTGCTGTGTTAGGTGAAATTGCTTAAGTGTTCTGTTGTTGTTTCAAGGAAAAGTTTAATGTAAAGAAGTTAAGTGGAAATTATTATGGTGTACAAATAAAAAGCTAAATAAAACTATTTTTAGAAGGGAGAAAAAAGAATCAAAGTAAAAGGGAAAGGAAAAAGAATATGAAAATCTAAGGAGAAACCCTAATTTGTATCGTAAGGTTAGAATATGAAAAAAAATGTGACAGAAAAGAAAGGGAAGAACAATGAATGATTGGTTCTTTGAAACTATGGGCCAGGTTTAAGATTTTTCCCCTAAAAGATAGATTTGGATGCTATGTATAAAAAACTATTTCTTGTGATATAATAAGCATACATAAGTAAAAGTAATAAAGAAATAGTATATTACTGGTCAAAGGAGGAAGAGACATTGTTGGATCTGATGACCTCTAGGCATCTCTGCTGATCCACATGACATCACACTGGAAGGAACCTAGAAAGTCCTGTTAGGGATTTTGAAATCCTATGCAAAATACTGAAGCGTTTAGATAATATAGATCAAGGGTAAGGCATTAAGAATGGAATAGCAGTTTTGGGAAATAAATAATTACTAAGGAAGATGGCACCTGAGAACTGAATTTGGATTTCTGGATCATAATCTTAAGATATAGGGATAATGAGTTCTTGCTCCTTTAAAAACATTTGCTTAGAGACTTATGAATCTTATCAAGGAGATTTTAAACTGAAAAGGAGAGAGAGAAACATCTCTTATAATCTGATGCTGTCAGATACCAGAAGGGGTCCTCTGAAGGACTGGATAGTATGGTATAGAATCTCCCCTGATCAACTATGAACACTCTAAGATATTAGAAATGTCAAGAGGAAAAAAAAAAGCGCTACAGAAACCAGTTTGCTCCACCTTTGTGGCTCATGGTGGAAGGGTGGTGACTATTGCCAGTATATGTAAGACTGTTCAAGGAGGATCAGTACCTTTGATGTGATGGCTGCTGATCCCTTTTCAGAGTTCTTTCCACCGTTGGAGTCCACATGTTCCACTCAACTCTCATCCATGGCTCCAAGAAGCTGCAGAATATACAGTGGCCACACCTCAGTAAACTGTTTCAGCAGATGGGCCAAACTAGGTTAGAGGGTAACCAAGCGTTCTCAGACCCTTTGTAAGTTAGGGGGGTGTCTACCCCAAGCTTGTGAAGACTTCCTCTGGTGGAACGGGCAAATAAGAACACTTTGTCTCAAAGGCCAAGAAGGCAGACGAAGCAGGCGATGTGGAGAACTTAGAGCTTGGTTAGACACCAAAGATATCAAGGTCATCCACTCCATCCTGAGCCATTGCCAGCCATCTTGCCTCTGTTCTGCCACTGGACTATGATGACTCTGGAGGAGAGAGTGAGGCTGATGACTTTGTGCAACTCTGCCTCACTTAAATCCAATTTACCACTAATAAATACCATACCATTTTACTATTATGCCTCAAAGTCCTGTGATGACAGGCAAGTGACGAAGCAACAGGTGCAGATACACTGGGAGCTATAGTCACAACCCTGTACACAAGTGGCCCAGGCTGTAGGGTCATTTTTCACTGGAAGCAGCAGTGGGACTTGGCAGCCCCCTGAGTGTCTGAGCAGCCTTTTAAGGATCACACTGTTCACCTCATAGTGTGAGGAAGGGGGATAGAAAAGGTGCCCTAAACATTGTCTGCTTACCCAGTCCTGGCCTGATTACCACTGCAGGCGAGGAATCCCACTCTGCAGTCGAAATACAAAATAATGTGCAAAATGTACAAAAACATCTGCAAAGATGATTCCACTCACCATTGGCACATGGAACATGCTCACACTAAAAGACAACACTAAATCGAGTAGACCTGAAAGATGAACTGCTCTTGTTGCAAGAGAATTCAACAGGTATCGCATCCAAATAGCAGCCCTGAGTGAAACAAAGTCGGCAAATGAAGGCCAGCTTACTGAAGTTGGAGCTGGAGCTGGATACACATTTTTTTCCCTGGAGTGGCTGCAGTGGAGGGGAGTGCCGTGAAGCTGGCATGAGTTTTGCAATCAAAACTAATCTAAGCAGCAAGCTGATATGCCTGCCAAAAGGAGTGAATGACAGGCTCATGATAACATAATTGCCAATCTCAGGAAAACGCCATGCCACCATCATCAGTGCCTATGCTCCCACCATGATGATTCCTTATGAGGTCAAAGAAAAATTTTATGAAGACCTAGAAACCCTTATCGTTGATGTGCCAAAAGAGGACAAACTTATAATTCTGGGTGAGTTGAATGCTAGAGAAGGTTCAGACTACCAGACTTGTCAGGGAGTCCTAGGGAGGAATGGAGCTGGAAACAGCAATGACAATGGTCTTTGGAAGACCCAATTTATGGTTAGAAAACACTTTGAACCTAATAAGCTTTCTAGGCATGGTGAAGGTACAGTGTAGGTTGTTGGCTGGCATGTTTTTATGTGCTTTCTATTGTACTAACCCAAGGGGAAGTAGGTAGGATTGGGGAAATGGGCAGCAACTATGACATGTTTATATCTTCCACCTTCTCATAGACAACTTGTGTCTCCATGGTTATTTTTCATTACTGCCAAACATCTTTGCTCAAACTCCATCATTGAATTGATATCAGTATACAACTATAGGAGCCCATAAGGAACAAAAACACCACAGAAGGTCGAAAGATATAAAAACATTTCCATTGTACAATATCATTCCTTGTTCTCGGTACCTTCCTAAGAGTGGGGGCAGGGATGTGTGGGAGGGAAGTAAGAACTCTATTTCATTAACAAAAGTCTGATATGATACAGTCCTTCAGGCCTAGCCAAGGCTGCATCACATATGAGAGTGACTGGACTGAGACCCTGAATCATTCTTTTCTAAGCATGTTTGAGATACTCAAGCAGTAAACCAGATGCCTGGAGATTAGCATCACTGTGAGCAATACTTCTCCTGAACTGATTCACCAAAGCCAAAAAAATGGAGGAAGCTGACCTCATCCTTTCCTCACTACAGTTCACAAGAAGAGTCATCTCATAGTTTTCCACCCACTGATACAATTCAGAAATAATCCTTAAAAAGGTGGGTCTCCTTGATCGTTTAAAAATTCTGCTAGCTAAACCAGGAGAATGTGGTGATATATACGTGATGTGTGATGTAGTTTAGTGGGAATGTTTTCATGTCTTTTGAATTTCTCTTTAGGTTTTGTCCTGGGTGGTCTCCTCTGGTGATTCTGTGATGAAGTTTGGGCAGAACAGGTTTGCTTCAATAAAAAAATTATCATGTGGACAACTTGTTTATCTTTTGACAATTTTTATGATACCTGATAGTCGTTGTTTGTCCTTCATTGACAAAGTGATCCATGACATCAGGAAGTTGATGCCATGACTGGCAAGTGAATTGGATTTAAGTGAGAGAGGGCTGTGTGAAGTCACCAGCCTCGGTTTCTCATCCAGAGTCATCTGGGTCCAATGGCAAGATATATAGATAAGAATGACTGGAGATGGCCCTCATCTGACAATTATATTTCATTTTAAGGCTTGTGACAAAATATATGAGTATGACCTGGGCTGTGCCTACCAAAACAATTGACTTAAAAGTGGAAAAAAATCTACTAATTTGGCATACTGCAGACAAAAAAAAGCCTGTTTATCAAAATCACTTAAAAAAAATCAACTACATTTGGTCAAATTCATTAGTATTGGACTCAACCATAAAACATTATGCGATTTATCATTCAAGATTAGAAACTCTGAGAGTGGAGAGATCGGCATTTTAGCTGAAGCTCGCTAATTTACTCTCTTACTTACTGGCTCTGTGACTTTGGACAACCCACTTATCTTCTCTGGGTCTCAGTGTCTTTACTTGTAAAATGAGGGAATTGGGTGAAGCGATCTTTAAGGTACCTACTAGCTCTGTTCTTTTCTGGCCAAAGTTGTCCCCAGCATCACAAAAATGAGTACTATAATGACATTTTCATTGAACCCATTAAATTGGGAGCACCTCAAGGGCTGGAACTATCTTTTGCCTTTCTTTGTATGCTGTGCTTAGCACAGTGACTGACACATAGTAGGTGCTTAATAAATGCTTACTGATTGACTGTTGGAAAATGTCTCTTTTAGTTTTGCGTTTCCTAATGCATTGAGTTTGGTCTAGACTTGCGATTTTACTGATACAGGAAACGTCAGAGGAGGAAGCTCCTTCTGCCAATGCAGATGGGCAACTGTGACATAATGTGTGATCTCAGGGAGTTGTCTGGGGCATTGAGTCTGGGGCATCGGAGGCAAGATTTTAACTCTGTCAAAGATGCCATGTGGCATAGTGGAATTAGTGAGCCAACCTCAGAGTCAAGAAGATCAGAGTTCATTTATTAAGCACTTACTATGTGTCAGTCACTGTGCTAAGCACAGCATACAAAGAAAGGCAAAAGATAGTTCCAGCCCTTGAGGTGCTCCCAATTTAATGGGTTCAATGAAAATGTCATTATAGTACTCATTTTTGTGATGATGGGGACAACTTTGACCAGAAAAGAACAGAGATCATTTTAGTGTTTGCTCTTAATACCCTAGTCTCCCCCAGAGCACTCCTCTCCCTGCCCCCTATGAATTCTTTTGTTCAGAAAAATTTAATTTGAAAATGATCCAAAGATGATGGCCGCTGGTAAGATCCTGACCTAATCAGGTACAGTGGAATTACTCTTGCCTCTCTGCCCAGAAAGCTATTTGGGATACTCAGACAAAAAGAGAAGTGCAAAGAGTTCTTATAAATAAATAACGAGGTTTATTGCTAAGATCAGCAAAGAGGCAAGTTGAGGCTTTTGAGCTTTGCAAATGCCAACTCTGCAAACACTGGTGATGTGTGAAGCATATGAAAGGGCAGAAACCTCACTCTGCACTCTCTGAACCCTGCCTTCACGGCTTGGAATTTGGGTTAGGCAGGCAGTCCCAGGCCCAGGTTTCACTCAGCTCAGTCCCTTGCAGACAGTAGCTTTCACTGCAAGGCAACGACATAACTTAGAAGTGTTAACAACTGTTCTAGAAAGATAACATTTATTTAAAAGTAAGCATTCTTGAGCAAATTTTTTTTTAATTAAACTCATGGGCATTTCGGAATATTTCATACCTTTTCAAAATGAAACTATTGCTGGGAAAAGCATTTTGCTTTTTCCCTAAAATGGAAGCATAGAAGTTAAAAACCAAATAACAATGTTGGCCTGCAAGAAAGATCAGGTTGTGGAGTAAAAAGATATTCCAAAACAGAGACATTGCCCCAAATCAAAGGTCAAAGGTTTGCTTCTTTCTTTCTTTCTTTTCCTTTTTCTTTCTTCTCCTTTTTCTTTCTTCCTTTCTTCCTTCCTTCCTTCCTTCCTTCCTTCCTTCCTTCTTCCTTCCTTCCTTCCTTCCTTCCTTCCTTCCTTTCTTTCTTTCTTTCTTTCTTTCTTTCTTTCTTTCTTCTTCTTTCTTTCTCTCTTTCTTTCTTTCTTTCTTTCTTCCTTTTTCTTTCTCTCTCTCTTTCTTTCTTTTTTTTTAATAAGACCATAGATTTAGACCTTAAAGCTCATCTAGTTCAATCCAGAAACCAAAGGGTGAAAGCATTTTACAGTTGAGAATGCTGAGACCCATTGAGTTTTAGTTCTGAAGTTCACGCAGATAATAAGTGACAATCATGAATTGAACCCAGGACCCCTGGTTCCAAATCCAGAGGTCCTTCTTTAATCAGTGGTTTTCTTGACTATTTGCCTTTGGGAGAGATTCCCATCAGCAGTGGATTATAATTAACAAGTATATTTAAAAGGATCTGAGAGATGTTACCAACTTATCCCACCAAGAACAGATAAACAGTCTCATAACTTTACTAATGAGACATTTACTGCTTTTCTGAAGGAGACAACACATTTTCACAGTTTATATATAAATTTTTATTTATAAATGCTTGTCTTACACATAATCATGACTGGCATTTTGCTGGAGTTAGTTGCATTGAATATTAACTCTATTTAAGAAAAAATACATTATAAAAGCAAGATTTTCCATATTACTTATTAAACAATGAAACTACATCTTCCAGTACATACTTACCAAAGTGCTCAAAACATCTTTGTAGACAGAAAATAATTTCTGATTTTAAGGTAATAATTTCTTCTATCCTATTCTCAACTCTCCTTGGTTATTTTTTCTTTCTGAATTTTGTCAGAGAACTCTTTTGAAGAATTGGAAAGATGCAGACTTGAAACTAAGAATATTATGATGGATTATGAACCTTTATGAAGGATTATGAAGTCCTGGGCAAGAAATTCACATCTTAGGGACACTGGTGGCAATTTAATCCCCAATCCTGATGAAGATCAAGTCCTTCAAAAGAAATGAGTTTGAGGAATTGAACAGATGGTTAAAAACAAGGTGTCTGAGAAGAGGTTTTGAATTTCAAGACCTTGGTTTAAAATATAGGAATGACAAACTCTTGGCCAGAAATAGAGTACACCTAACAAGAGTCAGTTTAAAATATAAACAAACAAAAATATATTTGCCTAGAGGCTTGTGAGTCATTCAAAAGGATTTTAAACTGAAAAGTAAGGGGATGAGGGGCCAAAATCTGCAATAGAAAGTAGCAAATAGCAAGAGAACAAGAGAACACTAGGATTTCTAGTTTATTTTGTGTGTTGCCCAGAACAGCAGCCTAGACACTCAGAAATTCGTAAGAAACAAGAATCCAAGAAAGGAACAGTAATGAAACCAATAACTTCAGATTACTGTACACAAATAAAGTACACAAGTAAGATAAACTACAGATCCTAGTGCACTAAGGAAAATTTAGCCTTATTCCATGTCAATGAGATTTGATGGGATGGGACTCATTAATATAAAATGGCTCATTCAAATCTAGATTTGGGATTTCACCTTAACTGTAACTTCATCACCCTGGAGAAACCTCTGCCCTGAAGCCCTTCTCTTCTGATTGGTGACTCCTTCCTCAAAATCACAGTTTCAGAAGGGACCCCAGCCACACTTCACCCTATTCATACCTTAATTCACTTTGTGGACTCCTCTTTCTTTCTCACCTGTCACTTTGCCTCCTATGCTTGTAACCTTCTCCTCTTCAATCCCCACGCCTTCCCCCAGTAGAATGCAATGTACTTGAGGGTAGGGTCTGTTTGTTTGCTTGTATCCTGTAATCTTTTGTGTTCAGCGCAGTACCTGTTATTGTAATTCAGTTGTTTCAGTTAGTCCAACTCACTGTGACCCAGTTAGGGGTTTTCTTGACAGAGTTATCCAAGTAGTTTGCCATTTCCTTCTTCAGTTTATTTTACAGATGAGGAAAATGAGGCAGACAGAAATTAAGTGACTTACCCAGGATCGGACAGCTAGGGTTTAAGGAAGGATTTAAACTCAGCATTTTCTAATTCCAGGTCCATGTTAACCATTTCACCTAAGTACACATCTCTCTTAAAATATATGCTTACAACAATATCCCCAACAATAATCTTAGAAGGTAAAGCAAGTAAAATGAAGAGAAATACCTACTGAGTTTTATGTAATAGTCACATTGGAATAATATAACTAACATTTATATAGTGCTTACTATATACCAGGCACTGTGCTAAGTGATTTACAATTATTATCTCATTTGACCCTTACAAATACACTGAGATATAGGTGCTGTTATTATTATCTCCATTTTACAGATGAGAAAACTGAGGAAAAAGTGTTAAGTGAGGTCACACAACTAATAAATGTCTAAGGTCAGATTTGAACTTAGGTCTTTCTGAGTCTAGATAGAGCTCCCTTCTACCTAAGTACAGGTTGGTTATTGTTCAATTGCTCAGTCATGTCCGACTCTTTTTGACCCAATGAA
Organism: Bettongia penicillata ogilbyi; assembly: GCA_023548195.1. NCBI lineage: Eukaryota > Metazoa > Chordata > Mammalia > Diprotodontia > Potoroidae > Bettongia > Bettongia penicillata. The sequence goes on along the minus strand of JAJHZJ010000539.1, from coordinate 1,495,054 downwards.
CCATAGCATGCCAGGCTCTTCTATCATCCTTTATCTCTCAAAGTCTGTCCAAGTTCATGATCATTGTTTCTATGACACTATCCATCCATCTCATCCTTTATCATCCCCCTTTCCATTTCAATCTTTCTTAATATCAAGGTCTTTTCCAGTGAGTCTTTTTTCTCATTATGCGAACAAAGTGTTTAAGCTTCAGCTTCAATATATGACCTTCCAGTGAATAGTATGAATTAATTTAAATATCGACTGATTTGATCTCCTTGTTGTCCAAGAGGTTTTCAAAAATCTTCTCCAGAACCACAATTGGAAAATATTGATCCTACTTTGCTCAGTTTTCCCTACAGGTGAACTCTCACAGTCATATATTGCTACTGGAAAAAACAAAGCTTTGACTACAAAGACTTTTGTCTCTTCTTCTGTGTCTATTGTCCATATTTGCCATAAGTTTTCCTTTTAAGTAGAAAGTTTTTTTTGTTTGTTTGTTTCATGACTGCAATAGTCACCTACAGTGATTTTTGAATCTAAAAATAGAAAATAGGACACTGCTTTCATTTCTTCTCTATTTGCCAGGAATTAATGGGACCATTTGCCAAGATCCTAGGGTTTTTTTTTATGTTAAGCTTCAAGCCAGCTTTTATATTCTCTTCTTTCACCCTCATTAAAAGGCTTCTTAATTCTTCTCTACTTTGTGCCATCAGAGTGGTATCATCCATGTATCTGAGATGGCTATTTCTCCCATCAACCTCAATTCTGGCTTTTGATTTGTCCAGTCAGGCATTTTACATGATGTATTCTGCATATAAATAAAATAAGTGGCAACATGCAGCCTTGTAATACTCTTTTTCCCAATCTTAAACCAATCAGTTGCTTCTTGACACACATACAGATTCTTCAGGAGACAAGTAAGATGATCTGGTACTCCATCTCTTTAAGAATTTGCCCTATTTTGTTGTGATCCACACAGTCAAAGACTTTAGCATAGTCAATGAAGCAGAAGTAGATTTTTTTTTTCTGGAACTTCCTTGCTTTCTTCGTAATCTAACAGTTGTTGTCAATTGAATTTCTAGTTTCTCTTCTATTTCAAAACACCAGCCTGCTCTTCTGGTAATTCTTGGTTCACATAATATTGAAGCCTAGTTTGTAGAATCTTAAGCTAACCTTGTTGACATTGAAATAAGTGCAATTGTTTAGTAATTTGAACATTCTTTGGCATTGTCCTTGTTTAATATTGGGACATAAGCTATTCTTTCCAATCCTGTGGTTGCCATTAAATTTCTAAGTTTGCTGGCATATCGAGACCAGAACTTTAACCACATTGTCTTTTAGGATTTCAAATAACTCAACTGGAATTCTAACATCTCCATTAGCCTTATTGTTAACAATGCTTCCTAAGGCCCACTTGACCCCATTCTCCAGGATGTATGGCTCTAGGTCAGTAACCATACCTACATGGTTATTGTCATCAGTAATATTAAGATCTTTTCTGCATAGTTCTTTAATGCATTGTCACCTCTTCTTAATCTCTTATGCTTCTCTTACATTTCCACCATTTTTTGTTCTTTATCATGCCTATCTTTTGCATGAAACTTTCCATTGATATCTCTAATTTTCTTGAAGAGATCTCTTGTCTTTCCCCTTCTATTTTTCTTCTATTTTTTCACAGTGTTTATTTAAGAAAACCTTTCTTTCTCTCCTTGCTATTCTCTGGAATTCTACATTCAGAGTATGTCTTTCCATTTTCCCTTTATCTTTGGCTTCTTTTCTTTCCTCGGGTGTTTGTGAAGCCTAGCAAGATAGTCAATTTTCTTTCTTGTTCTTTATTTTCCTTCAGGACGTTTTTGTCATTACTTCTGTTGCTGCTGCCTGCCTCTTGCATTATATTGCAAACCTCTGTCCATGGTCCTTCTATCTACCAGATCTAACCCCTTAAATCTATCTTTACTCCAACTTCATATTCATAAAGGATGCTATTGAGGTCATATAGATATGGTCTCATGGTTTTCCCTACTTTCTTCAATTTTGCCTGAATTTTCAATAAGAAGCTCATGATTTGAACCATAGTAAGCTCTAAGTCTTGTTTTAACTGACTGTAGAGAGCTTTTCCACCTTTGGCTGTAAGATATGCAAGCAATCTGGTTTCTATGTTGACCATCTGGTGATGTCCATATGTAGGGTTGCCTTTTGGGTATTATTTCTGGAAGATGTAGTGCATCTTCATATGACTGATCAGCTTTGACCTCTTTATCATCAGTGGTTGAAGCAAAGATTTGTATTACTGTGATACTGAATGGTTTATCTGAGATTATAGATATCATTCTGTCATTTTTGAGATTACAGTCCAGTACTACTTTTCTCACCCTTTCATTGACTAGGAGGGCTCCTCCATTTCTTCTAAGAGATTCTTGCCCACAGTAGTCTATGTAGTGATCATCTGAATTAAATTCACCCATTTCTGTCCATTTCACTGACATGCAAAATGTTTAATCTTTCCATCTCCTGTTTGTCCACATCCAGCTTCCCTTGGTTCCTAGTTCTTCCATTCCAGATTCCTATGTGATATTGATTTTTGCAGCATCAGACTTTCCTTTTGATAACAGGTGCATCCATAGCTGAGCTTCTTTTTGGCTTTGGCCCAATTACTTCATTAGTACTGGAAGTACTGGTAGTTGTTCTCTTCTTTCCCCAGTAGCAAATTGGACACCTTCCAACCTGAGGGGCTCATGTTCTGATGTCATCTCTTTTATCACTTTATTACTATCTGGAGTTTTCTTGTCAAAGATACTAGAGAGACTTGCCATTTCCTTCTCTAGTGGATCACCTTCTGTCAGAACTTTCTACTCTGACCTGTCCATCTTGGATAATCCTGCATGGCATAGTTCATAGTTTCATAGAGCAAGCCTTTCTGCCATGACAAGGCAGTGATCCCAAAAGGTAATCAAGTGTATCTGATTCCTTGTGACCCCATTTTGGGGTTTTCTTGGCAAAGATACTAGAGTGGTTTACCATTTCCTTCTTTAATTCATTGCATTGATGAGAAGATGGGGCAAACAACATTAAGTGACTTGCCTAGGGTCACACATTTAGTAAGTAGATTTGAACTCATGAGACAAGTCTTCCTGGTCCAAAGTCTCATACTCTTTCCACTGTTCCTCCTAGTCACTAGCCTAACCTCTCCTCAGAAATGTGCTTCCAAAAACATCTCCAATTATGACTTGTTTTTGAGTGTCAAGACAAACAAAATGATGAGAAATACTATATATATATCTCAAGTTTGGAGTAATGGGTTAATTGGAATAGAAGTATTGTCAAGGAATACCATCAAGAATTTCCATGGTTATGATACTGAAGGAATATGAATATAGTTTCATGGTCACCTGTATTGACTTGCAGGGTTTTAGATGGAGGTGGGTTAAAGATATTTGGTACATCGTTTTGATCCTTTAGGCTTTCCTGTACAATTGTCACTATTTTCCATTTGTGTCCTGGCACTGTGACAACTTTTCCATCTGTCATTTGACTGTTACCTCACTTGTCTATACCATCACCCCCAGGAAATGAATGTTTTGCTTTCATTTTCATATCCAAGGAGATGTGGAAAAGGACAAAGCAAAAATGGCTAATGGGGAAGACAAGTAGGAAGATAGTAACAGAGTGCCGAATTTTCCTTGAAGAATCCATCCAAATTCCATCCCAGGGTACTGAAAGAAATGTTAGATATGTTTACTAAGGCACCATCTATTACTTTTTCAAATACTTTAGAGAAGAGGGGAGCTATTGCTGAGGTAGAGTAAAGCAAATGTTCTCCCTATTTTCAAAAGACAGGAGAATGGAGTCTCCAAGTTATAGACCAAAGAACTTGATTTCAATTCCTTAGAAACTACAATGATGTATTATTAAAGTAATTGTTAATGAACATCTAGAAAAGAAAGCAATGATCACAAAAAACCAGCATAGCTTTATTAAAAAAAAACAGGGCCCTGGCCATGGCCCCAGAGAAGCTGACCTGAGCAGGCTTCAGGGACGGAAGCTCCGGCAGCCGGGAAAGTCCCTCCGCCCACAGAAGCTACAGGTCAGTGAGAGAGAGAGACGCTGGGCTGGAGGAGGGGAGCGGAGTGTCTCCGTGACTTGGGCCCCCTCGGGAGGAAGCAGTGGTGGCAGAGGCGGGGGCGGCGGCGGAGGCAGCAGCGGCTGTGGCCCGGGACTCCCCCAGCAGCAGGCAGGATCTTCATTACTGAAAGTCTCTGCATAAACAACCTGAGGGAGCTGAGCCTGGGAGACAGCCCTGCCCCACCCCGCTCTATTACTGAAGGCCTCTGCATAAAGCCCCTGAGGGAACTGAGCCTGGGAGGCGCCCCCCCCCACCCGCTCCGTTCCTGAAAGTCTCTGCATAAAGCCCCTGAGGGAGATGAGCCTGGGAGGCGGCCCTGCCCCCACCCCAGCACCAGAACTAAAGCTCACATTGCTTAGCAGCTGGGCGGTGCGCGGAAAGCACATTTGAATCTCAGACCCCAAGCACTAGCTGGACAGATCTAGGCGGGGGTGGACAGGAATACTCAGTCAAGTAACTGGCTCGGAAAATGCCTAGAAAAGGGAAGAAAAATAAGACTATAGAGAGTTTTTTCGAACAGATGCAAATGATCCCAACTTTCGGATCTGATGACGAGGACATATTCTTGCCATCAGGGAAAGACGTGGAGGGCGGGGCCTCGGTACCCCAGACATCCCGGGGGGATGTTGGGTGGGCTCAGGCCTTGGAAGAGCTCAAAAAGGATTTTGAAAAGCAAGTTAGACAGGTGGAGGAAAAACTGGGAAGAGAAATGAGAGAGATGCAAGAAAAGTATGAAAAACGGGTCAATACCTTGGTAAAGGAGACCCAAAAAAATGCTGAGGAAATAACACCTTGAAAAATAGGCTCATTCAATTGGCAAAAGAGGTTCAAAAAGCCAATGAGGAGAAGAATGCTTTCAAAAGCAAAATGAGCCAAATGGAAAAAGAGGTTCAAAAGCTCACTGAAGATAATAGTTCTCTCAAAATTAGAATGGAACAGATGGAGTCTAATGACTTTACGAGAAACCAAGAAATCACCAAACAAAACCAAAAGAATGAAAAAATGGAAGAGAATATGAAATATCTCATGGGAAAAACAACTGACCTGGAAAATAGATCCAGGAGAGACAATTTAAAAATTATGGGACTACCTGAAAGTCATGATCAAAAAAAGAGCCTAGATATCATCTTCCATGAAATTATCAAGGAAAACTGCCCTGACATTCTAGAACCAGAGGGTAAAATAAGTATTGAAAGAATCCATCGATCACCACCTGAAAGAGATCCAAAAAAGAGAAACTCCTAGGAACATTGTGGCCAAATTCCAGAACTCCCAGCTCAAGGAGAAAATCTTGCAAGCAGCTAGAAAGAAACAATTCCAGTACTGTGGAAATACAATCAGGATAACTCAAGATCTAGCAGCTTCTACATTAAGGGATCGAAGGGCATGGAATAGGATATTCTAGAAGTCAAAGGAACTAGGACTCAAAACAAGAATCACCTACCCAGCTAAACTGAGTATAATACTTCAGGGGAAAATATGGTCTTTCAATGAAACAGAGGACTTTCAATCATTCTTGATGAAAAGACCAGAGCTGAAAAGAAAATTTGACTTTCAAACACAAGAATGAGAAGAAGCATGAAAAAGTAAACAGCAAAGAGAAGTCTTAAGGAACTTACCAGAAGTGAACTGTTTACATTCCCACATGGAAAGACAATATTTGTAACTCTTAAAAAAAAAACAGGATATGTCATACTCATAGAATTTTAAAAATAGACACTACTTTGTGACACATCAGGAGAATAATGATGAAATTTAACTAGATTTTTGAAATTTTTAAAATAAAGTCTCATGATATTCTTGTGGAAAAGAATAAGAGATGTGTGCTAGTTGGTAGTACAGTTCTACGGATATAAAGCCAGTAAAATGTTTAGATACAAAGAGTTGTCCATAATGGACTGATTTCAATTTAGAAGGAGATGTCTCTTTAAGAGAGAATCCTCATGGATCTGTGCTTATTAAATATTTTTGTCAATGACTTCTATGTCACTGTAGGTGGTAACTTTGTTTTATCATATTTGTAGATGACACAAAGCTAGGAGGGAAAATTAGTACAGTAAATGATGGCAAAAGGTTTGAAAATTATTTTGACAATCTAGGGCTAGACCAAGTATCTTAAAATTAAATTTAATAGGGATGCATCTCTTGGCAGAGAGGGTTTGGACTGGAGTTGAGGAAGAATACACACACATGCACACACACACACACATATATACGTATATATACACACACACATATATGCATACGTGTGTGTATGTAAACACACATGCATTTCAGATACAGCAAATGGTGATTGTTTTTGTTTGACCTTATTTATTACAAGAGAAAACTCTTTGGGAGGAGAAGGGAAAGTTGATGGGGGCTACCTTAGTGAAGAAAAAAAAAAGGAAAAAGAAGAAAAGCATTATCAATGGAACATTAAATGTGTTTTTGTTGTTTCGGTCACGTCTAACTCTCTTTGACCCCATTTGATGTTTTCTTGGCAAAGATATTGGAGTTCTCCAGCTCATTTTACAGATGAAGAAACTGACATAAATAGAGTTAAGTGACTTGCCCAGGGTCACACAGCTAGTAAGTGTCTAAGGCCATATTTGAAGTCAGAAAGATGAGTCTTCTTGACTCTAGGCCCTGAACTCTACCCACTATGCCACCTAGCTGCCATTAAATACATAGGTATGAGCAAAGTCAAATTTAGAAATTGCTTCTAATCCATTCTATCCACCATATTTTTGCTGATAGGATGTTCCTAAAATCTAAGTTTGACCATGTTACTCAGACCTACTCAAAAACTCCACTACTACCTCCAGGATCTTGTCCCCTTCCCTACCTTTCCAGTATTCATATACTTTATTTCCCTCTGCATGCTACTAACTTTCCAGCCCTCACACCAGACAATTCATCACATTTTTCAAAGACACTATACTAGCTGCTCCTGCCCTCCCTATCTGGAAGGCTCTCCTTCCTTATGTCCACCTCTTGGAATCTCTGGTTTTCTTCAAGATTCAGCTCAAATGCTTTTTTTATGTCCAGTCCACCCATCTGCAATTGCTCTAAGGTTCCTTGAATCTACTTTGTCTCTTGCATATACCTATTTAAGTACGTCTTTCCAATGGAATTTAAGCTCCTTGAGGACAGGTAGGGTTTTTTGCTTTTTCTTTGGGCTTCAGTAATTAGCATAAGGCCTGAAACATCTTAAACACCCAATAAATGCTTCTTGATTGGCTAATTGAGAGAAACAGGGCAGTTTTGTTGCTACTTACTATATACTTTAAAAATATGTAATAATAATAATGGTAATAATGATAGCCAGAATTCACATAACACCTTACGTTTTGCAAAGCACTTTGTATATATTAACTCCTTTCATTCTGTGAGGTAGAAGCTATTATTATCCTCGTTTGCCAACTGAAGAAACTAACATACATAGAGGTTGTGTGACTAAAACAGGCTCACAAAGCTTGTAAGTTTCTAAGGAAATATTCAGACTCAGGTTTTCAGGGTTCTGAATCCCACACTCTATCCACTGTGCCACCTAAGTTCCTCTCATAAAAGGTCATCATTTCAAATAGAATTGTCTTTTCTCTTCTTTATTAAAATGTTCATGTTTATTAAGTTAATCATAGTAAGTAATATATTTGAATTTTAATAATAGAATTTATGCAATGTTTATAATGATTTAGATTACAATTTTATATTTACCACAATTTTACAATAAAAATAAATACAAAAAACAAGCATTATACATGGGTGAAAGAGATTGTCTTCACCACTACAAAATGGGGAAGGTGTCACTGGGGAACATCGGGAAAAGGTCTGAAGGATGTAGAAAGAGTGAATATAATATTTGACAGTTGGAATGTGGCAATCAAAAAAACTAGCAGAGTATTAGGTTGTATTAAGAAAGGCTTAGGGTCAAGGATGAGGAAAGTGATAGTCCTGCCATACTTTGTCCATGAAGTCAGGCCCATTATGCTTTGTTCTGGGTGCCATCTTTTAGGAACTACATCAACAGTATAGAAAGTGACTATATAGTTCTAGATTAGATCTATGGTCCCCAGATGAAGAAGACCAATGAATGGACATTACCTCACTCTGAGTGAGTCCCTGCACAGCCCTTTCTCACTCAAAACAAAGTCATGTGCAAGTCATGCCATCATTACTCTGATGGCATGGTCTTCCTTGGCAACAAAGGATGAACACAAACAGAAAGTGACTAAGAAGGGTGGTCAGGATGGAGAGTGTATTGGAGCCCATGACACAGGAAACTCAGTGGAAAGAACGGGGAGGTTTTGCCTGAAGGGGAGGATCTTCAGGGGGAACAGGATGCTTGCCTTCAAATATCTAAAGGGTTGAGTTATGGAGCGGGATTAGACTTGCCCTTTTTTTTTGCCCCAGCTCAAAAGCTGAGCTGGGAGCCATATATAGAAATCGTAGAGAGGCGTATTTCAGTATAATAAGAGAAAAAAAATCTTCCTAAGAATTAGAGCTCTTCTGAGATACAAGGGGTTGCTTCAAGAAGTGGTAGATTTCTCCTCATCAGATGTCTTACAACAAAGACAGGATAACCACTAGTCGGGTAGGTTATATATAATTCAGGTACAGGTTAAACTAGGTTACCCCCAAAGGCCCTTCCAACTATGACATCCTGTGATGGTGTGATTTTGATTCAGGAGTTGGAGAATTTAAAATAAAGAGGGAAAATTCCCACCTTGCAAGTTAAGATTATGAAGACTCAAGATCTTTTGAAGATTTTTTGAAGCAGTTTGGTTTTTAGGTCTGATTCTTCAGAATCAGTAAGTTTCCGAGAGATGACTGACTCATTTTTTTCATTTGCAGTTTTAGGGCTTTTCCCAATTTTCAGAAGTGATTTCCTTTTAACATTTACATAGCTCTATGTATTTGCAAAAGGGAAGGGCAGTACTGCACTCTGCAGATGCTACACCCTGTAGGCATTTCTAAAGGTTAAATATAATCCTGAAAACTATGAAAGTAAGAAAGAAATTTTTCGCTAGTAAAATGCCCTCTTTTATTTGAGCATATGAGTTTTCATGTAAAATACCTACATATTAAAAGTGTTTTACTAATTTAATTAAGTAAAAATATCTAGACTGCCTTGGACTAGAAAGTTTCACTAAACATTGTCAATCTATCCTTCCACATCAACTAAGTAGAAAGTTGGAATTGAAACTTCATTAACTCAGATCTTGCTGACCAAGGAAAATATTTGTTTAAAATGCTTCATCTAAAAAGAAATAATGATTAAATGTTGCACAATTTTATATGAGACAGAGACATATTATAATGCAAAGAGTGTTATCCTCTAGGTCAGGAGATCTCAGTTCAAATTCTAACTCTGTTAATAACCAACTCTTTGTCTGAGGTTAAATCACTTAACCGGACTGCAATTAACTTATCAATAAAAAGGGAGAGTTGAACTGAACTAGGATCTGAACTGTCAAATAGTAGTGTAGTTGTCCTGAAGTATCTTACATAATCCAGTGTTCACAGGCAATGCAGGCATGTATATATGTGTGCATGTATGTATGTGTTATGTTTCATGTCACATTGTATCATGTTATAGTAAATTATAACAATGATATATCATGTTACATTTTATTATGTTATACTGTCATGTCATATATTATATTATTACAATACCCATATATCCTTTAATTTCATATCATGTCATATTTGAATAACATACTTCTGAAATATATGGATATATGTAATATATGCATATTATACATATGCATATATATTTGTGTATATATGTATACATACATATATAACTAATACATATCAGAGATCCTACTCTAGCCAATAAAGGGGACTTTGAAGAGAAAAAAACCTTAGAAACTAAGAAAAATATTTAAATATGAAAAACCAACAGGTGAATGAGATGACCAGAGAGAGGAAAAACAAGTCCCTAAATGACTTTGGAACTGAGATACTGCTAGGGAGAAGTCTCCAGTGTGCCACTGTGTATTCATTCTCTGCACCAACAGGTTCTGCATTTTCTTATATGGTCTAGAGCAAGCTGTCTGCATTGAATGTACGTGAATGGATAGCTCCTCATTTAATTTTTTTTTTTTACTATGCTCCACAGCACTTCTATATCAAATGATGGCTTAAATCCAAATTCCTGGTTGGTAGATTATTGCAAAGTGATGCTTTTGAAATTCTCCAAGACCTAAAACCATAAGCTAACATTGTTATGAACAATAAATTCTATGCCCCTGTGGCATGAAGAGCTTATTCAGCAAGGAAGCCAGAACACTTCACCAATGGGGGTTTTGAAAGAACATGTTTATAGAGTTCAGATTATGAGTCATATAGAAAGCTACCACTTATTAAAATGAGAGCAAACCGGGTTTTCTTTTGTCCGTTCATATTTATCACCAATTCATTATGTAACTTCTGAGATAATTATTTTTCTTTGAGCCATGTAGATAGAAAAAGCAATCACTTTAAATGAAGCCCCATTAAAAGCCGCACTAGATTTGTGAGACAAACTAGTAGCAATAGCCTCTCGAGTACAATAACTCGTTCTATCTCTCAGAAGCTGGTGTCATTCTTTTGAAAAGACTGGACCTGTTCTTGGAAGCACTTCTGCTGCATAGACCTCACACAATGATTCTTTTCATTCCTATACGTTGAGAAATCCTCATTCTTCTGGCAAAGGAGAGAAAAATCTTCCTTTTTTCTCTCATCTCAAATTTTCTGTTCGCATTAACTCCATGTCTGGTCCAAGAGGGTAGGATTTGGAATCACAGGACCATGTTCAAATCTGACTCTACTACTTTCATAACCTTATGTGAGTTACTTCATCCTTCTGAGTCTCAATTCCCTCTTCTTTAAAATGAGGAGACTTGACAATACATTTTCTAAGGCTTTCAGTTCTGAATATGAGTTAGAGAGAAATACTTAAAGAAATAGCATTGCAACTGGTTGGGAAACTAATCTGTTCCTTGGAGAATTCCTGAATTGTGTATTTTTCTCCTATGATTCTCATCCTCATAGCTCATCTAATATACATTTTCTGTGAGTTGGGTAAATGAAGTGGGAATGTATGGCTGTATGCAGAGTCACTGAAGGTAGGAAGGAAAGATAACTCCTTGTCATTAACGTAAGCCAACAGAGCATAATCCACTGCGTATTTATGCCTATGTACTCACCACTGCAGGGCTTGGGTAGCAAGAGGACACAGGTAGTCAGGAAAGTCTAGGACAGGCCAGTTCAGCTAGATAGGAGGGTATGAGGAGGACACTCAAAGACACATGAAGTAGAGGTAAAGTCCAGGGATAATATCAGTAAAATCCAGGGAATCACACAGGTACCGCCAGACCAAGCAGGTAAAATCTAGTATTTAGGAAGTCAGGCACAAGGGATTGAGAACCTGGGCTTGAATAATAGGCATGAAATGCCCACAGAAAGAAAATGAAGCTTGATAAAGGCTCTGGGGGCTTCAGAGATGGAGAGTCCTTACACATTACCTTACTAAGGCTCCGACTAGTCTCAGAAATAGGTTGTGGGTTTACCTGAACCCACAGATTAGGACAACTATTTGGAATGAAGCCAAAAGGAAGAGTGTCAGGGTAGTTCCAGACAATGGAATCTAGCAACTATCCCAGGACTTAGGGTTTGTTTTATTTTTAAGTATATCAACTCTTTCCTGACAATTTACATTGGCATACAGTGATGCTTATCAATTAATTTTTTGAGGATCTGTCCAACTTTAAGGAATGATCTGTCTAAAGATCTCACAAATGCCACAGGATGTTGTTCCCTCACTTAAAAGTGTATGAGAATTAAGATTTATTTATGATCACAACCCAGAAAGAGGTAACTCTTTATCCGCCTTTGAAGCTATAGGTCAACACCCCATTCATAGACAATGGAGACATGTAGTGTGTTCAAACCCCCTATGGTGCTGACATGTTACTTATCTGACTAAGGTCTTGATCTGTACTCTGTTCAGTCTGGACACTTGAATAGAAGCTGCTTCTCTAGTGGTATATTAATGTAATGGAATACTATTGTGCTATAAGAAATGATGAACAGGAGGACTCCAGAGAGGCCTGGAAGGACTTATATGAACTGATGCTGAGGGAAATGAGCAGAATCAGGAAAACACTGTACACAGTAACAGCCATAGTGTGCAAGGACTGTTTCTAATAGACTTAGCCCTTCATAGCAGTGCAAGGACCTAAAACATTCTCAAAGGACTCTTGAGGCAAAATGCCATCCATATCCAGAGAAAGAACTGCGGAATTGGAATACAGAATGAATCAGAATATTTTCTCTTGTGTTATCTTTTGTTTTGGTTTGTTTTTTCTCATGGTTTCTCCCATTCATTTTACTTCTTCTATGCAACATGACTAATATGAAAATATGGTTAATAAGAATGTATGTGTAGAATGCATATCAGATTGCATGCCATCTCAGGGAGGGAGGGGGAGAAAATCTAAGGCTTATGGAAGTGATTGTAGAAAACTAAAAACAAAGAAATTAATTTTAAAAAATAAAGAAAACATCTTGGTGAAAACAGAGAAGGGATCTAGTACGTACTATTTGCCAGACACTGTGCTTAAGTACTTTACAAATATTATCTTGTTTAATCCCTACAAGTGTACTTCAAGGTAGGTACTATTATCATCCCTATCTGACAGTTGAAGAAACTGAGAAAAATAGAGGTTGTGACTTGCCCAGGATGACACCTCTAGTATTTGAGGCAGGATTTGAACTGAGGTTTTCCTGATTCTCAGCCCAGTGTTCTATCCACTGTGGCACCTAGCTGCCTAGTAATCAAATATGAAGTGGAAATGAAATGAATGTCTGTCCACAGTTACATATGAAGTTTGCCCCTATAAAGTCCTCATGAGGAATTACCAAAAAGTCCCCACTGTCCTGGCCTACATTGCCTTTCTTCTTAGGGGTTATCAGAATCTACTGAATGACCTTGCATGATATACACATTTCCTGAGGATTAAAGCAAATTTTTTTCTACTTTTTCTCTATTCTTCCCTTCATTTCTTTCTCTCTCTCTCTCTCTCTCTCTCTCTCTCTCTCTCTCTCTCTCTCTCTCTCTGTCTCTCTGTCTCTCTCTCTCTCCAGTAATATCTCTGATGAGTTCACACAACTATAAACCACATGAATCCAATGAACACAGATGCTAATCTCCTCCCTCAAGCCCCTGACAAATGCTGGGAATTCTAGTACACAGTCAGCCCTATCAAAATAGATACCCTGCCTAGTCACTGCATTTATAATTATAAGATCACTCTGGCTCCAGGGGTATTCACCATGCAGCCTATGTTTATTCTGCCCCAGGACTAGAAGCACCAATACTGGAGAAATTTGTATATTGTAAAATAAAAAGCAATTTACTCTGCTGTCTTCTTTCTCAACTGTGGACCAGTGATAATTGTTTTAAAAAAGATCAGAAACTATACATGTGCAATGAGGAACTAACCTTTAACACCATTAAGGACATTCATTGCCTACCTCCTGGGCTAGATGAAGCAAGCCACTCTTTTTACCAAATTCTCAGGGTAAGAGAGTCAACAGTATGGAGAAGAACGCACGTTTGTGCAGCTTTATCCAATAGTTCAACGTCCCTGGGTCAAAAAAGTCGGTGTGAACACATATCTTAAAGATCATAATCAGGTGTAGTTTGGTGGGGCAGCAAGACCTGACCCCTGGCCACATTTCTGGCAAAACTTGAACTGGTTTTTGATCGAATGAAGTAGAACAGGAGACAGGCAGGCAAGCAGACATACATATAGGCAGAAAGGTAGATCAGTTATGAAAGTGTGGTCCATTATAGAGTTAAGTTTGAGGAGTTCTTAAATGGTCCATCTTATAGTTGATATAAACCAAAGGATATAAAGGGAAATGTCTGCTCAGTAAAGGTGTTTACCACTGTATTGGAAGATGTCCATCATGGATTTCAAATACAAGCATATTCCTTGTAGATACTAATGTCCCCGTGTTCTTCTATTTGTGCTACTTGCATTAAGGCCCAGAATGTAAGGATGCTTCCTAATGTGAAATTCATAATCACTCACAGCAGTTCAGAATAAGTAACCACACATGGAAACTCAAATGGATGAAGACTGTCTATTATCTAGTATATGACATGCAGTTAGATAAAAAAATTAGTATGCACATTCAGTATGTATATAAATATATGTGTCTAGATAGACACACATACATACATATGTAAATTTGTAGTACAGTTGTTTTGGTTGTGTCTGACTTTTTGTGTCCCCATTTGGGATTTTCTTGGCAAAGACAATGGAATGGTTTGCCATTTCCTTCTCCAGCTCACTTTACAGAGGAGGAAACTGAAGAAATAGAGTTAAGAGACTTGCCCAAGATCACAGTTATTTTGTATCTGAGTCTGGATTTGAAATTGGGTCATCCTGATTTTAGGCCAACCTTGGACAGATACTGCAGTTGGCCAAAATTGAATATGTGACCTGGGATAGTTTGGGAAATCACACGGTGCTTTCAATTATTTCAAACTTTGAAAGTGATACCAAGGACAATTGAGAAGCCTAGGTGGGGTTGGCCTGAATAGGCCATGACATATCACCAACAAAGAACCACATAGTAGGAATAGGGTAAAAGATATCGTCAGAGATATATTACTGAAAGAGGAGAGGCACCATTTATGAAGTAAGAGTGAAGGCTGCCTTTGCCTTCATGGGTGGCCTACACATTCCACTGACATCTATGTAATATCACGAGATCTAGGGGAAGGCTTCCAGTGTACCAGGCAGACTTCCTGTGGAGAATTTATGAGAGAATACAGACAAGACTTGACAGAGTGAGAACAAATGAGTAGATTACATTCTATACCAAGGAGAGATGAGATCACAGATCTACCAAAGACCCAAAGTCCTAAGGTTTCTCCTTATTAGTTTTGGTGCATCTTTCTAACCCATTGGCATAATTTTAAATTCTGATATCAGCCTTTACAGTTTTGGTTATCCCTTTCTATCATCTGAAGTTTCAAAAATACTTCCATGCCAGTGATTGATAAAAATGTTGGACATTATGAGGTGAAGGAAAGAAGGAGCACTCCGCTGGAGATCATCACAGAAGTTGATATCAAACAATAACAATTTTTTGAAATCATTCATTCATTCACTCATTCATTCAATAAAACCTAAATCTAGCAGTACTATCAACTATTCTGTATCTTTCACTCTGGTCCCTGAAGATAACATAAGACTTTGTCAAATGTCTTGCTAAAATCCAGTTATACTAAATGTATGGTAAGAATAAGTCATGGACCGACCAATCTAGCAATCCTGCTTAGAAAAAACAAAGGTTGGTCTGCTATGACTTATTCTTCCCAAGTTCATGTTATGGTTTTTAATGATCACTATTTAATTTTCTAAATACTCGCAAAAGAATTTTTCTCTCAAAGTGCAACAGGGTTTATTTCACATTAATATATTAATTGGATTTTTGTTTTAAAAATAGGGAGTTTTTTTTTTAAATAGTGATGTTCTCACACACACAGGAAGTTAGTGTATCCAGGGGAAAAGTCACCAATCAAGCATGAAGTTAAAAGGGAAGAGATGAATACTGAATTGGGACTGATAAACCAGGCTCCAAAGCTCAGCAAATACCTGGTCCCAGGTACATGCGACTTCTGCTAGCTAGGAGCCCTAAGTGAGGTGGGATAAGATGTGCAACCTTTAGGTCTGCACCTAAATAAAGCCCTTTGGGCACAGGAGGGAACCTGAAGCCCCTCTAAAAGCATGAATTAGGATTACAACCAAGCAGTTGATTGTATGTTTTCTCCTTATCTTTACTCCCCCTCCACCAGCTCTGCAACACAGGTTCATGATCAAAAAGCACAACAAAGTAGTGGGGACAGAAAAGGAAAACTAGGGGTATGATGAACAGATGTGGTACCCCAAAAGGGATGCCAATGGAAAAGACATGTCAACACCCAATCTTATGGTCACATTGGAAAGTAGACTAGACTTACCAGTTGAAAAGAAATTTTAGAATCTTAAAACTTTTAGAATGTTTTAGAATTTTGCCACAACTCAAAGCCAAACTTGATAGCCTTTAACTTGTAGACTTTATACTTTTCCTTTAATTGAAAACCTGCTTTTTGGTCTCACCCTATTCTCCAAGATTTTTTTAAAGAAATGAAAGACAGTGACTCAGCCAATATATCAGACAATTCTGTCACTCTATAAAGTAGTATTCCATAATCAGTTAAGGAGTCTTATACATCCTAAGTAAAGACATACACTTAAAGAGCTGGAAGAGCTTGGAGAGTATCTAATGCAGTCATCTGTTATAGATCAGAAAACTGGAGTATAGAGAAGAGGCTTGTTGAAGGTCTTGAAGGTGAAGTTGATGGTGGAGCCAAAACTAGAATCCATGTCTCCTAAATCACAGTTTTATGCATTCTCTATTGTATTGTGTTGCCCTTTTAGGACATGATGTAGCCTCGAAAATCAGCTGATGGTTGAAGCAGTTGCGCAAGGACATCCTCAGGCATTTTTGACAAGGACTCTGAAGGACTCTCACATTTTTGCTTACTCAGGCAAAATGAATTTATGGATGGATTGGTCTTCACTGACCTTGTAACAGATGCCTGGTAATGAGCTCAAGAGGTTGAATAACATGTTCCAAAACTGACTTCCTTACAGCACAAATGCCCTGACTAGGATCCTTATTTTCACATGGCACATGCTCAGGAATGTGGCACGTAGAAACCAGGACAGAACAGTGCCATTGCTATTCGCACTGATAAGCAAGCTATTGCTGATATTGCCCTGAGAACATTAATTAAGAGAGAAGAACATTAATATTGTAGTGCAATTCATATTAATGCACATTTCAGCTTTAATTAGCACCGTAATTCTCAGTGTAACTAGAGACATTGGTGCCTCCTCCCACTTTTTTTCTTTTTAGAACTAAAAAAAAGAGAAGAGAAGAAAGCCACAGGATTCCAGATAATCACAAATGTAATATCTTATCTTTGTATTCATGTAAGATTCACTTACTTGAATATTTCCTAAATATTTCCTCTGGGAATAATGAAGAGACTGTTAATGAATGGAATTACGCGCAGAAAAGTGCAAATTCAGGCTCCTTGAATTTTTACCAAAATACTCTCCAGTAATTGGGATGATTTGTCATTAGGTACCATAGCTATTGTGCTTGGGGTTGGGGTGGGGCAGGATTCATGATTTCTGGATTGGTCAGAGCAGTGGTACATATTACACACTAAAAGCTAATCACGATTTAGTTGTCATTTGACACATTGCTCCTATCAGGGATTTAATAACTGTGCGTGCTCACGTGCAAGACTGTATCTTGCCAAGTTAGAAAGCTTTTCTAAATTTTTCATTCCATTCCTGTTTAAAAAGGGTATCCCACCTGAATTACACTTCGATTTTATCCATGATTCTCTTTCAATGTTTCCCATGCTAGGATAAAATATTCAATCACTTCTGGATTCTTGTAACATTTAATCTGGGATCAGAGAGAGCCTGTACAATGTTAACTCCAATAAACAAGTAGTTTAGTTATCTAGAAGCAATTTTAATGGATGATTTATTTCTCTGTTATGAGGTGGAGAGAGAGGAACTAATGTCTAGTTCTGAAGGCTACAATTCCTAATCTTATAATATTAAAACTGAAGTTCATTTGACTGTGGCATGCATAATATCTAATTATTGAAATCATAAGAGAAACATCTCATAGTGGGAAATAGTTTTGGACAGGTTAGTTCCTGATCTGGGTTATGTTGAAATTTATTCTTTGATAATACTTAATCCTACTTATTTTTCTGAATCATTCCATATACTGCACACATTTTAATCTCTACAATTAAGAAGAACACAGGCATTATTATTCAGTTTGACAGAAGAGGATACTGAGGCTTAAGTGAAAATTCTCCCCATTAACTCCCAGTGAAAAATTCCCCAGGGAAGGAATGGAACTGCTGTAAGTCAGTGTGCTTGGAAATGAATTAGTAAAAATCTCTGAGGGAGAGAAGGTTAATTATCCAAGTCATTATCCAAGAGAAGAAATGGAGTCACAAGTAGTCAAACTCAAGAGACAAAGAAGGAAGTAGGACATAGAGTTTGCACCAGCAGTCTAAAGCCAGCAAAGAAACAATGGAATAAACACAATGTGCAAATGAGTGGTAGCTTTTGGTGAAGTGATAATTTGATATCTTGTAAATCCTTTAAATACTTTAAAAAAATAATAATGTGCTGACCACACCCTGTTCTCTCTTGTGTTCCCAGAAAATTAGCTCCAAACTGTCACATTTTTGATCAGTAAATGTTGATTGACTAATTGGAACCCAGATTATTACCAAGGCTTGTTAATTTCCATGTTAAGGCTTTGGGAATTAGCTCCAGCTTTCTCTTCTGCTTATTAATCTACAAGGATATCTGACAAAACCCTGAAGTAAATTAAACCTCACATCTGTACTAGCATACATGAGTTGGGTCCAAGGGGATAGGTCCAAAGTCAAGAAAAACCAGAAAGCCTGCTCTTATTCAAAGTAGTCTTGAGATGCTGAGGTGCTTCCTGGGCTAGCTTGGCAGTTTCATCTGGCTAGGGGTATGTTGGTACCCCCATAGTACCGACTGGATGTGGGTGTTTAATACAAAATAAGTGCTGGTGGTCAAATCGAATTTGAAAAAAGAAGAAAAATTTCAGATTATGCATACAGAAAGAGAGGCAACCATCTAATATTAACCTCTTATGTATTGTCTTAATACAACACACAATATTTTATACTAGAGAATGTGGTGGTTTTCTTCTATGGCATAAAGTACAATGTGGTTAATTTACAATCGCTGTAGGAATTGCCTTTCTGGAAATGCATCACTTTATATTCCAAAAGCACAGGGTGGGAGGAGGAGATAAGAATAAGATGAAAAGACTCAGAAGATGAAAGCAGGAAGTGAAGAGAGACTTAAGTGGATTAATCCATCGTTCATTCTGCAAGATACTGAGTGAACACAAAACTCAGTTCCAAAGCCACATTATATGCTATGCATGTGGGTTGCAAAATACCTGATAATCCACTTGAATATTTCTAAAATTAACTTCGCCAAGTGAGGAATTTATATTTAAATAATGGAAACAGAATCATAGAATTTCTGAGTGGGAAAGCACTTCTGAGTCCGTCCAATAGTTGGATAAGAATTCTCTCTACATAATACTTTTCATGGGTCATCTAGCTTTTTTCTCCAGTGAGGAAAATCCCACTTTCTTCTAAGGTGGCCCATTTCACTTTGAGAAAGCTCTAAATATTTTGAAGCTTTTCCTTACATCATATCTAAATTGGCTTCTTTGCAACTCTCATACTTTGCTCCTAATTCTGTTCTCTAGCCTCAAGCAGAACAAATTTAATTCTTCCAAAGGATAAGCCTTCAAATATTTGAAGACAGCTAAAACTTATCTTCTAAGTATTGTCTCCTCCAGGATATGCATATCTAGTCCCTTCAATGATCCTTAAATGGTATGAACTCCAATATCTTGGCTGGAATTGCCATCCTCAGGTTGTTGTCCAGTCTACCAATATCTATCCTAAAATGGGTCACTCAAAACTAAACAAAGTTTAGATGAAGTCTCTGGTAGAGGCATAGTACAGTATGGTAATCACTTTTTTATCCCTCTCTTAATGCATTAGTTTCTTGACTGTGAGTGTGCTATTGACTCATATTTAGAATTTGCAATCTATCACTACTAAATATTTTAAAGTTTATTTTCTATTTGGACACGTCTTCCATATCTTGTATCTGCGAAGCTGAGTTTTCAAGCCCAAATGCAGCTTTATATTTATACTTAATATAATTCATCATCTTAGACTCATTCTTTTATTCTTGTAAGGATCTTTATTGATCTTAACTCTGTCATCCAGTGTGTTAACTCATTCCCAGAAGCCTTGTACCATCCTCAAATTTGGAAACCATTATAGCCATCCATATACAAGTCATTGATAAAAATACTGTACAGAATAAAGTTAAGCACAATCCCTGGGGCTTTCTTCCAAGACAACACTGAATGATTAATCACTTCTCCTTGGGTCTGACCATTCAATTTGTTCTAAATTCATCTAGCTCTTTCATCATCTAACTCTAGTTTCTACATCTTCCTCCTCAATATCACAATGATCATATCTAGCATTTACACAGCACTTTAAAGTTTTTAAAGCACTTTACAAATGCATATCATTTTATTATCACAATAACTTTGAAATGTATGTTCTATTATAATTTCCATTTTACAGATTAAAAAAATGAGGCAAATAGAGGTTAAGTGACTTGCTCAGTCACACAGCTGGTAAAGGTCTGAGGCTAGATTTCAGCTCAGAGCTTCATGAATCCAGGTTCAGCATTCTGTCCACTTCACCATTTGTCTGCCTGTAGGTATCATCTTGTCAGTATCATGAGAGACAAACAAATGCTTAGCTAAAGTCTGAATAAACTGTATCTGCAGCATTTCCCTAATTTACCAATATAGGAACTATTTTTAAAAAGGAAATACAAGTTCACCTGGAATAACATGTTCTTAATGAATCCAGAATGGTAATTTGTGATCAAAATTTGCTTTTCATTACATATCCTCTAATAATAAATTCTAAAATGTTGCCATGATTTGAAGCCAAGCTCATTGGCTTTTAGTTTGGATATTTCATTGCCTTCTATTTTTTGATATCTTGGATAATCTTTGTCCTTTGCCAGTTCTGTATTGCCTCTCCACTTTTTTCAGGATCTTTCAAAGATCATTATAATGATTTAGCAATACCATCCATTAGTTCTTTTTATAAATTTATTATTCATTTATACATTCATTTTTTTAAAAAAATTCTCTCCAAATTTTCTACCTCTGTCCAGTCCCTCCTCTACTCTTTAAGAAGGCAAGCAATATAAGTTATGCATGTGAAGTCATGCAAAACATTTCCTTATCAGCCATGTTGCAGCAGCAACAACAAAGAAAAGCAGGAAAAAACAAAAAAAAAATTAAGTATGCTCGGAGTTTATCAGTTATCTTTCTGGAGACATTTTTCATTACGAACCCTTTGCAACTTTCTTGGATCATTGCTCTGATTAAAGTAGCTAAGTCATTCACAGATGATCAGCATTATAATGTTGTTCTTATGGTCTGCAATTGCTTCTTGTTTCCATTCACACTGGATCAGTTCATATAAGATTTTCTAGGTTTTTCAGAAATCATCCCTTCTATTGTTATTTATAGCACAATAGGATGCCATCAAAATCATATACTACAATTTGTTCATCCATTCCCCATTTCATAGTCATCCCCTCAATTTCCAATTCTTTGCCACCAAAAGAATAGCTATTATAAATATTTTTGTACATATAGGTAATTGTCTTTTTTCTTTGGTCTCTTTGAAATATAGAAATAGTAGTGGCATTGTTGAGCAAAAAGGTAAGCACAGTTTTATACCCCTTTGGGCATAGTTCCAAATTGCTCTCCAGAATGGTTAGACCAGTTCATAACCCAACACTGTATTAGTGTGCCTATTTTGCCACATCCCGTTTAGCATTTTTCATTTTCCTTTTCTGTCATATTAGCCAATCTGATAGGTGTGAGGTAATACCTCAGAGTTGTTTTAATTTGCATTTCTTTATTCAGTAGTGATTTAGAGAACTGTTTCGTAGGATTATTAACTTTTAGTTCTTCTGAAAACTGCCTATTCGTATTCTTCGATCATCTAACAATTGAGGAATGGCTCATTTTTTTTTTAATTTGGCTCAGTTCCCTATACATTTAAGAAACAAGGACTTTATCAGAGAAACTCTCTATAAAATTTTCCCCAGCTTCTGCTTTTCTTCTAATTTTGTCTGTATCAGAGTTGTTTGTACAAAAAAAAATTACATGTAATCAAATTATCCATTTTACTTTTTGTGATCCTCTTTATCTCTTGTCTGGTCATAAACTCTTCTCTTATTTGTAGATTTGAGAGGTAAAGTCTTCCATGCTCCTCTAATTTGCTTGTGATACTACCTTTCATGTGTAAATCATATACCTATTTTGTCCTCCTCTTGGTTTACAGTGTGAGATGTTGGACTATGCCTAATTTCTGCCTTACTGCTTCCCAATTTTCTCATCAATTTTTGTCAGATATTCAGTTCTTGCCCCCAAAGTTCAGATCTTTGAGTTTATCGAACAGTGGATTCCTATTATCATTTACTACATATACTATGTTCCAGTGATGTGTCATTTTATTTCTTAGCCAATACCTAAATGTTTTGGTGATTACTACTGTGTAATACAGTTTTAAATCTGTTAGTGCTAAATAGTAGTAACAGATATTTTCTTTCAATTTTTTTCATTGATTACCTTGATTATTCTTGACTTTTGTTCTTCCAGATGAATTTTGTCATTTCTTTTAGCTCTATAAAATAATACTTTGGTGGTTTGATTGGTGTGGCCCTGAATAAGTAAATAAACTTAGGTAGGATTGTCATTTTTATCCCATAGCCTGAACTTGTTCTTTTCCATAATTTTGTCATGTCTGACTCTTTGTGACTCTATGTATCATACTGTCCATGGGGTTTTCTTGGCAAAACTACTGAAGTAGGTTGCCATTTCCTTCTCCAGTGGATTAAGCCAAGGGCTAAGTGATTTATTGATATGGTTAATTATACTAATAGCTTTTCCTAATACTGAACCAATCATGCATTCCTGGTATAAATTCCACCTGGTCATAATGTGTGATCTTTGTGATACATTACTGTAATCTTGCTAGTATTTTATTTAAAATTTTTACATCATTATTACATTGTTCTATAGTTTTCTTTCTCTGCTTTTGCTCTGACTGGTTTA
This sequence comes from Bettongia penicillata ogilbyi, assembly GCA_023548195.1. Classification (NCBI taxonomy): domain Eukaryota; kingdom Metazoa; phylum Chordata; class Mammalia; order Diprotodontia; family Potoroidae; genus Bettongia; species Bettongia penicillata. Next base: position 1,472,094 of record JAJHZJ010000539.1, on the reverse strand, counting down.
GGTATCAAAAACATATATGTGTCATAAAAGGAATTTTACTTATTTTTTAAAAAATATAGTTTATTTATTATTGGAATTAGCTGTTCTTTAAATGTTTGGTAGAATTCATTTGTGAATCTATCTTGTCCTGAGAATTTTTTCTTAGGGATCTCATTTATAACTTCTTCAAACTCCTTTCTATTACCATTTAATTTTCTCCAGAGATCTATCATTTCTAACTTTTCTAAATTTCTATTCATCTCCTTAACTTATTTCTTAATTTTTTAATGTTTAGATTTGTCCAGTTCTAAGAGAGGAAAGTTAAGATTCTCCACCAGTATACTTTTGCTATTTCCTCCTATAATGCCATTTACTTTTTCTTTAAGAATTTGGATGCTCCTTGAGCCAAGTGAGGACACTGAATAGAAAATAGTTTATCTTAATCTTGGTACATCCATTAAACAAGATAGTGATGAATCATCAGAAAAACTCAACAGGCACCCTGTGAAGCAAGATTCTGTGGAATCTCAGCTAAAACATGTTGATGCTACCAAAGTGGATGCAGATGATGTTATTGAAAAAATACTGCAAAGTCAAGACTTCAGCCTAGTCTCCAGTGCAGAAGAAGAAGGACTGAGGTATTTGTGGGTCCTGGAGGGAGTACATCTCTTGGCAGTCATCACTTTCCAAATAGAGTGGAATCTGGCGCATACGAACAAATCATGATAAAACGCTAGAGCAGAACTTTCCTATGGATCTCAGATGCTGACATTTGGGTTTTGGGGTCCCTTTTCTCAAACTCTTATGAGAAAGTTCACAGAGCATGATCAAATGATTTCCTTTGTAAAAAAGGAAAATGAACATTGATTTGTCTTGTTCATTCAAAGTGCCTCTTGTTCCATGACAGGACACTTTAGCATGGTAGTACAAGGCACCATTACATTACACAGTGAGGGCTGTGTGTAGGCATAAGTTGCAAATGTACATATTAGTGAAAAATTTACTTCTTACTTAGAAAACATCCTGTCTTAGAAAGGAAAAAATTTCTACATTTTTTGTGTCATTTCTATATTCAAAATCAGTGATGATTACTATGTTTGGAATTTGACTTTAAGGAAAAAGCTCTTTTTTTTTAAACTGAGAGATTGTTAGAATCCAAATTTATAAGTTCTTCCTATATTAATAGAGTTTATTTTCAAGGAACTCTTCCTATAGACTACCTAAAATATCACTACCAAATTGACATTTCTTTTTCAGGTAGTATTTACTTTAAAATATGTATCTATGCTTATAGGGGAAAATGCTTCTCTGTGATCTAAATATATAAACCCTTTATTTCTTCTAAATTGGTCAAATATAAATACACCTTCAGGGCCCAGAAACAAGTACATATAACTTGAGATGAGTGAGTGAGATCAGCCCCATCAAACAGAATTCTTGTACATGGCATTGTTCCTGTTTGCTAATAGATTTGGAAAAGCTATGGGCACTGCCACTCTGGAAGTGTTTCCAGGTAACCTTTTAAGTTTAACATCCAATATATTAGGTCACCAGTGGTCACCTTGTCCCATCTCGGTGTTCACTTAACTCACAGAATGATAGAGTCTGCTGTTTTTAGGTGCAAAATCTCAGAGGACTAAAAGTGAAACTGTCATATCAATGGAGCCAGAGTGGCCTTTGGCATACAAACTCAGCTCTGTGTGAGCCTGGAAAATGGATCCAGTATGGCATAGGACAGAGCAAAGCAGAGCAATTGCTTTTTGGCATTGATGATGTAGACTTGCTGCTTCTGTCAGCCCTCTGCAGTCAGGTACTAAATTTTTTCCTTAACCATGCCCAAAGGTGCCTTGAGAAAAGGAATATAAGCAAAACCACATCAAAGAATATGGAGACTATGTAGCCTACTTCCACTTATTCATGGGATGTGAGTAATTTCATATGAAGGGGAAGGGGAGTGGTTGATACTGCAGTATACATGTGAAAGAATTTCAAGTTTTTCTTTCTGGACCATTGAATCACTGTAACAAAATATTAATACTCGATGAGTAATTCCCAATCCCTTAGCTCTCAGACCTGACATGCTGTGTTCAAGAAAGGCATTGTATCAAAATGTCTGCAAATGGAATTATTTTTGCAAAAATATTTTCATTTAGACTAAATTGGGGAGCAATTAGAGTATTTATTTCAATGAGAACTATTTTTAATATTCAGGTTTTATTTTTAACCTAGTGTTTAGAGGTTTGGAGCAGTTATAACAGCAAATGTTGGGGCTTAACCTTTTTTCTGGTATTTCATTGTTCATACATACATTCTATGGTTGCTTAATGATACTTTGACCCAATGCTATTTATAAGTATAGGGCCTGGGCTAGGTTAGGGTTTTTTGAGGTGAGGGAGTTCAGGTGGAACTAAGCTTGTGATTTCATTAGTTTTGGAAACTCTTGGAATGAATATTCTTCCTGCCAATGCAGATTAAAAATAAAGAAAAAGTAATATCTGTTGAAAATACTTTGAATGCCTAGGGTTTGAATTTCTTGAATCATTATTTAGATATTCTTTTGGAGAAGCAATCAATGAGAATTAATGAGGAAAGCTTATTTTTAAAAAGTGAGAAAAAGCAGGAAAGGTCTCTGATTCCTTGTAGCCACAAGCACTAGTGCTCCTCTCTGTCCTAGAACTGCAACTCAGAAGAGGATATGGACAAGGGAGCTGCTGGACATCACCTGGTCATGTCCCCAGCGCTAGCACAGGTGTCCCTTGTCCAGTCCCTTTTCTGTGTCTGAGCTGAGAGTTCCTGAAGCTGCTGCTGCTACTACTGCTACTCTAGCTGCCTCCAAGGCTCACTGCTTGTGTTGCCCTGTGCTGCACTCTGAGCCAGTCCCCCAGTGCTGTAGACCTCTGCTTCTGACCTCCTAAGGTGTCTTGGGCTAGAAAAATGTTTTACCCTGAGCTTTTCTTAGCTATGCCACTCCAGAATTTGATTTGTGGAATTATTTTAAAGTTGTTTGGAGGAGAATACTGGGAGAGCTAGGTTATGATGCTTGCTCTCCTCCACCTTTTTACTTCATCCTCAACATCAGTAGCTATCGCTATATGTGAGGATGTTCTTCCTCTGAGCCAGGGGCAACTAAGCAATCTCATCCCCTCATTTACCTTGAATGTTAACTGCCTATTACCTCTGTTTATTCTGTACTTTGCATTCCCAAAATCATTCTCTTTGGCAGAGAAAACATAAAGAAAATTTGAATTATCATCATCCCATCCACCCTGAGTTGTTGAAGACCTTATTTCATCGTTCTCTTTCTTCAAATAAAGCTTTAAAATTACTTGTGTTGCTGTCATCCTTATCTTTCCTAATTAGTCTCGGTATATCAAAAGCCTCAACATTCCTGACAGTTTTTTGGGACCAGTTTCTGATTTTACATTTATACTTTTGTAATGCCTTCTTTAAATTCTAGTTTTGTTAACAAATTTCTTGTCCATCTATGTTGGTCTCTTTAGACAACTTTTCCCTTTTCCTGTTTATTAGAAATAGTTAGCATATTTTGAATTTCATCTTTGAGTCTGATTCCTCCTGGGCTAACTTCTATAAAATTTTATCCATTGGGTTTTACTTATACTTTGAATCCTTTGGAATCTGCTTTGCAAAAATGTAGGCTGCATTTCTCACTCTGTTTTCTAGTTTACATTCTAAAACTGAACAATCACTTTCTCTCAATGTTCCCATTATTTCTACTCCAGCAACCGGTTCCTCAATTTGGCCAAAAGCAGTCCCAGAATAGAATTCACCCCTTTTGACTTTTCCACTTTTTGAAGGATGCAATTATCATTAATTCAAGATAAGAAAGTATTAGTTATTCTGCTTTTTTTGGCAGAAAACATTCCAGAGGATATCTAAATAATCAGTCTCACCTCACTGATGTATCTTATCTCTGTGCTAGACTTGCAGTTTCCCCTCCAAATTCCTCATACTTCTTTCTTTCAAGGTGGTCTGTATTACATTCAGGTGAAAATATCAGCTCTGTGATTTTTTTTCTCATAAATACTTTCAAGTATGCTTCATCCCTTGGGTTCCTGGATTCCATCATACAATTAAGTGCTAATGTGCAAGGTTATTCTATCACACTTTCCTTCAATGTTTCTTTTAAAAACACAGCATTCTTCCAAAATCATATTCTAATCATAGGCAAAAGTCTTAGCAAGTATCAGTGATACTTATGAGGTTAAATTTGCCTCCTTGAATTATTATCAGCATGTTACTTGCTTATTCATTATTGTCCTCCTCCTTCTCCTCCTCTTCTTCCTTCTTTTCTTCCCTCTCCTCCTTTTCTCCTCCTCCGTGTCTTCCTCCTCCTCCTCCTCCTCCTCCTCCTCTTTCTTTATCTTCCTTATCATCTTTGGATACCTCCTCTTTTTTCTTCTTTGTCTTCTTTGGATATTCTCAAGGGGAGGATATAGCTTCCCCCTGCCTTTTCTTTTTCATTTACAATTCTTTCGATTATATTTAGAAGCCTACAAATACTTTAGTCCCATCCCTTCTTAAGTGCAACTCCATCCCTGACCAGGAACCTATCATTTCTAGATTTTAATGTGTTCCAAAAATCCAAATTTCATTCTCAGACATCAACTTCTTAATCAGCTGTTCACTTCCCAAGCTTACTTTCATTCTTATAAATCTTTTACTATAATTAAGCATCACATATATTCTGAAGACTTTTTGTTTCTTGCCCAAAATTCTATTATCTTTAGTCATATTACATAGTAGTTTTCTAGTTTCCTTCTAGTATCTAGTATCTAGCATTTGTGTCCCTATGAATCACTGGAAGTAGGTATTAATTACCTGGTTTCATAAATCTTGGGTGATGCCCTGTCAAAGCTCTTGGAAGACATCAGACATGCATAGTTAAGCAAAACAAATTTCCCCATTGGTGAGCCTTAGCTTTTGCATCTGTAAAATGGGGATAATAATACTCATATTACTTATCTGACAGGCTTATGGTGAAGAAACTGTATTACGAACTCTAACATGCTATTCTTTCTCTTGATATTATTAGATCAACACATATCTTCCTCACTGTTTCAGAGCACAGTATCATTAGCTACTAGTACCTGTCTCTTTTTCACTTTATTCTAACTGGATGTTCTTCATTTTAAAAGGACCAATGAATCCATATGATCTTTCCTTGGAGAACAGTTTCCTCTTTAGATTTTGTAGCTCCCTTTTTCTTTAGGGAAACCTTAAATCTCTTTTTAGCTAAAGTTTTTAGTAGTTCTTTTCTTTTCTGCGTGACATTCTTTCACTATCTAATTTCCTGATATAGGCCAAGATCCTCATTGGTTAATAAGATGCTTTTTATTTTTTACATTGAAATTCTTCTCAGTTTTTTTTATTTTAAGGAATTCTTCATTGCCTCCCATAACCTGAAGAGTGAAGAAATCTTCTGTATGCCACTTTATTTTCTCCTCCATGAGTGTGTCTAACTCTCAGTATAGATAGCAGAGCAAAGTGTGCCCCATCTTGCAAAGTCGATTCAAACTGTGGTATCATGTATTCTGATAAAATACGTGAAGGACAACATGAATCTTTTATTCTTTTTGCATTTAAAACCATTGCACACAAGCTCTTATCTGTATATTGACCTTCCTAGTAACCAAAGTACACAATTAATTCAAACATAATAATTGAATAAAATAACATAGTAAGAAAAATGACAATAAAATCGTTCCCCTAGAAACATGAAATGCATTCTTATAGATAGACACACCGTCAGCGAGAAGAATGTACATCCATTAGACACACATATAAAGTGGCATACACTTAGGTAATGTGTGACCATGGCATATATGTGGATGGTCATACAAATAAGAAAGCACATATGTCAAGGTTACCCACATGAAAGGGCATTTGAGTTGAAGGACTTCTCTTGCTTCTGAAGCTTCAGGGCTGCTAGAGTCTTTCAGTAATATTTCTTTTGCAACTATCCCTTTTTCCTACTGATCTACAAGTTTTGCTTAGCATGCAGACTCTCTTGAATATAGAATCTATGAGGAATTTCTCCTTGTTAGTACCATGTGGCTACTGCTAGCAGAGATTACTCCATTGCTTCTGTGGTTGTTAAGAGGGCATGAGATTGTGAAGTTTCTCTCAATTAATCAGTCCAATCAATCAACTGACTTACAAGCACCTACTATGTGCCAGGCACTGTGCTAAATACTGGGGATACAAAAAAAGTCAAAAGACAATCCCTGCCCTCAAGGAGCTCACAATCTCAGTGTCCAGTTTCTAACTTTCAGTCAGAGTTTTCAGGTGCAGTGCTAGCTCTTCCTCATAGAGGGAGTAAGCTCTGCCTTCTGAACTCTCTTTGAGAAATAACGTTCAAAAAAGAAGAAAAAGCATAAGTTTTCCTCCTGTTCTTTTAGTTTACATCTCTTTCATGCTGTGTTTCTTCACCCTGTATCTGGCTAATTGAATCTCCTTGTTGCACAGGGAAATGAGTTGGCTTCCAGAATCAGAAAACTTGAGTTTAAATCCAGATACTTCGACTTACTAGTTCTATGATCTTAGAGAAGTCTTGAATCTTTTGGGCCTCTGTTTTCTAATCTGTAAAATGAAGGGACCAAATGGGATACCCTCTCAGATCCCTTCCACTTCTAAATCTATGATCCTTTGTTTTTCCAGTGTCTTGTCATCCTAAAAGTGAGCATCTTAATAGCTAATAATAATAATAGCCTATAGCTTTTTAAAATTTATTTTATTTTAATTTATAAATAAAACAAGCATCTCCATAATATAATGTGGTTTGAAAAAAATGATTGCGCAGGATAATGTAAATCTATTATGTACAATTTGCTGTTTCTTTTAAATATATATTAAAGTTATCAGGCAAATTTCTTTCTTCCTTTTCCCCTCTCCATCCTACACATGGCTACCATTAGACACAAATATGTGTGTGTGTGTGTATGTGCATGTGTGCGTGCGTGTGTAAAATCATTCTGTATATACTTCTATTTAGTTCTTTTTCTGGATGCAGATAGCATCTTCCTTCATATGTCCTTTTGCAATTAATTTGGACATTGGTAATAGTCAAAATGACTTTGTTGCTCAAAGTTGTTCTTAAAACAATATTGCTATCCCTGAATACAACATTCTCTTCATTCCATTCATATGGCTTTTTAAGGTTTTCAAAGTGCTTTACATATGTTAATTCACTTTTAATACTGACAGTAACATTGTAAGGAAGGTTATTCACCTCTTATTAAACTCATTTTACAGATGATGATGGAACTGAGTCACAGAGAGCTTAACTGACTTGTCCACAGTCACACAGCCATTAAATGTCTGAGGCAACATGTGGACTTCAGCCATGCTGACTCCAAATCCAGCACTCGTTGGTTTGTTCATTTGGTCTACTTATTATAATATAATATGAAGAATAATTTAGATTTCTATAGCATGCTAGAATTCATAATACAGTTTCTTTACAATAAGCCTGTCAGATAGGTAATATGCGTATTATTATCCCCATTTTACAGATGCAAACAAAAACTGAGGTTCACCAATGGGAAAATTTGTTTTGCTTAACTATGCATGTGTTTTAAACATATGAGAGGTTTTTTTTTAGTTGAGTGAGGAAGGTGAAACATAATAGGTGCTTATTAAGTGAAAAAAATAATTTATAAAAGCTATGTCTTGGTGAACCAAAGTAAATATAAAAGGGCTAAAAGGAAGATCCCCAAAAACTGTTTAAAAAGTGAAGGATCTGTCTGTTAGTTGAACTAACAAGTTAGCCTCATGGAGGAATTGTAATTCAGGTTTTTCAATTCCAAGTCCAGTACGCTGTATCACATTATTCTACCTTAATTGCAACATCAGTTCTTAGAGTTCTTTAAATGTTCTGATGGAAATAGAGGAGGATTCTTTCATAAATTCGTGGCATTTACTCTTCCCTGTCTAGGCTGATGCCGTAGTATCTGAACAGCTCCCCACAGGGATACGGAAAGACTTTTACGATAAGATGTCTCCTCGCTGACAAAGCCCTTGCTCTTCAACAGAGTGCTTCTTATCACGGAACACAGCTTCAAGTTTAACATCTAGAGCCTGACATGGCTCAGCTTAAACACCCTCCATTTAAAAATGCATGTACAGATGTATAAAATGTATATGCAGTTCTAGACTGTCATCTTTGGGCTGTATGTGAAGACTCAGGTATTTCTTGTTTAGAAATTCTGTCATGTCTCTAGTCTTATCAGGAAAATTCCTGTCTGACCATGCCTCATTGTTAAGCCACCAAAGGAGAGGATTCAAAACTCACTTATGGAGAAGATGCCATTCAATAAACTGCTCAGTCTTGAAAAGCTTTTCCACCTATTCGCATTGACTGAACAGATACCGCCAGAAATCCATTGATGTTTTGGAAACCCTGCTGGTTCTACAAGCAAATCCTAATCACCAACCAACAATACCAAGAGTATGTAGATCCTCTGAGCCCACCTCCAGAGACCTAAGGCAGGTTTTTCTGTTGTGATTGTATCATGATACTTGATTCCAAAAACAATGAAAGCAGCAAAGTCTTCATTTTAAAAATTATGAAGCCTCTGCAACTTCCGAAAGAAGCATTCTTTTGGTTTTCAAGCTGCAACCACTGAATCTTTTTTGTATTAAACACCAGTTTACATAGGCCAGCTAGGTGGTGCAATAGATAGAGCACAGAACTTGGGAACAGACTCATCTTCGTGAATTCATATACAGACTGAGAAACTTTCTACTATGTGACCTTGGGCAAGTCATTTAACCCCGTTTTTCTTAGTTCCTTATCGATAAAATAAGATGGAGAAAGAAACCACTCAATATCTCCCTGACAAGAAAACAACAAATAGGGTCACAGAAAGTAAAAACAATAAAAAAACCCAAAAATATTTACATGGCCTCCAGGAATGAAGCCCACGACTCGCACATGTTGGCACTTATCGTATGTTTGTGGTGTTGTTCTTAATTGAACAGAATAAAGTTCTTCAAAGTTCCTATCTGATGGCTGGTCAAGAATTTGGGCCCTGAAAATATCTGGCTCAAAATAACATAAAATCAGTGTGATGAGTAGTTCCGAACAAAGTCTACTTCCTGTTCTTAGAGGGGAAGGCAATAAGATATCACCCGAGGAGATGATTTGTGAATGTATGGTTAAAGTAGGAAAAAAACAGACCAGAGGAGATGGAAAAGGACTGTGCAGTTCATCTAGCCCAACCCAAGCAGCTAGTATCACACAGTATTTCAAGGTTTGCAAAGTGAAACGAGTTATTATTTGACCCTCACAATAACCTTGAGAGGTAGGTGCTGTTACCTACCCCACTTTACAGATGAGGAAATTGAAACTAGGGGAGATTAAGGTGACTTACCTAGTCAGGAAGTGTCTGAGGCAGCAATGAAATTCAGATCTTCCTGCCTCCAAGTCCAGCCCTCTATTCATTATGTAATGTTCCTTCCAAGGTTACAAGGAAAATGGTGCCACAGCTAGGTCTTAAATCCAGGTATTTTGACTCCTGAACCAATTCAAAAAGCCCTGTATTAGAATTAGAATATGGGACTCAGAATACTAGCTAGCTAGAGCCCAGGTTGGTGGCATAATAAAAGCACCGGATGTAAAGGCAGAAAGATGTGAGTTCAAATTCCATTTTAAGAGCTAGCTGTATGCTCCTAAGGATTCACTTAACCTCTCACAACTTCAGTTTCATTATCTATAAAATGGGAGAGCTTAACAGTATTACCTCACAGGGTTATTTTGGGAATCAAACAGAGAAAACATATGCAAAACACTTTGTAAACCTTGAAGCTCAGGGTAAAGCTCTTCGTGGTGGCAAACAGTTTGAGGGGATGACCATCAGCTGGGAAAGGGGTGAGCAAATTGTGGCATATGAATGTAAAGCAAAACTACTATGCTATAAGAAATGATGAGCATAAGACTTCAGAAAAACCTGGAAAGACTTACATGGACTGATGCTCAGTGAAGTAAGCAGAACCAGGAGAACACTGATAAAACCAACATTGTCCAATGATCATCTTTGATAGAATTAGCTCTTCTCAGTAATACAATGATCTAAGACAATTCCAAAAGACTCGTGATGGAAAATGCTATCCAAATCCAGAGAAAGAACTATGGAGTCTGAAAATAGATCAAAGCATACTATTTTCTCTCCTTTTTTTCTTTCTTGTGGTTTTCCCCTTTTGTTCTGATTCTTCTTTTACAACGTGACTGCTGTGGAAATATGTTTAATATGATTGTACATGTATAGCCTTTATCAGATTGCATGTCATCTTGGGGAGAGAAAAGAAGAAGAAGGGAGGGAGAAAAAAATTGGAATTCAAAAAGCTTATAAAAGTGAATTTTGAAAACTATCTTTATATCTAATTGGAAGAAATAAAATGCTATTAAGTGAGGAAAAATTTTAAAAAGTAATTGCTAGCTATTATGATACTTACTTGCTATGACAACCACAGATTCTGATCTTAGAGATCATCTAGTACATTGTATTTTTAATAAAATCCATATCCAAACGAGAATCTCCTCCATAATGTGTCTAGCAATTGACCATTTCCTGGCTGTTGTCCTTCATCCTCCAAGAGGACCAAAATGACATCACTATGTTGGGGTCAGGGTACAGTGTTTTTGACTGGGGCTGTCAACAATACAAATTCAGAAGCTCTACCAGGTTGGGCACAAATAGTCCAAATGAACATATGAAGTGGAGATGGCTCAAATTTGAGCATCTTGCATTTCTAAACTGGCCATTTAGCCTGTGTTGGAGGATCTCCCATGAGGGAGAAATTACAGTTTCCTACCACAACTCATCCCACTTTTGGGCAATTCTAACTACAGGATACAGATGTTTTTTCTTACATCTAGCCTCAATCTGCCTCTGCAGTTGCTACCCATTGAACCTTATTCTTGCCCAGTTGACTAAGGAGAACAGATTCAATTCCTCTTTCACATGACAGGTCTTCAAATACCTCCTATCACATGTAATTTGTGTCTTCTATTCTTCGAGTTAAACATCCCCTGTTCCTTCAACTGAAGGTTGTGCAGTTTGGTTACTGCTTCAACTTTGGGACTCATACCTCACCAGTAGCCTCAGTAACCTTTGCCCTCCTGATTGGCAAGTTGGAGGATTGAGCAAAAGCCTCCTCCCATAGCCTGTGTTTAAAGAGGTCTCACAAGCTAGCTAATTAATAATTTCCTATTAGCTGCACTCTTGGATTCCAAAAGAAAACACTTTTGGATTCAACATTATGAGACCCCCATTACTAATTATTTTCTCCCTATCCCTCTTCTTTTTAGCATCCCTTTGTGTACTGTCTTCTCCTTTAGATTAGGAGCTCCTTCAGGGAAAAGGTCTTTCTTTTTTTAGTTGCATCCCCAGTCTTTAGCATAGTTCCTGGCACATAGCAGACATTTAAATGTGTATTGTATTATACTATATTGGGTTGTGTCGTATGACCTTGAGTTCCTTTACTATCATAGATGCACTCCTTTAGACACTTTCTAGATTACCAATATTGTTACTAAAATATGACATCCAGAATCTTTTTGAATCCTATGTTATCAATTATATTAGCCAACTTTCCTAGCTTTGTATCATCTGCAAATTAATAATTCCTGTCCATGGCAACCATGCCTTCATGCAACCATTGATAAAAAATGTTAAATGACGCAAAGCCAAGCACAATTCTCTGGTGTACTCCACCAGATACTTCCTTCTGTGTTGACGCTGACCCATCAACAATTACTCTCTGAGTTCAGTCTTCCAACTAGTTCTGAATCCAGTGAACTGGATTATCATCTAATTTGCATCCTTCCATTTCCACAAGAATAGTATGAGATATATTTTATCAAAAACTTCACTCAAATCTTGGAAAACTATATCCCCAGGACTCTTTTCATCTACTAACTTAGTACTTCTGTCAAAAAAGGAAATAAGGCAAATTGCACTATTTCTTTATAACCACTGCTTCCCTTTCTAAATGTTTCTCAAAAATCTTTTTAATGATCCATTCCAGAATTTTCCTAGGAATTGATGTCAAGTTCATTGATATATATACTTTTCAGACTTTGTTCTGTCTTTACAGTTTTCTATGATGATGTCTACCAATATTTCATTATCTACTAGAAACCACTTTCAGAGGTGATAACAAATCACTAATAGCCATTCATGTGTGGCCATTCAACCGACTGAATTACTTCCCTATATTATCATCTTTTCCCTAAGAATTCTATGGGAGGGCTTTGTCCAATGATTTGCTAGAAGCTAGGTAAATTGTGCTTTCAGATTTCCATGATTTGCTAGTTTTATTAACCCTCTCAAGAAATCTATTTCATTGACTTTCACCTCATCTTGAAACCATGCTAGATTTATGTGATTGTCAATTCTTTTTCTAGATATTCACTAACCACTCTTTTAATTACACAATCTAGAATTTTGCCAGAAATCAAAATCAAGCTTATTGGTCTCTAGATTGCAAGCACTTCTGTTTCCTCTGTTCTTTTTCATTATGGGGATATTGGGACAATCTTGGCCCTTTTCTAGTATCTTTCAAAAACTGTTCATAGTGGCTTGTCAATCACTTGTCTGCCAGTTCTTTCACTACTCTGGGATGTGATCTATCTGGTCCTGATGATTGGAACTCAGAAAAAGGCAGTTAGATATTCTCTGTCTCCCTACTTATGTTGGGCACCTGATATGCCATTAGCCATTTTTATTCTATCGTTTCTAGTCCAAACATGATTTCCTTTGGCAGAGAAAAAAATATGCTCTAGGATTTTCTGTGTGTCATTTTAGTTTATAGTTCAAATTTAGAAGGCATTCATTTCCTTTGTCCCTAGTCCAATGTAAAATCTATCACACCAAACCTACTCATACCTAGGATAAGATGTGGTTCTATTAACTTTAACATTTCTGAAGGAATATTGTCAAAATAGAAGGGTGATGATTTGGTCAATTACTATCTAACACTGACTAAGGGAAGGAAACATTGTGTGTGGAAGGTATGAAATGTTCAGAGAATATTCTCTGTAGTGGGATAGAGATTGTTGACTGTAGAATGCAGTGTCAGGATTATTTTAGTCCATGGGTGAAATGTACTAGAGAGACTATACACATACTGCTACTTTGTCTCTCTGAGTTGTTTCTTATGGTTTTCTAGGTACTTTTGGTACTAAGAAGAAGGTGTCCTAGATAGTGGATATTCTAGTCACCAAAAAGCTATGCTCCTGGTTGTAAAGGAATTGCTTTTGTTTATTAATTAGTCTCTTGTGAGTTTGGTTATCCTAAATCCATTTCTAAGGAAGTAATCTCCTAATCTGATCAAATGGAGTCATTTAACAGGGGAGACTGGACTCTGGACCACTAGAGTTGCTAGTGAGATTCAAACCCAGGAGACAAGTAACCTGAAACAACTTGCTTTCTCCTCCTTATCTTCCATCAAAAAAATTTTTTTTTAACATCAGAAGTATCAAAACACTCCTGATTGGGGCCTGAACCAGATTAATATGTAATTAGTAAATATAAATAAACCCAATAGAATGCAGATAATGTTAATATGTGGTTTCCTATATGTGGCTCTCGAGGACATTTATTTATGATTTAGTGGCCCCTTTTTCTATATTAATTTGACACTACTGTTTTATGTCGGAATTTATCCACTGTGATTTATATATTCCTGGAAAGCTGGCCAACCCATACAACAAATGAAACTTAAAGAAAAAAAGAAAGAAGAGGAATAGAAAGGAAAAAATATGAAAAACTGGTAAGTATATTGTAAAATTTTAAAACATATGTAATGGACCACAGCCATTGGCCTCCCACATCCTCAAAGGAGTTGGATGACACCATCAACTTCTTAACTACAACAATTATAATTCTAAGCCTGTCTTTCTGATGAGATTTAAAACCACATCAAGTGACACGAAAGTTTTAAAAAGGTAATTTTCACCATGTTTACCAATGACACTGTGAGGATGACACATCTAATAGCCATAAATACCAGATTTTTGCAGAGCTATCAGCCACATTTTCACATTTTCACTAAAATGTTTGGATATTCACAGCTTTTGACATATTTTCTAGTGACCTTTAATGCTATTCATACTCTGGGGTAATTTACATGACTACTATAAAATATATATTGGTATATAATTCGTATATAATATTGGTATATAATAACTGGTAAACTACTTAGGAGCTGGATTTACTTGGACTTTGTGAATTCTGAGTAGAATAAACTAAATGCTCCAGTTAATTTCACACAAATTTGTTATTCTCAAGATCTGGGTATTTGGAGTTAGTGGACAGCATACAATTATCTTTTGAGAGATGAGATTTCTAAATTGTCAGGTTAATGAATTTCACAGAAATCCTGGGGGGGGAGGGAGCATTTGGATCTTGGACAATTCCTTCAGATTAAACAGCTAATATAGTTTTTGTATTTGTAGCACACTCTTGGCAAACAATCTCAAAGTAATTCTGGGCCACTCTTTCTAATTAAAATGAAATATCACAATATTCCTCTCTGGTGGAAAGGATAATGGATATAAACATAGTCAGGGGAAAATGAGACCAGAGGAGAAAAAATGTGACCCCGTATGCACCAAGAGCTGATACTCAGGCCTTTGTCTTTCAGTCAGCACTTTATCTGGCAAAACAACAGTTTTTCTGGTACATTGCTTCTTTTCATTTTGAATGAAGAAACATATTTCAAAATCCCCTTTTACCAACGTATCTATCTGATAAGTGGATAAAGTGCCAGGCTGGGAGTCAGGGAGATTCACTTTGCTCTGTTCAAATCTGGACTTGGAGGCTTACTAGCTATAAGATCCTGGGCAATCACTAAACACTGTTTACCTTAGTTTTCTCATCTGTAAAATGAGCTGGAGAAGGAAATGGAAAATCACTCCGGTGTTTTTACCAAGAGAGCCCCAAATGAGGTCACAGAGAGTCAGAAATGATTGAACAACAAATTTATTTGGTATTGTTGAAACACAACAGTTAAAAAGGACTTGAGTGATCATGGATAAGTCACTTCAGCACTCTGGCTTTCACTTAATTGATTTATAAAAGGAAGATATTCGCTAAAATGCTTTACAGGGTCCTCTCTAGCCCTAATATGTAAGAATTAAAATATGTCACATTTATGTAGTTATTTGTAGTTTATAAAATGTTTCTCTATGACAATTCTATGAGGCAGGTAGGTGGTTTTGTGTTGTTGCTTAATTAGTAGAGAGATACCTGAGGAAGATAAATGTACTACTACCACTTTATCACATTTCCCAAAAGGAAGAGAACAGTAGTCACTATTGTCACTGATTATAGGGATCCCCCATCCTCATGGATGTGTCTATTCTCTCCACAACAATACAGATCACAACCTATACCCACACCTGCTCACCCTGTGTGACTCTTGCTCAAATCTATCTTTAAGTTCACCAAAGTAGGCATACCCAATAAAGGAGGGGGGTGCATGGACTTCTTTAGTTTCTCTTGAAATCATGAGGGACACCAGTGAAGTACATTAACCATCTGTTGTTGATACCATATGGCCAACTGATTTGTTTTTAAATTATTTTTTTTATTTTCAGTTTTCAACATTCACTGCTATAAGATTTTGAGTTAGACAATTTTCCCCCTACCTGTCTTTCCCCTGCCCCAAGATGATTCACAATCTGATATAGGCTATAAATACACATTCATATTAAACATATTTCCACATTAGTCATGTTGTAAAGAAGAACTAGAATCCAAGTGAAAAACACTAAAGAACAAATAAAAACAAAACAAAAATAGAAAGAAAATAGTATGCTTCCATCTGCATTCAGACTTCATAGTTCTTTTTTTTGCTTTGTTTTTATTTATTCATTTTTAATGTCTATTATTTATTTTTAGTTTTCAACATTAATTTCCTTAAAATTTTGAGTTCCAAATTTTCTCCCCATCTCTTCCCTCCCCCACCCCAAAATGCCATGCATTCTGATTAGCCCTTCCTTCAATCTGCACTCCTTCTATCACACCCCTCCCTTTGCTTATCCCCATCTTCTCTCTTTTCTTGTAGGGCATGATAGATTTCTACAGCAACAATTCTCAATATTTGTTCCTAAAATTTGAGTTCTAACTTCTCTCTCTTCCTCCCTCCCCACCCATCTCCACTGAGAAGGCAAGCAATTCAATATAGGCTATATATGTGTAGTTTTGCAAAAGATTTCCATAATAGTCATGTTTTGTAAGACTAACTGTATTTCCCTCCATCCTATCCTGCCCCCATTAATTCTATTATCTCTTTTGACCTTGTCCCTCCCCAAAAGTGTTTACTTCTAATTGCTCCCTTCTCCCATTTTCCCTTCCTTCTATCATCCTCCCCCCCACGTATCCCCTTCTCCCCTACTTTTCTGCAGTGTAAGATAGATTTTCAAACCAAACTGAGTGTGCATGCTATTCCTTTCTTAAGTCAAATGTGATGAGAGTAAACTTCACTTTTCCCCTCTCACCTCCTCCCTTTTCTCCTCCACTGAAAAAGTTTTTCTTGCCTTTTTTATGAAAGATAATTCACCCCATTTCATTTATTTCTTTCTCCTCCCAATATATTCCCCTTACCGCTTAATTTTATTTTTAGATATCATCCCTTCTAAGAGTACATCTCTTAGATACCATCTTCTGCATTAAATCTTTCTTGATCCCTCCAACATTTAATGCCCTGTCTCCTCAAATAACACATACATATATGAACATTATGAATGTTGTACTAATTTTATAATTGTTATTTATATTTTATATGTACTTGTTGTACACATACCCCCTTCCTCCACCCCCAATTAGAAAGTAGGCTCATTTAGGGCAGGTGTCACTGTATTTGAGTTCACAGTACTTGACCCATAGTAGGTGCTTTACAAGTACTTGTTAATCGATTTATTAATAATAATTTCTTATTTGTTATGTGTTACAATCCCTAAAGCACTCTCCATTGACCTCTGAATGATTCTCAATATTAAATTTTTAGATGGAGATCATACTGTTTCATGATTAACAATGATATATAACAACTTGAATACACTATAAACATTGAAAAAATGATTCTTCATTTCAGGGAGAAGTTTGGGATCATTAAAGGTGTGCTGCCATTCTCCAAAGGCTATCTAGCTTGTTATTTTTTTCCTTTTTTAAAAATTTCAGGCCTAACTTATTGTCTATTTGGTGTGTCTGTCAAAGGTGTCTATACTAATGAATGAGCTCTCTAATTGCATGTCACTATGTAGACAATAGGCATTCTCCATCCACCTGGTTTCTTTTGCAGGGTTTGTTTTGGTTAGGCCAAATTTATCTGAGTGCTTATGGACTTCACCTAGGAGATTTTGCGATCCTGCAAAATCCTGGTGCAACCAGCACAATACCGTCGATAAAAGGAGTATCTTAAGAACCTCCCTCTCCTCATCCACAGTGAACTGATCTTTAGCCTGAACTCCTTCCCAGACTTTGTCAAAGATAGGGGTGAATGCAACCTTCATTCAAAGGCTTATTACTTCAGTACTGGCACTAAATTCATGATCCTGTCAACACTGTTCTTACAAGCTCAACATAGATAAAGGATGCAGACTACCTTAGCATATTCTAAAGGAAGAAGTGAAATTTTCATGTGTGGCAATTTAATGATCTCTACCACCTAAGGACTAGGCATCTGTGTCCCATAGGCCAACATCTTGAGAATCCAGGCCGACTCCTAACTCCATGGGACAGTAGCAGCAGCCGTTGAGTGAGCTGGTTGATCTACATAGATTAAAATTCTGTGCTACAATCACAAGAATATATAACAAATGAATATCTTTGGTAGCAAATTAGCATGAGCAAGCATATAAAGAGGTCAGTGCAGTGTGATAAACACAATGGAAAAATAGATCCAAGAGCATACTTTACTGATAATCGTTCATAATAGTAATATTAATAACAAGCATTTATCTAACACATTGAGGTTTCTAAAGCTTCTATCTATCTAGATCTACATACCTAGATATAGACATGTTGTTATTGTTATTCAACTGTTTGAGTCATAGCTGACTCATGACTCATGACTTAAAAACCCATTTGGGGTTTTCTTGGCAAATATATTGAAGAGGTTTGCATTTCTTTTTCCAGATCATTTTATAGATGAGGAAACTGAGGCAAACAGGGTAAAGTGATTTGCCCAGGGTCACACAACTAGTAAGTGTCTGAAGCAGGATTTGAACTCAGGAAAATGAGTTCCTGATTCCATGTCAGACACTCTATTCACTGAACTAAGTAGCTACCTGTATGTGCACACATGCATATGTGTGTGTGTATATGTGTGTGTGCTTTTATTTGGTTCTCATAATAATACTATGTTAGAGGGCCTATTATTAGACCCACTTTATAGATGAGGATTGAGGCTTACTGAAGTTAAGCGAGCTGCTCGGGAGCACACACATAATAAATGTCTTGAGGCAGGATTTGAACCCCTTTCTTCCTGACCCCAAGTCTATTCCATCCTTTGCACCATCTCACTGCTTATAATACCAATACTCTCTCACATGAGAGTATAATGGAAGGAATACTGGACTCATTAGGAGAGGAGATTTTTATTTTCAGCTGTGTGACTAAACTTGGTTAAATGAATTGCCTCATTTGTCCCTCAGGTACTTTAGCTATAAACTAATTGGGAGTGGGGACAAGGGTGAAGATAGCTCAATCTAAGATTTCATCAGTGTGGGAACACTCTTCACCAAGTTGCTGACTGGAAATTTGACCTTAATTTTTAGTCTTATAGAGTTGTCTGGGTAGTGGAGAGATATGTGACTTCCTGTGGTCAAACTATGCAACGGGGGCAAAACTTTGGCATCAGGTCTTCCTGACTCCAAGGCCAGTCCCCTATCCACTATTCACCTCTGACTTTCCAAAATTAACTGAGATAGAAAATGTCTGCAACTTTTGAAACCATGAAAAGAAATGGAAATTGTGGAGTAGAGTCACTTTGGTGACTCTAAAAGCATTTCATTAGATTAGAAACACATAAAGATATAATGCAAATAACATAGTTAGACCTATGCTTCTTATAGGGATGTGAATGTTCCAGTGAGGGGTAGCACAACAGAAAACAAATAGGAAGGGAAATATATGCATGAGTGTGTGTATGAATATGTATAGATGTATGTATGTATAGGTATAGGTATATATATACACACACAAGTATTTACACATTCATAAATAGACCTATATATACATATATATGTAAACA
Organism: Bettongia penicillata ogilbyi; assembly: GCA_023548195.1. NCBI lineage: Eukaryota > Metazoa > Chordata > Mammalia > Diprotodontia > Potoroidae > Bettongia > Bettongia penicillata. The sequence goes on along the minus strand of JAJHZJ010000539.1, from coordinate 1,452,834 downwards.
CACATACTTATATATGTATGCATATATAAATATGTATGTATGTGTATATGTACACACACACATACATGCATATAATGCTATGTAGCACAGTGGATAAAACACTGGGTCTGGAGTCAGGAAGAAGTGAGTTCATATCTGGCCTCAGACACTTACTAGATGTGTGACTCTGGGTAAGTCACTTAACCCTGTTTTTCTGTTTTTGCATCTGCAAAAATGGGTTAGAGAAGGAAATGACAAATCACTTGTAACATCCATCATGTCAGCACACCTGAGGACTGCTGCTGTGAATAATTTTAAGGGTCCAATCACACAGTATAATAAACTCTCTATTCACCAATAAACTAAACATTTTTCAATAAAGTAAATCATAACAGTCACAGCAACATGCTTAAGCAAAACATGTCATCCAATACATATATGTATCTCATAATTCTCACTATGTCGTATGGTGCATAGTATATATTGTTGCATCCTCAAAGTCAGGAAGTCCCAGGCTAGGGTCCTCCCTAGAACGATGCATCCTTAAGGGGTAGCAGAAAATACCGCACTATCCTCCCCTAGGTCACTGTAAGAACAATTTCCTTAATCAATACAGAGTGTCCAAGTAAAGTCCTCTCTCATCTTGACTCAAGGTTGATTTCCAAATCCCACAGCTTTTCCTCCATGGGCTGACCACTTCCAGCTCTTGCCTGGGTTCACAGACAGGCACCTCTCTGCTCCTGCTCCTTGTCTCAGCTCACGGGGATAATTCCACTCCAAACTCTTCCTGCTTCTGCCAGACTGTAGGCTCCACAGGCTTCTGCCCACAGCTTCTGTTTCTAGGAAAACAAAGCTTAGCAGGGTTATACCTATATTTATACACATTACCAGTGCCATCATCTCAATTTGCTCCTAAAGACTAACAGAAAGGGCTTCAGTCTGAGAAATCAACTCAGATCAACAGACAGGGCTCCCGACATCACAAACGTTCTTTCTGGTAGGCCTCCCCACAAGCAAGTTCCCCTAGTCCGCCCACGTTTTCTTCTCTTTCAGTTCTGCTTCTCTCTTCTCTCTCATTTCTGTTTCTCTGTCTACAATATAGATATATATTGTTTCTAATAAAAGATTATTGCTTGATTCAGTGAAAGGAAAGACTCATTTGAAGGCACTTGATTGACTAAAACGCAACCCAGAAAAACAGCAAAAGATCTTACTTTGCTTGCCCCTACATTTGCCAAGAAAACCCCAAATGGGGTCGTGAAGACTCAGACATGACTGAAAATGACTGAACAGCAACACGCTACTTCACTGTTTTTGCCAAGAAAATTCTAAATAGGAACAGGAAAAACCAGACACAACTGAAAGGACTGAATAATTCTCTCTCTCTTTTCTTGTGTGCATCTGTATACATCTCTCTCTCTCTCTCTCTCTCTCTCTCTCTCTCTCTCTCTCTCTCTATATATATATATATATATATATATATATATATATATATATATATACACACACACACATATACACACATATATGCATATACACATATACATACATGTGTGTATATGTATATCACATACATAATATATACTTCCATGTATGTATGTGCATTTCAGGTTGTTGGTTTTTTCTTTTTTTTTTTAGAAAAATCTAAAAAAGTCCTTGGGGAAAATGTTATGTGGAATATTTTAGACCTTTCACATCTGCAATATTACTGGTTGATCTTTAAAACCCACCCCTCATCTCTAAGATTCTATTATTCTCAAATCTTGTGTCCTTCAAAGCACTTTCACAGATATCACCAAGCTGCCACTGAAGATGAGTCCCACTGTATGGGCTCCCAACCTCACAGACAATAACCGCCCTTGTCTCTTTAATGATAGAGTCTTTGAAAGGAATCTAAGAATTTGTTGTTCCATTGTTGCAGGAGTTCAGAAGCAATGACTTTAAATCAACCATGGCAGGTTAAGAAGGTTCTAAGGACAAGCTTCCTACCAGCAAGATTCATTAGCAAGGGAAAAGGAAGAGGTCACTGGGACAGCATCAATAGAAACCTTGATCTTGCTCTCTGAGGAGAAGAGCAGACATAGACCTGAGAGCAAAGGCTTAGCCTTCCTGGACTTCAAGGGCTTTTCTGGAACTAACTTTCATCCCTTTTGGGTTAGAGCCATCATCACGTGAGAGGTGCCATTAAATCAGGAAGAAGTAACCTTGTTTTATGAACATGGATAATAAACATTTTTAAAAACCCAGCAACACAAGACAGAGTTTAACAAATGACCCTAATATCTTCTGAAGGCACTTTAGGAATATAAGCCATCTGGCTGCTCTGCAGCTTAGCTACTGAGATCTCCAGCCCATTTTATGTTTCCTGCTGTGCAGCACATGCTGAATCTATCATAGTGCTAATAAACAATTATAAATAAGTAATGGCTTGTTCCAGAAGGAAAATGTTTACTCATATTTAAAAAAAGCCCTAAGAATGAGCAACATAAAATAAATTCTCCACCTTCAGTGCATTGGGAGTGTTTTGACATAGAATGGGGAAAAGGTATGACTGAAAACTTATATACACCTCACAATCTGTGACCTACTCAGGAAAGGCAGACCTAGAATTAGGCAGAAGGAACTCTTTTTGTATGCGAAATTAGGAACTGGCAGGAAGTGCTGAGACTGTTGCTTGTGTTCTCGTCATTTTTCCCCATGCAAAATTTTAGTCCTTTCTCTCCCTGGCTGGTGAAGTATGAGTTATCACACTGAGAATCTTTGTGAGCCCTGGCAGGGCTGTAGATCACAGTGGAAGTTTGATCAAGGGGGAAAAATTGCTCTCCTGTGGTAAGGCTCAGTAATCTGGGATGCTGGCTGCTTTGAGATATGAGATAAATTGACTTGCTGATTAGGACATGGTAGCTATCAGTTCCAAAAACATCCTTCTAATAAGGAAGAAAGAAAGCTACCTCTCTTAGGAAACTCATTTTTCTGCCTGTTTTCCTGTTCATCTCAGTCCCATGGCTGTTGAAGTGGCTTAACAGGGATCTTTTATAAGTAGTAACTCCTTGGATAGGTTAGTGGAAGAGCATCCTTCTGCAAACTACAGAGGACTCTTCAATTTTATTTCATTTCTTTAACTGAGGTTCAAGAGCTTTTGGATTTGGGGTGAAGAGGGGAGGAAGCCAGACTAGTACTGATTTCCGTCTCTCTTCGTATATTGCAGGGACTGGCATTCGATTTAATTTGATAAGCATTCATTAAGTACCTGTTGTATGCAGGGTACTGATACTAAAGGGAGCTTCAAAGTTTAAATAAAATATAGTACTTTCAAGAAGCTTGGAGCCTAGTGGGGAATAAGAAACAGAATGTAGATAATGACGTTAGTATCTGAAAAAGGCCAAATGGTAGAAGTGGTAGCAGATGCCAGGAACAGGGTAAAGGCAGCCGGTAGGGAGGGGGAACTGATCTATAAAGCAAAGATATAACTGGGTCAGGATTGAAAAGGAGCATTTTGGTTCAGTGGTTAGAGTGTTGGATTTGGAGTCAGGAAGCTCTGTTATTTGAATCTTGTTTTAGACACTCACTAAATGTGTGACCCTAAACAAGACATGTAATCTTTCTTATCCTCTGTTTATTCATCTGTAAAATGGGGATGATAATAACACCTATCTCAAACACAATTATTGTCAGGATCAAATGAGATAACTCTTGAAGAACAAGCTGCAACCCTTTAAGTCTAAATAGTTGCTAACTCTTAATATTATTGTCGCTGTCATTCTTTCTGTTCTGGTGGGAAATGCTCTAATGCAAAAAATTTTGCCTAGGGATGAGAATTTAAATCATCCCACTGACAGTACCTGTATTCCTTAAAGAAGGTGGTGGTGGATTTTGGTTTTGGGGTGAGGATGGAGGTTGGTGAAAGGCCCCGGGTGGAGCAGTGGTGAGGAAAGCCCAATGGGATTAGAAACAAATTATCGGAGTAGGGGATGGAGCTAACCTGTCTTTTGGGCTTTAAAGGGCTCAGAGAGGTCAACTGATGCAACTAAATTCTCAGACCTGAAAATCTGAACAGACAGGGACAATCCTTTATAGGCCAGGAAGCATTTACTAGTGCATGGAATGACCAGAAGTTGTCCTTCCAGGTATTTTGGAGAACAAGATCAGTTTGGGAAGTGGCCCCATCTAGGAGCTGACCCTCAGAGAGGAGAAGCCCGAAATGGGGCAAGGTGGGAGAGGGAGCCCACCTTGTGGTGCCTGTTGAAGGACCATGCATGCCATATGTTCCATGCATCTCTGGTTCCAGGGAACCTTTTCTTTCCTTGGAATTTTAATCCTGTCTAGTTTCTCAAACTTTCCATGGGGAGTTAGGCAAAAGGATCATGGGGAAAATATGGCCTTCTGACCTATGAGGAACAAGAGGAAGCATTTTAGGGACACTTTTTGGATTCCACGTGTAGAGAAATAACTAATTTTAGTACCTAGTTCCAAAGATGAGAATTTAAAATGGGAAGCAACTAAAGGACTTCCACATGGAAGAAGTCCATCTAGGGAGGAGGAGGTGGAGGAGAACTTACCCATGGGTACCTTCTTCCTGCCTAAGGATTACTATCTCTTCCCATCAGTGCTATTTTTTCCCTTGTTTCCTAATTGCCCTGGGTGTGAGGGTTAGAGTAAAAATTCATAATCACATTTCTGCCAAACATTATGTGGCAAGTTATATGGATTACTACAGGAATTTATGAGATATCTGTAAATTTTGACTAACTTCCTTTTGAATTGTTCTCAAGCTACTAAGTAGGCAGAAAAAAGGAAAGAAGGAAGGAAGGAAGAAGGAAAGAAACAGCACCTATTATGTGCCAGATACTGTGCTAAGTGCTTTACAATTATCTCTTTTACTCCTCACAACAACCATGGGAGGGAGGAGATAACATTGTCCCCACTTTACAGTTGAGGAAAATTTAGACAGACAGAGGTTAAGTGACTTGCCTAGGGTAATATAGCTAGTAGTATCTCCGGCAGGGTTTGAACTCCAATATTCCAATTCACTGGCTCCAGGTCCAGTGTTCTATTTGCTATACCATCTAGCTGTTTCATAGGAAGAATGGACATGAGGAATTTGATTCAGGGTCATGACAGCAGTGTAAAGACCTTTGCCAGAAGATGGAACGTGAATTAGGAGTTTTGTCATGAGCCAACTGGTCTCAAACTAAGGTAAGGCCAGTTTGTAAGATTTGACAGATGGGTTAGCTCGACCAGACTGCCTAGAGTTAAATAAATGAAGGATAGGATGCACTAGGGCAAAGATGATGGAGGATGGAAGATGAAGATAAAGGCAATAACAGCAATGAAAACTGACATCTATATGCTACTTTAGAGTTTGGAAAGTAGTCTGCATGCCTTATCTCATTTGAGCCTCCCATGTGAGGTGGATGCTATGGCTGTGCAGGTTCATGAGGTAGTGACCCAACGAGGGTACATCACATGAGAAAAAATCAACATTACGTAACTCAGAAATATCTGTTAACCTTTTTGCTTTAATTTAGGAAATGGTCCAGGGACAGGTTCGGAGGTGTTATACAAGTACCTCAGGGCTTTATGGAACCACTGACATCTAGCAGAGGATCCAAGTGTACTTGGTCAGGTTGTGAAATAATAGAATCTCTACCAAGGATCATAAGATCTCTGAAGCCCACCTAGAGGGCATGGGAGTTGTTGCAAGCCACAGCACCAAGGTGAGGGATGCTCTTATAAGTGATTCCCAGGTCCCCTTTAACACTGATGGTTGCCAGATATTTGGCCTTGGGAACCTGGTCAATAATCTTCTGGAAATACCCCTGGCAGAAGGTAGAATGATCCATGGCAGAAGGGAAGAAGCCAAGATTCATGACTAATCATTCACTACAGGTTATTTTCTCCTGTGCTTTCTGTTACCCTTTGGAATGCTAACACCTTCAGGTCTGTGCAGTCAGGTTACAAACGTACCCAGTATGTCTCCCCTGAAGTGAGTATTACCTTTCATAACAGTACTTGTGTGGAGAACCAATGGTAAACAGCCAACCTGCCCGTTGTCCCCAGGTAGTTTCCTGGCAGGCTCCTCTCTAAATGAATTGTCATGGGACTAGGTTGGAAACCTCTGGCACCATCTAGAGGCTGTAGACAAGGATACAGAGGGAAAGGTTCTGAGTTTACCCTGGGACCATCTTTGATGTAGTGTTTTGGCCTGATTGATTGAGTCTCACTCTTCTGTGGGTAGATATTGTATTAACTTGTGACTCCAGATGATCTGCTGGGGAGTGATCTTGCCTAGATTTTTTGCTTCTCCTTCAAAATTTGTTAGGATGGCCTCTAGAAGAACCATAATAGGTCCTAAGAAGGGAAATGAGTATGGAAATTATAGTATAAATTGATACTGAAGAACCAGCTCAGGGTTGGTACTTTTTTTACTCATTGTATTTACTAAAAAGTGAAGGAGCACTGTAGCTTATTTTCATCACATTTATCAAAACATGAAGAATGTCATAGTAACCAAGTTGTCAATTTACAAGGAAAACAGCAGAAGCCAAGAAAAGTAAAGAAAATTGTTGAGGAAAGGGGAAACTGGCCCAGGATCAAACTTAACCTTGGTAGCTATGGCATATCTTTAGAACTATCTAGGATTATTTTTTTTTGCAAGCATTTTATCTCAAGAAATTTATGCACTGACAAGAAAGGTCCCTGGATCTAACACATAAACAAAACTTAGTGGATATCAGCAGTAGGAGGGGGACGAACCTCCACAGCCATTCCAGAGGAAAGTCAAACTAAGGAGGACCAGTCAATACAACCTGGGGGCACCCAAATCAACTGAGATGAGGATTATATAAGAGTTTGTTCTGGGCATGTGCAGAACTATGTCATTGATATTAGGAAGGTGTCAAGCAATGGTAGAAATGGGGCATCCTGGACCCTTGTTTGAGGGATGTTTGTGGAGAAGTGAGGGAGACAAAAGGCCTGAGTGTGCCTAGGAAGAAACAATGTGTTTTGGTGAATATAACTCATTATCCGGAAGTAGTTGTAATTCTGCTCTGCTATGTACTACAAGTTTGTTGCTCATAGGTGCTAGTTGAAGCTATGTAGGACAATAAAACATAGATAAATCTGGTTTCTTCACCATTTTTCTCAACCTTGAATGAAGTAATGGGAAGGATAGAGGTAACAGTGCATATGATAAGGGCTTTTAGTGAGATGCATGTCAGTGTAGAAAGGAGATTAGATTTGTTTTGCTTGGTCCCAGAGGGTAGAAATGAGAGCAATGGGAAAGTATAAGGAAATAGATCTCAACTCATGATAAGGAACAATTCTTTTGAACAATCAGAAATTCCTAAAATTCAGTGCATTGCCTTGGAAGGTAATAACTGCTTTAACAAGGGGAATCATCATACAGAAGTTTGATCATTACCCATTGGGTGCCAGAGCTTATCATCTCATACCCAGCTAGACCAGGTTTGGGCATGACAAATACACCTGCCTCATGTCAAACACAGGGTAGAGAATGCATTCTGCTTCCAGAAAAAAAGTGAAGGTTTTGGAAGCGAGATTGAATGAGGAAAACTGAGGTTTCCACATTCTAGGTATCTTGCCTCCTGGTCTTCTTATCCAGCAAAGTATACAAATCATAGTCTTCCTTGAAGCTCCACTCCTGTGCCTAACTTCCAGCTTACTCTCAGCTCTTTGGATTTTGATGCTTTGAAGAAATGTTTCCCAACTCAGTTAGGCATTTAGATTGTGCCAATTTGGATTCTTATTTCAGATTCTGCCAATTTCTCCTGTTCCCCCATTCTCCCACCTATATCCATCATCACCTGAATGATCCTCCTAAGTTACTTTCCTATGGGGGATGTGGTAGTATTCTCAGACTACTGAGGAGATTGCTGTGACCGACATTACTAAAATGTTCATTACATTGTAAGCTCATACTAAGGGATTTTCAGACCCCTTGGAGCTGCTACAATTAGCTAAGGTACAGAGTAAACTCCCAGATCAAACAGTGGTTAGACTCAATAGTCTTGACCCATGACAACATAAGGAGTTTCCTCTGACTCTTGTGAAGCGAGCAAATAATTTTGCAGAGTTTCTGGGCCACTGCAAGACCTCCACAACTATGGATTCCCTATTGTCCTGGCCTTTGTGGTGTCTAGTTAGGGCAAGTGGCCTACTGGGTCATTCTTCATCTCATGGCACTTGAAAGATTTCTCTTTGGACAATGTTGAAGGACTTCTTTAGGAGCTCATGAGGATTTTTGAAACTCTTCTCCCCACTTTAAAGTTGAGATTGCTCAAGAGCAGATTCACCAGCTGCAGATGGGGGTAAAATGGCTATGGTAGAAACTGCCAACTCCATTTAGACTTTAAGTCAGTATTTGGCCTGGAATAACTCTGAATTGGTGGATCATTTTTAAATAGGGCTTGGCCATGCTTATTTGTGATTACATAATCTTGGTGGATAAGCTAACTCACTTACTCCCATTCATCTAGCAAAGTATGCAAATCATGGTCTGCCTTGAATTATAGCCTGAATTGTGGAGGCTGAATTGTGGATCCTAGAACAGATATATCTTTAAACCCCAGCTGAATTCCCAAAACAAAATTTCCTGCTCAGTTTCAGAATTATTGGAATGTTTAGTGTGTCTCAAGCATAGTGTGCATCTCCATATAGACCACATAGATCTTTGTGTGATCAGCCTGTTCAGTGAGCCTTAGTATCCATCAGCTCTATTTAATAACTAGGCCAGACATCAGGAGGCCGTCCAATCCAGGAATCCAAGTAATATCAGTTGGGCATCTCTAATATACCAGACACTGTGCTGGGTGCTGGGGACACAAATACAAAATACATTAATGCAGTCCCTGTTATTACAAGTTTACCTCATATTGGGGAGATACAACATTTTCATGGGTAAATTAATATAAGATACATATAAAATTAGTATAGAGATTACTGTGAAGAATGGTTTGCTGGGTGATGCATGGTCATTTCTAATGCTTTGTTGTCATTTTGTCCTTCATTCTTGAAGAGGATCATGACATCAGGAAGGTGATGCCATGACTTGAAAATGAATTGAATTTAAGTAATGGAGGGCTATGCAAAGTCACCAGCCTCAGTTTCTCCTCCAGAGCCGTCTGGGTCCAGTGGCATGATAGAGATCAGAATGACTGAAGATGGCCCCAGATGCAGAAGGAGAGCAATCTTTTCTCCCTTCTAGAAAGAGATGGATCTAAATCTTTAAAGACCATGCCTATTGCTACATACAAGGCTTGGATATTTGGCATTGCTTTCTCTAATGCTCTCTACCTTCTGTTCCCTCCACTTCCTTTCCTCAGTGGCTAGGTCTATTGCCTAAGGCCCTCATGGTTTTCCTTCCCTGCTCCCTATCTCTCTTGTTGGAAAGGCTGGACTTTCAATTAGAATGATCTTATTATAACAATAGACTTGTTAGGTAGAAGGGAAAGAAAACCCCAGGTCCACATTAAATTCTGACTGCTAGAAAATGTATCATATTATTAATGAAATAATAACATAGCTCCTGAGTCCCCCAGTTAAGGATTATGTAACTATCTACAATTTCTGTCATATTGTAATCTTATCTGAATTTCAGCTAAACAGTTGGGTCTCCCATCAACCTTTTTTGTACTCCACCAATGTAAGAACATGATAGACACTTTCACGGTTGACAATAGACTTTATACAAAGACAAAGTCAAATCAGGATAAAAAAACACAACTTAAGGAAATGTGGAGAAACAAATCATATAAAAATCCATGATAACAAATAGACATCAAGGAAGGGCAAAGTCAAGTGTTCTTAAGGAAAAGTAGAGAATTACAGATCTTAGCTTGCCATCTCTGTGACCTTGGGAAAGTTACTCAACTTCTTTGAGCCTCAGTTTCCTTATCTGTAAAATGAGGGAGTTAGACTGGCTGTTCTCTGAGGTTCCTTTTAATTCTGTTCTATTACTTCTGGTCCTATAAATTCTGATGTATATATATATATACATATATATATATATATTATACACACACATATATATGTGGCATAAATATGTCTGTGCCCTTTGATGTGTGCAATATCCCTAGACTTTCATGGATTCAGTGTTTGAAGATCTCCTGAAGTAGAGTTGAGCTTTCCATTATTGATCTACAAGAGTAGAACTACTCTTAGCCTCTTACTCAGCCTGTTGACTTAACCTGAGCCAATTTCTGACACTTATGCCAGCACCAACTATCTACCAAATTGGTTAAATCAATTTAATAAGGGTGGGATGGTGTTTGGGAGGCATTGTGCAAGGTGGGGAACATTCTGTAGTGGCATCCTGCCTCAGTGAAAGATCTGTAATGGTTTCTTGACTTCATCACCATTTTGTTCCCAGGTTCTATACCCTGATGTCCAATCTACTAAAGCCTCCAACTGGATACCAAAGAGAGAAGATTTATTTAATAAACTGAAATACTAGTTCAACTTATCTCGTCTCTTGGTGGACTTGTATCTGCAGAAATAATAGCAGTGCTAGGGAGACTGATGCATCCACAACTACCATGGGAGCTATCTACTCAAAGGCCATAGTATCTCATTTCCATACCACAATCCTAAAAATGCCTCTCCTACAAGCTGGTCAACATAGGAAAGAACTTTACAGAATGAGACACTTGCCTGGAGTCACAGGAAAAGTTATATTTGGGATGTGAAGGTACCATCTGATGGAGCACAGCAGTACTCTCTATTGAAACTAGGGCACCTTCAGACCCCACTGCAGCTCAATCAATGTCAGATCTGCTGGACATTATTTTTCAGTAGGTTCAATTTCAACATCAACTTTATTCCTGGACATCATAATTTATTAGCAGAGGTACTGTCACAAAAGTTAGATGTTGGGCACCTAACAGATTAATCACCATGACAGGTTCTTCTACAAACTACAAACTTTCCAACTGCTAAAACTCAATCAGATCTACTGATATTGACCTTCCAACCTTATGTGCAGGATGCCTATATTGAGGCCCAGTTATTTGTCCTCCAAGAATACATGATGCCTTGTCAAGGAAGGGGCAGTTTCAAACTGGCTGCTGCACCACTGCTGATGTTTTCTAGTAAGGTTCAGTTGGAAAGATTCTATATCTACTACCACAATCTTGTGAGTAGTCATCTGAAATTTGGTGGCCATAATTATGTCAATTGACTAGATTGTCCATATAGGTGGTGGGATTGCCAGTAATCTGATTGCAACTCCTCTATGTCCCTAGGTGGTAATAAAGCTAGACTTTGTGGTAGGTCTTCCCCCTTTCTAGGATGGAAGTAGACATCCTGATCAAGCAGAATCCCTTCTTTTCTATTCAATTTTCCATCTCACTTAAGGTTGCCTATCATTTCCTGAAGGAAAATTTGATACTAAGGACTTCCCTCTCATATCACATGAAACCATGGTCCCTAGTTTTTTCTCATATTTCTGGTATGGACCATTTATGGCTCTTCTGAGGGCTTCAGCTTCTTTGGTTGTAAAATGAGAGGGTAGGACCAGATTGCCATAAAGTTTTTATATTCTAGTGTTTTATGGTTCTCTGAACTCCCACCTCCACCTTATGTCCACTTATATGGACAGAGAGCACAAACCAAATCCTGGAATAGTATCTTTGTTCATAGGTTATCCTACCATAAGGATCACTAGTCCCACTGCCCACCATGGAATTTTGTGCTGACTTGATCCACTCGTCTACCCAGAACATGTTCCTTTGTATAAAAGTTAGCTCCCACCCTTGTTTTTCTTACACACTGTGATTCTGACAACAAATGGCTACCTCAGAGATTTAGTGGCTATCCAAACAAATTTGCAGCATCCCCTTCTAGCAGCTAAAGTTATATACAAATGACAAGTCAACCAACTTGTGGGATGCCCTTGAGGATAAAGGACCAGGTCTGGCTATCCTTCCTAAATTTTGTCAGAAGAATTTTTTGAAACTGGCATAAAGAGTGGTAGCCCCCTGTTGTGTGACTCAAGATAGAAGACCTGTGGTTTACTAGTTAGGGTTAGCGTCCTGCCTTCCTATGATTTCCTGTATTAAACCTGTCATTGTTATCCTGTATTAAACCTGTCATTATCATCCATTATTATTCACCTTAACTCTAAATGACATTTAAAGTTTTATCTACCATTGGTAATACCAAGAAGAACACATCATTCATGATATCCTTCAGTTTCAGAAATAACATTTCCACTTTCTGTACTCAATAAATTGTGCCTAAGAATTACATTAATAACCCAGAATCTACATGGCTTAATTAGCTGAAAAGTAGAAAACAACAACAGCAACTAAACGCCAAGTAGTTTACGTCAAATATTTTATCCTAATTGATTTGTTTACCACCATTTTTTTTATTGTTTTGAGTACTTTATTGGAAAAAATACTGGCTATAAAACCAGAGACCCTAGGCCTGAGTCTAGCAATGTTACTGCTGAGGCAAACTGGTGGCACAGTGGATAGAGTGCTGGACCTAGACTTGGGAAGACCTGAATTCAAATCCAGTTTTATATACTCACTAGCTATATGACCTTGGGCAAGTCATTTAACCTATGCCTGTCTCAGTTCCCTCAACTGCAAAATGGGTTAAAATAGTACCACCTACCTTGCAGGGTTGTTGTGGGGATCAAATGAAATAATATTTGTAAAAATTCTTAACACAGTGCTGTATAAATGCTTATTCTCTTTCCGTTTCCATACACGTGCGTGTGTGCATGCGCACACACACACACGCACACACACACACACAATAACTGTGTTACTTTGAAAAGTAATTGCCCTGGACTTCAGTTTCCTCATCTGTATAGTGAGTGGCAGACAAGCTCAAATATCGGCTGACACTAATTATCAGAGCAGGCAAGGCAATTAAGAAAACAAAACACAACAAACCTTTTGTTAATACCTACCATATTCAGAATATTGAGCTGAGATCAAAGTTTTAATAAAGCATAGGGTTTATCCTAAAGGAACCTTCAGTTTAGTAGGGAGATAAGGCACCAGTATATATTATAATATACTATGTTAAGTGATAAGTGCATTAGAGTTATACAACAGTCTAGTATTGTGTGAGGGAAAGCCATGAATGAATAGGGACATCAGGAATTATTTTCTGGAGGACATAGCATTTATTTTTCTCCCACATTTATTTTATTTTTAATTTATGAAATAAAACAAGCACTTTTATAACATACTATAATAAAAAAGATGATTACACATCAGTCTGAAAATCTATTATGTACAATTTGCTATTCCTTTTAAGTAGATAATAAAGTTATTATGTAAATCTCTTTTTCTCTTTTTATTTCTTCCCTTTATCCGTCTCCCCCTCCCAGAGATGGCTACTATTAGACACAAATAGGTATATATATGCACACACATGCATATATATATATACACATAAACATATATATGTAAAATTATTCTAAATATACTTCTATTTATCTTGTATTTCTTTCTTTTTATCTTGTATTTATCTTTCCTGAATGGAGATAGAACCTTTCTTCATATGTCTTTCATAGTTAATGTGGATATTTATGAGTCAAAATGACTTACTCACTTTGATGGATGGGCAGGAATTTATAAAGTGAAGATAAGAAGGTAGGGCATTGCAATCACAAGAAATACCCTGCATAAAAATACAAAAGTACAGTGTGTTTTGGGGGGAAAGAGAATCGTTCAGTTTATTTAAAGTAATATAAAGAGAGGAAAACTATGAAGCAACTGGTTATAGTCATGTGATAATGCCAATGGCAATGCTTAGTTGTAGAGGTCTCTGGATGCTAAGCACAAGAATTAAAATTTTGCTTGGGAGACAATGGAAAGCCATTGAAGTTTTTTGAGTAAGGGAATGTCATGATCATATCTATGCATGAGAACAATTATTCTAACTTCAGTGTGGAGGAGAGTCATAAGGTAGTACATACAAGGAGGATATTGCAGTAATTGACCTCAGTGAAACTCCTTTCCTGGCAAGTGAAATAAACTTCTCTCTTTCACCCTCTTGCTCCCCCAGAGAAAATTCAAGTGTTATATGCAGAGACATCAAGAGCAATTGTGTCTTTTTTTTCTCCTTTTCCCCTAGAGACATGGAACTATAGATCAAAGAAATAATTTTAAAATAGTTATTTTTATTTTTTTAAAGGTGCCATTTCCCTATTGCCCAGGCCATCAATATTTCAGAAGAAGGTTCATGGCAAGAGGGACTTCAAAGACCATCTAGTCCCATCCCCTCATTCTGTACATCAGGAAACTGAGGCCAAGAGAAGTTAATTGATTTGCCCATGATCACACAGCTAGTAAGTATCTCAGATGGGATTGGAAACCAAGAGAGTTGGATTGGCTATCTAAAGTCTCTTTCAATTTTAAATTCTATTATTTTAGGACTAGAGAACCTCTAGGGGAGTATATATTGGAAATAATCTGTGGTTCCTTGTGGCACAGACAGACAACTTGCTGAATTGTCTTCAACAAGTCCAAATTTTTCGCTGGCAATTTAATACCATATCTATTTTCTTGAATTTTCTATTCCTTTCAGTTTCTCCCCACTAAGAGAAATTTCTACAGCAAATGACTTACTGGACAAAATCATGAGACTAAGGCTTGGAATGCACTTTCTTTCCAAAGTATAGGTATTGCTTAAACCTTATGGGTTTTAGGTTAATCTCTAAATATTGCCATGATACACTCCCATTTAGCTTAAGTAAGGTACTACTAAAATTAGGGGAGGAGACAGGAATAAGTAACTTCATTGCCTTCAAATTGAACATCCAGAAAATATACCCATTTCACTTCACTGGTCATAAAAATTTAAGAAGTATTTAATAAATATCTCATAAATATACTTCAAATATTTATTTGTATGTATATCTTAGCTTGACTATAGTAAGTTCCTTCAAGGTAGAGTTTATCATCTTTTTCTATCCTCACCATATCTAGTCTTTCATATTGCAGCTATTCAATAAATATTCTTAATCAAAAAATATTCTTAATCAATAAATATTTGTTGAATAGATTGCCAGGCATATAATTTAGGGTTATTTTGATTTAACAAGTTTTGTCATTCTCAAAAAAGCAATCACCAGGTTGCCTCTCACTACAGCCATAATTCTTCTGAAATCATGGCAAAAGTGTCTCATTGCTGCGACATGTACAACTTTATAATGACACTGTAGCCATACTTTCTTTCTTTTTCTTTTTCTTTTTTTTTTTGCTTCCTTCCAAATCAGGCTTTCAGATGGGTAGCAGCTAAATTGGATGCAAATCCTGATTCTTTACACTTTTGGGTCAACTAATATGTCAAGATAGATGATTTCTACTAGACTGGTCTTACAGAATTGTGTCCATGCTCCATTTCCCCATCATGTACTCATTCCTCTGTCTAATATCTGGCTCCAGCTCCACTACTTTGCTGAAAATGCTCTATCCAAATGTTGCCTCTTCTTTGTGAGTTCCAATGGGGTCTTCTCAATTTTCATAGATCTTGACCTTTCTGCAGGATTTGACACTTGATCATCCCCTCTTTCTTGGTACTCAATACTCTTCCTTTGATTTCCACCATATTGTGCTTTCCTGCTTTGTTTCTTACTTTCTTCTCTGAGTGACCATTTTGGTCCCTCTCATTGACTTGTCTTCTTCTGCCTTCACTGTAAATGTGGGAATCCCCATTGGCTGTCAAAGATCAGGGTTTTATGAGGCTATTTGGGAAAAGAGGAACAGTTTTCACCACAAAGTTACAGGATTCCATCCTCACTAGCTCCTTTTCTCATCTCCTGGGCTTATTTAAGAACATCAGGAAGTAGCTTCCAGGTATGGGTGTTGGTTTCTGGAGAGTAGGAACAGGCTTTGGGGTAATGAAGTTGGAGAGAGCATGGCGTGAGAAGTGAGGAGTGAGATCTACATGAGAGGATTAAATGGGTGCCTGAGTACAAAAAGTATTGATAGTTGGAGTTTCAAAAGAATGAATGAGAGTTAAAAGATTCAATAAGTGTGGAAAGCAGTGGGTGAATGAGGAAGACTATGAGCAGTAAAACAAGACACCTTGTTCTTTCGAATACTGAGTCTTGCTTAAAGAGAAACTGAATTCCTTTCCCCTTCCTGGCATAGCTTACACACTAGCACAAAAAGATGGTGATGGAGGCTGCATGTGAATAAAATTTCCCTATTTTGATTACGCTTATCTTTTGGAGAATGAAATTTTCATTGTTACAGCAAGAAGTTATTAACTGTTCTGCTTTTGGCATTGAGAGACAGCACTCAAGTAGCTAATATGTAACACAAGCCTTCCATTATTGCTACATCATATCACTGGGAGAAGTTTTCCATTCATTTACTAAACTTATCATCTACTTCTTCCTTCTGTCTGGGTAGTCCATGCTATACACAGCAAGGAAAATATTAGTTTTCTTTCTGTGTCCATGGATTTTCACACAAATATCCTCACAATACTTCTCCATTCTAGTGCCTGGACTACTTATAGGAATATATAGTCTCTACTTATACAATGCTATTCTGCTCTCTACCCCTTTTATCTGTTGCATCTCTTTTGAATGAGGAAAGAGCAAGAGACATGTTCCAATCATGGGTTTTATCTTGCGAAGTCTAACTCATACTTGTGAGATTCAATTTTCCTTCTTGTATTAGGATCTCAAGTTCATTTTGCTTGTTACATATAGTTGGGACATTTGTTTATAAAATGTAGGTTTTTATTATTCTCTCCTTTCCTGAATTTTATCTCCTGTTTTCTGTTTTTCACTTCTATTCTTCTTACATGACAACTGTTCTCTATAATACCTAGCTTGGTATATGTTCCTTCCTTTAGTTTAAAGCCTTTTTTGGTTATAACTAAGTGTTTGAAAGGTTTTCAGGCAGAAGAAGGATGAAATGTGTTCTGTTGGCTCCAACAAGCTAAATTAGGAAAAATGAATGGAAGTTGTGAAAAAGAAATTTGCTATCCTTGAATGAAGTACCTCAAGGAGGTAGAAGATTTCTCCCTTTCTGAAGGTCAAAGATTGGGTAATCACTTGTCAGGTACGTTGTCAAGAAGTGTTTTGTTCAGATGTGGATGGTACTAGATGGTTTCTGAAGTGCCTTCCAATTCTGAGAGTCAGTGATTTTTATTCATGGCAGGTAACCTCAATCTTTTCTGTGAAGGAGGCTAGTCACTATATAAGTGGTTGAGAGTATTATGGATGATGGGAAGAGAAAGGAAAAGGTTTGGAAAAGTTATTGTGGAGAATAAGATAAGAAATATATCAGGGCAGTAGAAAACTTTCCAAGCAGCAAAAAGGCCCAGTCTGAGGTTACATACTATGAATTTATTGTGTGTGATGGATGAAAGAGATGCTTCATTATTTAAATCTCTTGGGTTTTTCCTAAGTAGCTGATCACATTACAATTTGCATTATAGCTGTGCCAAGGTAGAAGCCTCAATTACTTTCATGGTGGTCTTTTCACAAATACTCATATTACAATAGGAGATGACCAGATATCTCATTAAATGTTTCTTGTTGTCTTTGGACATTTGATAAAAACAACTGCCCCCCCCATTTCTTGCTTCTCCAAGGAGTACCTATGAGCCATCCCCCATTTAGCTGTAACTTCCTCTTCTTTTTAAAATGTTTTGTATTGATATTTTCTGTTTCTTACTACACGATAGTTATCCCAACTGTCTCTTTCTCTCTCCCTCCAAGAGATCCATCCTATGTATGTAGTTTTAAGAGAGAAAAAAAGACAGTAGAACTGATTGATACATTGGTAAAGTCTGAAAACATTTTCAAAAGGTGGGGGCGTCTTCTCATATCTCTTCATTCAAATCCTGCTTGATCTTTATAATTTTGTTAAATTTACTTTTGATTTTTTAATGTGTTGCTTTGTTTTTTTTTCTGTTTCCATTGTCATAGCAACAGTGTCAGTTGTGTTCTTGGCTGCACCCTGCATTAGTTCATGCTTCTCTGTATTCATCATACCTCATTTCTTTTTTCTTTAGTATGTTATTTTTCTCAGTTACATATAAAAACAATTTTTAACATTTGTTTTTAAAACTTTGAGTTGCAAATTCTCTCCCTTCCTCCCTTTACCTTCCTCATTGAGAAAGCAAACAATTTGATATAGATTATACATGTATGGTCATGCAAAACATTTCCATAATAGTCAACATACTATTTCTAATAATACAGTAATATTCCATTCCATTCACATACCACAATTTGTTTAGATACTTACCAGTGGATGGGCATCTATTTTGTTTCTAATCCTTAGATATCGCAAAAAAATGATACTGTGAATATTTTGGAGTATATGTGAACTTTTATTGTCATGTTTATCCTTTGCTGCTGAAGAAGACCATGCCATCAAAGAAATGATGACGTGACTTGCACTTGACTTTGTTTTGAGTGAAGGAATTTCTATTGGGTATACATATGCCCAGTAATGGAGTTTCTGGCTAAAAGAGTATGGACAGTTAATCACTTTATTTGAATAATTCTAAATTGCTTTCCAAAATGATTATAAACCATATTATTAGCAAATATAGATAGTTTTATCTCATTTACCTATTATTATTTCTTAATCTCTCTTGTATTGTTAGTATTGCTAGTATTTCAAGAATAATATAAAATAACAGTGGGCATTCTTGCTTAATTCTATTTATTAGAAAAAGTTCTAGTGTATCCCCATTGCGTATAATGTTTGCTTTGGGTTTTAGATAGATGCTTTTTAGGATAATTTTTTTCTATTTTTAAAAAGGTCTCTCTATGCCTAAACTTTGTCATATTTTTGGCATAAAAGAATGCTGTACTTTGTCAAAGGCTTTTTCTGCATCTATTGAGATGATCATGTGTTTTGAGATGTTTCAAGGATATTATTATTTTAGGAATATTATTAATTATATTGATTATTATTCTAATGTTGAACCATTCTTGCATCACTGTATAAATCCCATGTGATCATAATGAATTTATTTCTGGGTTAAAACTGTAGTTTGATAGGATTTTGCTTGCATTTTTTGACTCAGTGTTCATCAATAATATTGGTCTACAGTTTTCTTTCTGTGTTTTATCTTTCCTTGGTTTAGGTATTAGGGCTATATTTGTCCCATGAAAGGATTCTGGTAAGACAATGAAGAAAAAGCCTTTGACAAAACATGGTATTTTTGAGAATAATTTATGAAGTATGGGTACTAACTATTCTTTAAAAGTTTGATAGAATTCTCCTATAAATCCATCAGGACCAGAAGCCCTCCCACCCCTCCCAACTTTGGAAGTTCTTTTACAGTTAGATGTATTTCCTTTTCTGAAATTGCCCTTTTCCCTTGTTTCTCACTCTCAGAATAATGTCAATTATTACAGGTGTCAAAGAAGATACTGTCTCATGGCAGGGCCCTTCTCTAATCACACCTCTGGTCATACATCCCACCACTAATGTAAGCCCTCCCCTAGCTACCTTTTCTTTTAAACATTTGACTCAGAATCTCTTCCTTGGGTTGATACTCTCCCATTCTCCCAGGTACCGAGTACTCCCAGGGATTTCAACCCCTCCCTTCATTTAGTGTAAGATGAGTAGACTTTTCAAGCATGAAATTCCCTAGGCCTTACCCAGTATAAAGTCTTCATCTCCTTTCACAGACCATCTCCTTTACCCATAGGAGCATTCATCAGTGGAACCACCTCCATTGTCAAAGTAAAGACTTCTTCCTTTCCTTCCCTTTTTCAATCTTTCTACCCTTCTCCTCACTCTCTCCCCTGCACTCTTCTCTTTCTGAGACCACAGAAATCACCTTTCCTTCTATGTTAACCCTTGATTTGGCACCAACACATCATACCTTTATCTCTATTGCCTTATTCTCCTCACCTTTTCACATACTTTCCCATGTCACAATGTAATTCCCACAAAACAAAACATTGATTCACCTGCAGGCAGGGTGATATCAACTTCTCTCAACTAAAATCTCATCTTTTACTGGAAGACTTCTCCAACCTTCTTAATTCTAATGCCTCCTTCTACTAATTATTTCCTAATTGTCCTTTATATAGCCTAATTTGCATATAATTGTTTGAACATTGTCTCCCCCATTAGATTCAAAGATCCTTGAAGCAGGGACTGTCACTTCTTTTTGTATCTCTACGGCTTAGTACAGTACCTGGCACATGATAGGGCCTTAATAAATATTTATCGATTGATCGAATAATGCCCCTATCAGCTTCTTCACTGTTACCTTTACCAGATTTCCACGTTCACCTCTTCCTATGTACATCTTAGAAAGAAGTAGCTGTGTTGTTCTTGATGTCCGTGTGTACTACATTTATTCACTTTTGCATTTCTATTTTTGTGGTGTTTGAGAAATAAATAATCTTTTCAGTTTTCGTTTTCCTTCTAGAAATGTTTTGAACGCTCCTTTTTATTGAAAGTTCATCTTTTTTTTTTTTTCCTGTATGGTTAAGCTCAGATTTTCAGAGTGCGTCAGCCTGGGCTATATCCTGATCTCCATTACTCTTTGGAACACATTATTCCATTTCCTCTTATGTTTCCTAGTGGATACAGAAGAGTCTTGAATTATTCAAATGTCCTGTCTTTGTATTTGAATATTTTTCTCCTGATGGCATGTATAATTTTTTTTTTTGTTTCTGACTTGAATTGTTAAATTTAACCATTATATTGTCTTGGACTTTGAAGCCTTGGGTCTTTTTTCTTTGTGGAGATAGTCCATGAAAGAAAGGTGAAAGAATTTCAACTGGAATTTAATTTTCTAGGTTCAGAAGCTGTGGGCAGTTCTATTATTACCTTCATTATGGTATTAAGATTTTTTTTTTTGCCCTGTTGTGTTCTTCTGGAAGGTCTAAGATCCTTAGGCTTTTTCTTTACTATCAGAATGCTTGCAGAATGAGTATATTTTCTGTTAGTGTTATTTTTTTTTTTTTTTTTGCTTCTCTTCTTCTAGATAGTCCTTCACTTCTATCTATTTGTACTCACAATCTATTTTTCCCTTGTTTCTTTGGTGAAATTTGGTGAAATCTTTCATTGTAGATTCCAGTTTTTTTAAGTTATTCTTTTTGCTGTGTAAGCTATTAATTGCTCTCTCATAATTCTCATTTCTTTTTTTCCTACTCAGTTTTCATGTTCTCAAAATTCACAAGATCCTCTATTTCTTCATGTTGTATCATTTTCCTTTGTTTTATAGTATTTATTCATGTTTGCCTGAATTCATTTACTAGATTGGAAGATCATATTTTCTTCTGTTATTATTTTTCCTTTTATTTTATGCTTAATTTTTGGAGGGTTTTCTACTTCCTTTAATCTTTAGCAATCCCAGTCTCCCCCTCCTCTCCTTAGTTTTCCTACCACACACTTTCTGACTCCCTCCCTCTTATTATTTTTCTTGGGGACTGAGTCTCAAAGCATTTCAGGCATCTTCCACACTGGGCAATTCATGGTTCACTAACCTATGTCTCTACTCCAAGTGACTTTTGAGAGTCAGAACTGTCTCCTGGATTAGGTGCTCTTTCCATTGGGATTGGTGGAGTGCTACACAGAGGCCTCCACCAGCACCACACACATGGTGTCCTGTTCTGGTGACCTGTTCCTCTGTTCTCTGTTCTCTGGTCTAGAACCAGAAGCTCTGAGCTTTACAGCACTGGTACTACTGGGTTGTAGCCTTGAGAAAGCTATTGTTCCCCAAGAGTTGTAGCTGCTGGGCTTTCTATTACAGTAAGGGCAAATTTATGCACTTGACAATAAGGTTTTCATGGCATTGGAAAGAAGCAGAGGGGACTGGAATGTGGGGGTGGGTTTTGTTGTAAAACTTTCTATCTCATTGGGTCTACCACTTCAGGCTCTCTGCCAGTAATATGGAAAGTGGGGGAAGGGTGCTGAGTGAGTTCAAGGTCAGTGAGTGTCATTTCATGCTTTTGAAGGTTTTTAAAACCTTCTTTTGGCTACTGGGTGTCCTTACCATGGAGATAGCTGAAGTTACTTTATCTTTGACACATAATTTGCATTTTAGAGAGGTTTGGGAGGGCACTAGGCTCAAAGAAAATATTTAGTTCTCCATCTTGTTGTTCATATGACCTGGTTTTGAAAGAAAAGGGTAACCCCTCTGTAAGCAGAGGATTTAGAAAAGTTCCTGGCACATAGTAGGTACTTAACAAATGCTTGTTGATTTAACTTTCTTTTCATTTTGTTTATACAAAAACTGTTAAGATTTATATGATTATTCTTCTGTCAGTATGTTCACTTGCTGGTCCTTGGACAAGGCTTTACCTTTGGGGTCCTATCAATCAGATTAAAGGTTCTGTTCCATTTCCTCAGCATTCATTCACTCTTCTTCTGTAATCTGATTCTTGACCCATCACTCAACTGAAACTACTCTGTCCAAAGATACTTTTTACCTGTCTGGTCAAAAGACTTCTTAATCTTTGAGGTCCTCAAGATTTTGTAAAAATTAATTCTTAACACACTTTGTCTCTTGTTCTGCTCGTTTCCTACCACCACTGAAGAAGTGGTCTGGAGTCATGTATTTTTCTGAAATTGTAGGGAATATTTTAAAATCTCATTGTGCTTATTATTTGTTGATTATGAAGAAAAGGTTTGATTTGATAGATCAAATGCCATTGTAAAGATTCTTTTGAACAAGATATCTTCTATCTATAAATCAAAATCATTCAACAGTACTTGAAATATATAATAGAAATAATTCTGTTCAATGTCTTCTCTGATCATAAGCATCAGGTGAGGCATACATGAGGGAGACATATGTTAACAAGAGTATTTGCCATTGTTACAGGAAGAGACACTTAAAAGTCCAAGTTCAAGAATATTTCTTTTTGGATGGTAAGGACCCAGAGTTGGAGAGGAGGAGAAAAGCACCTTGGACTGCCTTCAAGAAATTGCAAAGTTCCTATAATGATTCTGTCTTTCCCAGTGAAACAAATTATCCATCTTTTTAATGCCAACATTTTACTAGCATTGCAATATAGAAAGCAAGCATGAAATACAACATTAATTGAAAAAAAATACTACAGAAGAGGATAGAGAAGTATGAGCAGGCAGTGACATATAAAAAATGAGGAACTTCTAACAAGAATAGTAGTAAAAAAAAAAGTGTCATCAAAAAAAGAAATAATGGGAAGAAAACATGGACTGGTCAGGTGCCAAGGGCAAGAAGTGACAGGTATACACAATGCTTCAAAGGTACCCTTGTGATATCAGGAGAAAGTGAGGAAGATCCCCACCATGTTGGGTAGACTCCCTAATCATAAACTTATGAGAAGGTATGGAGAAGGATTGAATAGGATGGACAGGCAAGGGTAGATTATAATGTGTACAATCGAAGGGAACTCCTAACTTGATGAGATGATCACAAGTCAATTTGAATAGCTGAGTATTCTATTTGTGTGTATGTCTCATCCCTCTAGATTGTAAGTTCCTCAAGTGCAGGCCTGCATCATTTTTTCCACCTTCACATTGCTGGTATCAAGCACCTTCTTTTGCATATTGTAGGTGCTTGATCCATGCTTGTTAGATTTAAATACATCAATTTGAACAATCTATAGAAGAGTGACATTAATAATCACTTTATGCAAATGACCAGGAGGCTATACTGAGACTTAGGCCAACACAGGAAATCCAGCTTTGAAGAATGACTCCTTTATCAATGGTATACTATTAAAAGTTTAACAACTGGTTATCTGGAGAAAAAAATAATGCATACGCAATACACTTTTAACTTTAATCTTCACTGATATATTTTCTATTTCACTTTCTTAAGTTAACGAAGAAAACAATAAACTAAGCCCTGATTTGTAATGTTTGCCGCTTTCTAAGGCATAAATGTTCACATTAAAAATTTACATTGCTCTTGAGTCAGCTCAAACTGGCTCCAGCACACCCCTGGATATGATCCAACTTTAGAAACACAATCTGTATTATGAAATATCTCCGAGAAACTTTAGAGGAAAAAATTGACTGGCAGGGTTTAGAGGAAATTTGTGAATTTTGGGGGGCAAATATTGTGTTAGCATTTTTTTTTTACCTCATGCTTTGAGACTGTACAATGAATCTGTACAACTCTAATCTGTTACATTTTTATACTTTCTAAAAAATAAAATACAATCCCAAGAGTTGCCAGCAAGTGTGTTTAGGAACTGTCATTTCTGATAGTCCAGTATATACATCTGTAATCTAACATTTCATTCTGATGCCTAAGCTAACTTGAAATAGAGAAGGCCAGCTCTGCTGGGGTAAGTCCAGAGTTATACCTGAGACAAGTTGCTTATTCAGGGATTCTCAGGTTGTGCCTGGATGATGAATGCTTTTGTGAGCTTTCAACCTTTGCTAGCTGTGATTTACTGCATAGTAGTGTTCCCAAAGTATCTTGACTCATTGGAACTGGGCGGTGTGGGGGAAAGGTGGAGTTTGGTATATATTAACAGCAAACAATACATCAGTGAAGAGAGATCATATACCCAATTAAGATGAAGAAATAACTCAGAGCACAAAATACGTCAGTTTATCAATAGACATTCATCAGCAATGTGCTTAACAGATGGCAGAGGCATAGCCCACTACTTCAAACATTTTCCCAGATCAATCTTAGGGTGGCAGAATTTTGTATATTGCAGCAGTAATGTCTGTCATGAAAATCTTTCAGGTCAAAGTGTTCTGGGGCTTTTGTGATTGATTCCAGAGCTGTCTACTTTCATAGGGACATATGAATTTGAATAATACCATCTAGTTCAAATCCTTTATTTTACAAATGAGGACTTGAAGTCCAAGGAAATGATCTATTGAAGGGGATGTAGGTAAAGCATGTCTTTATTTTATTTCTATATGTAAGGACAGTTTAATATTGAACACTATGATCTGTCCACAATGGGGTCTTTAAAGGAACTATGGATTAACCTTTAGTAATTCGTTTTCAATTAGAAATTGTTCATATAGCAGTACATTTAACACTGAATTTGGAATTAGTGAACATGGGTTTGGATCCTGACTCCAAGCTCACTATCTGTCTGAAATGGGTCAAGTCATCTCTCTAAGCCTCCCTTCCAACTTTACATTCCAAAATCATTGCAGCAATATTTTCTTGTGGAGCATCAATGAAATGTAGTGGAGAGACACTACACTTCTATTAAGTGAAGGCCTTCTATTAAAAGGATTAAGATTAGAATTTCACCTTTCCCATTTACTAAACCTTACGACTGGGCAAGTTACTGAGCCTCAGTTTCCTTATCTGTAGAATTCAGGTAATGGTGCTAGTGTGTATTATATACCTCATAGGAATACATAGAACAGAAAACTTACAAAGTTGCAAAGAAGGTTTGTGAGGGGGTCTTCACGCTTTTGTCCCCACATGCCACAAAAAATGAGGAGGAAAAAGATACTAAGGAAATTTTAGTTAGAACAGGCAGCACTCAATGATTTTCATATACATTCACCACATTGCTGCCTCTGTACCTTCCCTCATGCTCTTTGATCTAGAACACCCTCTGTTCTTACTTTTACCTGTCTGATTCTTCCCCATATTTCAAGACCTAGTTCAAATGGCAGCATATTCATGAGCTTATCCTCCAAAACACCTTCCTATCCATATCCCCAAGTAATCTTTCCATCATCTGAACTCCCATGAGACTTTGTATTGAGAGCTCTTTGTAAAGAGCATCCAACTTAATGTCAGAAAATCTTATTAGGAGCCCCTGCTTCTACCACTTACTAGCTGTGTGACCTTGGGTAAGTCATTTAAGCTCTCTATACTTCTTTTTCCTAATCTCCAAAAAAAGATAGAGAGTGGGGAGAGGGAGAAAATTAATACTTGTTCTACCTAGGCTTCTTGTGTGGATCAATTAAAATGACATATGTAATATATTTTTAATTCTAAGAGGCTATATAAATATAAGCTATTATTATCAGTCTCCCTGATTTGATTGTAAATTCCTTGAAGGAACAGACTGTCTTTTACTTCTTTTTACATACCCAGCGTTCAGTACATTGCCTGACACATTGTAGGCACTTAATATGTCTATGTACTAGTTGAGTCTTCCAATGAATCTCTACCCTTTTCTCTCACCATGGTCTGGAGATGTCTCTGGGCTCTTAAAATTCTATCAGGGCAAACCAAGCTGGAAAGACTTTAAGTAGCTACCTTTGTAATCTCTGGTGCCTACCCGACGCAGTGCCAAGTGCTGTAGGTAGGCATTCACTTAAGTACACATTTTCCCCTTCCCACATGGTGGGCACTTAAGATCTGTAACTTTGTTACATGAATATTCCCTTTCCCCTTGTAGATTGCAATCCTTCTATAACATTATGGATGGTTTTAAAGAGTTATTATGACCAAAAATTCATTAACCTATGGACAAATGGTGATGAACTTTAACTAAGTGTATCCAGAATAGTCTTCATATAGTAGGCATAGGCCATGACCAGGCCTATATTTGAAGTCTGTTCAGCTTGCTAGGACCTGTCAGAGCTTACAATTCCCTGACATAGCCTTTGAGTATCTTGGTTCACCTCTATGACTCAATAAGATATTGGAGCAGAATTTTAGTAGAAGAAAAAGTACTCAGTGAATAACTATTGAATAGGAATTATATCTGTGATTTTGTGGGTATAAGGATATTCCCTATACCAATACAGGTTGCCACTTTCTCTGCAACTTGTTGCCTTAGAGAATTACCTAGGTCATGTAAAGATTAAGTGACTTGCTTTGGGTCATATGCCACTTTTATTGAATGAAACACATTTATTGAAATAATTAATTAAATATATATTCCATTCATGTTAATTCAACAAATACATTTGTTTTCATATGATTAGCCTAGGTTCATTCTGGTTTATCATCAGAACACTGACTGCCATGTGATTTTTATTGTTTACCAAAGTATGTGGGGACCCGGATCCACCCTAATAAAATCATGGATCTTTTGAAGCACTAAAGTATTCATTATGTTGTATTATAATTGTTTGCATATTTTTTATATTTCCTTCTAGACTGTAAGCTCCATGATAGTGAAGTACATGTCCTAGTCTCCTATTACAGTAAGCATATAATGAAGTATTTGATGAATTTATTGCATGTAGCCAGAAAGAAAGAATTCAAATGCCCAGGAGACACAGTCAGAATCACAAAGATTTGGCAGCCACATGTATAAAGAAGTAGGAAGCTTGGAAGTAGCAAAGCAAATAACTTACAATCGTGAATAATTTATCCAGCAAAACTGAAAATAATCCTAAGGAAAAATAGACTTTGCATGAGAGTACTTATAAGTTTTCCTGATGAAGAGATGAAAGCTGTGTAGGAACTTCAAAGTATAAGCATAAGAGTTAGGAGAAACTAACAAGGTAAACATAAATATAAAAAATAAAGCACTTAATGAATTTATTTATTTGCCAAATAAGCAAGTGAATTCAAAACAGTAACTATAACAATGATTTCTTTTACACCTAAAATTGTACAATCTCACATTAAAGTATTTTCCTTCTGTTCACTTCTGCATATCCCCAATTCCGATATAGTTTTTCTCTTAAATTTGTGTATATATATATATATATATATATATATATATATACAATGTACATATATGTACATATATGTACATATACAATGTACATATATGTACAAATATATATATTTTTTCAAACGGGAAAAATTAATGTTCTTTGACTGTAACCCACCTTGTCCCCACTGCCTTTGAGGAAGAAAGAAGAACAAATCCCCTGTTATAAACATGGATAGCCAAGAAAAATAAATTCCCACATTGGCCATATCAAAAAAAACAGTCTCATTCTGTACTTTGAGTCTTTCACCTCTCCCTCAGGATGTAGGTAAAAGTTTCATCATTAGTTGTCTGGAATCATGCTTGGTCATTGTAGTGATAAGAATTTGTAAATCTTTCAAAACTGTTTGTCTTTACAGTATTGTTGCATTTGAACAAATTGCTCTCCTGGTTCTGCTCACTTCACTCTGTATTGGTTCATACATGTTTTCCCAGGTCTCTCTGAAATCATTCTTGCATCTTTTCTTATGACACAAGAGTATCCCATCACATCTACCTTCAGATGAATAGCTGTGCTCCAGATGATGGCTACCCTCTCAGTTTTCAATTTGTTGCCACAATAAAAGAGCTTCTATAAATATTTTTTTACATTCTTAGAGTTTATTTTGCCTAGGACTAATCCCTCCCTTGGTCTACATTCCCTCTTATTCCACTTTTCCATTCTGTCAGTTTTCTCTTCACTCGTTTGAGTTAACTGTATTTCTGTACCCCACTCTTTACGTTTTCTTTGATTGGTTCAGATGGCAGTGAGGTTCAAGTTTCTCCTATCCCCTCACCCCTTTCTTTTCATTAATATTGTTTTCTACTTGTTTACCCTGGTTATGTAAGATAATTTTCTCTAACCTTCCTCTATCCCCTCCATCATACTTTCTCCAGTTCCATTCTCTTCTCCTTTTATGATAATCAAGTTATAACAGAATGCTTCCCAGTCCCCCTGTCTATTTAGTCTCCCTCTATGATTCCTGATGATATGTTTCAGAGGGGATACATGGATCTCTCTCCATAGAATATAAATAATTTATCCTTGTGATTGTTTATTCATGTTTACCTTTTTACATTTTTCTTAAATCTTGTGTTTGCACTTTGAAGTTTCACAGCTCTGGCCTTTTCATCAGGGAAGTTTGGAAGTACTCCATTTCATGAAAGGTCCATTTTCCTCTGTAAGATTATACACAGTCCTGATGGGTTAATTATTCTTGGTTGTAAGCCTATATAGTCTGCATTCTGTAATATCATATTCCAAAGTCTCTGCTTCTTTGTAATGGTAACTACAATTGTGACTGTGTGTGATATCATGTGATCCTGACTGACTCTTTGGTACTTGAGTTATTTACTTCTGACTGCTTGCAGTAATTTTTTTTATTTGACCTGGAAGTTTTGGATTTGGGGCTATAATGTCCCTGCAAGTTTTCATTTTGGAGTTTCTTTCAGAAGATGACTGGTAGATTATATTTCCATTCTTCCCTCCAATTCAAAGAGATATTTGCACTTTTCTTTTATAAATTCCTTAGACTCTATTTTGTTGATCATGGTTTTCAGGTTATTCAATGACTCTTAAATTTTCTCTGCTTGATAATTTTTCCCCTCAACTCAGTTCTTGTTTTTTTTTCAGTCTTTTCATTTTATTTTTAATGTTTCCTGCTGTTTCATGGGGTCATTAGTTTTGATTTGGTCCATTCAACTTTTTGAGGAGTTTGTTGTTTGAACAGTGTTTCGTACATTTTATGGCAAGCTCTTAATTATTTTTCTAATTCTTCTACATTCTCTTTTTTTTTCTAATTTTTTACTTTAGCTCTCTCATTTCATTTATAAAAACATTTTAAACTCCTAGAGATAGTTGAATTTGCTTTATCTTTGGTGCATAATTTCTATTTTTGAGAAGTTTGAGAGATCATGGGAATCAGAGAAAATGGCTAGTCCTCAATTTTGCTACTCCTATACATTTTAAATTCTTTAAAAAAACTTGTAACACATCACAGCCTAGAAAGTGCAGAGCACACGCAGCACAGCCCAGGAAACATGGAGTGCAGCCTGACATGGCAGGGACAAGACCCTGAACAGACTTTAGGCAGACACCAACAGCAGCAGTTCCCAGATTGCGCAACCCACAAAAGCCACAGACAGCTTCAAAGGTCAGAAGGAGGACTCAGTCACCCAGGAGAGGGGAGCACAGTCTAGACCCCAGCAGAAGCCACTGTAGCTGCAGCTTCCATTTTTGGAGTCCTCCCCCTAGAGCCCCTGGGGGAATTGAGCAGCTGATCTGAATCTCAACCTGGAGCTCAGCCCTGACAAAAAGTCAAAAGTCAAGTAACTGGCTGGGAAAATGGCCCCTAAAAGGGGGAAAAGAATAAGCTAATAGAAGATTACTTTCTTGGTGAGCAGGTATTTTCTTCCATCCTTTGAGATGAGGAGGAACAATTTAGGTCTTCAGAAGAAGACCTAAAAGTCAAGGCTTCTGCATGCAAAACCTCCAAAATAAATATGCAATGGTCTCAGGTCATGGAAGAGCTCAAAAAGGATTTTGAAAGTCAAGTATGACAGGTGGAGGAAAAATTGGGAAGAGAAATGAGAGTGATGTAAGAAAACCATGAAAAGCAAGTCAACAGCTTGCTAAAGGAGATACAAATAAATGCTGAAGAAATTAACACCTTAAAAAATAGACTAACTCAAATGACAAAAGAGGCTCAAAAAGCCAGTGAGGAGAAGAATGCTTTAAAGAGCAGAATTAGCTAAATGGAAAAAAGGTTCAAAAGCTCACTACAGAAAATACTTATTTAAAAAATTAGAATGGAGCAGATGGAAGCTAATGACTTTATGAGAAACCAAGAAATTATAAAACAAAACCAAAAGAATGGAAAAATAGAAGATATTGTGAAATACCTCACTGGAAAAGCAACTGACCTGGAAAATAGATCCAGGAGAGATATTTTAAAAATTATGGGACTGCCTGAAAGCCATGATCAAAAATAGAGCCTACATATCATCTTTCATGAAATTATCAAGGAAAACTGCCCTGATATTCTAGAACCAGAAGGTAAAATAAGTATTGAAGGAATCCATTGATCACCTCTTGAAAGAGATCCAAAAAGAGAAACTCCTAGAAATGTTGTAGCCAAATTCCAGAGTTCCCAGGTCAAGGAGAAAATATTGCAAGTAGCTAGAAAGAATAATTTGAGGATTGTGGAAATATAGTCAGGATAACACAGGATCTGGCAGCTTCTCTATTAAGGGGTCAAAGGGCTTAGAATATGATATTTCAGAAGTCAAAAGAACTAGGATTAAAATCAAGAATCACCTACCCAGCAAAACTAAGTATAATACTTCAGGGGAAAAATGGTCATTCGATGAAACAGAGGAATTTCAAGCATTCTTGATGAAAAGACCAGAGCTGAATAGAAAATTTGACTTTCAAACACAAGAATAAAGAGAAGCATGAAAAAGTAAACAGGAAAGATAAATCATAAAGGACTTTCTAAAGTTGAACTGTTTACATTCCTACATGGAAAGATAATATTTTTAACTCTTGAGACTTTTTTCAGTATTGTGGTAGTTGGAGGGATTATACATACACACACACAAACACACACACACACACACACACACACATAGAGCACAAGGTGAGTTGAATAAGAAGGGATAATATCTAAAAAAATAAAATTAAGAGGTGAGAAAGGAATATATTGGGGGAAAGAGAGTGATGAAATGGGGTAAGTTATCACTCATAAAAGAAGCAAGAATAAGTTTACTCAATAGAAGAGAAAAGAGAGGATATAAGAGGGAAAAAGTGAAGCTTAATCTCTTCACATTTGGCTAAAGGAGGGAGTAACATGCTCACTCAATTTGGTATGAAAATCTATATTACGCTACAGGAAAGAAGGGGAGAAGGGGACAAGTAGGGTGAGGGGGATGATAGAATGGAGGGCAAATGGGAGAAGGAAGTAATTAGAAGTAAACACTTATGGGGAGGGACAAGGTCAAAAGAGCAAATAAAATAAATGGGGAGCAGGATAGGATGGAGGGAAATACAGTTAGTCTTACACAACATGAGTATTATGGAAGTCTTTTGAAAAACTACACATATATAGCTTATACTTATAGTGAGAGAGGAAGGGACAGAAATTGGAATTAAAAGTATGGGGAACAAATGTTGAGAAAAGTTTTTTCATACAGCTGGGAAATAAGAAATACAAGTAATGGGATATAGAAATCTATTTTGCTCTACAAGAAAAGAGAGAAGATGGGGATAAGGGAAGAGAGGGGTGTGATAGAAGGAAGGGTATATTGAGTGAAAGGATAATCAGAATGCAAGATGTTGTGGGGTGGGGCAAGGAAGAGAGGGGGACAAAATTTAGAATTCAAAATTTTGTGGAAATGAATGCTGAAAACAAAAAATAAATAAACATTTTAAAAAATAAATTTAAAAAACCCTTGCATAATCACTTCCAGGAATTCTAGTTGAATTTGTGCCCAAACACTGTGTGTATATATATTTGTGTGTGTGTGTATTTATGTTTTGGGTTGTCATCTTGATAGATTTTTTTGGGGGGTGAGACTCCATTTGTTTATTATTTCAGGCTACTTCCTGACTTCAGACTTGATGTTTGATCCAAGCTCTCTGAACTTCTGGAGAGAATGTAAAAATTGGTCTTTCTGATGTTTTCTTGAACTTGTATTGTTCCAAGTTTTGCATTATTCCAAGTTTTCTGATTCAGCTTAGACTGAAGACTTGCAAGGTTTCAGTGCTACCCAAATGGTCTGATCCAGGGCAAAGTCTGATTGTTACCTCTCTAGTCCTAGATTAGCAAGTTTCTGACCTGAATTTATGTCTGGACAATAAGACTGTGGGTATACCTTGGTTGGAGTTCCAGTTGACTTCTGTCAAACTCTGCCACTATCAGTCAGTTGGAAGTCTCTACTGGTTCAGAGTGAGCATTTATGCCTCTGAAATCAGCGTTACTACAAATCAGGGCCTTGTGTATTGTGGTATTGATTATATAGACTTAAGAAAATATTAATAAAGCATATTAAAGTAAAAAGTGCGCATATATGTATGTATATATATATATATATATATATACACACACATTCATCTATCTATATTATTTATCTCTTCCTCCCTGGGGCACTGGTTGTTAAACATGTATAATCACATGCCTATAAATGTTCAATAAGCATTGCTTGAGCTTAGTAGAAGTACAGAAAATTCAGGGAATGAAATCAACACCAGATTGAAGGTTAGGTGTCTATAAAGTAATGATATTAATAATAACTAGCATTTATATATCTCTTTAACATTCACAAAATGCTTTACATCCTGTATCTCATTTGAGCTTCACAACACCCTGCTTTTTCCCATCACAAACTCCCTGCTTTTTAGCTCCCTTTTCCATGCTGACTTCCATTAAATTAAATGTAAGCACTAAATGAGAGTATGGATTATTTTTCTTTTTTTCCTTATATTTGTATCCCCAGCACTTAGCATAGTGCCTGACACATAGTCAGTGCCTAGTGAATGCTTATTGTCTTTCCTTGCCCTCTCCTCTCAATTCAAAACATATAGACAATCCATGGTCATCCATGTGGTGACTTCAATGACAGTTTTTACCAAGGTGACTAAAGAAAATAGCTGGTCTGGGTGTTGATAAGAACAATAATAGTGATTCCTTAAATAATAAACTTTTTGATCTATCAAAGTGAAAAATTGGTATATTCATCAATATCCCAAACATATGCACTTTCAGTTTCTCATCTTTCATTTTTACAAAAACCTTCATTTTTCACTATTACCATTTTACTATCACCTTCATTTTCAAATATGTCTTTCCCCTCAACCCAGGAACAATCCTTTATAAGAAAGAATAAAATAAGAGAGATTTAAAATCTAAATTTCTAGTCTTCATAACTAACTTACACAGCAGCTAAGTCCAATAATGTAGGTAATATTCTATACCCATGATCCCTTGCCGTTACAAAGAAAGTAAGAAGGTACATTTTCTTATCTTCTTCTGAAGCAAGCATGTAATCATAAGTGTTCCATTTCATCAAACTAATATTTATTTTGGTTGTAATAAATTCAAAAGAATTTATCTTTATAAAAGGATGGACAAGAATGTCTCAAATATTACCTGGAAGATACTATCCACACATGGAGCATCAACTATGTAAATCTGCTTGTACACATTTATTGCACCATTATGGGTTAAGGTTTTCAATATTAGCCTTCCATGGATTGTAATATTCCTTGTTAGCATTATTCTTACAGTTTGGGGTTGTCTTACCAGTTACTTATGCTTGCAAAGTCTCCTTTCCAGGATCACTATGAGGAAAGCACTTTGTAAAGCTTAAAGTACTTTAGAAATTTGAGCTATTAGCTAACCAGGGCCTGGTTAGAACTCCAAGTTTGAGTACTCTGACTTACTTGAATTTTTAAAAAAATTATCAGCTGAGAATTTTGTACCATCATGAAGCCCCATCTGATGCAATCAAATATAAAGGATTTTTACAGGTTCTGTTACTGGTTCTGTGTTTTTTGATTGCTACAGGCTCTCATCTTGTACCCATTCCACTATCTGATCCCTTTCTGTCACTTTGAATGAGGAAGAAACTGGCTTTTTGCTCCATATGACTTAACTGAAATAGGAAAAGGGAAAAGCAGTAGGCACACCATGCATTGTTTTGCTACCCATGTGAACACAGGGTGGTCCTCAGTGGAGAAGACCTTCCCCCTTCTGTCAGCTAGGTGATTATTAGATCTTTTCTGCTTAATTATTTATATCTCAACACATTTTATATCTTTATTAATTGCTTTAGCCAACTTCTAGTTCACATTCAAGCCTATTTTTGATTCAAAAAATAATGAATCTCTCTTACAACATACATTTCAAAGTACATTTAAATGGAATATCAGTTTTTAAATAGAGATATAATGTGATTTTTCTCACATCTATATTTACAAATGTAAGTACACACATCTGTTGAGAAGATGTTCATAATGCTTTCAAAGAGGACTACATTCTATTTAATTGGAAAAGCTGCATAAAATTAAGTGGGGCCTATTTTAAATGTTCTTAGAATTGTTTATAAATACAGCAACACAAAACATGTGCATAAATGTCTGTTTACATATCATGCTCTGGCATCAAAACAATTGAGAGAACAATGATCCTTGTTATACTTTTGGTTTAGGGAGATAACAACATATATGATTTCATGCTTCCAGTGTCTAACACATTGCTTGGAACATGGCAGGTGCTTAAGAAGGGCTTTTTGATCAATGAATTACCTTGGAACAACTAGGGTATATTAGGTTTTTATTGTATGCAGCTGTGTTGATATGGGAGTGGGGAGGATTTAATTTCATTTATATTCAAATCTTTCTAATAATAATAATAATAACCTCCCATTTTATAAAGAGTCAGCTGGATGGCTTACTGGATAGAGCTCTGAACCTGGAGTCATGAAGACCTGAGTTCAAATACGGCCTCAGACACTTTTAGCGTTGTGACTCCTGACTAGTCACTGAGCCTCTGTTTACTTTAATTCATTACAGAAGGAAATGGCAAACTAGTCCAATATCTTTGCCAAGAAAATCACACAGATAGTACAGTTCACAAGATCGTGAAGAGTTGGACTTGATGAAACAACTGAACAGCAATAAAAATGAAATGGCAAGTTCTTACGATGATCAATTTTGGTTTTTTATTAATTTATTTTAAACTTAAATACTAAAACTTAAGTACACGATAAGAAAAGAAAAGGAAACATTAAAACTCAGATAGTAAAACTTAAACACAAAATAAGAAAAAGAATCATTGCCATTTGTGCAGCAGAATGCAAGAAAGAATTCAAAATATATAGCAATAAATTTCCATTTCAAGAAAGCCTATATAATAAATGCTACACATTGTGTTCAGATATATCTATCTCTTCTTTGCTTCTTTGTGAGTTTTCTTTTGTTTTCTGCTATACACTTTTGATTTTGTTCTTTTTCCCCCTTATTCCTCCCACCCAAGATGGCTACAATTAAACACAGAGATACACACACATATACACATTTACATGTACAGAAACATATATACATGTACATAGAGACATGCATGCATATAGACATACATGCATATTTTTAACTTTTTAACACTGTACTATACTAGCTTGTCCTCTGCTTCTCTGAGGGTGGATCACATCTTCCTTCATAAGTCCAAATCTCTCCAAACTTTTCTAAGTATACCATCACATAATTTTCTATGTCACAGCAATATTTTAACCTTATAAAATCCAGCTATTTTAAATAGTTTAAAGCAGTGTTGATTAATATGTCTGACGTATAGTGTAGTTTCCCTATTTTTCTCTTTTGACCAAAACTATTTTAGCTTTAATTTTGTCTGAGATCATGATTATTATCCCTGTGTTTTCCCTAATAAATTGTATTCCTTATCTTTAGTTTATGTTTGCATGTGCCTCTTTTTCCTATCCCTCCTAACTCTTCTACTTACCTTGCCTTTCTATTACTTTATCTACTCCATCTCCAAAGATTCATCCCTTAGCTTCTCCCCACTTTCCCCTTGCCCTCTCATTTCTATCTGAATTTCGGAGACTTTTGTAGCATTCTATATATATATACATACATTTATATATGTATATATATACTATTCTCTCTTTATCCCATTCCCATTCATCTGGACACTCTTCTACATGCCCCTCCCCATCCTATTCCTTTACTCTCTTATTTCTTTATAAATTTGGAAGACTTTTATTCCCTTCTAAATATCTGTAATGTTTTCTCTTTAACCTAGATCTGATGTGAGTAGGGTTCCCTCTAAAAATCCCTGCCTTGTCTTCTCCCCAGTCCCTAACCCCTGAGTTTTTTATCGTTTTTTTCTGAATTTAGAAAACTTTTATGTCCTTCTAGATATATATGCATTGTTCCCTTTTGAACCCATTCCTGACGAGAGTAGGGCTCCAGAACTACCAACCCTCCTCTCCCATTTAATTCCTCTGTCAGTTCTTCCTCTTGCACGTTATTTGTATAATTGCTCTTTTTACCTTTTCCTAGACAGTATTACTTTTTAGAATCATATCATATATATCTATTCAAATTTTCTTTCAGACTACCCAATTACTAATTACAATTTTAGACGTATAGTTTACATTTCCTAATATAAAAATTAAATAGTCTATTCTTTATTGAGTCTTTGTAATTAGTCTTTGATGTTTCCCTTATATTTCCAGTGGATCCTGTATGTCAAATTTTCTATTGAGTTCAGAAAGTCTGGTAATTTTTTGAATATCCTTTTCTTTGTGTTCAGGATTGTGCTTAACTTTGCTGATTATGATATTTTCAGCCACAGCATCAGTTCTTTTGCTCTTTGATATATAGTGTTCCAACATCAGTGGTCTTTTATTGTAGCCACTGCTAGGACTTATGTGATTCTAATTATGACTGTCATATTTTAATTGTTTTTTCTTGTTTCTCATAATATTTTCTTCTTGAACTGGAGGTTTCAAAATTTAGCTATGATATTCCTGTAGGCTTTCCTTGTAGGATCTCTTTCAGGTGGTGATCAGTGGATTTTTTTCTATTTTTATGTTCCCCTCTTATTCTAACACTTCAGGACAATTTTCTTTATTTCTTGCATTATTGTAACAAGATTCTTTTTATGATTATAGCTTTTAGGTAGTCTGATTATTCTTATGTTTCCTCTTCTTTTTTCATATTTATTTGCAGTTTTTAACATTCACTTCCACAAAATTTTGAATTTCCTATTTTCTCCCCATCTGCCCACTACCTTTCCCCAGGATAGTTTATATTCTGATTGCCCTCCAATCTGCTCACTCTTCTATCACCATCCCCCTTATCTTCTTCCCTTCTATTTTCCTGTGGGGTAAGATGGATTTCTATACCCCATTGCCTATGTATCTTACTTTCAAGTTGCATGTAAAAACAATCTCTAATATTCATTTTTAAAAGTTTTGAGTTCTATATTCTCTCACTTCCCCCTTCCCCACCCACCCTCATTAAGAAAGCAAGCAATTTGAAAAAGATTATACGTGTGATCATATAAAACACTTCCATAACCATCACATTATCATAACAATCATTTCCCTCTATCCTGTCCCTCCCTCCATTTATTCTGTTCTCTCTTTTGACCCTGTCCCTCTACCAAATTGTTTGCTTCTGATTACCCCTTCCCTCAACCTCTCATTCCTTCTATTATCCCTGCTCTCTTATCCCCTTCCCCTTATTTTCCAGTAAAATAGACTTCCATACCCAATTGAATGTGTATGTTATTCCCTCCTGAAGCCAAATCTAGTGAAAGGAAGGCCCACTTATTCCCTCTCACCTTTTCCTTCTTCCCCTTCATTGTAAAAGATTTTTCTTGCTTTGTTATATGAGATGATTTACTACCTTCTACCTTTCCCTCTCTCTTTCTCCTAATACATTCCTCTCAATTCTTACTTTTCTTTTTTAGATATCATCCCTTCATATTCAACTCACCCTGTGCGTCCCCTCTGTATACACACACACACACACACACACACACACACACACATATATACATACACATATGCATGTATATATTCCCTCCAACTATGCTAATACTGAGAAAGGTCTCATGAGTTACAAATATCATCTTTCCATGTAGGAATGTAAACAATTCAACTTTAATAAGTCCTTTATGGTTTCTCTTTCCTGTTTACCTTTTCATGCTTCTCTTAATTCTTGTATTTGAAAGTCAAATTTTCTATTCAGCTCTTGTCTTTTCAACAAAAATGCTAGGAAGTCCTCTATTTCATTGAAGTTCCATACTCAGTTTTGCAGGGTGCTTGATTCTTCATTTTAATCTTATCTCCTTTGACCTCTGGAATATTGTATTCCAAGATTTTCAATCCCTTAGTGTAGAAGCTGCTAAAGCCTGTGTTATCCAGATTGCATTTCCATAACATTTATATTATTTCTTTCTGACTGCTTGTAATATTTTCTTCTTGACCTGAGAACTCTCGAATTTGG
This sequence comes from Bettongia penicillata ogilbyi, assembly GCA_023548195.1. Taxonomy (NCBI): domain Eukaryota; kingdom Metazoa; phylum Chordata; class Mammalia; order Diprotodontia; family Potoroidae; genus Bettongia; species Bettongia penicillata. Next base: position 1,414,267 of record JAJHZJ010000539.1, on the reverse strand, counting down.
CTAAAATATGCTTAGGAGTTTTTCTTCTGGGATCTCTTTCAGGAGGTGATCAATGGATTCTTTCCATTTCTATTTTACCCTCTGGTTCTAGAATGTCAGGGCAGCATTCCTGGATAATTTCTTGAAAGATGATGTCTAGGGTCTTTTTTTAAATCACATTGTCTTCTATTTTTTCATTTTTTTTTGGTTTTGTTTTACAATTTCTTGATTTCTCACAATGTCATTAGCATCCATTTGCTCCATTTTAATTTTTAAAGAATTATTTTCTTCAGTGAGCTTTAGGACCTCTTTTGCCATTTGGCTTAGTCTAATTTTAAAGGTATTATTTTCTTCAGATTTTTTGTTTATTTAGCAAGCTGTTGACTCATTTTTCATGATTTTCTTGTATCACTCTCATTTCTCTCCCCAATTTTTTGTCTACTTCTTTTACTTAGTTTTAAAAATTCTTTTTGAGCTCTTCCATGGCCTGAGATCAATTCATATCTTTCTTAGATGTTTTGAATGCAGGCACTTTGACTTTGTTGTCTTCTTCTGACTGTATGTTTTGATCTTTCTCATCACCAATGATGTCAGAAAATACCTCTTTACCGAGAAAGTGAGAATCTTTAGTCTGCTTCTTTTTCCTCCATTTGCTCATTTTCCCAGTCAATTACTTGACTTTTGATCTTTGTTAAGTGGAGGACTCCAGAAGCAGCCTCCACTTCAGCAGTGATTGCAGCTGCCCTGGGGCTTGTGCAGGGGCCATGCATGGGGCTTGGACTGGGGCTGGGGTCAGACAATGCTCCCCTCTCAGCCAGGTGAGAGAACTTTCAGACTGACATTTGAAGCTGTCTTTAGCATTTGTGGCTTGTGAAGTCTAGAATCCACAGTAGCTACCAGTGATTTAGTCCCCTGAGACCTGCTCCCACTAAGTCCATGCTGTCATGGCCCATGCTGAACTGAACTCCACTCCCAGCATAGTGCAATAGACTCCTCCTGTCAACTTTCAAGATTGTCTTAGGCTGGAAATTTGCTTCAGTCTGTCATTTTGTGGCTTCTGCTGATATAGAATTTGTTTAAAGTCATTTTTACAGGTTTTTCTGAGGAATTTTGGGGGAGAGTTGTACAGGTCCCTGCTTCTATATTGCCATCTTGGCTCCACACTCATGTTTTCTCTTCTTGATCTACTCTCCAGATCAGTTGTTTTTCTTATAAGTTGTTTCACACTCTCTTCTACTTTTTTGCATCCTTTATATTTTGTTTTATTACTTCTTGGTTTCCTGTAAGTTCACTGACTTCCCCTGGCCCAATTCTAATTTTCAAGGAGTCATTTTCTTCCTTAAGATTCTGGACCTCCTTTTCTGGTTGGTTGACTTTTTTTCATAATCATCTTGGTTTTCTTGGAAAATTATTATTTTTTTTTAAAAAAAAAAGTTTTTCTCAATCTCTCTCATTTGATTTTCAAAGTCCCTTTTAAGTTTTTCCATAAATGCTTTTTGAGTAGGTCACAATTTGACATTACTCTTTAGTGTAGGAGAGGCTTTTTTTGCTTAAGTATCCTCCTCTATTTGAACCCCCAGTCTTCTCTAGTCAAATAGTACCTTTCTACAATTGTTTTTTCTCCTTTGCCTGCTCCTTAAAAAAAATTGATCAACTTGTTGTTGCAGTCACTTCTAGTCCTGGGGTATGGGGGATGGTGCCTCTGGTCTCATATCCTTCTTCAGTTCTCCTCTCTGTCCTCAAACCTAAACCAAGATGTCTGCCCTACTGTAAGTATTCACAGCCAGCTCCCACCACACTACCTCTCCACTCACCAAACATGTACTGGTTCTTTCTTATTCAAGGTTTCATCTTGGCAGCCCAGCTGGGCTTGCCATCCCTTATCAGCTGAGGTTTCCTCAATCTTCCCTGGTTCAGACACCTGGTTCCCCACACTGTGGTGTGTCTCTGTGTGTGTGTGTGTGTGTGAGAGAGAGAGAGAGAGAGACAGAGAGAGAGAGAGAGAGAGAGACAGAGAGAGAGAGACAGAGACAGAGAGAGAGAGACAGAGAGAGACAGAGACAGAGAGAGACACAGAAAGACAGAGAGAGAAGGGGGAGAGGGAGAGGGCTACCTTCCAACCCCACTAGTCCCCAGGGCTCACTACTAGCTGTTTCAGTGGAATTAGCCTAGAGGTGTTTACATTTCACTGGTTTTCTTCTGATCTTCTCAGGTTGTCCCAGGAGGATTACTCTCCTGCACCAACTTTTGCTTATTTTTACCACTATGTTTGCCCTAAGGTACTATTTTGTCTTGTTTGTGGGGCAAGTCTGGAGCTCTTAGAATTTTCTCACCCACTCTGCCATCTTCCCAGAATCAGTTCCTTCCTAAGATGATCAGTTTAGAAGACTGAAACATTGAGGTGATATTAGAAAAAAAAAAGTCTGAAGAACATCCTTCTCTCCCACTCCAGATGAAACACTAGTTTGAATCCAAATCCAGCATCTGAGATGTGAGTACGAACTTCAGAAGAATAAATTAGGTAGTTTCACAAGTCTTGGACTAGAAAATATCCAGAAAAATCCAGACCAGTTTTTTGTTTGGATAAGACACGAGCGTTCCAAGACTGACCTAGTAATTTGACAATACAGGTTTCCTAGAACTCTATTTAAGCCCACCTTGCAGTAAACCTAAATGTTAAGATCTACTTAGAAATCTCCACAGACTTCTAAAAGACTTCTGGTCTAGAAATAAGCTGGCCAGGGTCATCTGAACTAGAATCATGAGACCTTCCTAGGAACAAGATAAATCCCTTGGATCTGCCCTAATTCAGAACCACCTTACCTAGGTAAGGTCAGAATCAGTCCAGCCATTAAAGGTGAGGGAGGAAGGTCTCAATCCAACCACACCCATCTCCTTTTGTTTGGCTTGTTGCTCAGTTCCTCTACAGGAACAAAATGGATGTGGGGGTGTTTCTTCTTAGCTTAGATACCAGCTTGGTGTGGTACTTGGAAAAAATCCAATATTCTGTGCCTCAGTTTTTCCATCTTTTGATAGAATAATAATGTTCTTGGGTAAAGATTTATGAGATAGTATTTGCAAATCCCTTTGAGAGCCTCAGCTGAAAGTCTGATATAAATTACTTTATTAAGTATTGATGAATACTTCCCATTAGCAAGTTAGCCCCCAAAGAAAAGCTACCTTTCATTACAAAGAGACAAAGAGGTCTGCCTTGTAGTGTTCTTTTTGTCCATCTGATGGACAGCACTGGAGAAAGAGCATCAAGAGGAGAATATGAGAGAGAAAGAGGAGGGAATGAATCATAATGAAAATATTTCCAACACGAGCATTTCTTTTATGGTAGCCTTAAGACAATCAGAGATACAGTATATCACCTAAACCTCCTCTTGGAAAGATTCCCTGCAATCAAAATTCTTTATAGATTCAGTCAGGCCTCTTAGGCAGACCTCAGAAGGTTGCCCCTGGGGTGGTGAATGGGTGTCATATCTGCACTATCAGCTTGTTATATTGGCTAAACACTTTCTGACAGTTATCCAATGTTTTCTGACATGGACTAAGTACCTCTGTTTTAATTGGGCCGTACAACCTGTTTTCAGGGATGAAAATAGGCTGCTCCATTTCCAATGGAAAATGGCTAGTAAGTGTGTGGCTTCATGCTGATAACACAAGATAATAAGGAGCTGTAGATCAATGAACCATTAAAGGATGGTATTCACAGACGACTGAAATGGCATCCTCTAAAAAAATTGCCCATGGCCTGCATGAAGGAGAAACCATATGTAATCACACATGATCTGGGACCTTTATTATCTCATATTAAAATCCTAAAAGTGACAAATTTCATGTTTAAGATTTATGGAATCATTGAGTTCTTAATTATCCTTAATCTGCTTCCACATTTCCAAGTCAATTTTTATTCTGTTTCTTTAACAAGCCCTTTTAGTTTTGTTTATATGAAATCTTGTATTCTCTCATAGAATTTTAGGACTAGGAGGGGCCCTTAGAATTTATCTAGCCTAACCCCCATCATTTAAAAGATGAAAACACTAAGTAACTAAGTGACTTACTAAGATCACTCAGCAAGTGGCAAATATGGGACTGTAATTTAGGTCTTATGCTCCTAAGCTACCTCTCTTTCCCTCCAGTATAGTATAGTATAGTATATGTATAAGGTGGAATACCTTAATGTCACATGAAAAAATTGGAGCTTTGTATCTCATTTTTTAAAGTTTATATTTTAAAAGTAAATATAAGCTATAAAAATAAATTTAAGTTTTACTTCAACTTGATAAATAAAATATAAGATTCTTTATGGATAAACATTCAATAAATGTTTGCCTTAAAAAAATAAAATATCCTACATGCCATCCTTAATGAGATGTACTATGCTTGTGCTTGAGCACAGTATCTATCTTGATATTATATTTTTTATATTTATACTTCCTTTTCATGTTATATCTTGGAGCTGGCACACAATGTTCCACATTGTCAGTTGGCATTTGTTTTATCAGTAGCAGTCTGGAAATCACAAGTGCAGAGCAAAAATATTTTGCTGTTGTTGCTGTAGTACTTGCATTCTAAAATGAAATTACTAATAACAAACTAATGAGCAAGAAACGAGGAGCAGTGAGTCTGTTGACCTTGCTTCCTTTCTGTTTGGTTGGGTTGGGAGTTGTGAGATTCCCCGTGGGAAAGAAGGAACATCCAATAAGTGATTTCCAAGGAATGTGACAACACTGGTCCTTGACTGCATCGGATATCTCTTTTTCTGGTAAGCCACAGCTTTCTACTTCAAAGGGCACAAAGATGCAAAAAATGCCTGTCTGGTAAACATCATCTAAGAAGGTGATGTTTTCCTCTCACCTTGTTTCTCTGGGCAGAGTTCACTACTATCAAAGATCAAATTTTTGGTACCTCAATTTCCACCTACTGCTTCTGTCATTCAAAGTAGTTTCATGACCTTCATGGAATTTCAACTCCTGAGAATGTATGTCTGTGTGCCTTTGTGCATGTCACTCAACTTTTGAATTTCAGTTTCCTTATCTGTAAAATAGGGATACGGAATGGACTTGTGGTTTCAATGGCCTAGGGAATTCCTGGTTGAGGAAATTTCCTCTGCTAATTTGAGTTGATCTATTTATTCTCTGTAACTCCTAGTTTCAGTTGCCTAGAACATTGAGAAGCAACATGGCTAGCCTTTGGTGTATCATAGGTAGGACTTGCAACAAGGTCCCCCTGCCTCCAAAGCCAGTTCCCTGAGATGTTATACTGCCTATCTAAAATAGGACCAATAGTCCTTTTAAGAATTTTTTTTTACTAAATCTGATTTCATTAGTGCAAGGAACTCCCAGTTAAGAAATTATCTGCCAGTACAGATTAGAAAATGTTGTGTAACTTGGAGTTTTGCAAAGTTTCCCGGGACACTGTTAGTGTAGGTGACTTGCCCAGTCATATAGCCAGTACATGTCAGATGGATCACTCAAGCACATGTATTCAAGATTCTGATGCCAGCTTTCTTTATTCTCTACTCCATATCTAATATCATCATCATCATCATCACAGCTAGCATTTACTGAAAAATACATATGTTATATCATTTGATCCTTTCAAGTATCCTATGAAGTAAGCCCTATTATTATCTCTGTTTTGCAGAGGAGGAAACTGAAGGTGATTTTGTAACTTGCTCAGGTTTACCCAACTAAGTAGCAGTCTAAAGCAGGATTTGAACTCAGATCTTTATAACTCCAAGTCCAAAATTCTATCCAATGAGTCACCTAATTACCAGTATTGGTCTGAATATATGCTACCTTAAATATCGGTTGTTCCTCTAAAATATTTTACTTTGAAAGGAAATATATGTGCATACATGTATGTATATATATATGTGTGTATGCATGTACAAACATATACACATCTCCATATATTAATGCATTGTGTATATGTGCCTATATACACAGAGAATGAGCAGAGGCCATCCTTGGGAGTTTAGTTGAACTCCCCTAGATCCTTCTAAGAACCCCCATATTTAGCCTCATGCACTCTCTGTGGTGTCTTAGTTTTGACCTGGGGTTAAATTATTTCTCTAATCCTACCTACAAGTTTCTAGTTAAAGAACCACTAAAATGGCTGCCTACCAGGGATGTTTCATGCTAACCAACTTAAGACTTGAGAAGATTTGGGAGTAGAACAACCCAGGAAAAATGAGACACCAAGGAGACTGCGAATCCCAAGGAGTGCCTCACCTCTTTTTTGTCCTTTGTGTAGGCTCAGGTCTTATACAGGGCTGTGAGATTTGTACAAGAAGGAAGTTTTGTCTGTCTACACATTGAGGATTAACTGTTTATCTTTAATTAGTATTAGCATTGTTCTATATAATTTAACCTCTAAGTCTGAGCCTTATGGAATATGATAATTAACTAGCATTAGAATTACTGTATCTCCTGCCTTTTTATTAAACAATTGTCAGAACTCAGTATTTCTGAAACCTGTATTTTCTCCAGTGTGATCTGGGGGCCATCATTAAGAAGAATGATGTAGCCAATTAAAGGTTTTCATTTCAATTTCATTATTCATGATGAAGTATAAGAATGAACAAAACAATTGAATTTATTAGCTCAATCTACCTGTGATGATAGGAAATGATTACATATGTGGCCAGAGAGAACTCCTGTGGGGAAGCCATAGCAATGCTTTAATGGTCCTCATGTCAGAGGTGGGCTGCTCCATTTTAATAGATTATCTATCCTTTGGCACCAAAATGAGCACTCTGGAAAGGAGCATTCACAAAAATCACAAATGTAGAGCTAGAAGGGACCTCCGAGAACATTTAAGTCTAACTCTCATATTTTACGTTTAAGGAAATTGATGCCGAAGGAGGTTAAGTGACATGACAAGATCACCCAAGTAATAAATGTCAGAAGCGGGATTTGAACCCTGGTCAGAGTCTACTTTTTTCACAATGCCATGTAGCCAAAATAGGTCACTTACTCTCCTTGTCTCAGAGTCTAATTTGAGAAAAGGTTGCCAAGAGAAACTGGGAACTTTTTAACTCTTTCCCAGATGTTAACATTCAATTATCATTTACTGCCAAAGGCCAAAACTTTTCATAAATGAGATTTAGATTTAGTGAAGAGTCAGGGTGTCTGTCATTTATTTTTAGGGGATATTCTTCTCACTTAGATGACACCCAAAATCCAATCTATGTTTTTCTTCTGAAAGATTTAAGTTGAACTAAGGATATTTGAGTTCAATCCAGCTACTCTGGGAGAAGGAAGACACTCTCGTAACAGAGTCCTTAACTTTAAAGGGTTGGACACAGTGAAGATCAAGGCTGCAGTATTCACAGTAAAAACTGGGCAGGGACCATGCAAGAATTTTGAACTAATGAGGTTCTTATAAAATAGTTATGGTGCATATAAAAGTGCTCATAATTGGAATAGGGACTTACAGCTGTGCCTGAATTTCCTAACTAAAGATTTTCTTGTGGAATAACAAGAAAACATGAAAGGAATAAGTAGCACTGACTAGTTCTTGGATTTTTTTTTTTAATTTCATTACTAATGCATTCTGAGAAAACCCGAAAGCATTTGTGATGGATACTAAGTAATGTAAATGAAAGGATATATATATATATATAATACATAATTATATTATATATCAGATTATATATAATGATATTATATACATGCATACACATATATATTATTTATATATATATATTACATTATGTAAAGAACTTAGCACAGTGCCCAGATAGTGTGATGTCTACATATAATCTCCTTCGATCTTTACAACAACCTGGGAGGTAGGTGCTATTATTCTTCCCACTTTATAGTAGAAGAAATTTAAGCAGACAGAAGTTAAGTGATTTGCCCAGGGTTGTGCCACTACTAAATGTCTGAGGTCAGATCTGAACTAAGGTTTTCTGGACTCTCGCTGTGGCTACCATCCTAGGATTAGCCCAGATTTCACAGCATCACTGAAAGGTTGGCCACTAAGTGAAAATTAAAATAATAACAATAACAGCTAACATTTATATAGCAATTATTTTGTGCCAGGGACTGTGCTAAGAGCTTTACAATCATTATCTCATTTGAATCTCATGACAACCTGAGGTGGGGGTTAAGTGCCATTATTGTCCTCATTTTACACTTGAGAAAACTGAGGCAGACAAAGGTTAAATAACTTGCCCAGGGTCATATAGCTGGTAAGGCCAGAGACTGGATTTGAACTCAGGCTCTCCCAACTCCAGGTCCAGTGCTCTATCCATTGTGCCACTTAGCTATAACAACTCATAAAGAAGGAGTAACCATAGCTGTGATACAGCTCTCTTGATGCATTGTCATGTAAATTAAGACTTTCTACACAGCCTGGATAAACCAATATGTGGTTTAGACTCAATCAGTGGAGGATAGAGAGGATTTAACCCAAGCAAGAAGATCACTGATAAAAGAGGCAGCAATGTTTTTGAGGTCTTCTTACTAGATCTTCACCACTGTGGTCAGGTAATCATCAATATGCACCATAAGGATGGGTAATGTGTCCTAGCTTTCCAAAATTCCCAGCTCCCAGTATGGTGAACTACAGATAGGAAATGCTTAGTGAATAAATAAATGACTGACTAATACATCCAAAATGGCCTTTGGCTCAGCTTTTAATTAAATCTCCCTGGCAGCCAAAGGATGTGAGACCTCTGAAAGTGACGGAATGCCTGCTAAGCTTTTCAGCTTCAATATCTCCAGAAAAGGGAGATTCATGTGGAAGAAGGAACATCAGATTTAGAGTTCAGAGGGTAAAGTGTTTAAATCTAGGGTCCTACTTACTATCAAAGTGACCTTGAACAAGTCACTTTACCTCATGAAAAATCAGTTTCTTCACTGGCAAAATAAGGGAGATGAACTACACAATCTCTAAACTTTCTTCCAGCTCTAAATCTTATGATCTTATAACCAAGGGAATATAATGTTTTCTTCAACACAGAGAGCACTAATAAAGTGTTGCCATGTGATAACGACAGCACTCATTTTAAATTTATTCTGCCAAGGTAAAGGCCAAAATAGATGAATGATTTAGACACAAAGGGTAATATCATGAACACATTAGGGGAACATGGAAAAATTTACCTGTCAAATCTATGGATAAGGGAAGAGTTTATGACCCAACAAGAGATAGAAAAGATCTTGAGAGGTAAAGTGTATAATTTTAATTACATAATATTTAAAAAAAGATTTTGCACAAGCAAAACCAATGCAGCAAAAATTAGAAGGAAAGCAGAAACCTGGGGGTGGGGAGTGGAGGTTTATAGCAAGTTTCTCCAATAAAGTTTTTCATTTCTTAAATATATTAGGGAACAGAGATAAAATTAATAAAAATGAGAGCCATTCCCTAATTGATAAATGGTTAAAAGATGTGAACAAGAAGTTTTCAGAAAAAGAAATCAAAGCTCTCAATAATTCTATAAAATGTTATGTCACAAATAATTAGAGAAACACAAATTAAATTAATCTCTCAGATTGGCTAATATGACAGAAAAGGAAAAGGACAAATTCTGGGGGGACTGTGGAAAAATAGAGACATTAATGCACTGTTGGTGGAATTGTAAACTGGTCCAACCAATCTAGAGAACAATTTAGAACTATGTCCAAAGGACTGCAGAACTGTGCATACCATTTAATCCAGGAATATTACTAGGTCTGTAACTCAATGATATCAAAAAAAAAAAAGGAAAATGACATATGTTAAATAGTAGCTCTTTTTAAGGTAGCAAAAAATTTTAAAATGAGGGGATGGCCATCAGTTAGGGAATGGCTGGACAAGTCATAGTATATAATTGTTATAGAATATCATTGCACTATAAGAAATGACAAAGGGGATGATTTCAGAAAAACCTAGGAAGACATATGAACTTATGCAAAGTAAACAGAACTAGCATTGCTTTGTACACAGTAACAACAACATTTTAACAATGATAAACTGTAAAAGACGTAGCTCCTCTGATCAGTACAATAATCCAGGACAATTTCAAAGGACTCTTGATGAAAAATGCTGTCCACCTTCAGAGAGAGAAAACTAATGATCTGAGTGTAGATTGAAACATATTGTTTTTTACTTTCTGTATTTTCTTGCTTTTTTGCAACATGAGTAATATAGGAATATGTTTTGTATGACTTCACATGTATAATTAATATCATATTGCTTTCCTTCTTGACATGAGGGAAGGACTAAAGGAAGAGAGAGAATTTGAAACTCAAAATTTAAAACATGTGTTAAAAAAATATATCCTGAATTTAAACAAATAAAACGGGTATTTCCACATACATAGCAAAACAGAAAAAAAGATTATAAATGCAGCTATGCATCTCTTATTCACAGCTTGTTTTTCTTTTTGAAATATATAATAAATTCAAAATGTAAGTTTCAAAGCTGTCCTGATCATCTGTGATTCTTTTTCACTTTCCTTCTGTTTTCTTTTCAGCATTACAAATGATTCAATAACCTCATTTTCTTTTTTTTTCTATCTTTATTTATTTTGGCTATCCTAATCTTAGTCTCTCTTTCCTTCCCACTCACTCTTATTGGGAGAAAAAGGAAAAACAAAAATGTATGAAGTCAAGTAGAACAAATTCCCGTATTGGCCATACCCAAAAATGTATGTTTTATTCTTCACCTTTTTATTAGGAAGTTGGTTGCATGTTTCAGTACTAGTTCTCTGGAGTGAGTAATTTTTGGTCATTGCATTGCATTGATCAGAGTTCTTAAATATTTTAAAGTTGTCTTTATGCATAATGTTGTTGTTATTGTATAGATTGTTTTCCTGGTTCTGCCTACCTTATTTTGCATCGTGATGTTCATACAAGTCTTCCTAGGTTCCTATGCAACCATCCCTTTTGTCATTTCTCACAATGCAATGGTATTCCATTATATTCAGATAAACATCATTTGTTCAGCCATTTCACATTTCATGGTCAACTCCTTTGTTTTCCATATCTGCCATAAGAAAAAAGTGTTGCTAAAAATATTTTTCTTTTTATGGATCTTTCTTTGATCCCTTTCTTTGATCTCTTTGGAGTTTAGCCCTTATAATGATATTGCTAGGTGGAACGGTATGTACTTTTGTGACTTTGGAGGCTCAATTCCAAATTTAGACAACACCCTCATTACCATCCTCATGAGCAAAAAAAAGGAAGCTGAGAGTAGTTAACTAGTTTGATATGTCAACACTTTCTAACTATAGAAAGATTCAGGCCAAAGTTTGTGTATGGAAGAGGTGGTCAATAAGTGGAAAAGATTGTGCAAATCAGTCACTGTCTCCATGATGCCTCAAGACAGTCTAACTGATGATCATATGAACCATGTCACCCTAAGTAGTTACATGAAATAAAACCCCAATACAAGTGCTCTAAATAATGGAAATAAGCCTCAGGCTGCCACAGTCAGTTCCTCCCTGTGTCTACTGCTTGCTGGAACTGAGAGTTCAATTTTTTAATGATCCTAATATAAGATCAAACAGTATCTGGGCCACTTGGAATGGTTAGAAGGACAGTGGGAAAACAGATGTGTTCTTATGTGAAAAACTATTTCCCATGCAAAAAATGGATTGGGGGGTGGTGGGGAAGCCATTTTCCCAAAGAAATACTTATTTGAAAATTAAATCATTGTAATATGCTTTTAAAAAATATCCTAATCACTCAGAGTCAACAGCCATAGACATCACAAACACATAATGGTGATTTGAAGTAGTACAAAAAAATATAGTTGTACTTAATTAGTGAAACAATGACCTATTTTGATTCTACATTTAGAGGTTCAAAGAATGCCAAGAGTAGTCCAAAGCTGACTAGAGGCTTAGTAGAAAATGTGTTTTCTGTTAAATACAGTATATGAAAGGAAACCAAAATATAAAAGTACTAAACATTTCAAAGAGAAGCAGTGGAGTGGGTCCAAATTCCCTCTGACTACATTGGAATAGATTCAATGAGATCTACAGTGAGTTTAACTCTCTTGCTTCCTAAAATTAGTTACCAAAACATGATGCCTGTGCACGCAGAGAATTGTGTTTTCTTTCAGTAAAGAAAAAAGAACTGCTAACTGGGGCTGGATCAAAATTATAAGATAAATCTTTGCATGAAGTTAGAAAACCTGAGTGTAAGTTCCAGCTCTGACATTGCCTATGAAACATATCTAGTCCTTTAATTTCTCAGTTTCCTCATCTGTAAGTAGAAATACTTGTTACCTGCTTCACAGGATTGTCCTCTATAACCTTTACAATGTGAACTGTGATTATTATTGCTCCTAGAGGAACTCTATTCCAAGACCATTTGTTAGATTTTCAAGAGATCCCTTTACTGATAAAACAAGAAAATGAGGGAGTGGTTCAAGAGCATACTTGGTACAAACATAAAGTATCAAGGAATTGGTTTAAGTCAGATGCAGGTAGAGATAGTTGGACAAAGCCTAACACCAGCAATGAATGTACATCATAGATCTCTTAGATCAAAGAGCGGGTAGTCATGAGCAACCTCCCAGCACTGGCATTCCAACTTTGAACCCATAGTTTTTTCCTTGCAAGGCTTTCTAAGGTCCTCTTGCATCTTCGTGGATATGAGGGGAGGGTGTGCAAGGTTTCTCTACCTATATGGTCCTCAGAGGGGCAGCTGTCTCACTGCCACTAAGATGTGTAAGAAAAAATTTACCTTATTGATGTTCTTCCTCTCCATGCTTTTTTCCAAAGCGCCTTTTTTCTTCCATCCTTTGTCCAAAGCATTTCACAATGCTGCTGAAGCCACTGTTTATTTTCATCTTCTTTTTTTGCATTGTCTATCTTGCTTTCCATAAAAGCCCATTTCAGTTGCTATTACCTCTACTAACCATACCCTGGATCCCCAGGCTGAAAGTTTTCTTTCTCTCCACAATTTTTCTTCTAGCATTTTATCTCAACTCCATAATCTATTACACAATCAATCAAGAAGTATCTATTGCCAGGCACTATGCTAGGCATGGGAAATTCAAAGCAAAAATAAAGAAGTCCCTAATCTCAAGAAAGTTGTGTTCTTCTAAGAGAGAACAACGTGTATGCATACGTGTGTAGAAAATGTACACAAAGCAAATAGAAGATAATTTGGGGGAGGGTACCAGGGACTAAGAGAAAACTTATGTATGAGATGGCACTTGGAGTCGGCTTCCTCATAGTAATAATTTGCATTATATAGCCATAAGAAGACATTTTCCATAACAACACCATGAGGTAAAGCAAGCATTACAACTTTCATTTTGTTGATGAAGAAACCCTGGTTCTGAGATGTTAAGTGGGTTGATGGAGTTAGGATTTGAACTCAAGCTTTCTAATTCCTAGTTAGATATTTGCCATTATCCTATGCTACTCCTTATAGTGTTTATGTATAACTTTGCATATTCTAGCCCTTTATTAACCCAGTTTGAGTGAGAACTTCACACATTAGAAATGAAGCTTGTCATGTGTCTCAAAATCAACATGTTACCCAATAGATGCTGGTAAGTTAGATTAGGTGTTAAGTCAATGAAACAATCACCCTATAATTCCAAGAAGATGAAATGTTATGTCATTACTCATAGCATTTATTCCTAATTTATACCATTACTAAGGGAGCACCTTTTAAAAATAACAAAGTATAACTAAATAAGAAGACTGATTTTTTTACCTGAATTCATCCACCCAAATGAGGGGAAATTCTTTTAGAGTAAGAACTATGTTATTAAGCTTTCTATCCCCTGTGTTTAACAAAAGTCCCTATATACACTGGGCATTTAATAAGCATTTATTGAATTATTTAAATAATTCTACAACAATAGAAGGTACTTTGTCTTTAACCACCTCACAAGTCCAAGAATCCCTGGATGTAATCACAGATGATAAAGTGTTAATGTGTCAACCAGATTAACATCCTGTTATCCCTTTAGAACTCTACTATTTAATCTGAAGTGGCAACACTATTGGCTTAGCTGAAAATGGGCTATTCCTCTGAAAGTATTTATATAGTTAAGCCGGAGTCAGTCAACTTGCAGACAGTTTTGGGAATTGAAAAGTCCAAGCCAGAGTACTATGTGGAGTGGGTAGCAAAAGAGAAGGAGGTTTCCCTCTCCCTATACTTTCACCCTCAATCAGCTATACTGTCCAACAGTGGAACTACTCAGCTAGGGAGAAATACCAGTTGGGAAGTTACTTCAACAGAGAAGTTGAAAGGTCAGACAATAGAAGTTGGAAAATCAGTTGGAGATAGTTCAAGGAATAGTTGATAGAATAGAGAGGTATACTCTCCAGAGAGAAAGAGAAACAAAATATCAATCTCGTGAATCTGAAAACACCTTCAAAGAGTGGAATGATAGGCAGCAAAGAACAGTGGCTATGTTCTCAAGGGAGAGCTAGCCCTGGCAATCATTAGCTGAGTTACACATAGGAACAGACCCTGAAAGCCCAGATGAACATCCCACTCAGCAGATAGAGATCATCTTGTCCAATAATTCCATAATTCCAACCACTCAATTGTCATTTTTTCTACTCTGAAATACCTTCTAAGGAAACCCAGATCCACTTTTGGATAACTCTAATTTTTAAGAAGTTTTCCCTCACCTCCCACTCCACCATTTATCCAAATTCAAATATCTTCTACAACTTCTACCCATTTCTCCCAGTTCTACCCTTTGGGACCAAGCAGAAGAAGTCTAATAATTTTCTCCCATGTGATGGCTTTTGAAATATTCAAACACTTGTATGTTGCCCTCTAATGTAAGACCAAGTTTTTCCTCCATTTTTTTTTCATTTGACCCATGTATATCTTGGTCTCCACTTACTGTCCTGGCCATCTAGGCATCCTGGCAGCTAGATAGCATAGCAGTAGAGATTACTGGATTTGGAGTCAGGAAAACTTGAATTCAAATCCATCCACAAATTGAGACATTTATCAACTGTGTGACCACATTCATTTCACTTAACCTCTGTCTGCCTGTTTTCTCAACTGTAAAATGGGGAAAATAGTACTACCTGCTTCCTAGAATGGTGATAATCAAATTAGACTGTAAGGCACTTAGCAAGTACCCAGCAGATGATAGGCACTGGTTCTTTTCCTTCTTTCCTCTTCCCCATCTCCATTATAGATGTATTCAAGTGTGTCAAAGTCCTTCTGCAGATGTGACATCCAGAGCTGAACAAACTGAATAAAGAAGAACAGAATACAGCAGGACAATCCCTCTGAACACTCTGCCTCTCAATGCATCCTAAGATGGTATTAGTGTTTTCATTGCTATGTCACACTGTTGACTTATTTTCACTTTGAAGTTTACCTAAAACCCAGATATTTTTAGTATAAACTATTGGATAACCATTTTTTGCCTATATTTTGCCTAGGTTTTTAAAAAATTCAATTTCATTAATATAGAATTTATTATTTGTCCCTAATAAATTTCATCTTACCAAATTCAGGCCATCATTCCACTGTATCTCTTTATATCCTATCATTTGTTCAGTTGTGTCCAACTCTTCATGACCCCATTTGGGGTTTTCTTGGAAAATATAATGGTTTTCCATTTCCTTCTCCAGTTTATAAATGAGGAACTGAGGCAAATAGGAGTAAGCGACTTCCCAGAGTCAAACAACTAGCAGGTGTCTGAGGCTGGATTTGAACTCAGGAAGACATCTTCCTGTTTCCAAGCTCCCCTCTCTACTCATCCTACCATCTAGTTGCCCTTTATAGTGTATCTCTGTCATCTAGCTTTCTAGTTCTCCCTCATGTCTTATGCAAATTTTTTAATCATGTTTTCATACAAATTATTAATAAAAATATCAGCATAGTGCCAAAGACACAACCTATCTTTGGAATACTTCTTTGGAGGAAACTCACCTCTAAGTTGATATTGAACATACCACTGCATTGGGTCTGGTCATTCAACCATTTCTTAATCAACATAACTAATAATTAGCATGTAACTTTCCATTTTGTCCAGAAGGACAACAATTTGTTAAACAATTCAGTGAAATTTGGTAAACTAGCTAGACTATGTGTATTGTACTAGCAGCACTTCAAGTCTAATAACTCTATCGGAAAAGTAGGTGAGGTTAATCTGCCATGATGAATCAGGTTAACTGTTAGTGGACATCAATTCCCATCCCAGATTTTCATAAACCATCCCTTTAATTTATTTTAGACATTTCTGGGAAAAGAAGTCATGCTCATAGGCTTGTAATTTGGAGATCTGCCTCTACTCTTTTATTTTAATTGGTGATTTTGTATCATCCCATAGCTCAGGACCTCTCTTATTCTCCACAGTTTCAATGATCACTGATAGTGCCTCTGAAATTATATTTTCTAGTTCTTCCAGTACCCTAGGGTCCAGAGTATTGAACATCTAGATCTGGTGTCTTGAACTTATTAAGGACAATATAGTCAGTACTCTCTTATAATTTCCTTATTTATCTTATTATTACAGTTTGTAATAATAAACACATTAGTCAGGTGTGTGCTCTTGTTTCCCAGTCGAAATACAAACTGAATTGGTATAGAAAGCAGAATCAAAATAAGAACTCACCATGTCTACTATATCTCTGCAGTCCTTAAACTTTCTCCTATCTTCCCCATGCAATGGCCCTGTTTCTTCTTTGATGCTGGTTGTTTCCCCTCAAATCTTCTTTGAATTCATCATCAATTTGGGCTCATTCTGAACTTTATTGATCCTGACACTATTCTAACAGGACCAAGTCTACCTTTTGTGATCATCTTTTATGACTTTCACCGTTTATACGTAGCTTTTTAAAATCCATGAGGTGAGATTTGTTCCCTGGTCATCCTTGTAAGTCACCTTAGACAGCTGCAACAATTCTTCTTCTTTGAAATGATTTTTTTTAGCATTTAGAGTATCATTCTTGAGACCTTCCAATCTCTCTTGAACCATTTTCGCTTTAGGATTTTAGGCTATGTGATCACTATTCTACCTATTCTTTCGCTGAAAAATGTCAAATCCACTCTGAAAATGTGTAGTAAGCATTAGATTCTCCAAAACCATGGTGATCCTCCTTACAAAGGTTCTGATCATTCTACTTCACCAACCAGCTATTCATCAGAAAGGCAAGTCCACCTCGTGGCTTCCTCCACTTTTAAAGAATGAAACGATCATTGAACCGAGCAGGGAATTTATTAGATTTTTCTGCTTTGGGAAGAGAGAGTGTTCCTGCAGATAACTGAAATCTCTCTTCACTACTGTATCCTGTCTTTATGGTTGTCAGGTCAAAGAGTGCTTGCTTTGGTATTTTTTGGCATGGGGATAATCAAACCCTACTATTTATTTCTTTTTCTTTTGACTCATTCTAGATGATTTCTCTTCAAGCACCTGCTTCTTCAGGACAGGAGAGCTCTCTCCTTCCCCTAACTCTACCAAAATCAGAGCCTCATATTTACTAGTGACTTCCAAATGTTCAACTGTCTTTTCCCCACCTTCTCCTCAGTGCCACGTTTTTTTATTCTTCAATCTCCTGATTATGATCTGATTTTTATAGGCTGTTCAGATCTCATTTCTTCTTTGTTTTTGCCTTGATGACCCTCTAATTTTTTGAGGAATATGTCATTCTCTTACATAAAATAAGGGGAAAACATTCCTTTACACCTTTACCATAACTTCTAGGAGGGAGCCCATCCCCATTTTTTGTGCATACACAGTATCATATGGCCAGGGCATAAAAATCCAAAGTGTGCCTTCTACCTAGGTATTGGCTAAGCCTGAAGCTGGATGTGACAGGTACAACAGTCTGAACTCACTGGAGAGCTCCCTGTATAGTTACTTTTACTTTTTTAACTGCCTCCTCTTTTCTACTTTCAAGGGGATTATTCACAAATTTAGAGTTGAGTTCATTTTACGAATCTTCCATCATAAGCCATATTCTTTTCTTTTCTTAGATGTCATAGAATATTAGAATTGGAAGAGCTCTTAGAGATCATTGAATTCCACCCCCTCATTTTGCAGGTGAAACTGAGGGCAACAAGGGAACAATCATAGAGGAAATTGATGAGACAGCCAGAACTCAAACCCAGATTTCCTTGTCTCTGATTCCAGTGTTCTTTTCATTAAATTATACTACCTTCAAATTTGGAATCTCTGTCCATAGAATCATATCTATCATTCCTCTGAACTTTTTCAAAAAAGATTTCCTAAAGTCTAAACTATACATCTATCTATGTTCAAAAGTCATTTTGAGAAATTTCCATTGGATGCTCCAAAATAGCCCCCTGAGATCAACAGTCCCTGAGTTGAATTAGCCAGTCAGCAGATTCTCCCATATATAATACCGAAGACATCCTGAAGAATGTGATCACTAGTCCTGAGATTCAACTAATGAACAATTTCAGTTCTACCAGCTAAGATGAATGGGGTGTTGACCTCCCCTAACTGGATATATTAGGCCAAGATCCATGGAAATTATTGGGCTTAGTATTGTTTTCCCTGAGTCCAGCACTACATGTTTGCCAGAAGAAATTAGCAAGGGATGGAATTAGCTTAATTAAAACGCTAAAAGAAATGGGAGTACCAGATCATCATACTTGTTTCCTGAGGAACCTTTTTTCAGGCCAAGAAGTAACAGAATTAAACATGGAACTGATTAGTTTAAAATGGGAAAAGATAGCAAGGCTGTATATGTCCGCCTTATTGATTTAACTTATATGCAGAATACATCACACAAAATGCTGGGCTGGATCAATCAAAAGTTGGAATTAAGGTTGCCAGAAAAAACATCAATGATCTCAAATACGCAGACAATAACCACTCTGATAGCAGAAAGTGAAGAAGAGTTAAGAAGCCTCTTGATGTGGGAGAAAGAAGAGAGTGTAAAAGTTGGCTTGAAACTTAACACTAAAAAAAAACCCCCCCAAAAAAACCCCTCAGATCCTGGCAACTGGTCCCATCACTTCCTGGCAAACAGAGTGAGAAGAAATGGAAGCAGTGTCAGATTTTATATTCTTGGGTTCAAAGCTCACTACAGACAGTGACTGTAGCCATGAAATTAAAAAACACTTGCTCCTTAGAAGGAAAGTCATAGTAAATCTGGACGGCATATTAAAAAGCAGAGATATCACCTTGCTGACAAAAGTCTTTATAGTCAAAGCTAAGATTTCTCCCATAGCAATGAATGGCTCTAAGAGTTGGACTATAAGGGAAGCTGAACACTTCAGAATCAACACTTTCAAACTGTGGTTCTAGACAAGATTTTTGAGAGCCCCTCGGACAACAAGGAGATCAAAGCAATCAATACTTAAAGACATTAACTCAGATATTCACTGAAAGCTGAAACAAATACTTAGGCCACTTAATGAGATGGGACTCATTAGAAAAGACCTTGTTACTGGAAAAGATTGAAAGGAAAAGGAATTAGTAGAGGATGAGATGGCTAGGTAGTGTTATAGAAGCAATGAACATGAGCTTGGACAGGCCAGGAGAGAGAGGAGGGTAGAAGGACCTGGTGCACTATGGTCTATGGGGTCACAAAAGTGGGATACAACTGAATCTCTAAACAATAACTGTTAAAATAAGGACTGATTTCTGTTTTCCATTTTTAAAAAATTCTCTTCTGAGATAGCACTCCAGTAACAAAGATTACTAAAAATGCAGGCTGATTTACATGATATTCCAGACCCAGAGTTAGAGAGCTACATCTTCTCATAACAACTAATTGGCAGCTACAATGA
Organism: Bettongia penicillata ogilbyi; assembly: GCA_023548195.1. Taxonomy (NCBI): domain Eukaryota; kingdom Metazoa; phylum Chordata; class Mammalia; order Diprotodontia; family Potoroidae; genus Bettongia; species Bettongia penicillata. The sequence goes on along the minus strand of JAJHZJ010000539.1, from coordinate 1,394,585 downwards.
AAAAGACAACTCAAAATAATGTTTGCACAAGTAGAATATCATGATTATAGGGATGTTTAATATTTTATTGAACAATAGGCAGGATAGATATGTGCAAAAAGAAATATGCTATGTATGTCAAGAATGTAAATCCTATACCCTTTTTCACTGCACTTCAGGTCATGTAAAATGGAAAAGTTCCTACCAAACTTACTTGATGAGAAAAAAAAAGGAGCAAAAAGTTCACCACTGAACTGATCATTTTTAGCTGATTAACTAGGATTCTTACAGATAACACATGACACCCCCTTGTCAATACATTTGCCTTGGCAACTTTAGTTTTGGGATCACCTGAATCTGCAACTTTTTGTGCTCAAGACCATTTTCCAGTTGAAATTTTTAGCCTGAAGAAAAGGAAGAAATCTTACCTTCTAGTTCTTCTGAGTTAAAATAAAATTTTCCACATTCAGTTAATGGTTCTTTAATTCCTACTGGATACATTATAGATAGAAAGCATATTCAACTTTAAACTGGTGAAGGGATCATCTGGAGAAAGGATGGGGCTGGAATCTGATCTTTTCTCTAATTTCTGCCCTTCCTTCCCTTTCTCCTGTCTCAATAGATATACTATGCTAACCAAGTTATCTGTTATAGAAACATTTTTAACAAATGAGTAGACTAATGGGGTCTAGCCTTACATATGCCTCCTGCTTATAAAGAGCCTTCTCATCAGCTCTTCCTCAAAGAATCCCTCATTTCAATCAAGATTCAGTTTAAACAGCACCTTTGATATTATCTTTTCTAATGCCCCTCTATAACTAACTGTTCCTTAGTTATATATCTCTTATTTATTTTTGTACTTATTCAGTATACATCTTATGTTTATATTTATAAAAGTCCATGTTTCCCCGATAGGACGTAAAGTTCTTGAGAATAAATATATAAATTTAAAAGTATTTATGAAGCACTAACTATATGCTGTGTTACTCTCTGTCACATACTCTTCTGCCTAGTGACATTGGCCTCCTGGATGCTCCATGAACAAGACGCTCTACCCACTCAGGTCCAAGCATTTCCTCAGGTTGTCCTCCATGCCTGGAACACTCTCTTCTGCTTCTACTACTAACCATTCTGACTTCCCTTAAGTCTCAATTAAAATCCTAGCCTCTACAGGAAACTTTATCCAACCCCTCTTAATTTTAGTGCCTTACATCTGTTAAGTTTTTCCTATTTATTCTATACATAGCTTCCTTTGCATATATTTGTTTACATTTTGCCTTCCTAATTAGACTAAAAGCTCCTTGAGGGCAGACACTATCTTTTTCCATTTTTTTTTTTTTGTTTCCTCAGCACTTACCACAATGCCTGTCACATAGTAGGCACTTAATAAATGTTCATTGATTTTGATTGTTGGGGATATAAATACAAATCAGACAGTCTCTGTCCTTAAGAAACTTACGACTGAAAGGGAAAGACAACATATATGGGTGAGGGGCAGCCAGGAAGGAGTGTTTGAGACAGGAAAGGAGAAGGATAGTGACTGGAGCCATAGGACAATTGAGGGACATGTTCTCTGTAGGAAGGGTGGTATTGATTTATTTATGCTCAGAGCTAGAGATGGAAAGAAATGTATGTCTTTATGGAAGAAAGGGCAGGCTGTGGGAGATAACCTAGTGGACCTGGGTCTACAGGAAGTGACTTAGGGTCCTAGGATGAGAGTTGGATCATTGACAAGGTGCATGATTATAGGTTAGAGGTGGAGGCTGGAGTGCAAGAATATATCAGCTTGAAGGTATCTGGAAAGTGGAATGTCATCAAGGATTGTTTTATTTTCTGGTTTTTATATCTATATCGCCTTGCACAGTGCTTCAGTCAGGTTGACCAGCTGATGAATCAAAACTCGTTTTTAAGATCGCCCCAAAGAATGGCCATGCATTGAACAGAAATGAATGAAAAGGTATTTACTGAGTGTCAATCCTTAGGTATGGTACAATGCTTTGCTTGTGGGATATACATGATTTCACGAAGAGAGTCTCTGAACTTTAGAAACATTTTAATAGAGAAAAATGACATATATAGGAGAATGGTGATGGGGGTGGTTATTCTGGGGAGGTAAAAGGGGGTTGGCATGTGGAAGGTACCCTCATGGTGGCAGTAAGGTGGTAAGGTGGCCTAGTGGTTGACTAGATGATATGGGAAGATGATTTATGGTCTGGTATCCTGGACCAGCCAATGGATAAAATAGGCCAAATGGACAAGTTTGATTACAATCAATCATATCTATAGTTATGACTTGACAGAATTTAAATATTCAGAGGGGGTTAAAAAGAGGAGTTAGTCAAATTTAAAGCTTGAGATTCATATGCATAGTTTTGTGTTTAAATATTTAGGCCCTTTATGCTCATTAGCTCATTTGGCAAGCATAGCACCAATAAACACAAGGTCATATCTGTCATCTCTGTATTGGAAAGAAAAAAAGCATATGATCTAGTTCCTTACATTGCCTACCTCACAGTATTGTTGTATAAACCAAAAGAGCTAATGTATGCAAAGTTTGTTGTAAAGCTGTTATATAGCTAGCTATTATTTCCTTATGAGAAAATTGTATTTTTCCTATCACCACACATTCTGCCCTATCATAAGGAGTAATGATGGATAGATGACCAGTGGATAGAGTGCTGCGCCTGAAATCAGGAAAACTCAGGTTCAAATTTGACCTCAGACACTCGTCAGCTGTGTTACCCTGAACAAGTTACATAACAGCTGTTTACCTCAGTTTCCTCCTCTGTAAAATGGAGATAATACTAGTACCTACCTCCTAGAATCGTTAGAGGAGCAAAAGAGATAATAATTGGTAAAACACTTAGTAGAGTGCCTGACCCATGGTAGACACTACATATATGTATGTATGTATGTGTAGGTATGTATATATGTATATCTGTGTATACACACACACACATATATATACACATACATATATATGTGTTAGGTAGTATTATTATTATTATTATTATTAATTATCATCAGTGGAAATTCATCAATGAGAAAAACAACTCAAGCACATACGCTACTGGTGCATAGTCAGTATCATCATCTTCATAGATAAAAGGTAACTGCCTCCCTCATACCCTCCAAAGCCTGTTACAAAGAACTACAGGCAGATAAATAATTATTTTATGGAATGAATTTTTATAGGAAATATTTTTTAAAACAAATGGGACACAATAACCTTTATGCTGGTTTTGGTTCATAGTCAATCATCAAGAATATGATACAGCCTACTCACTCATCACATAGCATTCTATTGCCCTTTGGCCAACCCATAACTTTAACTTTTTGGAGATGTCAGTGTTCAGTGATTCATAGTGATACAGCATCAGTAGAAGACTATTCCTGTTTGAAAGATGGTCTTTTCATTTCATCGAGAAGAATGGGATCATTAAAAACTTTGGGCAGTTTCTCTGGGACAATCCAGCCCACTCTCTCATTAAGTTCATTATTCTTCCACAGTATCAATCCAGACTGACTCTATATGCTATCTATTCAACAGAGTATTATAGTTTGGAAAATAGACATTCTTCATATAGTTGGTTTTTCCAGAGTGTGTAGTTAAGTTAAGCTCTTTTGAGTTATTATGGTCCTAATTTAGTAGGCTCCAAGAACATAATTAGTGAGAGGTAGAACTGGAAAATGAGGCAAGCTAATCATAAAGCCTGAGGAGTGAAAAATGAAAAATGAATAAATTGCACACCACTTAAATGTTTATGTAATGTCAAGAGATCTAGAGAAAGGATGACAGTCCTCTTAAAGGAGATTTATGAGAGAATGTATCAACAATGAGCCTGGCAAACACAGGAGGGCCTACTGTACAGGTTCTTGGATCTGCTTTTCTAAAAGGAAAGCAACTCTTGAGGGGTCAACAATTTACTTTAATCAAGCATATATATCATTTACTTAGTTCAGGGGAAAAAGTCAGCACCGAACTTCAGAGAAAATATGAACAGAAAATATAAGTAGAAATTACAAACAGAAAGACCAACAGACAGGGCTTCCAACTGTCTGGCCATACATCACAAATTAAAAGACAGATCTAACTGTCTGACCATACCAGAGAGAGAAGCACCAACATCTAGGTAGAGGCTGCCCAGAGTCTCATCTGGCCAAGCAAACACTTCCAATGAGTTAGCCCCAAAACAAAACCTCACCTCAGAGAATATATACACTTTTCAGAGCCAGAGGACATCACAACCCTTGAGAACCAGTGCCTCATTAGAAATTAACGAAAAGTGTGGGCCAACGAATCTCCCTCAATCAAACTTCCCTTAATGGGCAGGCCCATTAATGGATGGTGAAGATCTTTAATTCTTATAATTAACATTACAGAGAGCATGGAAGAGAACTACCTAGAATGAACAGTAATGGATAGGTTGCAATCTGCTATGTTTGAAGGAGTACCCACATTAAGAAGATTACAAATTGACCAAAGCATAGAAGTAATCAGATAAATAGGTCAGAGGCTACAACTTTGAAATATTTTCCTTATGGGAAAAGTTTCACTGTAGTTGTACTTACAGTATTTAGAAATTGAAAGGATTTTAAGGTTGAGTTAATCTAGTTCAGTGGTTCTCATTTAGTGGTTTGCTTAACCTTAAGGTTTCCCAGTGATGGTCCAAGGAGGCTGGGCTAAAAAATTCTTTAATGTCACCTAAAGTACTAAATAGCTACCCAGTTATGTTACATATATGTGTGTTTGTGTGTACATACATATATAACATAAATACATATTTATAAATATGATAAATACAATAAATATATATTTATAAATAAATATATAAACATATATGATATGAATATGTATGTATTCAGAGGTTTTTTTGGGCAAAAAAATTATCATGGTAATTATAAGAACATAATGAATAAATCTAAAAGACTATTGTAAGTAGTACATTAAATTGGGGATTCACACAACATATTTCATTATTGTTGTTACTGTTGCCGCTGTTGAAAGGAAAAATGCTAGGAACCACTGATCTAATTCAACTCCCTTCTTTTGGAGACAAGGAAGCTGGAAATAGTGTGGTATAGTATTAATAGTGCTGAATGCAAAATTAGAGGATCTAGGTTTCGTTCCTCGTGCTGCCAGTGACTAGTTCTGTGATACTGGTCAATTCATTTAACCTCACATGGACCTCAGTATCCTCAGCTGGGCTAGATTACCTCTGACATAACTCCCAGACCTAAATCTATTATCCAATATTGCTATTAAAGGAAAAGAGCTTAGGTGACTTGCTCAAGGTTATGTGGCTAGTAAGTAATAGAGTTAGAGATTTAAATGTATATCTTCTAACTTCAAATATTCTGGTGTTTTCAATTATATAAGGAAATAAGCATTAAGAGAGTGCTTACAATGTGCCAAGGACTTTGTTATAAATGGGTACTATTAGTATCTCCATGTTATAGTTGAGGGAACTGAGGCAAACAGAAGTTAAATGACTTCCGCAGAGACACACAGCTAGCCTGAGGTCAAATTTTAACTCAAATCTTCTTGAATAGAGCCCCAATATTCTGTCCAGTGTGGTACCTAGCTTCCTCAACTATTTGCACAGTATTTTGCTTCTGAAACTGAATCCCTACTTTCTGACAATATAACTTTACTACTATGAGAGTTCGTATGGTTTAAAATTGAGCAAAAATTAGAAATAGTATTATCACCCCAGCAATATTCACAGCACTGAGGGCAATTATGAATATGCTGATGTAATTCTGAATCGAAAAGTATGACTCTACATATAGAAGGGAGAAGAAAAACATTTATTCAGACACCAGAAACCAAATACATCATAGTAACAAAGAAATATATACACAATAGCAACGCGTGGGGCGCTACCATGCCCAAGCCTTCCCTCTGTTAGGCTTCCCACAAACCAGCTTCCTTAAGCATATCACAGACTCCCTTAAACAAATCACAAACAAGCTCTCCCACTCATGCTAGCCAACTGCCTGCTTTTCTCTCCTTCAGTTCTGATTATTCTGACTAACTTGCTCTCAGTTCTGCTCTAGCTCCACCTCTTTCTGCTCTACCCATTCAGCAATCTCCTCCCCCCACAGACTCATGTGGCTCAGGCTTCCATCTGACCCAGGCAGGTCACATGGGCCTATTAATGAATGGGAAAGGTCCTCCCATTTAAATTACCATTACAAATAGGCATTGGTATAAGATAAAAAGTGGACATTAAGCTTGCTAAACATTTTCTATACTTCTTGTGTGTTTATCTCACCACCCAGGAGAGGTAAATGCTACAGAAATCACTATTTCCAATCTGTAAATGAGGAAAGTAAGTTTGAGAGGTTAAGTGTCTTGCCTATAGTCATAGGATAAGGAAAGGAATGAGGCCTGTGATTTCATTGATATAGGGAGCCCCCACTCCTGTATCTCCCAATGCAGATCAGGACAATCTCTGTACTTGATAGACTTAGAGTCCCAGAGCACTAGGAGACTAACTGACTGGCCCAGGGTTGCCTACCCAGGCTTTAAATTCAGGCTTTTCTGGCTCTAATGCCAGTTCATTATCCAATGAGTCACACTATCCATAATCATTCACCTTGTAAATATCAGAAACAAAAATCCAATTTCTCCTAACTCTGATTCTAGCACACTCTCTTCTGCACCACCCTGGCTGTTATTATTAGAATGATTAATCCCATGTGGGGAGGACACAAACCAGAGTTTTGTAGAATGGGCAGGCATGGATGAGTTTTGATCTGCAATATGTGGATCAATGAGATCATGGATCTATTTGGATATTTGAATAATCACCACTACAGAGCATCCCTTATATTTTGACATTATTGATCAATAAACAATGCTACTTTCTCTGATATACAGTTTAAAGCTATGGAATTGGAGAAAGAGCATAAAAATCTGTTTTAAGACAAAATCAAATTTTGGTTGTATCAATATCTTTTCTTGCTTTTGTTATCACCAGTGTCATTAGAATGTGTTTACTTGGTATGATCCCTCCTTCTCATTACAACCTCTGTCACAAGAATATGGCACAATAGCAGAATTTTAATGCCTCATATCTCTGATGAAACACTACAGTAATAAACTATAATGCTTTGACCTTCTCAGTGTTTTAATATCTGCTGCATTACCATGAGCCAGCCTCCCCTGGCTCCTTGTTTTCTTCACACTGTATTGCTTACTGTCAACTGGGATGAGGTAGATAGGACAGTCACACACAAAAAAAAAACAAAACAGGAAATATTTACCAAATGTATCCTATTTATAAGGCTATTAAATGTTTATAGCTTTTCAAGGGCTATTCTGAAAAAAAAGTTAGTTAGCTTCCTTCTTCTTGACATAGAAGGCAGAGAAAGTGGGAAATGGAATTACATGAATCCAGTCCATATTAAAGTACCTAAGTAGAGCACAAAATGGTTCGGTTGTCATCTATTCTTATGGCAGTGATTAGAATGAGAGCTGGGAGAGCTGCAGAGAAAGTTCTTTTTTTCCTGAAATTTCACCACATTGGCTTGAGTGATCTGGTGAAAAGGAAACCAAAGGCGAATCAGGGGCAAAGTAAACTAGGGACAACAACTTTGAGATACATTTAGAAGCAAAGCGATGACCCAGGCAGAGTCTAGAGTACAAATATAGCACCTTTTCAATAATCAAATGAGGTCAAATGAGATAATATTTATTAAAGTGAATATCACAGTACTTGACACGTAGCAAGTTTGTTTTCTTCCCTCTGGTCCCAGACTCCTCAATGACCAGCCAAGAAATAGCACAGATAAGACAAAGAACTGGCCTTCTTGAACTCTATAGCTTGGTGTCTGGATTTGTCTATTCTTATCTGTGTGGACCGAATGAGGTGCTATATGGAAACATTTCTTCTTTGTTCTCCATACAATAAGGATGTGCCCTTTCTGCCCCCTCTCTGTTGTTAGGCACAATGGAAGGATAGTGATAATTTTACTGACATAGAGAAGAATGATGTAGTAAACAAAGCCAGTCTCTGAACCATGGCACAAATTAGTTCCAATGGGTTTCCATTGTAAGTTTTAAAAAATTATTTTGTATTTTTATTGTGTAGGGGAAAGAGATAGTAAATGTTTCTTAATGGAATGTACTACTCAACTCAGTGTATTTTCCTCCTCCTCCTGTTTTTCTTCAACATTTTGTTGATAACTTTCATGTTCACATCACTGTGATTCTGGCAGAAACTTCCTCACTCACTCCAGATTGAACTCTTTCATGTGAACAAAGAAAAATATTAAGCAGAAACATCTGATATGTTGACTATGTTTGACAATGTATACAATGTTCTATCCCAGTTGCTTTCTACCTCTCTTCTGTTAAAAGAGAGGATATATATTTTATGACCTTTTCCTCCAAAACTTTCACTGGCTTTTCAGTTTTTTAGAGTTTGACTTTCTTTTAGTGACTTTTTTTCATTTATATTGTTGTAGTCATTTTGTATTTTGTTCTTTTGCTTCAATTCATTTCATGCTTCACCAGCTTAGACAAATGTTCCTACATTTCTCTGAACTCCTCATATTTATCACAATTTATGTGTACTAATATTCCACTACATTTATATATAGTATAGTCACTGGGCTTATTCACTCAGGCCCTCTTCACTGTGTCAGGTTGAGTCCCTACAGAATGACTGGCTACTACTTCCCTCAAAATGCTAAAGGTAAGACTGAGGAGTCAAGTCCGTTCAAAATACCATGATTTCCTATCTAATATGTTTCTCAGTGTTTAACTTATCAGCTTCTGCCCAGTATCAGTAAACTAATAAATGCTGATTGGCTTTTACAAAGGGATATTTACTGTCAGGAAGATATAGCAAAGATTTAAGTACAAAAACCATCTCCCCCTGAACCAGGAACCTATTTTCCCTTCTATATACCCACTTTGTCCCTTGGGAGAGGAGACTGAAAATTAAAGTGGTTCCTATAAAACATCCAATCCTACTAATTCAAAGGAAAGGTACTTCCTGGTTCTGGGAGTCCCCACCAAGTTCATTCTGGAAGTAGAAAAGCCAAAGTACAAATTTTTCCCTTCCTTGGACATGGTGTCCTGGCTGCAAGGTCAATTTACTGCTGGTCCAGGTCAAGCAGATTGTTTCTCAGGAATGTTTCTACACTAGACTGGGTTACATGAGCTCCAGTTGCTGAAGAACTCTGATGAATCTTTCAACCTTCCAAAGCTCACAAAGGCACAACTTGGTTTGTTCCATCTCTGATACTCATTCACCTAAAATCAAGAAATTATGAACCCAAAGAAACAAAATAAATAAGGTGCCATGTGTTCAGGGCCATCTGGAGACTGAAAGGAGAGATACAATAGCTATAACATTTCATCTTTCTCGTTCAAAAGTCACCATGGTGGTGGGGGTGAGGGAGAGAGAGAGAGAGAGAGAGAGAGAGAGAGAGAGAGAGAGAGAGAGAGAGAGAGAGAGAGAGAGAGAGAGAGAGAGAGAGTTTCCTAAATCTACACTCAGTTCTCAACTCAGGAGCCAATCAAAAGTCTTTTCATAATCATGTAATAAGTAAATAGGAAACAATCAAGGAAATGTGAGTCCGGGCCTCTCCATTATAAATGCCCAGAAGGTGATGTATCTTGGTGTGGATTAATACCAGTGAAAGTATATTATACATACTTTAAATACTGGACTCTCATTAATCAGAACCGCTATTATATATATAATACAGCTTTCCAGCCATTCCCTAATTATTGGGCATCTACTTTGTTTCCAATTATTTGCTACCCTGGAGAGTAGTATTGTGAATATTTTGGCATATCTCTCAATATACTTCAGTAACCAAAAGACAGAAGAACAAAAAGGGCTAAGAAATAGAGCTACATAAATTCACAAAGAACAAAAGTTTTAAGAAAACTTTCTTGGGGTTAAGTAGGAAAAAACTGAAGGTATCACTACTTGGCTCCAAGATGGAAAAATCAAATTAACGTTCTTTCTTGTCCTCTCTGCCCCCATGGAGCTTTTCATGAGAGTGGTTTACTATTGACTTCAAAGGAAGTTCTGTGCTTGAAGCAAGTTGAGATGAATCCAGTAAGATGGGAAACTAGTCCAGGATAAATATTTTAAGGCAGTATGAAAATATTTGGGTCATTGGGATGGGATAAAAAGGAATTGATGTGCTGTTGATGAACTGAGGAAAACTCAGCTGGATGTTAGGGAAAACTCCTCTTAAAGGAGCCAACTCTGAAATTGATGTGACAAATGATTTCTGAACACATTCAGAGAGAAGGTCTGCATTAGCAAGAACTGAAATTGAATAATTCAGAACAGCTTTCACATATATACGTACATCAGTATTTACTGACTGAGAGTGCACAAAGCCTATTTGTTTGATCTCTGTGAGATTTAGCTGAGTGAGCTCTAGGCATTGAGATGAACAGAGCATATGAAGAGGGTGTAATTGTAGCCTGTCCCTTCTCTTATTCTGAGAAATTCTTTAGTTTCTAATTGTTATAATCTCTTTCCTATCAACCTTCTTTTCCAAAACTTTTCTAGACAAAAATTTATTCCATTTCCCAATAAATGTGGAATTGCAGAAGCAAAATATAGTCAATCAAATTGGTCATTTGACAGTTCAGAAACTGATTCTTATTTAGCTAAATCTTTTCTTCACTGGCAAGCCTTGGTTCTTTAATTTCTTCTGATCCTAATCCTTACGCTGGTCCCTATTCTACCTAAATCCATCGAGACCCTCATATATACCTCCCTTCCCTAATTATACTACATTCCTTCTTCTTTTAACCCCATTTCCTGCTTTCCTCTTCTGCAGGGGAGAAAGCATAAATTTGTCTCTGGGGAAAAAACAAAACAAAAAAAACAGGTGTTAGAAAGAACCTTGGTAAGAGGATGTCACAATTGAGAGAGCAATGATTCTCCCAAGTTCTTCAAATTTATAAGTGCCCAGGGGCAGCAATCATCTTCCAAATATCACAGTAACACCTAATATAGTCCTCAGACAGCAGCAGGAACATATTAAGAATTTGCTGATTAATAATCCATCTCTACCCTCACCTCTTTCCCCTATGATCTTTGTCATGAACCAGACCCCCTTCTGAATTTTATCCTATATAACAGACCTCCTTCTGTGTGAATCCTTATCACCAAACATGGTTTGAGCGTGGCAATACCAATATCTGTATATTGATTTATTTGTGAATTATATGCATGCACTACTGAACATGTGATGTGTAAGTATATGATATATGTGTATATAAGCATAGATATAGACATAGATATATACATATGCATTATTAAAATGTCCAGAGAACCAAGAAAAATTACCTCTAGCACTTACTGATAGTATTATTGTTATTTTCAGTCATGTCCAACTCTTTGTGACCCCAAGGACTGTGCTGTCCATGGGGTTTCCTTGGCAAGGATACTCGAGTAGTTTGCCATTTCCCTCTCCAGGGGATTAAGACAAACAGAAGTCAAGTGACTTGCATAGGGTCACACAGCTAGTAAGTATTTGAGGTTGGATTCAAACTCAGATCTTCCTGACTGTCCACTGCTCTATACACTGAGCCTCCTGGCTTCTCTTTATGTTGACGGTATAACCTTGATGCAAATCACTTAGCCTCTCAGTCCTCTGGTCAATTTTCTAAGACTATAAATTGCAGAGAAAGTACTACTAATGGCCAGAAGAGTTTCTTCACCCAGAGAGTTCTATATGCTAATGAAATCACAGATCCAGTCTTTATGTCATAAAATATTCCAAAAAATAGAAATTAAAAAATGGAAGAGATAAAAATGAAATGAACAATAATTTACCATTTAACTTGTATTTATTATGGATAAAAATTCCTTTGTCCACATTATTTTAGAGATCAACATAATCAAATTCACTTCATTATTTTTTAAAATTTTTGGTTTTACATCTGGTAATACAGCAATTCCAGGATCTGTTGCTATGTTCTTTGCTGAGAATGCTAAGTTCCTGTAAGAAGGGACAGCCCACTCTGCCCTGAGGGAGATAGATCCTTCTCTAGGAGGGTAAATGTTACCATGAAAATGGTAACATTTTCATCAGGTCAATACCAACTGTTCCCATGGTCCTGTTTTAGACTCATCTTTACCATACATAGCCTTCCCTTCCCCCAACCCTGCACTTCACCACTCTACCTTATTGGTAGATAACTGAGAAATCATATCAACTCAAATTAGCTCATTTTCAGTCTTCTTTCCTGAATCTCATTACAGAGGAAGGTCAGGCATTGACCATTTCTCTTCAACAAGAATTTACATTACATATTGTGGGAATTTTTTCCCTCTTGATCTGAGGGCTAGTGAAGATTACTGGAATGGGCTTTACTCCTCTCCAGGTCTTTCTAAAGATCTATCAGCAGTAGCCATGCCAATCTAGTGTTACTCAAGCTGTCACCAGAGGAAAAGGGTGAACAGATGGAGGAGAACTGGCAAAAAAGGTGGGTAATGAGGACAACTCCCTCCCTGCTCCCCAAACCTCCCTCACCAGATGACTGGCAGTAGTAACATGGATGAGTAAACCATCCCATCCTGCAAGGGCTGGCTGTTGCTTTCTCTCTTTGAAGGTTTTAAATTTTTTTATTTTTAACTTAATCATCAAAAAAAGAGAATTTTCAAATACACCATAAAACACAAAAAGAAGATTGCATGGGAAACAGTGAATTCCCATGTCATGCTGCTTTCTTGTTTTTAAAACATATATTAATCCCACACATTCCTTTCAAAACAGCCCCATTTATCTATGATGCCTTCTGACTTCCCTTCCATTCTCTTCTGTGTATTTAAAAATATATATTTCAATGAACCTCTTTTTTTTTGTATCTTTATTGCTAACTTACCCTGCCACCTACCCAATTAAACACTTAGACTAAGAAAGAAAAATAAAACTAAACTCTGTAAAAAAAAGAAAAATTAAGAAACATGGAGCAAAGGGAATATTCTGCAATTTGAATCTATCCCCTTAGTGTCAGGAGGTGCTTCATGATTCATCACCTGAAGACATGATGAGTGGAGGGCTTTAAACAGAGTTCTCAAGTCTTTAAAAATTGTTTTTCTTTATGGTGTTTTTGTCCTTATATAAATTGTTCTCCAAAAATAAATAAATAAATAGTTCTAGTTCTGCTAATTTCATTCTGTATCAGTGTATACCACCCAGAATCCTCTTAAATAATTTCTTCACTTCTGAAAATAAAATGTTATTCCACCACATATATCTACCACAATTTGTTCAGCCACTCCCCGCTTGATGGGTACTTCTTTGGAATCTAGACCAGGGCCAGGGGTGGAGAATCTGCAGCGTGGAGGCCCACATGTGGCCCTCTAGGTTACCATGTAACTCACGTTTGGATTCAGTCAAAGGACCACACTTGAGGATCTAGAGGGCCACACGTGGCTTTGAGGCCCTAGGTTCCCCACTCTTAGTCTAGAAGTTTTCTTTTTCAAGATGAGGAAGTTTGTTTTATTTGAGAGTCTCCTTTCAGGTATTATGGTCCCTCTAACCCTGTCTCCAGTTGTTTCTCTGTTGAATCTGATTACTTCTATGCTAAATTGTGCAGGTGTGTTTTGAACTCTTCTTTAATCATTTAATAATGATTTTTATATAATAATATACAAATAATGATATTTATATAGTCCTTACTATGTGTCAGTCACCGTACTAAGTAAGTGCTTTTCAATTAATATCTCATTTGATCCTCAAAACAACCTTTCAAGGTAAGTGCTATTATTATTACCATTTTATAGATGGGGAAACTGAGGCAGATAGATGTTAAGTGACTTGCCTTGAGGCTGCATTTGAACTTAGGTCTTTCTGATTCTATGGTTACTCCCCTGAATCTTTCTTTAGCAACCTCAATACACATTAAAGATATTAAGGTTCTAAAGGGACCCAGCTTACCTGGGCTCCTGTGCTAACCTTCATCTCTTAGGGTCAGGCTCCACTGAATCTTTGAGGTTCAGAGCACAGGAACTTCAAGATCCTTGGTGTTATCTCAGGATATTCCTGGGCTTGCCTAAGTGCTATTAGAGTCACACAGGTTCTTTCTTCTAGAGGCTTCTAAGGTCTCTACTCTAGATTCTCCCAGACCCTGAGGTTTTCTGACCATGCTAGGGCTTTCTGGGGGAAGAACTCCATTATTCTTATCCTTTGACACAGACTCCTGTAAACTACATGTTTCTGTGATTCATCTGGTCATTCTGGGAAGCAACTGACATTTTTTTTAAACCTGTGCTGGCAAATTCCTGCTGCAAAAATCTTCTGGCTGACTGTCCAGTTCTGGGGTGGAAGAAGTCATTTACTGTAAAGTCTCATTCAATTTCTTAATCATTATTTGTTCTGGTGTGAATTTCAGAGTTTTGCTAGAGTAGATATGTGAGAATTGGATCATCTGTCTCCCTTCAGGCAGCCATCCTGGCTGGAAGGCTGTTTCCTCATGACTATGTCCCTCTAAACATAGAAATGCAGAGTAACAAGGTTACCTCAACCTCAGATTGATTTCTAGGGGTTGGAAATGACAGACTACGGGCACAACCACACGGGTGTGCCAGGTGCAAGCTACTGGAGAAGTTATCACTATGACCTGATAAAACAAAGAAGCTAGCAAAATAAATTGCTTCATTTTATAACATTAAAATATCATGCACATATATCCCAGTGTAATGAGACTCTGGGTTTACTCTCCCAAAGCTGTCTCTGTCTCTCTTTCTTTGTCTCTCTCTCTCTCTCTCTCTCTCTCTCTCTCTCTCTCTCTCTCTGTCTCTCTCTCTGTCTCTCTCTCTCTCTCCTCCAGTCTCCCTATTTCCTAAGACACAACAATATTGAAATTAGACCAGTTAATAAGCTTACAATGGCCTTCAAGTGTTGACATGAAGCCAAGAGTTAATCAATGTAGCAAACTTTATTGTTGCATTATTTTAAGAAATTGCCCCAGCCACCTTCAGCAACCACCACCCTGATCAATATTAAGGCAAGACCCTCCACCAGAAAAAAAGGTTATGGCTTGCTGAAGGCTCAGCATTTTTTAGCAATAAAGTATTTTTGATTAAGGTATGTACATTGCTATTTTTAGACATAAAACTATTGCAAACTTAATAGACTACATTATAATATAAATATAATTATTATATGCACTGGGAAACTGCAAAATTCGTGGGACTATTTATTGGAATATTCACTTTATTGTGGTGGTCTGGAACTGAACCCGGATTATTTCCCGGATATGCCTGCACATAAACATTCCCATGAACCAGGGCAAACTTTCTGTTGTACATCACAGTTCCTAGAAATAGTGGACTTAAACTCAAAGTTTTGTTTTGTTTGAGACTTTTTACTCCCTCTTAATCTTACAGGCCCTATATCTACTTGTTGCTACTAAACATTTGTCTCAAGTTGATTTCATATATACATATACACACATATACACCTACATTCATATGTGCAAATATATATTTATATATACACATATACACTTGCATATATGTATATGTGCATGCACACGTATATATGTGTGTGTGTGTGTGTGTGTGTGTGTGTGTGTGTGTGTATATATATATATATATATATATATATATATATATATGAGTCCATCATCTCTCTATCTGGAGATAGGTGGCAAGCTTCACCATTTCCTCTGGAATTATAGTTGATCAGCTTTGCTAAGTATTTCAAGGTTGTTTGTCCTTATAATATTGTTATATAAATCATTTTCCTGGATTTGCTCACTTCATTTGCATCAGTTAATACAAGCCTTCCCAAATTTCTCTAAATCCATTCCCTTCTTTTCTAGTGTAACAGTATTCCATTTCATTCAAATACCATAACTTATTTAGACACATCCCAACTGATGGACATTCCTTCAGTTTCAAATTCTTTGCAAAAAGTTCTCTAAATATGTGTATACACATGGATTTTTTCTTCTTTGATCTCTTTGGGGTGCAAACTTTTAGAAATATCACTGAATCAAAGGCTATGCAAGCTTTAATAGCTTGGGGACAGAGTTCTAAACTAATTTCCCATAGAACTACACCAGTTCACAATCTTAGTTCACTAAAGTTCCTGTTGTCCCCTTGCTCTTCCAGCATTTGTCATTTTCCTTTTTGGTCAAGTTGGTCCATTTAATGGGCATGGAGTGGAATCTCATAGCTGCTTTAATGTGATTTTTCTAATTATTAGTGATTATGGCTGATACTGGCACAAGCATTTTTAAAGTGATTCTCCTCTGGTAGGTGTGCAAAGAAAAGACCAAAATGATAAGACTATCAATACAAAGATAAGAGCAAATAGTCCCTAACCTCAAAGAGTTTATGATGTTCTGGGAGTTCAGTTTTGTGAGCTCAAGACTGAATTTGTGTCAGTGTGTATGATTTTCTGCTCCCAGGAATGGGAAAGATATGACTGCTAGTGTGGAGAGAGACAGGCTATAATGGTAAGGGAATTTGAAGCTCTTCCCTGCCCCTTAATAGGCACATATGACCTGCTTTGAGCTTTGGCACAGCCCACAGCTTGAGTCACATGGAGCCCATGGTGGGAGGAGCTTGCCGAATGGGTGGAATAGGAAGGATTCTGCAGGAAAACAGAGTGAGGTGGAGGAGAGAGAAAGAGAGAGAGAGGGAGAGGGAGAGAGAGAGAGAGAGAGAGAGAGAGTAGAGCAGCTAGCATGAGAGAGGGAGTAATTTTGTCTAAAGGAGCTTGTTTGTGGGGAGGCTTGACAGAGAGGAGGCTTGGAGATGACCATGTTCCCTGCATTGATAATATAATTTCTTTGTTACTATGATAGATTTGGCTTTCTGGTATCTGAGTAAATATTGTGGTTTCATCTTTGAGGAAGAGTTTAAGTTTTGGGAATTGGCCATGCTTCCTGCATTGATAACATGTATAGATTTCTGTTACTATGACAGATTTGGCTTTCTAGCTTTTGGTCTTGGTTTCCTGTTTGAGGAAGAGAGCTTATATTTTGTGACTTTACCTTGGAAATACGTACACATCTCCATAGTGGCTGCTGTGGGTATTGCATTAATGTTAAACAGGGTCAGGCCCCCAAATCTGGAGCAGAAAGGAAGTTATAGCAATAGTTTAAGGGAAACAAAAAGGAACATTGTACATGTAACTTCAAATGAGCTAAAAAGAAACCTACAGAACAGAAAGAGGCCACACTTTCTAGCCTTTAAGGCTTTTGATTTTTGAATTGCCCTAATGACCTAGATTGTCCTCTTTTATTCTGTTATGCCTCATATTCTTGGGAACTATAACTAGCCTTCTGTACTGTCTCTGTTAGCACACATTATATTGATTGACAGATTTCAAATATAAGTACCTTGCTGTTTAGCAAATGAGACTGACAAATGAAACAGCCCTAAGGTTCCCACACTAAACTAGGACTTCTTTCTATGTGTTAAGACTGTGACTCCAATTTCCAAAAGAAATCCCAAAAACCCAGGAAAAGAGCTTTACAGGTCATTCTGCCCAGGCAGCCCATTTTCAGGAACCAACAGTTACTAAAATTTATTCTGGACAATGTACTAAAATGTCTTTTGAGAGACAAGAGTCTAGGCAGGTCTTAGATGCTAGCTCCTCTGCTAGAATAGAGAGGAAAACTGGCCCCTCACTTCCTTTGCCTAGTTTGAGCTCCATGTCAGCTTCTATTTATTTATTTCTATTTAAACAGAACAGCCAGCTCCAGTTCCTCAAATATTGGCAGAGCCATTGGAAATCAAATCTGTAGCCCTTGGCAGGCACACTCCACACTGGCTTGTCTCCCTAATCTCTTTTTGTTATGATCCTTCCAACTTTCCCTTGTGAACTTTTGAGAGATGTCAAGTTCTGAGGTATGTTCCTTCCAAGAGCTTTATTCCAAATCCATTTTGAATAAGTGTTAGTCCTGTTGGATTGACATAAGAATGCTTAAATATTTATATTATATGCTCTCACCAAATGTCCTGCTCCGCACATAGGAAGATGGCTTTCCTGGACAACGTTCATTAGAAATATGCTTTAAGTGTTTTCTAACTCTCTTTTTCTCAAAGGTGAATGGTTATTTTGAACTATCAGCAGTGTCTCATTTAAGTCCACTGTGACCAGTAGAATGAATCTGTGAAATCACTGATTATCATAGAATCAGAGATCAAGTGATAGAAAGGGCCTGGGGATCCTCTAGTGTACCTCCCTCATTTTACAAACAAAGGACTTGGGGCCTCAGAAGGCTAAGTGCTATCCCCAAGGTTAAATGGGACATAAAACATTAAAGAAAGATTTTGAACCCATGTTCTCTTATGTAAGACCCAGAAGGGTTTAGCCTGTGACAATAGAATAGAGCTTATCATTTTGGAGATTTAAATGATCTCTGTGAAGATCAAAACTGCTCAACTGTGTACCAAGCACTGGGAATATAAATACAATGAATGAAATAATCCCTTGTAATATCATAATTATAATAATAGCTGAAAGTGGCAGGATAAGATAGCAGATGAAGGGCCAGCCTAGACTCAGACAAGTAGTGCTTCTGACATATAATGGTTATGTGACCATGGATAAATCACAAGAAACAGTTTCTATGCTGAGTTCCTTAAACTGATGAGAATGACAATAATGATTAAAAATTAACAATAACAATTAATAATAAATAATGATTCTACATACAAATATATTAACTATATGATGTATATATATAAATGGAATGAAGATAGCTAAACTGGAAAAAAATGTTAAAATTTCTTCATTTTGCAAAAACTTTCTCTAATAATGTCAAAATGTCATTTGAACTTGATAAAGCAATTTTTTTTTTATTTATGTTGAGGAAAAAATAAAGACTAAAGGCTTTGAGCTTGAATTTTTAGATAAAACATATAATCAATTACTATAGGTAATATTTTAAAACACCTTAGTCTTTGGCGAGCAAGTTAAATCCAGCACAAATTTACTAAAGAGAAAGTTATAATTTTGTATGCCAAGTGACTTACTGGCATCCTGAAATCCAAGCTCAGTGGAAAGACAAATTTATAGCAAATAACAGTCTTACCAGGTCACATGACCAATAAAATGCAGGACTAGACAGTTTCTCTGATCCTCACAACCTCTCAAAGAATTACATGCAAAAGAGAAAGAAATTTCAGTCAGCTGTCTTCATTGTCTAAGACACCAGGAAATGCAATGAGATAACAATCCAACAAGCTAACAGTAGAGAAGGCTCATATCTAATCCCTAATGAATTCATTCAACTCCCCTTTCTCTCACTGTCCACTTTACTCTGGCAGGGCTGCACAAACTGATTCACAGACTTGCAATAGAACTCAGTTCCTCCCCTTTGCCAAACTTTTATACCATAGAAAACCAAAAAAGCTGAAGCTTGTTTTATCTGGGACAACTGTGTAATAGCATGTTATAGTGCAATACTCTTTTTGTCATATTTTTTAGAATCATTGGTTGTTTTTTCTTCTATTTCTCTAATTTGACTTTTAAAATCCTGCCGGAGCTTTTCCAAGAATGCTATTTGTGCTTCAGGCCAGTTCATATTCCCTTCTGAAGTTTTAGATGGGATTATAAGTCTTAATGCTGACCTCTTTGGTATTTGTGCTTTGGTCCTAGAAAGATACTACAGTCTTTTCTTTTCTGCTTTGCTTTTTACTCAAGATCATCACCCTTTTCCTTACTTTTAAAGTAAATCTCTGGGTCTGGGGTACAGGGGGTTCTGTCCCACAGTTCGTGTCAAAAACTTTTTTGTTTTGTGTATCGTAGCCTCCGTACAAGCTAAAATACTGCAGCTTACCTGGTGCTGAGTTGGCTGGTGTTGGAAAGTAGAGGCCAGGTGAAGTCTTTTTGGGTTTCCCTGGCGTTATCCTGGAGCTAGCTGTATTAAGTGTGAGGGAGGGGTGGTCTGGCCACAGGAGGTCTCCTCTGCTGAGCTAGAGCATAGGCAAGCTCAGCAGTTGATCCCATCTGCACTAGTGTCTTCCCGATTCTCCTGGGGTTCTGAGGCACGCTTGTGGTCCTGGTGTTGGTGATTGCTGGCTTCACCCCCCTAGGGTTCAGGATCTTTTCCTGGTTTGCTGAGGTGGGGCTGTCTGGGACAGTTCTGATCCCAAACTAGTCCCCTTCAGCCACAGCAAGAGGGACCTTCTTTAGTGATCTTCCTAGCCTGTTTACCCCTTTTGCTGCTTCCACTGTTCCAGGAATTTTCCAAGGGAGATATTCTCTGGGCTCATCAAGGTCAACAATTATCAATCAATTTCCATCGTGGCTCCCAGAAGTTGACTCCTTATGGTGCAATACTCAACCAGAGAACTGAGGAGCAGAAGGAACTGAAGTAGGACTGCAGCCTTTCTGTGGCTCTACCAGGTCTGAAGCAGGGGCCTGGTATCCATCTGTGGGCAGAAATTGAAGTCAGTTAATTAAACAGTGTGAAAGGATGCTGAGATAGCTTAGAGGTCTAACCCTCAAAGAAACTGCCATCAAAGGGGAAGAAGTCATAAAGTGAATGATAAGCAATATAAAAGCACTGAAATTACTAAAAATCTCAGCAAGAACAAAACTCAGTTAAAAACCTTGAGTATAATCAGATAAGCCAATGAGGGAAATAATAACAGAAGGGATTGTGGGCTCCAGATCACCTAGATGACTCCAAACATCTATTAATAAAAATTGCAAAACAGAGAAAAATAAATCAAGAGCAAATGAGTACAAGATCCCTGGAAGTGGTAATACACTCACTAAGTTCACCAATCCTGTTTCCAATCCAAATGCCATATCCATGATTTCTATGTAAGCAAAACAATTGAACTTTAAGTCAGGATCTATAGAGACAACTTAAGGATCACAAGTTTAGAAGTAAAAAACAAAAACAAAACTCCTCAACATCACAATGCAATTAATAAAACAAAACTGCCCAGAACTACTGAATACAGAAAATGTGTCAATTTAAAGACTCCACAGATCTCCAAAAAAAACCCCAAATCCTATCCTGCAAACTCCAAGATACAGAGTAGTTAAACTCTAGCAAAAATGGAAAACAACAAATTCTAAAATGTAGTGCTAGTCTTAACATATACTTTTGAACAGTAAAACAGATGACAAAAAATTTGGAAGGTATCTAAGCAAATTCCTGCATAATATTAACAAAACAGCCTGTTACCTCAAGATAACTATAGAATGATTGGCACTAAAAAAAGACAAAATGAACTGATAGATTGATGCTAGATCACATGATAAATGAAAATTTACACAAATATTTGTGGGAAAGTAGGCACTACTTCTCAAAGCAATAGTAAAGACTGAAGATAGGTGCTTGCCACTGGTCTTTTTTTTCTTGTGTATTTATTTATTTATTTATTTTCGGTTTTCAACATTCATTTCCATAAAATTTTGATTTCCAAAATCTTCAACCCATCTCTCCCCTCCCCCTATCCTATAATGCCTTGAATTCTGATTACCCCTTCCCCCAATCTGCCCTCTTTTCTATCATACCCCTCCCTTCCCTTATCCCCATCTTCTCTCTTTTCTTGTAGAGCAAGATTGTTTTCTATGTCCCATTATCTGTATTTCTTATTTCCCAGCTGCATGGCAAAACAATTCTCAACCGTTGTTCCTAAAACTTTGAGTTCCAACTTCTCTCTGTTCCTCCCTCCCCATGCATCTCCACTGAGAAGGTAAGTAATTTGATATAGGCTATATATGTATAGTTTTGCCAAAGACTTCCATAGTAATCATCTTGTATAAGACGCACTATGTTTATCTCCATCCTATCTTGCCCCCCATTTATTCTGTTCTCTGTTTTGATCTTGTCCCTCCCCAAAAGTGTTTACTTTTAATTGCTCCCTCCTCCCATTTGCCCTCCCTTCTATCATCTCCCCATCCCACTTATTCCCTTCTCCCCTACTTTCCTATAGTGTAATATAGATTTTCATATCAAATTGAGTGTGCATGTTATTCCTTCCTTAAGCCAAATGTGATGAGAGTAAGCTTCACTTTTTCACTCTCACCTTTTAGCCTTTCTCCCTTCATTGACAAAGCTTTTTCTTGTCTCTTTTATAAGAGATAATTTTCCCCATTACATTTCTCCTTTTCTCCTCACAATATATTCCTCTCTCACCCCTTAATTTTATTTTTTAGATCTCATCCCTACCTATTCAACACACCCTGTGCTCTCTGTCAATACATGTGTATGTGTGTGTGTGTTTGTGTGTGTGTGTGTGTATGATCCCTCCAACTACCAAAATACTAAGAAAAGTTTCAAGAATTACAAATATTATCTTTCCATGTAGGAATGTAAACAGTTCAACTTTAGTAAGTCCCTTATGATTTCTCTTTCCTGTTTACCTTTTCATGCTTTGTTCTTGTATTTGAAAGTCAAATTTTCTTTTCAACTCTGGTCTTTTCATCAAGAATGCTTGAAGGTCCTCTATTTCATTGAATGACCATTTTTTCTCCTGAGGTATTATACTCAGTTTTTCTGAGTAGGTGATTCTTGGTTTTAATCCTAGTTCCTTTGACTTCTGGCATATCATACTCCAAGCCCTTCGATCTCTTAATGTAGAAGCTGCTAGATCTTGTGTTATTCTGATTGTATTTCCACAATACTCAAATTGTTTCTTTCTAGCTGCTTGCAATATTTTCTCCTTGACCTGGGAACTCTGGAATTTGACTACAACATTCCTACAGGTTTCTCTTTTTGGATCTCTTTCAGGAGGTGACTGGTGGATTCTTTCAATATTTATTTCACTCTCTGGTTCTAGAATATCAGGACAGTTTTTTTGATAATTTCAAAAATGATGTGTAGGCTCTATTTTTGATCATGGCTTTCAGAAGTCCCATAATTGTTAAATTGTCTCTCTTGGATCTATTTCTCCAGGTCAGTTGTTTTTCCAATGAGATATTTCACAGTGTCTTCTATTTTTTCATTCTTTTGGTTTTGCTTTGTAATTTCTTGGTTTCTCATAAAGTCATTAGCTTCCATCTGCTCCATTCTAGTTTTAAAGAACTATTTTCTACAGTGAGCTTTTGAACCTTCTTTTCCATTTGTCTAATTCTGCTTTTTAAAGCATTCTTCTCCTCATTGCCTTTTTGGACTTCTTTTGCCAATTGAGTTAGTCTATTTTTAAAAGTATTATTTTCTTCAGCATTTATTTGTATCTCCTTTAGCAAGGTGTTGGCTTGCTCTTCATGATTTTCTTACATTGCTCTCATTTCTTTTTCCAATTTTTCCTCCACTTCTCTTACTTGATTTTCAAAATCCTTTTTTGAGCTCTTCCATGGCCTGAGACTATTGCATATTTACTTTGGAGGTTTTGGATGCAGAAGCCTTGACTTTTAGGTCTTCCCTCTGATGGCATACATTTTTCTTCCTCATCTAAAAGAATGAAAGAAAATACCTCTTCACCAGAAAATAACCTTCTATAGTCTTGTATTTTTTCCCTTTTTTGGGCATTTTCCTAGTCAATTACTTGACTTTTGGGTCCTTTGTCAAGAAGAGGGTATACTCTGGGGAGCCATGAGTTCTCATTTCCTGCAAAGTGGCACAATCAAGGAAGAGGAGTTTACTCCTCTCCTGGCCTTCTGGTCTGGGAGATACCACAAACTTTTCTGCCCAGGCTCTTTGAAGCTGTTCTTGGCCTTTGTGGGTTGAGCAATCTGAGATCTGTAGCTGCTGCTGCTGCTGCTGGGGATTCCACCCCTGAGGCCTGCCCTGCTGCATGGCCAGGGCTGGGCTGTGTTCTTCTCTGAGATCAGTGTGATAAAGTTTTTCTGCCCAGAATCTGTGAGTGGGGTTCCCTCTCTACAACCGCCTCCAGCTCTTCCATGACAAAGTGATTCTCTTCACCCCACGGCTGCCACTCAGGGCTGAGATCAGCTGCTTGATTTCTCCAGGGGCTTTAGGTGGAGGGCTCCTGAAACAGATACTGTGCCACAGATACTGCTGCCGCCCTGGCCTCTAAGGCCAGACCATGCTTCCTTGCTGACCTTTAAAGCTGTCTTTGGCATTTGTGAATTGAATAATCTGGGAACCTCAGCTGCTGCCGGGGATTCAGCCCCTGAGGCCTGTTCCTGCTACACAACCAAGGCTGCACTGCACTCTAAGGGCTGCACTCCACTCAGAGCCCTTTGCGATTGCTGTCCACCTTCTCGGCTGTCTTGGGCTGGAAATCTCTTTCACTCTGTAATTTTGTGGCTTCTACTATTCTAGAATTTGTTTAGGGTCATTTTTTACAGGTGTTTTATGGGCTATGGAGGGAGAGCTAGAGTAGGTGCATCTTTCTGCTCTACCGTCTTGGCTCCACTCCCTGGTCTTCTTTAATGTAGCCAATCCTGGTTTACCACCAGATGAAATCTATGAAATGACTTCTATTCAAGAGTGGAACCAATGAGCCCCACACTGTGGATAGCCACATGAATCCAAAATATATTGACAAAGAAGTATCAAATAAATGTCTGGGTTATGAATTATTTTTACAGAAATGTAGAGTTAATTAGGTTAATACAAGTCTGGGTCATTGCTACTGAAAATTATGGAAAACTCTTACTTAAGAAGCCCAAACATTACTGATGCAGATTTTTCAAGAAAGTGGCATAAATTCTACAAGATATCACTATAAGTTACAAAAATATAATACCTTTCATTGTATTATTCAAATGCTTTTTGCTCTCATTTCCTGAGTCATTTTGGATGATCTGGCAAAAACTCGTTGGAAACATTCTTCCTCCTTTCTTGGTGTGGTCAGTTCCAGGTTCACAGTCTCCCTCTCTACCCCAGGTCCTGAAAATCTTGCCTCTGATATTTACTAACTCTGTGACCCTGGGCAAGTCACTTAAATTCTATTTGCCTCAGTTTCTTTATCTGCAAATGGGGATAATAATAATTATATCTGTAGTGTAGATCAAATGAGATAATAATTGGAAAGTGCTTAGCATAAGTTCTGGCACATAATATGCCTATGTAAATGTTAGCTATTATTATTATTAGCATTTATATATATATATATAGCATTTATATATATATATATATATACACACATATATTTGTATATGTGTGTGTGTGTGTCTATGCTGTCAATCTATCTATTTTCCCTTAAACACCCTAACCTCCTACTTTCTTAATCTATTCAACTCCACATAGCTGTGGGCATACTCTTTATCTTGCTATCTTGTATTGTCCTTCTTTGATCAAAAACTCTGAAATTCCTTTTCCTAATTTCAACCAATCATCACCCACTCCATTTCTCCCCATGTTTTGAACCTCCTCAACTCATTCTTCATTCTCACCATGATCTTCAGTGCTTTCACCCCTCATTATTTTCCCAAAATATCACTTCTGATCTTGCTACACATTTTCCTCCTTTCCCAGTCTTGTCTTCTTAGTTAACAATGAACTAAATATTTATCCTTACATGATTGACTATAAAGAATATAACATCTCATAATGGTTATTTTTGTTGATAATAAGAAAAAGAATATTAATAAAGAAAACACTGACTTACTAAGATTAGTAAATAAGTTAGTAAATAAAAAAATTAGTAAAGAATTAAAGATGTGTGTTTAGGATGCTTACTAAAGATTGATGCCTTTTCTGTTGTAGGAGATCTAGTGCAGAGTAAGTTGAAGAAGTATTCTTTATGAATGCTGAGGTCCTCCAAACACTCTTTTTTGTGAATGATATTAAGCCTTAGAAAATCACAGAGCCTGCTGGGAGAAATCTATAACCACTCCAAAGAGTTTGACATGGCCATTTAGACAGGAATGACTAAATAGATGGATAATTTTAATGCCAATGCTGAGATTATAACATGAACTTAAATAGAATATATGTGTGTGTATATGTGTGAGTGAGCATGTGTGCATAAGTGTATATATGTATATATATATATACATATATATATAGAGAGAGAGAGAGAGAAATCTATTCTATACATTTACAGATATGTAGGTATATGTATGTATGTGTATATGTGTGTATATATGTATGTATGCGTATATATCCTTTTGGTCATTTTCAGTCATGTCTGACTCTCCAAGACTCCATTAGAATTTTCTTGGCAGAAATGCTAGAGTGGTTTGCTATTTCCCCCAGTTCATTTTACAGATGAGGAAACAGAGGTAAATAGAATTAAGAGAATTGCCCAAGATCACACAGTTAGTCAGTGTTAGAAGCCAAATTTGAAATCTTACACACACACACATCACAAGCCACACAAAATCTAACATTTATAAAGGGTTCTATTTGAACAGAAAGAGGCTGGGTTGCCTTCAGGAATTTCAGAAAATTGCAAAGCCCCACTGCAAATGGGCCTGCCCATTAAAGGAAGTTTGATTAGGGGAGATTTGTTTTGTAGGAAGGTCCACACCTTTTATTAATTTCTAATGAGACACTGGTTCTCAAGGGTTGTGATGCCCTCTGGCTCTGAAAAGTGTATATATACTCTGAAGGGAGGTTTTGTTTTGGGGCTTACTCCTTAGCAGTTTTTGTTTGGCCAGATGAGAATCTTGGTAGTTGCTAAGGAGCTCCTGATGTTGGGGATTTTCTCTCTGGTAACTATGTTAGACAGTTGGAAGCCCATCTGTTGATCTTTATTTCTCTGCTTGTGTTTTCTCTGAAGTTCAGGGTGCTAACGTTTCCCCCTGAGCTAAGTGAATGATATATGTATATACTTGCTTAAAATAGATTGCTGACCCCTCCAAAGTTACTTTCCTTTGAGAAAAGCAGATCTAAGAACGTGTATGGCAGGCCCTCCTGTGTATGCTGGTGTACTTGCTGTTGCACCCTTCAAGCTTCCAATGGAAACTGATAATAATAGTAGTAGCTTTTATTAAGTCCTGTGCTTTCCAGGTACTATGCTAGCCGCATTATAAATAAAATTTCAGTTAATCGTAACAGCAACTCTGGGAGGTAGATACTATTATGTCCATTTTATAGTTGAAGAAACAGAGAAAGACAAAGTTTAATAGCATACTTAAGGTTATACAAATAGTAAGCATCTGAGGCCCTTGTTTTACTCAGGTCTTCCTGACACCAGGCCCAGCTCTCTACGTCCCGTTTCACCTAGCTGCCTTGTCTTTTTAATGCAGTATTCTACTAGTATTGTTGTATAAGAATGAGGCATAGGATATAACAGTTTCTGAAGATTTAGATTGGGTATCATAGAGGACAGTCAAGAAACTTCTGGTAGATATGAGCAGGATGCAATATATAACCAATAAGGGACTTAGAAGAAGAATAAGAGTTTTAAAATATTATCAAAGAAATCTATGATATGAAGAAAAATTGGAGTTGCCACATGGGGCAAGATATGACAGATGAACAGCCAGTCTGTTCTCCAGGCACCCAGGCAATGTTAGGGGGAAAGTAAAGGAGACCTCGATATGAAGGGTGAATGCCCTGAGGTAGTAAACTTAGGGCAGGACATGGACAAGAGGAGCGCAGAATGCTTTGGTAGCACAAGATGAGTTAGAATCCTCATTAGTGGAGGGAGTTCCTAAATTGGTGACATCAGAGATCCATCTGAGTATTTGAGTGATGCCAATGACACCATGGTCTTGGCCCTATTAACCTGACTTTCTACAGAGATTAGAGGAATCACCTCACTTAAGCTTATAAAAATCAAACCCCAGGCAATGGCATTTGGGGTTCTAGAATTCTCCCTGTCTTTTCAAAGATAGATATTATTTTTCAGTTTCCTTACTAAGAAACAAATGTACTCATTTGGCCTCCAGTGGCTGTTTAGTTTTACCTTCCTGCATATTGCATATCAGAACTGAATGAATGACCTTCTTATACCCCATCTGTAAAAGACCTCTAGAATAAAGGGAGTGATATAAAATGTAGACATTATTTCTCCCAAAAGCAATCCCAGTTTTGTTTTAAAGGTGAGGGAAGATAAGTGGCAGAATGGAAAAATGTGCTGGATTCAGAATCAGAAGAGAGGGGTTTGAACCTAGCTTTTCCATATACTACCTGTTTGACCTTCATTAAGTCACTTACCCTTTCTGATCCTCAGTTTCATGTTTAAAATGATAATTTTGTACTAGATGACTTCTTAGGCCCCTTTTAGTTCTACATTTATGATACTATAATTTTGTTATGGTTTGGGTAATAAACACCTCCCATAAGCCTATTGCCTTTAAAGTGACAAGTACATATGAGAAAAGACCTTAAAAAATAACCAAACAATCCTTTCAGAGGCCTAAATTAAACTATATTTCCCTGGCTGCGTTTCAGTTGAATATTTACAGTGAAGTTTTTACCAAATGGAGAGATCACAAGTACAATAGGTATGGGGCAGGGAGCAGTGGGGATGGGGGAAGGGGCGGGCAGAAATCAACCTGCCAAAAGATATCATCAGAAAGCAACACATACACTTCTTCTCCTGACAGTTTCTAAAATCTGTGTCTGTGCTCTTCACTCTCATCCACCACATTGTACCACAGAGTAAATTTTAGAAGAATGACACACTCTATAGTAATTCCTCAAAGCAGTCATTTCTAAAGGAATCCAGGCTATAGTTTTTCAAGGCAAATTAGGTGTCCCAACCCCATTATTTGAACCTACATTTGAACTGATAGTGTAACCTTGTGCTATCATAAACTGCCAATTTGCCACTAAAATCAGAACGTAGTAAAAAGTATGTTATGAGTTGCTGGTTGTCTGAGCCACTTTGTTCCTCCTTGGAGGGGAGTCTTGGGAGCTGCAGGAAGAAACAAAGCAGAATATGGTAAGAACCTATCATAAAATGGAGTAACCCTGGCTTATTTTCTTTTGTGAAGAAAATTATCACTAAATGAAGCTTTCTCCTTCCTATCTCCTCTCCCTCACCTCCAAAGGCAGCATGATATTGTGAGAAGAGAGCTGGATTTGCAGTCAAAAAACATCTGGATTCAAATCCCACCTATCTTGCTTGCTGGGTCAAGTATGTTGCACTGAGGATTCCTTTTCAGGTGTGGGTCAGACTAGAAGGATCTTGAGGTCCCTATGAGCTATAAAATTCAGCAATTCCCTAACCCTGACCATCTCTCTCAATTTCACTGATCCTTGGTTTCCTCACCTTTAAAATGGAGCTAATGATGCCTATAGTACCCATCTCTCAGGGAAATTGTAAGATTCTTTGTAAGCCCCAAAGCTCTACACAAACACCAGCTAGTAGCTTTTCATTCTGATCAGGCTCTGAGCTTTTTCTCATTTGTTTTAATCCACTGCTTACTAATGGACCACATTTCCCCCCGTACTTCTCCTGAATCTACTCTCCAAGGATTTATGACTTTGGTTTGTGGGATATCTTCTTCTTGTTATTGGATTGTTTAAGTCATGTCCAATTCTCTGTGACCCCATTTGGAGATTTCTTGGAAAGGATACTAGAGTGGTTTGCCATTTCTTTTTCCAGCTCACTTTACAGAGGAGGAAGCTAAGGCAAACAAGGTTAAGTTTTTTGCCCAGGGTTGAACAGCTAGGAAGTGTCCAAGATCAAATCTGAACTCAAGTTTTCCTGATTCCAGGTCCAGCAATCTATTAGCAAAGCAGTGTAGCAGAAGTCATCATCCAAGGGATCCCTGATTTATTTGTTATGTCCCCTATCCATTTGACCAGATTATAGGGCATGGATTTTTGTTATACTGGAGCACCTCCTATGGAGCTAGAAATGCATATGTAGTCTCTTTTTGAGAAACATATCCTTGACCTGAATGAATACATGATGAGTTCTTGTTTGATTCCTCACGAGTAAGACCCAGGAGGATGAACTCTTGTCAGAGTAATCTCCCTCTTTCTGGTTTATAAGATACTTCAGGTGATCGAGGTTCTATCCATCTCACCTGTTCAAGCACCCTTCCTCCCTTGTCCTGCAGATCCAGTGCAATAGGAAATGGCAATTGAAGATAGAAACACATGGCTGTGGAAGACATACTTACATGCACCCTGAAAATAAAGTTCTTAAACTTCTCAATTGCTGGTGTCTTCTTCTACTTTTCTATTTCCTTCTCTGGTCACAGGTCAATAGTTTATATTCCAAGTACATCATGTGAGCTTTTTTAAAATTATATTTATTTTGTTAAATGTCTTCCAATTACATTTTTAAAAGTCTTAACAGTTCTAAATTCTTTTTTCCCTCTTGCCCCTCCCTTAAAAATTAAGAAGGCATGTCATATATCAATTATACATGTAAAATCATTATTCCATACTGAAAAAATCAATTCCAGTAGAGTTGTCATTTTTATTATATTGGCTCAGCCTACCTATGAGCAATTAATATTTCTCTAATTGTTTAGATCTGCCTTTATTTGTGGGAAAGGTGTTTCATAATTGTGTTCATATAGTCCCTGGGTTTGTCTTGACAGGTAGACTCCCAAATATTTTATATTGAATGAAGTTATTTTAAATGGAATTTCTCTTTCTATATCTTCCTTTTGGGTTTTGTGGATAATATATGGAAATGCTGATGACTTATGTAGGTTTAATTTCTATCTTACAACTTTGCTAAATTTAATTTTTTCAGCTAGTTTTTTAGTTGATTCTATAGGACTCTCTAAGTATACTCATCTACAAAGAGTAATGGTTTTATTTCCTCATTCTGATTCCTTTAATGTCTTTTAGTTTATTGCTATAGTTACCATTTCTAATAAAATATTGAATAATAATGGTGATCATGGACATTCTTGCTTCACTTCTGATGTCATTGGCAAGGTTTCTAATCTATCCTGATTACACATAATGCTTGCTCTTGATTTCAGATAAATACCACTTATAATTTTAAGAGAGTATCTAATGATTTCTATGCTTTCCAAGACTTTTTCTTTTAAACAGGAATGGGTGTTGTATTTTATCAAAAGCTTTTTCTGTATCTATTGAGATAATCATATGATTTTTGTTGTTTTGTTATGAATATGGCTAAACAGTTTTCCTAATATTGAACCAGTCTTGCCCTCCTGTTATAAATCCCACCTGTTACCCAGGGGGTTGGAAGAATTAAACTACTTTGACTATTTGGATGGGGAAAAAAGTATTACCTCCAGAGAGAGAATTGATGAATACTGAATAGATTGAAACATACTTTTAAAAAAAAAAACTTTATGTAGTTTTCTAAGGATTTCTCTGTCTGTGTGTGTGTGTATTTTCTTTCACAACATGGTTAATATAGAAATGTGTTTTGCATGACTTCAAAATTATAATAGATACATTGTGTGCCTTTTCAAGAGGCAGGGGAGAGGCAGGAGAGAGGAAGAAAAATTTGGAACCAAAAATTTTTAGACAAATGCATGTCAAAAATGTTTACATGTAGTTGGAAATTGTTTAGCAAAATAAAAACATATTTTAAAGGTCTTTAAGTTTAAAATATAAACAATTACTTAGTTGCATTTTTCTAACTCTAGAAAAGGAAGATTTCTTAACAATCAAAACATTTTCAGTTATGTGTTTAAACAAACTGTACATATATATCGTGTTTACACATTGCTATTCCTATGTTGTCTCCCCCATTGGAATGTAATCTCCTGGAAGGCATGGGTGGCTTGGCCTTTCTTTGTGTGCTCAATGTTTTGCTGCCATGACGCAGATGTTTAATTAAAGTGCTCGTTGTGTTAAACAAAAACTAGTTCAACTATTTTCACTGAAATGATTGCTTACTCACTGATCATAGAACAGTTCCTAGCCATTCATTGGACTAAAACCAACTAGTCAATTTGAGCCAAACCTTTAAATGTAGAGTGTGGATGTGTAGATGTGTCCTGAGACTGGAAAAATTTTGTTCATGGACCTTTCAATACCTCCATGTAAGGCAAATTGATTATCAGATGCCCAAGGTCCATTTAAAGAACTAAGCAGATTACACAAGTAGATTGTGAGGTTACCAGCCGTCAATGTACATCTTTTGGTGGTTTGCATCAATATTGAAACATATTCTGGGGGAGCATTGTTAATGTTATTGTCCAGTGTGTTTTCAGGCAGGATAAAAAATGACAAGTTTTATCATAATATGCATGTATCAGTCAAAGAGCAGGAACCAAATCCAGTTTCCCAGTCAAATTTACATGAAATTAGAATGCTAGAATGTTGGAACATGCCTAGGAATTTCAGCTTTTGCAGGATGCTTCTCACAAGAGTTCAAAGCTTGTTGTGATGAGGATTACCTTGATGTAATAGGCAAAGTGATACCCAACAAGGCATTTGATCCTCTTAGAACCATAGGAAAATCATAAGGCATGTAAAAATCAATGAGTCCCATCCAGATACAACTGGATGGTAATAATCACCAAAGGGCTTGGCCTCCCTGCTAATGGATACAACACTCTCTGCATACACAGGAAGACGGGTCTCTGATGACAACTGACTTATAGCATCCCTGAAATTGCCTTTCTAATTAGGATCTAGAGATGGCCTGTAGCATCCTGAAAGGCTCTGGTAGCAAGCCGATTGTGTGAATCTGTCCTTTTAAATGATGACTTTGCCCTGTGTCTGTCTATTTGCAGTGTCATTAACAAGTTAAAATAAAACTCCTTTGGCAGGTGTTTTTGTTTCATGACTAAGAGTCAATAGCTGTGCGAATTGAAGTATTTTTATGGGCACACATAATTCATTCAAATCTACACTACAGCCCAGTTTCTTCACTGTGGCATGGGCTGGGAGGACTAGACAAGCATTCTTAATGCTTTTGTTTCCTCAGTGCTTAGACTATAATTGAAACAAGCTACCAAAGCTTGGGAGAAATGAGAATACCCAGTCTCAGTTATGCCTTAATCCACATTTAGTGATCTTTGCCAGCCCCAGAGAAGTAACCCAGGATCAGAAAGAGCCCATATCTGAAAATAACACAATCCATTAGGACTTCTTGTTCTGACTTAGAAGAAAGTGAATGGTTAACAAAGTGGTCGACTTGCTTTGTTATAGCTCATTCCTATTGCTGAATTCTTTTAAAGTCGGACCCTATGATTAAAATGCAGGGTCCTCTTGTGGCTTTCACAGGGAATAAGGCACCAAAGAGAATGTGTTTATAATGAATCAAAGGAATAAAGAATTGCTTTTGTGCATGTGTCGTGGGGTTCTGGAGCATCCCCAGGACACCTGAGATAATATCCCCCGACATGGAGGAGGTTCAGGAGCTGCTTCCAGGAGAATTGTCATGAATTGGGCCTTTGATGAACAGGAATATGCCTGAACCTTCTGTGTATGGTTCTGGTCAGCTAGCTAAGTGATGAAAGGAAGACTCTTTGATTTGTATTTGGAGGCATTCCCAAAAGACATTCAGCTTCCCTTATTTCTTTGTTTCGTTCACATCTGGGGGAGGAAGGTTACTTCTTTACTTATAGTGACAAGTGAGAGACTATGTTGCAAGGAAAAAGGCCTCAGGTCTTTCTTCCCATCTCAGACCATTTGGCCTTTGATAAAAAAAACCCTCCTCAGCCTGTTTATTTTTTCTTTTCTGCTCTGGATAAAAGGATCAGACTCTCTGATCTTAGAAGCATGAGTTACAGAAATCCAGAAATTACAGAAGCCACGCTAGGTGTTGTAGCCAGTCCAGCATAAATATTTTGAGGAACAAGGGTCAATGTGGAGTGACCCTATCTATCCCAGTAGAAGGACTCAACTGGTAGCCATGCTGCCTTTGTTTGTGAGTTTTGTGGGAATACTGCTATGTTAGAATTAAGCTAAATATAAGTCCAGTCTCCTACCCAGATACCAAGATGAAGTGTGTGGGGTGGGAAGGGGAAAATCATTAATCAAAGTGCCAGGGAAAATGTTTGTAGGCCTATTTGTATAATCTTATGTCTGCGAAATAAACAGTCCTTTATAAAAGCTAGCCATTATTTAGTGGTTAAATAGAATCGAGGTATTAGTGACTGGCCTCTAACGAATGGGAGAACATACTTTGTGGGGGCTATGGCTGTTGGTAAAGAAAAGAGACACTTCCAACCCCTCATGGTACTCAAGAACTTTGAGGTTCAAATATAGCCCACCTGGCCCTGAGAATTGGACCAGAGTGTGCAAGTTACATGTGCCAAGCTCCAAGAGTAAACAAATGGTGGAAGAATATGTACCAGATTGGAAAGAAAAACTCACTACAAAATGATAACTCCATTCTCTCTCACACCACCAAAATTTGGGGCACAAATTAGTCTAGCAACGTACAACATTATGGGAGAATTGATCTCCTTTATAAAATATGAATAAAAAGAGGAAACATTTATCTGACACAAAAACCTACTCTAGGATGAGTTTTTTGTAGTGTTTTTCTGTGGGTCGCACAATTGTCCAACTCACTCATAAGAAAGAGGACCATTTGATATGTTCCTAATGGAAGCAAGTGAAAAAGATAAGTTTTAGATCAATATTAAATAATTTATGAAGGTATATTTAAGATATTTTGTGAAGTGTCATAATCCCTTGTTTAATTAATGAAATCTAAAGAGAAAGAGCTTTGGAGTTATGGATCAAATCTAACTTAGCTCCAAAACATTAGCTGAGTGGTTCAGATTTCAAAGCTCTTAAAACCACATACCTAAATGATTTGAAAGCACGACTGAAACTGCCCAATTCCTGACCTGTATCTTAGTTCAGTTTAGTCCGTCAAAGGTAATATAGCTTACAGATGCCTGGGAGGTAGGCAAAATCAGTAGGACCGAAAGATAGAGTCAGTGGCAGGGAGGATAGCTTTTTCATCCATCTCCATTCAAAATAGTGAAATCTTGGATAAGGTATTTAAGTGTTACACACTACAGAACCATTAGTCCATTGTCCTTTCCTTCCAATCCCCAAATAAGGAAAAAAAAAAACAAAAGGCATACATAATAACTTATTCCCATTTCTAAGTGCTTCCTAATAATAACATACATCCCCTGAAGAATTATGATTCCGGTTACATTAATAAGATGTAGACCTACCAGTTTATGAAAGCATTATTATCAAAGACTCACAGGGCTTCCCTCCAGAGGCCAGCCCATAACTGACCAAGTATCTTTTCTACAACATCCCTAACGCATGGTCATCCAGCTGCTGTTTGAAGATCCCCAGGAATGGAGGGGCGGAGCCAAGATGGCGGAGTAGAAGGACGCACATTTACGAGCTCCGAAACCAAAGCCCATAGAATTAATGTAAAAAGAGTCCCCCATAACTTCTGGGTGAATACAAGGTGTGCAGAAGCAGAGTGGAAGAGATTTCCGTTCCAGGGAGCCCTGAAGACCCGTCCCCAGGGTCCGGCGCGCCCCGGAAAGTAAACCCGACCCCCAGCGCTGCCCTGGCCGGGGCCGCAGAGAAGCTGATCCGAGCAGGCTTCAGAGACGGAAGCTCCGGGAGCCGGGAAAGTCCCTCCGCCCACAGAAGCAGGTCAGTGAGAGAGGCCGGGCTGAAGGAGAGGGGAAGCAGGGCGTCTCCTTAAAGTGACAAGTACATATGAGAAAAGACCTTAAAAAATAACCAAACAATCCTTTCAGAGGCCTAAATTAAACTATATTTCCCTGGCTGCGTTTCAGTTGAATATTTACAGTGAAGTTTTTACCAAATGGAGAGATCACAAGTACAATAGGTATGGGGCAGGGAGCAGTGGGGATGGGGGAAGGGGCGGGCAGAAATCAACCTGCCAAAAGATATCATCAGAAAGCAACACATACACTTCTTCTCCTGACAGTTTCAAAATCTGTGTCTGTGCTCTTCACTCTCATCCACCACATTGTACCACAGAGTAAATTTTAGAAGAATGACACACTCTATAGTAATTCCTCAAAGCAGTCATTTCTAAAGGAATCCAGGCTATAGTTTTTCAAGGCAAATTAGGTGTCCCAACCCCATTATTTGAACCTACTATTTGAACTGATAGTGTAACCTTGTGCTATCATAAACTGCCAATTTGCCACTAAAATCAGAACGTAGTAAAAAGTATGTTATGAGTTGCTGGTTGTCTGAGCCACTTTGTTCCTCCTTGGAGGGGAGTCTTGGGAGCTGCAGGAAGAAACAAAGCAGAATATGGTAAGAACCTATCATAAAATGGAGTAACCCTGGCTTATTTTCTTTTGTGAAGAAAATTATCACTAAATGAAGCTTTCTCCTTCCTATCTCCTCTCCCTCACCTCCAAAGGCAGCATGATATTGTGAGAAGAGAGCTGGATTTGCAGTCAAAAAACATCTGGATTCAAATCCCACCTATCTTGCTTGCTGGGTCAAGTATGTTGCACTGAGGATTCCTTTTCAGGTGTGGGTCAGACTAGAAGGATCTTGAGGTCCCTATGAGCTATAAAATTCAGCAATTCCCTAACCCTGACCATCTCTCTCAATTTCACTGATCCTTGGTTTCCTCACCTTTAAAATGGAGCTAATGATGCCTATAGTACCCATCTCTCAGGGAAATTGTAAGATTCTTTGTAAGCCCCAAAGCTCTACACAAACACCAGCTAGTAGCTTTTCATTCTGATCAGGCTCTGAGCTTTTTCTCATTTGTTTTAATCCACTGCTTACTAATGGACCACATTTCCCCCCGTACTTCTCCTGAATCTACTCTCCAAGGATTTATGACTTTGGTTTGTGGGATATCTTCTTCTTGTTATTGGATTGTTTAAGTCATGTCCAATTCTCTGTGACCCCATTTGGAGATTTCTTGGAAAGGATACTAGAGTGGTTTGCCATTTCTTTTTCCAGCTCACTTTACAGAGGAGGAAGCTAAGGCAAACAAGGTTAAGTTTTTTGCCCAGGGTTGAACAGCTAGGAAGTGTCCAAGATCAAATCTGAACTCAAGTTTTCCTGATTCCAGGTCCAGCAATCTATTAGCTAAAGCAGTTTAGCAGAAGTCATCATCCAAGGGATCCCTGATTTATTTGTTATGTCCCCTATCCATTTGACCAGATTATAGGGCATGGATTTTTGTTATACTGGAGCACCTCCTATGGAGCTAGAAATGCATATGTAGTCTCTTTTTGAGAAACATATCCTTGACCTGAATGAATACATGATGAGTTCTTGTTTGATTCCTCACGAGTAAGACCCAGGAGGATGAACTCTTGTCAGAGTAATCTCCCTCTTTCTGGTTTATAAGATACTTCAGGTGATCGAGGTTCTATCCATCTCACCTGTTCAAGCACCCTTCCTCCCTTGTCCTGCAGATCCAGTGCAATAGGAAATGGCAATTGAAGATAGAAACACATGGCTGTGGAAGACATACTTACATGCACCCTGAAAATAAAGTTCTTAAACTTCTCAATTGCTGGTGTCTTCTTCTACTTTTCTATTTCCTTCTCTGGTCACAGGTCAATAGTTTATATTCCAAGTACATCATGTGAGCTTTTTTAAAATTATATTTATTTTGTTAAATGTCTTCCAATTACATTTTTAAAAGTCTTAACAGTTCTAAATTCTTTTTTCCCTCTTGCCCCTCCCTTAAAATTAAGAAGGCATGTCATATATCAATTATACATGTAAATCATTATTCCATACTGAAAAAATCAATTCCAGTAGAGTTGTCATTTTTATTATATTGGCTCAGCCTACCTATGAGCAATTAATATTTCTCTAATTGTTTAGATCTGCCTTTATTTGTGGGAAAGGTGTTTCATAATTGTGTTCATATAGTCCCTGGGTTTGTCTTGACAGGTAGACTCCCAAATATTTTATATTGAATGAAGTTATTTTAAATGGAATTTCTCTTTCTATATCTTCCTTTTGGGTTTTGTGGATAATATATGGAAATGCTGATGACTTATGTAGGTTTAATTTCTATCTTACAACTTGCTAAATTTAATTTTTTCAGCTAGTTTTTTAGTTGATTCTATAGGACTCTCTAAGTATACTCATCTACAAAGAGTAATGGTTTTATTTCCTCATTCTGATTCCTTTAATGTCTTTTAGTTTATTGCTATAGTTACCATTTCTAATAAAATATTGAATAATAATGGTGATCATGGACATTCTTGCTTCACTTCTGATGTCATTGGCAAGGTTTCTAATCTATCCTGATTACACATAATGCTTGCTCTTGATTTCAGATAAATACCACTTATAATTTTAAGAGAGTATCTAATGATTTCTATGCTTTCCAAGACTTTTTCTTTTAAACAGGAATGGGTGTTGTATTTTATCAAAAGCTTTTTCTGTATCTATTGAGATAATCATATGATTTTTGTTGTTTTGTTATGAATATGGCTAAACAGTTTTCCTAATATTGAACCAGTCTTGCCCTCCTGTTATAAATCCACCTGTTACCCAGGGGGTTGGAAGAATTAAACTACTTTGACTATTTGGATGGGGAAAAAAGTATTACCTCCAGAGAGAGAATTGATGAATACTGAATAGATTGAAACATACTTTTTAAAAAAAAAAAACTTTATGTAGTTTTCTAAGGATTTCTCTGTCTGTGTGTGTGTGTATTTTCTTTCACAACATGGTTAATATAGAAATGTGTTTTGCATGACTTCAAAATTATAATAGATACATTGTGTGCCTTTTCAAGAGGCAGGGGAGAGGCAGAGAGAGGAAGAAAAATTTGGAACCAAAAATTTTTAGACAAATGCATGTCAAAAATGTTTACATGTAGTTGGAAATTGTTTAGCAAAATAAAAACATATTTTTAAAGGTCTTTAAGTTTAAAATATAAACAATTACTTAGTTGCATTTTTCTAACTCTAGAAAAGGAAGATTTCTTAACAATCAAAACATTTTCAGTTATGTGTTTAAACAAACTGTACATATATATCGTGTTTACACATTGCTATTCCTATGTTGTCTCCCCCATTGGAATGTAATCTCCTGGAAGGCATGGGTGGCTTGGCCTTTCTTTGTGTGCTCAATGTTTTGCTGCCATGACGCAGATGTTTAATTAAAGTGCTCGTTGTGTTAAACAAAAACTAGTTCAACTATTTTCACTGAAATGATTGCTTACTCACTGATCATAGAACAGTTCCTAGCCATTCATTGGACTAAAACCAACTAGTCAATTTGAGCCAAACCTTTAAATGTAGAGTGTGGATGTGTAGATGTGTCCTGAGACTGGAAAAATTTTGTTCATGGACCTTTCAGTACCTCCATGTAAGGCAAATTGATTATCAGATGCCCAAGGTCCATTTAAAGAACTAAGCAGATTACACAAGTAGATTGTGAGGTTACCAGCCTGTCAATGTACATCTTTTGGTGGTTTGCATCAATATTGAAACATATTCTGGGGGAGCATTGTTAATGTTATTGTCCAGTGTGTTTTCAGGCAGGATAAAAAATGACAAGTTTTATCATAATATGCATGTATCAGTCAAAGAGCAGGAACCAAATCCAGTTTCCCAGTCAAATTTACATGAAATTAGAATGCTAGAATGTTGGAACATGCCTAGGAATTTCAGCTTTTGCAGGATGCTTCTCACAAGAGTTCAAAGCTTGTTGTGATGAGGATTACCTTGATGAATAGGCAAAGTGATACCCAACAAGGCATTTGATCCTCTTAGAACCATAGGAAAATCATAAGGCATGTAAAAATCAATGAGTCCCATCCAGATACAACTGGATGGTAATAATCACCAAAGGGCTTGGCCTCCCTGCTAATGGATACAACACTCTCTGCATACACAGGAAGACGGGTCTCTGATGACAACTGACTTATAGCATCCCTGAAATTGCCTTTCTAATTAGGATCTAGAGATGCCTGTAGCATCCTGAAAGGCTCTGGTAGCAAGCCGATTGTGTGAATCTGTCCTTTTAAATGATGACTTTGCCCTGTGTCTGTCTATTTGCAGTGTCATTAACAAGTTAAAATAAAACTCCTTTGGCAGGTGTTTTTGTTTCATGACTAAGAGTCAATAGCTGTGCGAATTGAAGTATTTTTATGGGCACACATAATTCATTCAAATCTACACTACAGCCCAGTTTCTTCACTGTGGCATGGGCTGGGAGGACTAGACAAGCATTCTTAATGCTTTTGTTTCCTCAGTGCTTAGACTATAATTGAAACAAGCTACCAAAGCTTGGGAGAAATGAGAATACCCAGTCTCAGTTATGCCTTAATCCACATTTAGTGATCTTTGCCAGCCCCAGAGAAGTAACCCAGGATCAGAAAGAGCCCATATCTGAAAATAACACAATCCATTAGGACTTCTTGTTCTGACTTAGAAGAAAGTGAATGGTAACAAAGTGGCTATAACCACTCCAAAGAGTTTGACATGGCCATTTAGACAGGAATGACTAAATAGATGGATAATTTTAATGCCAATGCTGAGATTATAACATGAACTTAAATAGAATATATGTGTGTGTATATGTGTGAGTGAGCATGTGTGCGTAAGTGTATATATGTATATATATATATATATATATATATAGAGAGAGAGAGAGAGAGAGAGAGAGAGAGAGAGAGAGAGAGAGAGAGAAATTTATTCTATACATTTAAAGATATGTAGGTATATGTATGTATGTGTATATGTGTGTATATATGTATGTATGCGTATATATCCTTTTGGTCATTTTCAGTCATGTCTGACTCTCCAAGACTCCATTAGAATTTTCTTGGCAGAAATGCTAGAGTGGTTTGCTATTTCCCCCAGTTCATTTTACAGGTGAGGAAACAGAGGTAAATAGAATTAAGAGAATTGCCCAAGATCACACAGTTAGTCAGTGTTAGAAGCCAAATTTGAAATCTTACACACACACACATCACAAGCCACACAAAATCTAACATTTATAAAGGGTTCTATTTGAACAGAAAGAGGCTGGGTTGCCTTCAGGAATTTCAGAAAATTGCAAAGCCCCACTGTAATGTTAATTATGTTAATGAGAGTTAAAGATCTTCCCCTCCCATTAATGGGCCTGCCCATTAAGGGAAGTTTGATTAGGGGAGATTTGTTTTGTAGGAAGGTCCACACCTTTTATTAATTTCTAATGAGACACTGGTTCTCAAGGGTTGTGATGCCCTCTGGCTCTGAAAAGTGTATATATACTCTGAAGGGAGGTTTTGTTTTGGGGCTTACTCCTTAGCAGTTTTTGTTTGGCCAGATGAGAATCTTGGTAGTTGCTAAGGAGCTCCTGATGTTGGGGATTTTCTCTCTGGTAACTATGTTAGACAGTTGGAAGCCCATCTGTTGATCTTTATTTCTCTGCTTGTGTTTTCTCTGAAGTTCAGGGTGCTAACGTTTCCCCCTGAGCTAAGTGAATGATATATGTATATACTTGCTTAAAATAGATTGCTGACCCCTCCAAAGTTACTTTCCTTTGAGAAAAGCAGATCTAAGAACGTGTATGGCAGGCCCTCCTGTGTATGCTGGTGTACTTGCTGTTGCAACCCTTCAAGCTTCCAATGGAAACTGATAATAATAGTAGTAGCTTTTATTAAGTCCTGTGCTTTCCAGGTACTATGCTAGCCGCATTATAAATAAAATTTCAGTTAATCGTAACAGCAACTCTGGGAGGTAGATACTATTATGTCCATTTTATAGTTGAAGAAACAGAGAAAGACAAAGTTTAATAGCATACTTAAGGTTATACAAATAGTAAGCATCTGAGGCCCTTGTTTTACTCAGGTCTTCCTGACACCAGGCCCAGCTCTCTACGTCCCGTTTCACCTAGTTGCCTTGTCTTTTTAATGCAGTATTCTACTAGTATTGTTGTATAAGAATGAGGCATAGGATATAACAGTTCTCTGAAGATTTAGATTGGGTATCATAGAGGACAGTCAAGAAACTTCTGGTAGATATGAGCAGGATGCAATATATAACCAATAAGGGACTTAGAAGAAGAATAAGAGTTTTAAAATATTATCAAAGAAATCTATGATATGAAGAAAAATTGGAGTTGCCACATGGGGCAAGATATGACAGATGAACAGCCAGTCTGTTCTCCAGGCACCCAGGCAATGTTAGGGGGAAAGTAAAGGAGACCTCGATATGAAGGGTGAATGCCCTGAGGTAGTAAACTTAGGGCAGGACATGGACAAGAGGAGCGCAAAATGCTTTGGTAGCACAAGATGAGTTAGAATCCTCATTAGTGGAGGGAGCTCCTAAATTGGTGACATCAGAGATCCATCTGAGTATTTGAGTGATGCAAATGACACCATGGTCTTGGCCCTATTAACCTGACTTTCTACAGAGATTAGAGGAATCACCTCACTTAAGCTTATAAAAATCAAACCCCAGGCAATGGCATTTGGGGTTCTAGAATTCTCCCTGTCTTTTCAAAGATAGATATTATTTTTCAGTTTCCTTACTAAGAAACAAATGTACTCATTCGGCCTCCAGTGGCTGTTTGGTTTTACCTTCCTGCATATTGCATATCAGAACTGAATGAATGACCTTCTTATACCCCATCTGTAAAAGACCTCTAGAATAAAGGGAGTGATATAAAATGTAGACATTATTTCTCCCAAAAGCAATCCCAGTTTTGTTTTAAAGGTGAGGGAAGATAAGTGGCAGAATGGAAAAATGTGCTGGATTCAGAATCAGAAGAGAGGGGTTTGAACCTAGCTTTTCCATATACTACCTGTTTGACCTTCATTAAGTCACTTACCCTTTCTGATCCTCAGTTTCATGTTTAAAATGATAATTTTGTACTAGATGACTTCTTAGGCCCCTTTTAGTTCTACATTTATGATACTATAATTTTGTTATGGTTTGGGTAATAAACACCTCCCATAAGCCTATTGCCTTTAAAGTGACAAGTACATATGAGAAAAGACCTTAAAAAATAACCAAACAATCCTTTCAGAGGCCTAAATTAAACTATATTTCCCTGGCTGCGTTTCAGTTGAATATTTACAGTGAAGTTTTTACCAAATGGAGAGATCACAAGTACAATAGGTATGGGGCAGGGAGCAGTGGGGATGGGGGAAGGGGCGGGCAGAAATCAACCTGCCAAAAGATATCATCAGAAAGCAACACATACACTTCTTCTCCTGACAGTTTCAAAAATCTGTGTCTGTGCTCTTCACTCTCATCCACCACATTGTACCACAGAGTAAATTTTAGAAGAATGACACACTCTATAGTAATTCCTCAAAGCAGTCATTTCTAAAGGAATCCAGGCTATAGTTTTTCAAGGCAAATTAGGTGTCCCAACCCCATTATTTGAACCTATATTTGAACTGATAGTGTAACCTTGTGCTATCATAAACTGCCAATTTGCCACTAAAATCAGAACGTAGTAAAAAGTATGTTATGAGTTGCTGGTTGTCTGAGCCACTTTGTTCCTCCTTGGAGGGGAGTCTTGGGAGCTGCAGGAAGAAACAAAGCAGAATATGGTAAGAACCTATCATAAAATGGAGTAACCCTGGCTTATTTTCTTTTGTGAAGAAAATTATCACTAAATGAAGCTTTCTCCTTCCTATCTCCTCTCCCTCACCTCCAAAGGCAGCATGATATTGTGAGAAGAGAGCTGGATTTGCAGTCAAAAAACATCTGGATTCAAATCCCACCTATCCTGCTTGCTGGGTCA
Source organism: Bettongia penicillata ogilbyi (assembly GCA_023548195.1). NCBI lineage: Eukaryota > Metazoa > Chordata > Mammalia > Diprotodontia > Potoroidae > Bettongia > Bettongia penicillata. The sequence continues at coordinate 1,351,225 of JAJHZJ010000539.1, read as the reverse complement.
AGTATGTTGCACTGAGGATTCCTTTTCAGGTGTGGGTCAGACTAGAAGGATCTTGAGGTCCCTATGAGCTATAAAATTCAGCAATTCCCTAACCCTGACCATCTCTCTCAATTTCACTGATCCTTGGTTTCCTCACCTTTAAAATGGAGCTAATGATGCCTATAGTACCCATCTCTCAGGGAAATTGTAAGATTCTTTGTAAGCCCCAAAGCTCTACACAAACACCAGCTAGTAGCTTTTCATTCTGATCAGGCTCTGAGCTTTTTCTCATTTGTTTTAATCCACTGCTTACTAATGGACCACATTTCCCCCTGTACTTCTCCTGAATCTACTCTCCAAGGGTTTATGACTTTGGTTTGTGGGATATCTTCTTCTTGTTATTGGATTGTTTAAGTCATGTCCAATTCTCTGTGACCCCATTTGGAGATTTCTTGGAAAGGATACTAGAGTGGTTTGCCATTTCTTTTTCCAGCTCACTTTACAGAGGAGGAAGCTAAGGCAAACAAGGTTAAGTTTTTTGCCCAGGGTTGAACAGCTAGGAAGTGTCCAAGATCAAATCTGAACTCAAGTTTTCCTGATTCCAGGTCCAGCAATCTATTAGTAAAGCAGTTTAGCAGAAGTCATCATCCAAGGGATCCCTGATTTATTTGTTATGTCCCCTATCCATTTGACCAGATTATAGGGCATGGATTTTTGTTATACTGGAGCACCTCCTATGGAGCTAGAAATGCATATGTAGTCTCTTTTTGAGAAACATATCCTTGACCTGAATGAATACATGATGAGTTCTTGTTTGATTCCTCACGAGTAAGACCCAGGAGGATGAACTCTTGTCAGAGTAATCTCCCTCTTTCTGGTTTATAAGATACTTCAGGTGATCGAGGTTCTATCCATCTCACCTGTTCAAGCACCCTTCCTCCCTTGTCCTGCAGATCCAGTGCAATAGGAAATGGCAATTGAAGATAGAAACACATGGCTGTGGAAGACATACTTACATGCACCCTGAAAATAAAGTTCTTAAACTTCTCAATTGCTGGTGTCTTCTTCTACTTTTCTATTCCTTCTCTGGTCACAGGTCAATAGTTTATATTCCAAGTACATCATGTGAGCTTTTTCAAAATTATATTTATTTTGTTAAATGTCTTCCAATTACATTTTTAAAAGTCTTAACAGTTCTAAATTCTTTTTTCCCTCTTGCCCCTCCCTTAAGAATTAAGAAGGCATGTCATATATCAATTATACATGTGAAATCATTATTCCATACTGAAAAAATCAATTCCAGTAGAGTTGTCATTTTTATTATATTGGCTCAGCCTACCTATGAGCAATTAATATTTCTCTAATTGTTTAGATCTGCCTTTATTTGTGGGAAAGGTGTTTCATAATTGTGTTCATATAGTCCCTGGGTTTGTCTTGACAGGTAGACTCCCAAATATTTTATATTGAATGAAGTTATTTTAAATGGAATTTCTCTTTCTATATCTTCCTTTTGGGTTTTGTGGATAATATATGGAAATGCTGATGACTTATGTAGGTTTAATTTCTATCTTACAACGCTAAATTTAATTTTTTCAGCTAGTTTTTTAGTTGATTCTATAGGACTCTCTAAGTATACTCATCTACAAAGAGTAATGGTTTTATTTCCTCATTCTGATTCCTTTAATGTCTTTTAGTTTATTGCTATAGTTACCATTTCTAATAAAATATTGAATAATAATGGTGATCATGGACATTCTTGCTTCACTTCTGATGTCATTGGCAAGGTTTCTAATCTATCCTGATTACACATAATGCTTGCTCTTGATTTCAGATAAATACCACTTATAATTTTAAGAGAGTATCTAATGATTTCTATGCTTTCCAAGACTTTTTCTTTTAAACAGGAATGGGTGTTGTATTTTATCAAAAGCTTTTTCTGTATCTATTGAGATAATCATATGATTTTTGTTGTTTTGTTATGAATATGGCTAAACAGTTTTCCTAATATTGAACCAGTCTTGCCCTCCTGTTATAAATACCACCTGTTACCCAGGGGGTTGGAAGAATTAAACTACTTTGACTATTTGGATGGGGAAAAAAGTATTACCTCCAGAGAGAGAATTGATGAATACTGAATAGATTGAAACATACTTTTTAAAAAAAAAAAAACTTTATGTAGTTTTCTAAGGATTTCTCTGTCTGTGTGTGTGTATTTTCTTTCACAACATGGTTAATATAGAAATGTGTTTTGCATGACTTCAAAATTATAATAGATACATTGTGTGCCTTTTCAAGAGGCAGGGGAGAGGCAAGAGAGAGGAAGAAAAATTTGGAACCAAAAATTTTTAGACAAATGCATGTCAAAAATGTTTACATGTAGTTGGAAATTGTTTAGCAAAATAAAAACATATTTTTAAAGGTCTTTAAGTTTAAAATATAAACAATTATTTAGTTGCATTTTTCTAACTCTAGAAAAGGAAGATTTCTTAACAATCAAAACATTTTCAGTTATGTGTTTAAACAAACTGTACATATATATCGTGTTTACACATTGCTATTCCTATGTTGTCTCCCCCATTGGAATGTAATCTCCTGGAAGGCATGGGTGGCTTGGCCTTTCTTTGTGTGCTCAATATTTTGCTGCCATGACGCAGATGTTTAATTAAAGTGCTCGTTGTGTTAAACAAAAACTAGTTCAACTATTTTCACTGAAATGATTGCTTACTCACTGATCATAGAACAGTTCCTAGCCATTCATTGGACTAAAACCAACTAGTCAATTTGAGCCAAACCTTTAAATGTAGAGTGTGGATGTGTAGATGTGTCCTGAGACTGGAAAAATTTTGTTCATGGACCTTTCAGTACCTCCATGTAAGGCAAATTGATTATCAGATGCCCAAGGTCCATTTAAAGAACTAAGCAGATTACACAAGTAGATTGTGAGGTTACCAGCTGTCAATGTACATCTTTTGGTGGTTTGCATCAATATTGAAACATATTCTGGGGGAGCATTGTTAATGTTATTGTCCAGTGTGTTTTCAGGCAGGATAAAAAATGACAAGTTTTATCATAATATGCATGTATCAGTCAAAGAGCAGGAACCAAATCCAGTTTCCCAGTCAAATTTACATGAAGTTAGAATGCTAGAATGTTGGAACATGCCTAGGAATTTCAGCTTTTGCAGGATGCTTCTCACAAGAGTTCAAAGCTTGTTGTGATGAGGATTACCTTGATGCAATAGGCAAAGTGATACCCAACAAGGCATTTGATCCTCTTAGAACCATAGGAAAATCATAAGGCATGTAAAAATCAATGAGTCCCATCCAGATACAACTGGATGGTAATAATCACCAAAGGGCTTGGCCTCCCTGCTAATGGATACAACACTCTCTGCATACACAGGAAGACAGGTCTCTGATGACAACTGACTTATAGCATCCCTGAAATTGCCTTTCTAATTAGGATCTAGAGATAGCCTGTAGCATCCTGAAAGGCTCTGGTAGCAAGCCGATTGTGTAAATCTGTCCTTTTAAATGATGACTTTGCCCTGTGTCTGTCTATTTGCAGTGTCATTAACAAGTTAAAATAAAACTCCTTTGGCAGGTGTTTTTGTTTCATGACTAAGAGTCAATAGCTGTGCGAATTGAAGTATTTTTATGGGCACACATAATTCATTCAAATCTACACTACAGCCCAGTTTCTTCACTGTGGCATGGGCTGGGAGGACTAGACAAGCATTCTTAATGCTTTTGTTTCCTCAGTGCTTAGACTATAATTGAAACAAGCTACCAAAGTTTGGGAGAAATGAGAATACCCAGTCTCAGTTATGCCTTAATCCACATTTAGTGATCTTTGCCAGCCCCAGAGAAGTAACCCAGGATCAGAAAGAGCCCATATCTGAAAATAACACAATCCATTAGGACTTCTTGTTCTGACTTAGAAGAAAGTGAATGGCTAACAAAGTGGTCAACTTGCTTTGATATAGCTCATTCCTATTGCTGAATTCTTTTAAAGTTGGACCCTATGATTAAAATGCAGGGTCCTCTTGTGGCTCTCACAGGGAATAAGGCACCAAAGAGAATGAGTTTATAATGAATCAAAGGAATAAAGAATTGCTTTTGTGCATGTGTCGTGGGGTTCTGGAGCATCCCCAGGACACCTGAGATAATATCCCCCGACATGGAGGAGGTTCAGGAGCTACTTCCAGGAGAATTGTCATGAATTGGGCCTTTGATGAACAGGAATATGCCTGAACCTTCTGTGTATGGTTCTGGTCAGCTAGCTAAGTGATGAAAGGAAGACTCTTTGATTTGTATTTGGAGGCATTCCCAAAAGACATTCAGCTTCCCTTATTTCTTTGTTTCATTCACATCTGGGGGAGTAAGGTTACTTCTTTACTTATAGTGACAAGTGAGAGACTATGTTGCAAGGAAAAAGGCCTCAGGTCTTTCTCCCCATCTCAGACCATTTGGCCTTTGATAAAAAAAACCCTCCTCAGCCTGTTTATTTATTCTTTTCTGCTCTGGATAAAAGGATCAGACTCTCTGATCTTAGTTAGAAGCATGAGTTACAGAAATCCAGAAATTACAGAAGCCACGCTAGGTGTTGTAGCCAGTCCAGCATAAATATTTTGAGGAACAAGGGTCTATCTATCCCAGTAGAAGGACTCAACTGGTAGCCATGCTGCCTTTGTTTGTGAGTTTTGTGGGAATACTGCTATGTTAGAATTAAGCTAAATGTAAGTCCAGTCTCCTACCCAGATACCAAGATGAAGTGTGTGGGGTGGGAAGGGGAAAATCATTAATCAAAGTGCCAGGGTAAATGTTTGTAGGCCTATTTGTATAATCTTATGTCTGCGAAATAAACAGTCCTTTATAAAAGCTAGCCATTATTAAGTGGTTAAATAGAATCGAGGTATTAGTGACTGGCCTCTAACGAATGGGAGAACATACTTTGTGGGGGCTATGGCTGTTGGTAAAGAAAAGAAACACTTCCAACCTCTCATGGTACTCAAGAACTTTGAGGTTCAAATATAGCCCACCTGGCCCTGAGAGTTGGACCAGAGTGTGCAAGTTACATATGCCAAGCTCCAAGAGTAAACAAATGGTGGAAGAATATGTACCAGATTGGAAAGAAAAACTCACTACAAAATGATAACTCCATTCTCTCTCACACCACCAAAATTTGGGGCACAAATTAGTCTAGCAACGTACGACATTATGGGAGAATTGATATCCTTTATAAAATATGAATAAAAAGAGGAAACATTTATCTGACACAAAAACCTACTCTAGGATGAGTTTTTTGTAGTGTTTTTCTGTGGGTCGCACAATTGTCCAACTCACTCATAAGAGGACCATTTGATATGTTCCTAATGGAAGCAAGTGAAAAAGATAAGTTTTAGATCAATATTAAATAATTTATGAAGGTATATTTAGGATATTTTGTGAAGTATCATAATCCCTTGTTTTATTAATGAAATCTAAAGAGAAAGAGCTTTGGAGTTATGGATCAAATCTAACTTAGCTCCAGAACATTAGCTGAGTGGTTCAGATTTCAAAGCTCTTAAAACCACATCCCTAAACGATTTGAAAGCATGACTGAAACTGCCCAATTCCTGACCTGTATCTTAGTTCAGTTTAGTCCGTCAAAGGTAATATAGCTTACAGATGCCTGGGAGGTAGGCAAAATCAGTAGGACCGAAAGATAGAGTCAGTGGCAGGGAGGATAGCTTTTTCATCCATCTCCATTCAAAATAGTGAAATCTTGGATAAGGTATTTAAGTGTTACACACTACAGAACCATTAGTCCATTGTCTTTTCCTTCCAATCCCCAAATAAGGAAAAAAAAAACAAAAGGCATACATAATAACTTATTCCCATTTCTCAGTGCTTCCTAATAATAACATACATCCCCTGAAGAATTATGATTCTGGTTACATTAATAAGATGTAGACCTACCAGTTTATGAAAGCATTATTATCAAAGACTCACAGGGCTTCCCTCCAGAGGCCAGCCCATAACTGACTAAGAATCTTTTCTACAACATCCCTAACACATGGTCATCCAGCTGCTGTTTGAAGATCCCCAGGAATGGAAAACCCACTATCTCCCCAAATAGCCTCATCTACTTTTGGATACCTCTAATGATGAGGAAGGCCTTTCCTTTCCTTTCCATCCTGTAATTATGCCAACTACTAAAAATCATGTTTCTGTTTAGTTGTTCCATCATTTCTGACTCTTTATGACCTGCTTATGGTTGTCTTGGGAAAGATACTGGTTTGTCATGTTTTTTCTCCAGTAGACTAAGGCAAAGTTTAAATGACTTGTCCAGAGTCCACATCTTTGTTGTTATCTTGTGGCTTTTGCCACATACTTCCTACAGTAGATATAGCATTGGACATGTAGTCAAAGGTTGTTGTTTGGTTATTTCAGTCGTGTCCAATTTCCTGACCCCATTTAGGGTTTCTTGGCAAAGATACTAGAGTGGTTTGCCATTTTCTTCTCATTCACTTTACGGGTGAAGAAACTGAGGCAAACAGGGTTAAGTGACTTGCTTAAGGTCACACAGCCAGTAAGTGTCTAAGCCAGATTTGAACTTAAGAAGATGACTCTTCCTGACTCCAAACCTGGCACTCTATATACTACACCTCCTAGCTGACCACTTGTCACCTGCTCCTTCCTCTTCAGAGCAGGTAGGCCCAAATATTATTTACTTCATGGCACTAGACAATTTGCTTAACCTCTCTAGGCCTTAGTTTCCTCATCTTTGAAATAAAGAAATTAGACTAAATGAGTTCTAAGAGTCCTTCCAGGTGATCTTGCGATCACCTAGTTTTGTGTCAATATGTTTTTGATTCGCTTTGTTTTTCTATAATAATAGATTATACCAGTTTTCTTTGTTGTGCTAATTCCCTGGGGAGGTTTTGTAGTATTAAAAGGCTTTATGCAGTTAATTCAATGTTATCTGCAAACAGAACCATATGGAGAATATCACCATCAGTAGGGGATATTTTTTCTATTTGGCTTCCATGTAAGCTGGGATGACACTTGCAGATGCTTCCTGTTTTGATTTGCAAATTGTTGAACATAGTTCATGCATATTCACATCTGTCATGTCTAGTATAGTATAATTTTAATGTATCTGTAGGAGACACCTTGTTTAAAGAGAACTTTTAAGACTGAATTTTGTGCCACTGAATCGAACTTTTTTTTTAAAGCAATAAAGACAGCAGTATTTGACATGTTCTAAACTAGAGGTTCTTAACCCACAGTCCTTAGATATACAAATGGTTGTGGATAGATGTAAAGGGTCTGGAAAATTGATGGGAAGAAAAATACATATTTATTTTTACCATCTTCTAACAGAAATTTAGTATTTCTTTCAGTTATGAAGGAAGGCAACAAACTATTATTCTGAGCCATAGGCTGCCAAAGAGGTCTGATGGAGTTTGGGTTGCTAAGAACCCCCAAAATGGCAAGGTACAAGGCAGTTGCCTGGAATGAATTCACACACTCAAGTCTTTTTTCAGTCAACTGGTAAGGTTTATTGTAATTCTAATAGTAGCAGGTGAAGTTTCTTTGGGGAACTTGCAACTTAATGGGGGTAAAACTAAAGTGTATATAGAAAAGGGCAGGGAAAGGAATGTTAAGGATACTAATTAGGTAATGCAAGGGGTTCAGGTATCTTTGGGAGCAGGTGTCAGTGATCTATGGATGGCAAAATTCAGGGAGTCAGCACAGACAACTTTGTTGATACTAGGCACTGAGGGAGAAAAGACAGTTTTTGTTTAACTGTCAGAGGCATGGACCTTGGGTAAGCACCAGAGACAGAGTCCTAGAGGATCAGGCACCCTTGAGATAGCTTTTATCTGAGAAATTATAGCTTCAGACCTGCATGTGTCCTACAACAAAGGAAAATTTCCTCACAGGAAACTGGGTTGCTTGGGGCTCAAGCACTCCATCAGGTCAATGACATAGAAAAGGGTAGAAACCCTTGCAATAAATGTTATCAATCAACTGTGTAATTGATGTATATGAACATGTGGTTTTATGCATAAAATTGTCTACAAAACCCTGCCTGCTTCCTTTGTTCTCTTCTACTCTATCCTCCTCATCTATTACTTGAGGCAGTCAAGTCCAAATGTGGTGATGCCACTATTGTGACAGACGAAAACATAACTATAAAGATGCCAAGATATCTGTTGCATATCTTCAATGTAGTCTTTCTTCTGCAATCATCCACAAATGTGATTGAGATGATCCGGTTTAGTTCCATTTCATTGCCATATTATCTGTAAATTCATTTTTTTCTTTGGCTGCTTTGATTTATTTTGAGAAGATACTACTCATTGCTTCTCAAAAGTCTCCTCTTCAACATTTTGTAAATGAGCTTGTTTTCTAAACCAGTATTTCTCAGGACTGTCCTTTCTGTTTGAAGAGGAAAGTAAGTGTTTGCTGAATGACGCAGTTTCTGAGGTCTTCTAATCTCTTTAGTGAGATGATTGCTTTGTTCAAGTTAAACTTCTCTAGGAAGTGATGATAGATACGATGTCTTTTGCCCATTTTCCATTTTCAGTTGACAGTTTGTTTAAATGTCAGATTGTCACTCCTGTAATTGGCATTCAGTGTCACCTCTTACCTTTATCTATCTATTAACTTTGACCTTTGCTTTAACTTGTCAATTCACCAACAGGTCACAGATGGTTGACTCTGAAATGACTGCTATATTTGTAATCAGTCAATTCCTATCCATTACTATGTGGTCAGTTTCTTTTTTATGATGTCCTTGGGTTTTTGTCACTTCCAATGCTTTCCAATTCTCTTCTCATAGAAAGTATTTGTGTAATATGATTATAATCTACAAGTCTTTGGTCTGTTTTGTTGCCTCATACCAAAACACATTTTCCAGTACAGTTTTCAGGCCTACTTTATTCAAGTACCAAAACATAATCACCATATAAACTAAAAAAATGTAGATTTGGCTTTGAGCATCCTGTCAAGTTCTTCACAGAATTTCTTGACTTTTTCATTCTTGTAACAGGTGTCAGCACATAAGTTTCATTTACCTTCATAGTGGTGTGCTTATACAATTTACTCATGAGCAATATAAGGTGAGAATTTTTAAAATCAATTTTCTGTGTGTGATGAAATCAACTCTACTGCTCTACTATCAAGCACCAGTTTTTCTGATATGAAATCAACTCTGTTGACCCTTTATCCCTCTCTATAAAACTACAGTGTATGTTTAACTGCAATTTCTTTATGCCTTTTCACCTCATTTACTGAGAGGGCATTAAAATCAATGTAGGTCAGTTCTAATAGTGCATCTACTCATAACTGTGGAATCTATGAGTTGGAAGGGGTATCAGGGACTTCTAAACAGTACTCAGGGAAGAAATCCCCCTTATGATATATGTGACAAGTGGTCATTTAGCCTCTTGAAACACCTTTCAGGAGGGGAAATCCATTGTTTCCTGAGACTACAATTTTATTGGAGTGGTTGTAGGAAAATTGGCACATTAATGCACTTTTGGTGGAGTTCTGAACTGATCCAATCATTTTGGAAAGCAGTTTGGAAGTGTGCCCCAAAGGCTGTCAAATTGTGCATACCCTTTGACCCAGCAATATCACTACTAGGTCTATATCCCAAAGAAATTAAAAGAGAGAGTGGCATCTAGGTGGCATAGTGGATAGAACAAAGGCCCTGGAGTCAGGAGCGCCTGAGTTCAAATCCAGCCTCAGATACTTGATACTTATTAGCTGTGTGACCCTGGGCAAGTCACCCTCTGAAAAAGGAGAAAAAGAGAGAGAAAAGAATCTATTTATGCAAAAATATTTACAGCAACACTTTTCATGGTGGTTAAGAATTGGAAATTGATGAGATGCCCATCAACTGGGGAATGGCTAAACAAGGGATGGTATGATTGGAATGAATACTACTGTGCTATAAGAAATAATGAGTAGATTGATTTCAGAAAAACCTGGAAAGACATAAAGGAACTGATGCAAAGTGAAGTGCGAGAAGAGAAGCATTGTATTATGGTCAGCTGTGCATGATTTAGTATTCTCAGCAATACAATGATACAAGACAATTACAAAGGACTTCATAAAAAATGCTATTCACATCCAGAGAAAGAACTGATAAGTCTGAATGCAGGTCAAAGCATATTTCACTTTTATTTTATTTCACTTTTTTTCCCTTTAGTCTTTTTTTATTTCACAACATGACTAATATGGAAATTTGTTTTGCATGATTGCACATATATAATCTCCTCCTGACTCCAGGACCAATGATCTGTCCACTGGGCCATCTAGCTGCCCTGTTACCTATATCAAATTGTTTATTGTCAGGAAGGAAGGAGATGAGCAAGGGAGGGAGAAAATTTGTAACTAAATTTATTTTTTTTAAAAAATTATCTTTACATGAAACTGAGGGAATATTATTTTAAAATATTTAAACTACCAATTTAAAAAATAATTTAAAAAATAAAAAAGAATATCTTTAAGATATTCTTAAGATATCCCAAAACTTATGAGAGGCAGCAAAAGCAGTTCTTAGGGGAAGTTTTATGTTATTGAATGTTTATATGAATAAAATAGACAATGAAGAAATCAATGAATTGGGCATGCAACTGAAAAAGCTAGAAAAAGAACAAATTGAAAATCCTCCACTGATTACTAAATTAGAAATACTGAAAACCAAAGAAGAGATTAATAAAATTGAAATTAAGGAAACTATTGAACTAATAAATAAAACTAAGAGCTGGTTTTGTGAAAACTAATAAAATCTATAAACCTTTGGTAAATTTGATTTTTTTAAAGAAAGAACAAAACCAAATTACCAATGTCAAAAATGAAAAGGGTGGATTCACCTCCAATGAAGAAGAAGTTAAAACAATAATTAGAAATTACTTTGCTCAACTGTACATCCATAAATTTGACAATCTAAGTGAAATGAATAAATATTTTAAAAAACAAAATTGCCCAGATTAACAAAAGAGGAAGTAAAATATGCAAATAACCCCATCTCAGAAAAACAAATTGAACAACTCATCAATGAACTCCCTAGGAAAATAGTCTCCAGGGCCGGATGGATTTACAAGTGAATTCGATCAAACATTTAAAGAACAGTTAATTCTAATGTTACATGGACTATTTGGGAAAATTGGCAAAGAAGGAGTCTTACCAAGTTCTTTTTATGATATAAATATGGTTCTGATACCTAAACAGGGAAGAGCCAAAAGAGATAAAGGAAATTATAGATCAATTTCTCTAATAAATATAAATGCAAAAATTTTAAAAAAAGATTGTAGCAACTTATCACAAGAATAATACGCTATAATCACATAGGATTTATACCAGGAAAGCAGATCTGGTTCAACATTCGGGAAACTATGCGCATTATTGATCATATCAACAACAAAACTAACCGAAACCATTTGATTATCTCAATAGATGCAGAAAAAACTTTCGACAGTAAGAGGAAGTAACAGCAAGAGATAGAAAAATCCTATTTAAAATTACAATAGACACTATAAAATATTTGAGTGTCTACCTACCATAACAAACCCCACGACTAAATAAACACAATTACAAAACACTTTTCACAGAAATAAAGTCAGGTCTAACAAATTGGAAAAACATCCGTTCCTCACGAGTAAGCTGAGCTAACGTAATAAAAACTAAAATTCTACTTAAATTAATTTACTTATTCAGTGCAATACCAATCAAACTACCCAAATTTATTCTCTAGAGCTAGAAAAAATAATATCAAAATTCATCTGGAAGAACAAAAGGTCCAGAATATTAAGGGAATTAATGAAAAGAAATGCTAGGGAGGGTGGCCTAGCCCTACCAGATCTCAAATTGTATTATTAAGCAGCAATTGTCAAAACCATTTGGTGTTGGTTAAGAAATAGAGGGGTAGATCCGTGGAATAGGTTAAGTACCCAAGACACAGTAGTCAATTATTATAGCAGTTTACTGTTTAATAAGCCCAGGGACCCCAGCTTCTGGATAAGATTCCACTATTTGACAAAAACTACTGGGAAACTGGAAAATAGTATGGCAGAAGCTGGGCATTTTCCAATACCTGACACCGTATACCAGAATAGTCTAAATGGAACATGATCTAAGTATAAAGGCTGATACTATAAACAACTACAGGAAGCAAGGAATAGTTTGTTTGACAGATTTGTGGAGAATGGAGAAATTTATGATGAAAGAGGATAAAAAGAACACTGTGAAACGCAAAATGGATAATTTTGATTACATTAAATTGAAAAGGTTTTTGCTCAAACAAAGCCAGTGTGACCAAGATTATGAGGGAAGCAGAAAACTGGAAAAGAATTTTTATAACTACTGTCTGTGATAAAGGCCTCATTTCTAAAATACAGAGAGAATTGAGTCAAATGTACAAGAATACAAGTCATTCCCCAATTGATAAAAGGCTAAAGGATGCGAACAGGCAGTTTTCAGAGGATGAAATTAAAACCATCTATTGTCATATGAAAAAATGCTCTAAATCACTACTATTAGAGAGATGCAAATCCAAACAACTCTGAGGCACCACATCACATCTATCAGATTGGCTAACATGACAAAACAGGAAGATTATAAATTTTGGAGATGTGGGAGATTTGGAACAATAATTCATTGTTGGTGGAGCTGTGAGATGATCCAACCATTCTGGAGAGCAATCTGGGACTATACACAAAGGGCTACAGAAACGTGCATACCCTTTGACCCAGCAATATTGCTTCTAGGATTGCATCCCAAAGAAATCATAAAAATGAGAAAAGGATCCACATGAACAAAAATATTTATAGCACCTCTTTTTGTAGTGGCCAACAAATGGAAATCTAGGGGATGCTTATCAATTGGGGAATGACTAAACAAGTTGTGGTATATGAATGTAATGGAATGCTGTTGTGCTATAAGAAATGACAAACAAGCAGACTTCTGAAAAACCTGGAAAGACTTGTATGAACTGATGCTGAGTGAAATGAGTAGACCCAGGAGAGCATCATACTCAGTAACAGCCACAATGTTGTGAGAACTCTTTCTGATAGATTTAGCCCTTCACAGCAATGCAAGGACCTAAAACATTTCCAAAAGACTCAATGCAAAATGCCATCCACATTCAGAGAAATAATGATGGATTTGGAATGCAGAATGAAGCAGATTATTTTCTGTTTTGTTATGCTTTGTTCTGGTTTCTTTTTTCTCATGGTTTCTTTTATGTGTTTTTATCCTTCTAAGCAGCATTACTAATGTGAAAATGTGTTTAATAAGAACGTATGTGTAGAACCTATATAAGACTGCATGCCATCTTGAGGAGAGAAGGGGGAGGAAGGGGGAGGAAAATTATGAAAGTGATTGTTGAAAACAAATAAATTAATTTGAAAAATAAAAAAATTTTTTAAAAGAATAATAAAGAACATCTTTAAGATAATAAAAATGTAAATTCACAATGTAAATTTTTAAAAAAATCACTGAGATGTGTGTTATACTTATTATACAAGCAAAATGTAGTACCTTACTTTATTGACCATCGTCTTTATCTCTTAAATTTTCAATGCGTATTTCTCTCATCTCAAGTCTCCTCTGCCCTCTCCTGACTTCACTTATTCACCTATTCTGTCATCATGCTTGTAATGGGCTCCCTTCTCCTTAAAATTTCCTGAACTTTCCTCTACCCACTCAATATTTTCCCCCTCCTTTCACGGCACACCTCAGGTGTTACCTCCATAAAGTTTTCCCATCTCTTCTAGAAGTGATTTCTCTGTCCCTGAATCTCTCATAATACTATTGGGAGGAGTGTGGGAGGGTTTACTTATCATATTCTATTTTTTTACTATAACTATTTGTGTATATATCTTCTCCCTGACTAGATTTTAAATTCCTTAAGGAAAGAGACTGTCTCAGTTTATTTTTTATTTCTCAGTGCCTAGCATATAATAAGAACTTAATAAATGTTCATTGAATGAATGCAATACTTTCACATACAAAATCTCATTTGATACACATAATAACCCAAGGGTAGTAGGTAGCCTAAGACCTCTCATTTTCACTTTAGAGATAAAATTGAATCACAAAGAGTTAGAGATTTGTCCAAGGCCATAAAGTTAGATCAGTGGTCTTTTGATACCAGGTCCAGAGCTTATTCCTTTCCACCTGACTGCACTGTTCAATTAGCAGGGTCAATTACCTACCTGTGTATGGAGTTTGTAGGTATATGGCCTCATTTGATACACACAGCAGCCCTGTGATCTATTAGTGTGCTGATTACAGTGATACCCATTTGCTTTTTTCCCTGTCAAGGGCTAAGGAAGGGCCAGTTTTATTAAGACTCAAAGCAAGGAACTACCTGTGTGGTGTGATCTGATGAAGCACCAAGGAAAACTTCCCACCTAATCCTCAGTCATCTCCCACTGGACTCAACACAAGGCCTAAAATACCCAGATCATTTGGTCTTGGGGTTAAGGCCAAATTTAAATTCAATTCCATGCAAAACTTATCTGGGAGGTTATAACACATGTTAAGCTCACAAAACTTGAGCTCAAATTAGTTTAGCTTATTAATGAAACTGAGGTGGAAGGTTAGATCAGTTTTGATGGGAAGAAAAGTGGATTCATTAAAGGACTAGAGCACAGGGTGCCAAATAGCAAAGTAGTGCTTGCTTAGATGTCCCAAAGGGAGACCCTAGACAGGGAGTGGCACAGAAAAATTAGGTTCCTAGGGAACTCTTTGGAACCAGATAAGGAGGGAAAGACAGATAGACAAACAGAAACAAAGAGGATACATAAAGGACGTAAGACCAGAAGGTCCATACTCACCTCCTCTTCTACATCCTTATTCAAGCCTTCTCTGATTCTGAGAAGTCAAAGTAGCACTTCATAGAAACTGGCAGCAGTCATTCCAGGTATAACTCTGGGTCCCATGAAAGGAATGATTTACAAAGAGAGAAATATACAACTCTCCTACTGTTCTGGTCTAATTTGATCCTATGCTTTTGAAACAGCATAACTAAGGCTCTATATTCCCTTGAAGACAGCATTCTTCTCAAATAGGCTGACTAATATATACAAGGCAGAATTGCATAGCAGAGAAAATTGAATTGGAAATCAATAAAACTGGTTCCCAGTTCTGGATTGACACTAACTCACTGTATGTCTTTATGCAAGTCCCGAAGTCTTAGTAAATAAAGAATCTGAGCTTGAAGATCTCTGATACCTGCAGTTGAAACACAGAATGCATTTTACTATAGATAAAATAATATTTTTTTAAATATAAATGTATTTATTTAACTTTTTACATTCATTTTCACAAAATTTGGGGTTCCAAATTTTCTCCCCATTTGCCCCCTCCCCCCACCCCAATACACTGAGCATTCTAATTTTCTCTATCACCAATCTGCCCTCTCTTCTATCATCCCTCCCTTCTCTTCTCCCCATCTTCTCTTTTGTCCTGTAGGGACAGATGACTTTCTATTCCCCATTAACTGTATTTCTTATTTCCTAGTAGCAACAACAATACTCGACAGTTGTTCCTTAAACTGTGAGTTCCAAATTTTCCCCATCCCTCCCTCCCCACCCATTCCCTTTGCGAAGGCAGGCAATTCAATATAGGCCATATCTGTGTAGTTTTGCAAATGACTTCCATAATAGTCGTGTTGTGTAAGACTAACTGTATTTCCCTCCATCCTATCCTGGCCCTCATTGTTTCTATTCTGTCTTTTGATCCTGTCCCTCCCCGAGTGTTGACTTCAAATTGCTCCCTCCTCCCATTACCCTCCCTTCCATCATCCCCCCCACCCTGCTTATCTTCTTCTCCCCCACTTTCCTGTATTATAAGATAGGTTTTCATACCAAAATGAGTGTGCATTTTATTCCTTCCTTTAGTTGAATGTGATGAGGGTAAACTTCATGTTTTTTTTCTCAGCTCTCCTTTTTCTCCCTCCACTAAAAAGTCTCCTGCTTGCCTCTTGAATGAGATGTAATTTACCCCATTCCATTTCACCCTCTTTCCTCCAACTACATTTCTCTTTCACCATTTACCTTAATTTCTTTTAAGATATGGTCCCATCCTATTCAATTCACTCTGTGCTCTCTGTCTCTATATGTGCATGCATGTGTGTATGTGTGTGTGTGTGGTCCTACCAACTACCCAGATACTGAAAAGTTTTAAGAGTTACAAATATTGTCTTTCCATGTAGGAATGTAAACAGTTCACCTTTGGGAAGTCCCTTATGACTTCTCTTTGCTGTTTACTTTTTCATGCTTCTTCTCATTCTTGTGTTTGAAAGTCAAATTTTCTTTTTAACTCTGGTCTTTTCATCAAGAATGCTTGAAAGTCCTCTGTTTCATTGAAAAACCATATTTTCTGCTGAAGTATTATACTCAGTTTTGCTGGGTAGGTGATTCTTGGTTTGAGTCCTAGTTCCTTTGACTTCTGGAATATCCTATTCCACACCCTTCGATCCCTTAATGTAGAAGCTGCTAGATTTTGAGTTATCCTGATTGTATTTCCACAATACTGGAATTGTTTCTTTCTAGCTGCTTGCAATATTTTCTCCTTGACCTGGGAACTCTGGAATTTGGCCACAATGTTCCTAGGAGTTTCTCTTTTTGGATCTCTTTCAGGCGGTGATCGATGGATTCCTTCAATACTTATTTTGCCCTCTGGTTCTAGAATCTCAGGGCAGTTTTCCTCAATAATTTCATGGAAGATGATGTCTAGGCTCTTTTTTTGGTCATGACTTTCAGGTAGTCCCATAATTTTTAAATTGTCTCTCCTGGATCTATTTTCCAGGTCAGTTGTTTTTCCCATGAGATATTTCACATTCTCTTCAATTTTTTCATTCTTTTGGTTTTGTTTTGTGATTTCTTGGTTTCTCAAAAAGTCATTAGCCTCCATCTATTCCATTCTAATTTTGAGAGAACTATTTTCTTCAGTGAGCTTTTGAGCCTCTTTTTCCATTTGGCTAATTCTACTTTTGAAAGCATTCTTCTCCTCATTGGCTTTTTGAACCTCTTTTGCCAGTTGAGTGAGCTTATTTTTCAAGGTGTTATTTTCTTCAGCATTTTTTTGGGTCTCCTTTACCAAGGTATTGACCCGTTTTTCATACTTTTCTTGCATCTCTCTCATTTCTCTTCCCAGTTTTTCCTCCACCTGTCTAACTTGATTTTCAAAATCCTTTTGGAGCTCTTCCATGGCCCGAGCCCACCAGACATCCACCTGGGATACAGAGGCCCCGGCCTCCATGTCTTTCCCTGATGGCAAGCATTGCTCCTCCCCATCAGAAATGAAAGGCAGGAACATCTGTCCCCCAAGAAGGTAGCTTTCTATGGTCTTATTTTTCTTCCCTGTTCTGGGCATTTTCCCAGACAGTTACTTGACTTCTGAGATTCCACTCCACCTCTGCCTAGATCTGCCCAGCTAGTACTTGGGGTCTGAGATTCAAATGCTGCTCCCCAGTCACAGGGCTTTCCACAGTGGGCATGGCTGCTATTCAATGTGAGCTTAAGTTCTGGTGCTCGGGTGGGGGCAGGGCCACCACCCAGGCTCAATTCCCTCAGGGGGTTTATGCAGAGACCTTTGGTAATGGCCCTGAGCTCCTTCCTGCTTGGGGAGTCCCGGGCCGCTACCACTGCCTCTGCCGCTGCCTCCCGAGGGGGCCTGAGTCATGGAGACACCCCACTCCCCTCTCAGCCAGCCCAGAAGTCTCTCTCACTGACCTGGAGTGCCTGTGGACGGAGGGACCTTTGCGGCCGCCAGAGGTTCCATCCCTGAAGCCTGAAGCCTGCTCAGATCTGCTCCTCTGGGGCCACACGACCAAGCAGCGCAGGGGTGGGCTCAGCTGTCCGGAACACGATGCACCCCTGGGGACGGCTTTCCAGGGCTCTCTGGAATGGAAATCTCTTCCATGTGTTTCTGTGTGGCTTGCTGTGCTCCAGAATTTGTGGGGAGTTCTTTTTACAGGAAATTTCTGGGCTGTGGTTTCGGAGCTAGTAAGTGAGTCTTTCTACTCTGCCATCTTGGCTCCTCCCCGCAATAAAATAATATAAATGACAATTAAGTTATGTGGTACCAGAGCTCAACTGGATCATCAGTTAAATTTATGTAGACTGAGTGGCCACCTTGTATTTCTACATATATTCTGAATTTTAATAACTGACTAAAAATTTACTTTTGGAATAAGCAGTAGGATACAATGAAGTAGAGGTCGTAGTTAGGAACACTTTGCGACTTTCTCACCTAAAGTATTCCAGATAAATTATTTAATCCAGATTTAATTTGTTTAATTTTTATTCATCAATTCTTTATTGGTTTATCAATTTATCAATATTTAATTGATTTAATCTCAATTTCCCCATATTTATCAGGGGGATAATAATACCTATATTTCCTGCTTCTCAGGACTGTTGTGAGGGGAGGCTCACATGAAATAATCTAAGTTTATAAAATACTCTGGCAAATTTAAAGCACAGTTTCAATGTATGAATAACTCACAGTTATATGTCATTTTAGGGTTCAAAATGAATGTATGAGGCAGACAACATAGTTATAACCTTTGTTTTCCAGATGAAGAAACAGATTCAGAGAAATGAAGGGATTTACCTGGGTCACCCATCTAAAAAACATTGGAGCCAGGATTTGAACCCAGGTGTCCCGATTGCCAATCCAGCACTCTACCTACAGATTTCCTTGACAACAATTTGTACATAAATTAGAGAGTGCCTGAAAAGTGCTTTGAATTTTGTTAGCATTAATGGCATTTGGAATAGACTGGTATTAATTTCAGTGGTAGTTTATAGAAGTAACCATTTGTAGATTGTTTTCATAGGAATAATTGTACAATTACCAGTTGACAATCATATTAGAGCAGTGATGCCTTGACCTGCAACTGCCCAAGAGGGCATTATCAGCCTCCTGAATGACTTAGCCCAGGGAAACACACTGTAAATATTTCTCTACTTCTGCTAATAAAGAAAAACAATCAAAAACAATTTGTTGTTGCACAACTGATCTTATCATAGCTTACAAAAGAAAACTCTTAACATTTGTCTTTCAGACACTGAATCTTCTTAGGATTTGTGTTACTATTTTAAAAATTCATTTACAGCACTATACGTGGATTTATTTTTAAAATGAAATTGCTCAAGTACAGTTTTTACAAGAGAATGATATATAGTACCTCTCAGTGACTGGCATGGTTGACATTCCAGAGAAGGACTATAGTTATTTAGAACTGTTTCATAATTATCATCTGTTAAGGCAACATGCACTTATGAGAGAAGACTGCTAACCTAGAGAGATACAGGTGCCAATCAGGAAAAACAAAACAAAACAACCATAGAAGAACAAAAGAAACCCTTAGTGGATCTGTTTAAAGAAATGTCACCTATAGGAATTGAAACATTGTCTGCAGTGGCACACAGTTTCATCATGACCCAGCAGACAGAAAGAAGATCAATGCCATTGTCCCTGGTGTGCTCAATGAATGCTGTTGTAAGGATAATAATGCATTCAGTGGTGGAAAAGGATGAATTCTGTCTGCTTCTGGAACCTGAATCAGCTGTTTCATTAAGTAGCTCACCTGTCTGCTTTTCTCAAACTCCTCAGTAAATTACAAGCGAAATATGAATCAGGAAGTTGTGTTGAACTAATTCAGGTGAATTATTTCTCCTTTCTCATCTTCATTTCTAAAAGTTAATTTTTTTATTGAGAGGCAAGGCATTTGATTGGAAAGCACTTAAATTTGGAACAGACAAGTTTGAATTCTTCCTCTGACATTCGTTAGTTTTATGACAATGGGCAAGGCAGAGCTGTAGTTCGAAGGGACTTTAGTTAACCATTTGGTCCAATGCATATCTCTCCAAAGATGAAATACCCACTCCAGACTGCTTTCCCAACTCCGTCTCACACTGGTGAAGGGAGACCCCACAAGTTTGCTACTTATCGCCTCAGAGTTCTAATCCTGGGTAACCCTGAAGAGCCATGGCTTTTAATAAAATGGCATATGAGCCTTCATCCAATGTACTAATCATCCAATATCTAACAATAACTAAGTTGATATCTGTTAGTTTTTACACTCTAAAGCTGCCAAAGAAGAGAGTCTTAGCAGTGGCAAACAAGTTCTGACTCAGTAAGACTTTTCATGACCATATATAAGGAACACTTGAGTCATTATGAGCAACAAGAAGCAGTAGAATCATATCTGCACACATTGTGAAGTCAGAGGGAAAGGGAAGATACTTTCCATCACTCATAACCACAGCATTATTACAGCAATCTTTCATTAGTTTGCTTGAAAGATAACTGAACATGAACCAAGCCAATGGGGTGGAGGGAAGGGGGACAGAAGAAGAGAAGGGGGGATCAGAGAGAGAGAGAAATCTGGGGAGGGAGGGAGATTGGGAGAGAAGGAGAGAGGGAGAAAGGAAGGGAGGGAGAGAGAGACAAGAGAGAGATGAGAGATTCAGACAGAGACAAAGGGGGGGGCCACTACAATGAAATACCCCATTATAACAGCCAACAAGAGATCATCTAGACTCTGCTTGGAGATCACCGGTGCAATAAACCTGCTACTTTTCAAAGGCAACCTATAACACTTTAGCATAGTTCCTGTTGTTAGGAAGTTTCTCCTAAATGTGCCTCTCTGCCATTTCTGTCCTTTGTTCTGGTTCTTTTTGACATAGGCCAAGCAAAACAAGTCTTTCTTTCTTCCACATGAGAATGCTCCAAATCTCTGAGGCCAGGTCTCAGCTGCCACCTAATTCTTCTCTTACATAGGCTAAATTTCCCAAATTTCTTTCACCATGCAGGTGACATTGGTCTGGGAAAAGAGGTATGCTTAGGCATGGTGTCAGAGGAAACTTTCTAAAAATTATAGCAATCTAAATGTAAAATAGGAAGACTACCTTGGGAAATGGTGAACACTCCCTCACCAGAGATACTTAAGCAGAGGTTGGATGACCATTTTTCAGGTATGTTAACAGCAAGGAAGCCCTTTAGGTATAAATTGGATTGGATGGCCCCTGTAGTTGGTTCTAAATGTAATATTCTGTAATTCTGTGACTATTTCTTCTGTATTCTTTGACCATCAATTCTGATGTTCTGTGGTTTTCACTTTCCAGGAAATGATGTCCCTTTTAATGAAATATCACATAATGTTAGTTTTTTGATCCACCAAATCACACAGATAATGCATGCTAAGGTTGGAGCTCATTAAAACCCTAAGATCTTTTTCAGACTCCTTCACTCAGAACCTACTTGCTGCCCATGTACCACTGAGTGTATAATAAACCAGTAAGAACACGATTTGGAGACCAACCCCCTTCTATTTCTCAGCTCTGACCAAGCCCATTCTCAGCTGGAAGTCAAACCCTACATCTCAATTTCTGCCTTATTCTAGAACCCTACTCTACTCCAACTATTGGGGCTGCTATTTCCTTCCCAATAGTCATTGGTTAAGAACCCAATGACCACTACAACTCCGCAAAGTTCACCGGATATTACTACATACCTTGAAACCCTCTGGACCCTAAGCATCACCTAACATTTCCATTAATCATGAAGCTGAACCCTCCTTTATATGTTTTCTTCTCTAATTATAAAGTGAGCTCCTGGAGAGCAAGAATCATCTTTCTTTTCTATTTGTATTCCCAGTGCTTGGCATTATAAATTGCACAAAGTAAGTGCTTCATAATTCTTTTCTGTAATAAAAATGTGAAGAAATGTTGCATAGTGGATGGAAGGACGGGGATTTGAAACCAGGCCCTCTGACCACAAATCTAGTTCTGGGTGTTACCATCAAATGTTCCCTCTTGCCAAGTTAAAAGGAGTCCTATTGTACTAAATAAAATATAAACACTGCCTTTCCATATTAAATAAAAACTAAAGAGAGAAAACAAATTGAAGAAAGAGCAAAAACTGATCAAGACTGACCTATAAATGACCTGGATGGCAGGCCATCAGACTGACTCTGCACACATTACTAAGTGATAACTACAACAGAAGCTAAAAGCTAAATTTACATTAAATCATTCTGGTCAATCAAGATTCCAGGGAAAATCAATGGGGAATGTCTTAGATTGAAGCCTATAGCACTATCAGTTATAGCACAAAATTCACTATAGACATTCAAACCTGAACTTTGTCCAAATGTGACTACATTAGTCAGACATATCTCCCCCCTCCACAATGCTATTTAAGTATCTCCTATAAAATATTCCATAGCATGAACCAGTAGTATCAAAATGAGACTGATGGATATTCTATATTAGATGAATGTTGAATGGTATGTTTGTAAGTATACATATGTATATATCTGTTCATACATATGTACATATATATGCATATATACAAAATAAGTTGTCATTCAATTATTTCAGTCATGTCTGCCTCTTTGTGACCCCAGCTGGGGTTTTCTTGGCAAATAAACTAAAGTGGTTCACCATTTCCTTCTCCAGTTCATTTTACAGATGAGGAAACTAAGGCAAATAGAGGTAAGTAACTTGCTCAGGATCACACAGCTAGTAAGTGTCTGAGACTAGAATTGAATTCGGGAAGATGAGTCTTTCTGACTCCAGGCCTGACTGCAGGTATTCTATCCACTATACCACCTAGCTGTATTGTTTATATATGTGTGTATACTTACACTCACACACACATGCACATATATCTTAATATTATATGTGTGTATATATGCCAACATACATAAATGCATGTGAATGTATACACATATGTTGATGTTGTCTAAATGTGTACATATGCATGCATGTTGATGTTATGTGTATACATACACATGCACATGTGTATTTACGCAAATATGCATGTGCATGCATATCTATGCTATGTGCATGCATACATACACAGTACATGTATACATATATACCTGCATGCTTTATATCTGTTTACTAACCTGGAAGACCTGTATTCAAGTTTTACCTCTAATACATATATTAGCTGTGTGATCTTGGGAGAAAGGCACTTAACCTCTTAGTGCTCTAGACAACTCTCTAAGATTTTAAAGTTGCAGAGCAGGACCAGATTTACCTTGGTAAAGTTAATTTTCTCATGCAAGAGTTTCTTATACCAATTAAATCATAGGTCTCATCCCCCTCCCTATCCTCTAATAAAAATGTCATCCATAACAATAATCCTAGAAACATAAGGCATATAATGATCCTTATAAATAAAACGACAATTAACGTCTCCCTAAAGCCAGCTGAAGCTGCCTCATGTTAGAGGACAAGAGGCTTTCTTCAAAGGCAGGCTTTTTCACTTTTCTGAGCTCTAGGCAGAGCAGAGCCAAGACAGCAACAAAAGCCAGGACAGATGGAGGCTTTCAGCCAAGGGTTTTCTGGTAAATGCTTAATAACTGGCTCTCCAAAAGAAAAATGTAAATATGAAACATTGTTAAGCTTAATCTGCATTTTTAACATTTTTCCATCACTTTCTTAAGTCTTGGATGTCAACAAAGTAGCAAATCAAGCCCTAAATTGTAGCATGTTTCGATTTCTGAGTCATAAATATGCCCCCTGAAAATTTTTAGTCAACTCTCCACAGGTTCTAGTCGGTTTCAGCACATCTCTGACTCAGTTCTCCTTAGTATTAGACAGCAAGGTAAGAGAAGTAGTAGTTGAGGTGCCAGGCTCCTCCTCCTTCGGTTGCCCAGAATCTGGAAAGTAACAGGAAGAAATGAGAAGAGCTGACGTTCAGAATCTTTGCCCTCTAATTCTTGTCATCCATCTCCTCAACTTAATTACCTAGGAAGCAAAGTAATTGTGAATCCATCTATTTGTAAGGGAAGTTTTGTGAATGGAAGGAATTAGTTGGAAGGAGGGGAATGTTAATAGTGTCATAGGAGTCTTGTCCTATGTCCATGACATTGCCTCTTTAAACCATGACTCACTGAAAATATTCTTGAACTGTCAGGAACTACATTGGGGAAAAGGCAGTGTCTTCTTACCTTTTTCATCGTCATTCAAAGTGGTAGCAATTGTTACCAGCAATTAGTATAGTTAGATGGATAAGTGATACGATGAATAGTGCTCTGGACCTGGAGTAATAAAGAGCTAAGTTCAAATCTGATCTCAGATATTTATTAGCTGTGCAACCCTTGTCAAGTCATGTAAACTGTGCCTCAGTTTCCTCATTTGTTAAATGGGGACAATAATAGCACTAATTTTACAAGGTTGTTGTGAAAATCAAATGAGATAATAATTGAAAAGCCCTTAGAATAGCACACTAGATAAATGCTTTTTTCAATCATTTTTTTCAGTTATATCTGATTCTTCACAACCCCTATTTTAGGGTTTTCTTGGGAAAGATAATGAAATAATTTGCCATTTCCTTCTCCAGTTCATTTTTACAGATGAGGAGACTGAGGCAAAATGAAGTAGATTTTCCAAGGGTCACATAGCTAGTAAGTAGCTGAAACCAGATCTGAACTCAGCAAGATGAGTCTTCCTGATTCCAGTTCCAACACTCTCTCCACTAATACATAAATTCTTCCCTAATACATAAATTTATAAATGAAAGCTATTTTTATTATTAAAATTAAGTGAGTAGGGATGGACTATTTTTTGTGCTATCTCCATTCAAATATCTATTGTATGAGATATTATTTCCTAACTGATGTTACCAAGAAGATCATGAAGATGGGTCACTTCCTCATTGTTGGGTCAGCAATATACATTATCATGCCCATAACTTTATCAACTATGAGATTAGCTGGAGCTAAATATCCCCAATAACTGGCTTCTAGTCCAATGCACTTTCCACTACACCACACTTCTTATGCACCCTATCACCCTTTGTGTATGCTTTGTTTATGAGACAATCTAAAATGAAAATGAATCAATTATGATAATATACAGAGAGGAAAAGTCTTTTGTCAATGGAATTATTCTCTGTCTTTAGCATTGTAACCATTCATGTGATATTCCAGTAAACAAAGCAAGGAATCATTTAAATCTAGATTGATGAATATCACTTGTCTTTCTGTTTAATTCACTTTCATTATTTCATTGGGCAATTTCATGGTGTGATACTTTACTGTATTACATATTTCATGCATAGGGAGCTATAGTGATGTAGGGATATAAAATAGAAGAGGCATTTCAGTGATCAAAATTCTCACTTAGCAAAGTGCCCTTTTTTGCTGTTGCAAGGTTTAATCTACTTATTTGATAGATTAACCTCTAAAGAAGCAAAAAGTCAGAATGATAATATTTTATATTTGTATCAATCTTAAGGTTTAACATAGAACTTTACATCTATTTCCTCATCTGATCCTCACATAAACCTCATGACATAGAGTGCACAAATATTATTATACCCATTTTTAAAGCTAAGAAACTGGGACTCAAAGAAAGAATGTAATTAGCCCAAAGCCACATAGCTAGTAAATGGACCCAAGTATTTTGGACTCAGCATAATGAGCTTTCACTAGACAATAGTAAGTAAAAACCAGCCAGTGATAAAATGGCTATCTTTAGTGGTTTCTTACCTGACAAATATCTTTATGTTATTAGAAACTCTAGGTTACCTTGTTGAGTGGAAACCACTGGATTTGGAGTCAAAAGACAAGGATTTAAACACTAGTTCTGCCACTTACTAGCTACTAGCTTGTTTACCTTATTGAATGAGTCATTGAGTTTTCTAATATCTCAGCTTTCTGATCTTTAAAATATGATGAACTAGATGATCTTTAAAATCTCTTCCTCTTTTCCCATCCCAGCCTGATTAATTCATGAAAAGCACAGGTGACTGACCATCTTTCATCTTTTCTTCTTTGAAAACTGAAGCATAGGGGGTTGAGCCAAGATGATGGAGTGAAAGCAGAAACCCATCTGTGCTCATCCACAGATTCAGATACCTCTAAGAAGTGAATCTGAACAAATGTTAGAGTGGGAGAATCCACTGGGGGGATAGATCGTGAGGGCTATTCAGGCCAGGACAGCCCAAAAGATCAACAGGAAGGATCTGTTATACCAGGGTGGGGAAGTGCAGAGCACACAGAGGCACCAGCACAGACATGGTCATAGCAGAGCAGGAACAGCTCCAAAAGGACTGAATCAAAGTGCTCAGCGCAGGACAAGAGACCAGCAGAACTGGGCAAGAGAGAAGAGCAGAGACCATGGCAGCAGCTGCAGCAGCTACTCCTGAGGCCATTATCCGATAGACTAAATATTTTAAAGTCACCTACTTGAACTTCTGGGAGCCAAGATGGCAGAGTAAACTATAAATGTTCTCACCCTCCTGGATTAATCATGAAAAACCAGAAAATATTGCCCCAGAAAAAATCCTGAAATAGGGGACCCAGCAGAAGGGGTAAACAGTCTTTAAGCTAGGGAGACCACAAGGAAGGGTCCCTCTTGCTGTGACTGAAGGGGACCAATATAGAACCTGAAGTATCCCAGCAAGCCCCACCTGATCTGACTATCAGGAGAACTTGAGCCCAGGGGTGGTGGAACTGGTAAGTATCAATACTAGATTGATTAGCACAGCTGGGGCGATTGAGCAGACACCAGGGCAGGCTGGGGGAGGAGACCTCCAGTAGCCAGACTACTCATCCCCCCACACACACACTTCACACCATGAGCTCAAGAGTAACTCCAGGGAAACTCAGACTTCATCTGACCCCAACCTCTGGCACACACCAGCCAGCTCATCACCAGTATCATATTGGGTATATAGCTTCTAGTTGAAAGAACCAGAGGCCACAGAACACAAAGCCATTAAGCAAGATCCTAGTTCCCAGCACAAGAAATGTGAGAGAGAGCCTCCTGTGCCACAGAAATAGAGACGCACTTTAAAAGCCAGGAAAAGGGCAATCACCATTAGCAAGAAGCAAATTAGAAAACCAAAGACCATAGAACCTTTTCATGGAGACAGGGAAGTACAAAATACAAATTCAGAAGAGGATAGCGTTGACACTGTACTCATATCTGAAACCTGAAAAGGGAATATGAACTAGTCTCAAACCAAAAAAGCATTCTTAGAACAGCTCAAGAAGGATTTTAAAAGTCAAATTAACAAGGTAGAAAAAAAATGATCAATGATTTTAAAAATACATTCAGCTCCTTAAAAAGTAAAATTGATCAAATGGATAAGGAGATAGAAAACCTAACTGAAGAAAGTAACTGTAAAAAAAGTGGTACAAAAGCTAACTGAAGGAAACAATCTGTTAAAAATTAGAAGTGGGCAAGTAGAAACTAATGATTCTGTGAGCATCAAGAATCAGTGGAACAAAATCTAAAGAATGAAAAAAAATAGAACAAAACTTAAAATATCTCATTGAAAAAACAACTAACCTAGCAAATAGGTCCAGGAGAGAAAATCTAAGAATTATTGGTATACTCAAAAGTCATGATGAAATAAAAGAGCCAAGACAGTCTCTTCCAAGAAATCATTCAGGAAAATTGCCTTGAGGTCCTAGATCCAGAAGGAAAAATTGTCATCGAAAGAATCCATCAATCACCTCCTGAAAGACATATCAAATTGAAAAGACCAAGGAATATTGTTGTCAAATTCCAGAATAATAAGGTGAAGGAGAAAATACTGCAAGTAGCTAGAAAGAAACAATGCAAATATCAAGGAAACACAGTCAGGATCACACAGGACCTTGTAGCTCCTACATTAAAAGATCAGAGGAATTGGAATATGATATTCCATAAGGCAAAGAAATTAGGACTACAACCAAGGATTATTCAGCAAAATTGAGAATAATCTTGCAGGCAAGGAGATGGACATTCAATGAAAGAAGGGATTTCCAGACCTTCCTGATGAGAAGGTCAGAGCTCAATAGAAAATTTCATCTTCAGACATAAAATTCAAGAGAGGCATAAAAGGGTAAACAGGGGGAAAAAAAGAGAAAAAATCTTGTTATTGAATATGGGCAAAATGTTTACATCCCTTTATGGGAGAATGACACTTGTTTTTTTTTTTTTATTTTTTTGTTAATGATTACTATCTGTTTTTCCCTCCATACTCTTTCCCCTTCTTTATGCTTTTAGTTCTCCCTTCTCCCTTCCCCTCCACAATAGAGTTTTAATTTGTGACCACTGCCTCCATCAATTTTCCCTCCCTTCTTTCAGCCCTCCTTCCTTTTGCTCCCCTTTTCCCTTACTACTTCTCCCTTTTGGCCTCCCCTCCTTTTTCTTTCCCCTTTCCCCTCCTACAGCCTATAGAGCTAATTAGATTTCTATACTTAACTGAGTTTGTTGTTCCCTCCTTGAACTAAATCAGATGAGAGTAAATCTCAAACGATTCTCATCTTCCTCCCCTCTTTCCCTCTGCCGTAATATGTTTTTGTACCTCTTTCTGTGATGTAAGTTACCTTTTTCTGCCTTATCCTTTTCATATCTCCTGTTACAATCCTTTCACACCCTTAAATCATATTTTTATCACCACATCATTTAATTTATACCCACTCCCTCTATCTGTGTATATCCCTTTTAGCTATTATAATAAACATACAGTTCTCAAGATTAACAAGTACCATATTCCCCTATAGGAATGTATTGCCCATATTGAAAAACAAGGTTTTTTTTTTCCCCTGTTTACCTTTTAATGCTTCTCTTGAGACTTGTGTTTGAAGATCGAATTTTCTATTGAGCCCTGCCTTTTCATCAGGAAGGTCTGGAAATCCCTTCTTTCATTGAATGTTCATCTCCTTATCTGAAATATTATGCTCAATTTTGCTTGGTAGTTGAACCTTGGTTATGGTTCCAACTCCTTTGACTTACAGAATATCATATTCCAATTCCTCTGATCTTTTAATGTAGAAGCTGCAAGGTCCTGTGTGATCCTGACTGTGTTCCTCGATATTTGCATTGTTTCTTTCTGGCTGCCTGCAGTACTTTTTCCTTCACTTGACAGTTCTGGAATTTGGCTATGATATTCCTTGACATTTTCAGTTTGGGATCCCTTTCAGGAGGTGAATAGTGGATTCTTTCAATGACTATTTTTCCTTCTGGGTCTAGGACCTCTGGGCAGTTTTCCTTGATGGTTTCTTGAAATATATTGTCCAGATTATTTTTTTCATCATGATTTTTGAGTATACCAATAATTCTTAGATTTTTCTCTCCTGGATCTATTTTACAGGTCAGTTGTTTTTCCAGTGAGATATTTTACATTTTCTTCTATTTTTTCATTCTTTAGATTCTATTTAATTGATTCTTGAGGTCTCATAGAGTCATTAGCTTCTACTTGCCCAATTCAAATTTTTAAGACTGTTTTCTTCAGTTAACTTTTGCATCTCCTTTTCCATTTGCCCAATTGTTTCTTTAAAGGAGTTATTTTCTCTAGTTAGGTTTTGTATTTCCTTTTCCATTTGTCCAATTTTCCTTTTTAAGGAGCTGTTCTCTTCAGTGAATTCTTTTTTCATATTTTAAAAATCTTTGGCCAGTTTTTCTTCTACTTCTCTAATTTAGCTTTTAAAATCCTTCATGAACTCTTCCAAGAATGCTCTTTGGACTTAAGACCAGTTCATATTCTCTTCTGAAGTTTCAGATGGGAGTACTGTCTCAGTGCTGACCTCTTTGGTATTTGTATTTTGTTCCTTGTCCCCACAGAAATATTCTATCGTTTTTGCTTTTCTGGTTTGCTTCTTCCTCATGCTAATCACTCTTTTCCTGGCTTTTAAAGTGGGTTCCTGCTGCTGGGGCACAGGGTGCTCTGTCCCACAGTTCTTGTGCTTAGAACTTGAGTCTTTGTGCATTGCAGTCTCTGGTTCTTTCAGCTAGAAGCTAAAATGCAGCAGCTTACCTGGTGCTGGGCTGGCTGGCGTGCCAAAGCAGAGGCCTGGTGAAGTCTTTCTGAGTTTCCCCAGAGTTACCCTGGAGCTATCTGCATTAACTGTGGGTGAGGGGTGATCTGACCTCAGGAGGTGTACCTCCTGAGCACAAGTAGACTCAGTGGTTGGTGAGTTTGCACTAGTGTCTTCCTGATTCCCCTGGCTGTGCTCAGTCAACTCTGGAGTCCTGGTGTTGGTGATTGAAGGCTCCAACCTCCTGGAGTTCAGGATCCCTTCCCAGTTTGCTGAGATGCGGCTGTCTGGGGCAGTTTCAGTCCTGCACTGGTTCCCTTCATCCACAGCAAGAAGGACTCCTTTTTGCAATTTTCTATCCTCACAGGTTAAAAGACTGTTTACCCCTTTGGCTGATCCCTACTGTTCGAGGATTTAGTCCTGGGTTTTTCAAGGTCAAGAAGGGGAAAGA
This sequence comes from Bettongia penicillata ogilbyi, assembly GCA_023548195.1. Taxonomy (NCBI): domain Eukaryota; kingdom Metazoa; phylum Chordata; class Mammalia; order Diprotodontia; family Potoroidae; genus Bettongia; species Bettongia penicillata. The sequence goes on along the minus strand of JAJHZJ010000539.1, from coordinate 1,321,011 downwards.
TATAGTATTTATTGATCACTCCACCATCTTGGTTCCCAGAAGTTCAAGTAGGTGACTCACAGACATTTAATCTGCAGGCTGATAGTCTCAGGATTAGCTACTGCAGTTACCTGGATTCTCCAGTTTTCTCTTGCTCACTTGCATTGGACTCCCATTCTAGGCTGATATGTTTGAGAATATGCGGTGCTGCTACAACATCAGATTGCCCAGGGCTTCCCGATACTTTTTAATCTTGAGAACTGTATATTTATTATAACATTTAAAAGGAATATACATAGATAGAAGGTGTGGGTATAAATTAACTGATGTGATGATAAAAATCCTGATTAAGGGATGAGGAGGGAGAAGAGGAAAGGAGGCAGAAAAAGGTAAATTACATCACATGAAGAGGCACAGAAACCATATTATAGAAGGGGGAAAGAAGGGAGAAAGATGAGCATTGTTTGAGTTCTACTCTCATTGAATTTGGTTCAAGGAGGGAATGATATTCTCAAGTAGGTTTAGGAATCTAACTTGCACTACAAGCAGTAGGATGGGAAAGGGGAAAGAAAAGGGAGGAGTGGTTAGAAGGGAGGGAATAAATAGTAAGAGAAGGGAAAGAAATAGGAGAGAGGCTAAAAGAAGAGAGGGCAGACTGAGGAAAGCAGTGGTCAAAAGTAAAACTCTTTTGAGCAGGGGAAAGAAGAAGAGAGAAACAAAACTTTAAACAGGGTAGGGGGTGGAATAGGATGGAGAAAGATACAGATAGTAATCATAACTGTGAATATAAATTGGATGTACTCTCCCATAAAATGTAGGTGGATGGCAGAATGGATTAAAAACCAAGATTCTACAATTTGTTGTTTACAAGAAACACGTTTGAAATTGGGGGATACTCACTGGGTAAATGTAAAAGGCTAGAGCAGAATATATTATGCTTCAGTTAAAGTTAAAAAACACAGGAGTAACAACCCTAATCTCAGACAAAGCAGAAGCAAAAATAGATCTAATCCAAAGAGATAAAGAAGGAAACAATATCCTGCTAAAAGGTACTACAGACAATGAAGCAATATCATTACTAAACATATAGGAACCAAATAGTATAGTACCCAAATTCTTAGAGGAATAGGTAGGGGAATTACAGGAAGAAATAGCAAAATTATATTAGTGGGAGACCTCAACCTCCTCCTCTTTGAACTTGATAAATCTAACCTCAAAATAAACAAGAAAGGAGTTAAGAAGGCGAATAGAATTCTGTAAAAAGCAGATAATATCAACCTCTGGAAAAAAACTAAATGGGAATATAAAGGAACATACCTTTTTCTCAATAGCACATGTCACATACACAAAAATTAACAATGTACTAGGGCATAAAAACCTCACAATCCAGTGTAGAAAGGCAGAGATAGTCAATGCATCATTTTCATATCATGATGCAATAAAAATTACATGTAATAAGGGGCCATGGAAAGATAGACCAAAAAATTAATTGGAAATTAAATAATCTAATCCTAAAGAATGAGTGGGTCAAATAGCAAATCATAGAATCAATCAGTAACTTTGTTCAAGAGACTGAAATAATGAGACAACCTACCAAAACTTTTGGGATGCAGTATAGCAGCAAAGGCAGTTCTTAGGGGAAGTTTTTTGTTTTGTTTTTTTTTTTTTATCTCTGAATGTTTACATGAATAAACTAGAAAAAAAGGAGATAAATGAATTGGGTATGCAACTGTAAAAGCTAGAAAAAGCACAAATTGAAAATCCTCAATTAAATACCAAATTACAAATACTGAAAACAAAAGGAGAGATTAATAAAATTGAAATTAAGAATACTATTGAATTAATAAATAAAATTAAGAGATGATTTTATGAAAAACAAGCAATAAAACTGATAAACATTCACTCAGTTAAAAAAAAAAGAAGAAAACCAAATTACCAGCATCAATAACAAAAAGGGTGAATTCATCTCCAATAAAGAGGAAATTAAAACAATAATTAGAAATTATTTTGCCCAACTGTATGCCCATAAATTTGACTATCTTAGTGAAATGGATGAATATGTTAAAAATATATAAATTGCCCAGATTAACAGAAAAGGAAGTAAAATAATTAAATAAGGTGATCTCAGAAAAATAAATTAAATAAGTCATCAATGAACTCCCTAGGACAAAATTTCCAGGGCCAGATGGATTTGCAAGCTAATTCTAAGAACATTCAAAGAACAGTCAAATCCAAAACTACGTAGACTATTTGGGAAAATTGGTGAAGAGAGAGTCTTACAAAATTCTTTTTATGGAACAAATACATGGTTCTGATATCTAAATCAGGAAGAGCCAAAAGAGAGAAAGAAAATTATACACCAACTTCCCTAATGAATACAGATGCAAAAAAATTTAAATAATATATTAGCAAAAAAAAAATTACAGCAATTTATCATAATATAATTTGATTATATAGGAGTTATACCAGGAATGTAGGGCTGGTTCAATATTAGGAAAATTATCAGCATTATTGATCATATCAGCAACAAGACAAAAAGAAATCATATTATATCACAATAGATGCAGAAAAAGCTTTTGATAAAATACAATATCCATTCCTATTGGAAACATTGGAGAGCATGGGAATAAATGGAACTTTCATTAAAATGATAAGTAGTTTCTGTCTAAATCAACAAGCATTAGATATGCTAGATGCATTTCCAATAAGATCGAAGGTGCAACAAGGATGTCCATTATCACCACTGTTATTCAATATGATAATAGAAATGTTAGCTTTCTTTAGCCATAAGAGAAGAAAAAGTAATTGAAGGAATTATAATAGGCAAAGAAGAATTTAAGTTATCACTCTTTGCAGATGATATGATGATATACCTAGAGAATCCAGCAACAAAGTACTTGAAACAATAAATGACTTTGGCAAAGTAGCAGGATACAAAGTAAACCCACATAAACATCTACATTTGTATGTGTCACTAACAAAGCCCAAAAACAAGAGATAGAAAAAGAAGTTCCATTTAAAGTTTGTGTAGACACTATAAAGTATTTGATAGTCTACCTGCCAAAATAAACCTAGGGACTATATGAACACAATTACAAAACACTTTTCACACAAATTCAGATCTAAGTAATTGAAAAAACATTAGTTCCTCATGGGTAGGTTGAGATAATATAATAAAATTGACAATTCTACCTAAATCATTTACTTATTTAGCGCCATACCAATCAAATTACCAAAAACTACTTTATAGAGCTAGAAAAAAATATCAAAATTCATCTGGAAGAACAAAAGATTCTAGAATATTAAAAGAATTAATGAAAAGAAACGCTAGGGAAGGTGGCCTAGCCATACTAGATCTTAAATTGTACTATAGAGCAGCAATCATCAAAACCACTTGGTACTGGCTAAGAAATAGAGGGGTAGTCAAGTGAAATAGGTTAAGTATACAAGACACAGTAGTCAATGACTATAGCAGTCTACTATTTAATAAACCCAGGGACCCCAGCTTCTGGGATAAGAACTCACTGACAGGAACTGCTGAGAAAATTGGAAAAGTAGTGTGGCAGAAACTGGGCATAGACCAATTCCTGACACTGTATACCAAAATAAAGTCTAGATGGGTACATGATGTAGGTATAAAAGTTAATACTCTAAACAAATTGGGTGAGCAAAGTATAGTTTACTTGTCAGATTTATGGAGAATGGAGGAATTTATGACCACACAAGAGATAGAGAACAGTATGAAATGCAAAATGGATAATCTTGATTATGCTGAATTGAAAACTTTTTGCACAAAGAAAGCAAATGCAAACAAGATTAGAAGAAAGTAGAAAACTAGGAAAGAATTTTTGCAGCTAGTGCCTGTGATAAAGGCCTCATTTCTAAAATATGTAGAGAACTGAATAAAATTTACAAGAATACAAGTCATTCCCCAATTGATAAATGACCAAAGAATATGAACAGGCAGTTTTCAGAGGAAGAAATTAAAGCTATCTACAATCATATGAAAAAATGCTCTAAATCATTATTAATTAGAGAGATGCCTCTCAAAACAACTCTGAGGTACCACATCACACATATCAGATTGAATAAAATGACAAAACAGAAAAATGATAAAAGATTGGAGAAGATGTGGTAGAATTGGAACATTAATTCATTATTGGTGGAGCTGTGAGCTCCATTCTGGAGAACAATTTGGAACTATGTCCAAATGGTTATAAAAATGTACATACGTTTTTGCCCAGCAATACCACTTCTAGGGTTGTCACACAAAGAGATCATAAAAATGGGAAAGGGACCCACATGTACAAAAATATTTATAGCACCTCTTTCTGTGGTGGCCACATACTGGAAATCGATGGAATACCTATCTATTTGAGAATGGCTGAGGAAGTGGTGTTATATGAGTGTAATGGAATATTATTGTGCTATAAGAAATGGTGAACAAACAGGTACCTGGAAAGATTTATATGAACTGATGCTAAATGAAGTGAGCAGGACCAGGTAAATATTATACACAGTAACAGCCACAGTGTGTGTGGAATGATTTTTGATAGACTTAGTCCTCCACAGCAATGCAAGGACCTAAAACATTTCCAAAGGACTCATGATGGCAAAATGCCATCCATATCCAGAGAAAGAAATATGGTTTCAGAATGCAAAATGAAGCAGACTATTTTCTCTTGTGTTACGTTTTGGTTTGGTTTGATTTTTCTCATGGTTTCTCCCATTCGTTTTAATTAAAACTTATGGAAGTGATTATTGAAATTTGAAAACAAATAGCTATATTTGAAAAAAAGAAAGAAAATTGAGTCATAGTTGTAAAATAGAGAGATGCTTTACTTTATTTTCACAAATATAGGGAAAAGAAACTGGATCTATGATTAGATTGAACTATGGAATTCTCAGAAAAGTCACTCTACCAAGGCAAGTTGGCACCAATCTTTCAACTTAGAGTCTTCTTGTGTAGCTTAAAGCACCTAGAGGTTAAATGATGTGACCAGAGTCACAGAAGCAGTGCGTGTCAGAGGTGAGACTTGGACTCAGGTATTCTTGACTCTGATGGGAGCTTTTTATCTACAGTACCATGCTGCCACAAATATACCAGTATTAATACTTCCAAACGATCATCTTCCTTTAAAGCATTCACCTTGCAGTAAGGGTGAAGATGGGGAAATGTTGGCACAATTTTCAAAAAAGAAGAAGATTGAATATGCAAATGATAGGCCAATAAGACTGAATTCAATTCCTGGCAAAATTATAGAATGTATTATTCATTAAGGTGATGGCTAAGGCAAAAAATCCAGAAAAATAAGCAGTGATCAAGAAGAGGCAGCATGAATTCATTAAGATTAGGACATACCAAACTAATCTCATTTTATTTTATTTTTATTTTTTTTGACAGGGTTGCTAGTCTAGTGGATCAAAAGTGTTGTAGAGGCATCAAGGTGACCCATTGAATAAAACTCTGGGTCTAGAATCAGGAAGACCTAAGTTCAAATCTGGCCTTAGACATTTACTAGCCATATGACCATGGGCAAGTCATTTAACTTCTGTATACCTCAGTTTCCTCAAATGTAAAATGGGGATAAAAAGTAGAACCTTGAGAAATCAATGAGATAGTATTTGTAAAGCACCTACCACATGCCTGACATATAGTAGGTACTTAATGAATGTTTATTTTCTTCCTTCCCATAGAGATACTTTATCTAGATTTTACTAAAGTTATTGACAAAGTTTCCAGAACTATTCGTAGGGGCAAGCTGTGGCTTATAGTACAGTTTTGTGGACTCAGTTTTGTGTATAGTACAGTTTTGTGGTCCCAAAGAGTAGGTCTGCTTGTAGTAATGCCTCCTGGGGAGTTCCCCAGGGACCTCATATTTGGCAAGTTGTTCATCAATTTTACCAATGGCTTGGATGAGGGCACAAGAGGCTTGTCAATCAAATGTGAAAAGGATACAAAACAGGGAGGGTTAATTAACACTGGATAATAGAGTCATGACCTCAAAATATCTTTAAAAGTTAGAACTTTAAATCAGGTATGGAACTGTGCTAAATTTACACAAATTGGTCATTAGTCCAAAAACGGGTGTTTCATTCTGGACCTCTAATGACCAGTTTGTGTGTCTGTTTTGTATGCCTATGCTAATTTATTACCGGAGAGGATTTTTATTTCTGGGTGGGGAGTGGTGATTTCTGGGTGGGAGAGAATGGGAAGGAAGGAAGGAAGGAAGGAAGGAAGGAAGGAAGGAAGGAAGGAAGGAAGGAAGGAAGGAAGGAAGGAAGGAAGGAAGGAAGCACAGGAGAGAATAGAAGAAATTATAGAGGAAAAATTAAGATAAAGACAGCTTTTTTAACAAATATGTTGAATTTAGTATACAATTTAAAAACAAGCTACATGTAACAAGATTTGCAGTTCTGTAAATAATATGATTTTCTATTCTTTGCATATATAAATGTTAATACTTTTTGGTATTGGTCAAGGTCAGAATAACTAAAAGTTTTAAAAAATAGAAATGTCTAACAAAACTAATATTATGCATTAACATTCATGCAATTAAATAGGCTATCTAGCCTCATCCTGGTGGAAAAAGGAAAGTTGTTCAATTAAATATTTTGAGTTTTTTTCACAATCTGGTTGCATTATAACAACTTCAAATACAAGAAAACGGAAAATGGAAACAATATGAGCAACCACTGGCATGCCAAATTCTTTTGTCAGAATTCTGGAATTTACTAATGCAGAATAGGTTTTTCATCTCCACCTTTTAAAAGTCAATTTAAATTCTGCCTTCTCTATAAAGTCTTCTCTGATTGTACTCCGACCTGCTCTGCTCTTTCCCTGCAACCACCTTGTCCGTGATAACCTTCACTCTTGGGCCTCACCAAGTAATTTGTTCTGTATTTTTCTAATGTGTTTATCAAGTAACACTTTTTTTCAGTTGCTTCAGTTATATCTGACTCTTCATGATCCCATTTGGGATTTTCTTAGCAAAGACACTGAAGTGGTTTGCATTTTCTTCTCCAGCTCAATTTAAATTCTTTTAAATTTATATTTTACATAAATATTATATATTACAATTGTTCCTGTCTATTCATTTATCCCCCTACTAGACTTTAAACTACATGAGAGTGTGGATCATCCTCAGTACCTCCTATAGTGATCTGCACCCAAGAGAGGCTTAATGAATGTTTGTTAGATGAATAAATGAACATCTATTGACACTCTACTAAGAATATCACCTAATTGCCTTGTTTAATTTTAATAAAAATGAATTCTATGGAAAAGATGACATGATTATCAAGGAACTAGGGATAAGTTCCTTGAGATATTTTGCCTGAACCAGATTCTAGATCCTTCAATGGGAGCAAGTAGACCTTAGAGTACTAAATATTCATTGCCTGGCCTCTTTAAGTTGCTTAAGGTTCTGACTGGGTTATGACCAAATTTGTATTAACTGAGATTCGCTGAAATTTCTTTCTGCTCCTTGAATAAGGAAGGTCTATGTTGTTCTGTTTCTGTACCTAAAATCATAGGCAAACACTTCCTTTTATTTACACTAAAAGTGTGAATAGCTCCTTGAAAGGAGAAAATTGAATGCACTGGAGATTAACACTGCCTCCGAGGTGCTGAATCAAACACCTTTGTACAGAGTATGAACTTCCAAGGAAAGGTTCATTTGCCCCTGAATAATATTCAGTCTCTCCAAATATGTCATCTGAATCTTGCTTCCATGCTTGGTTTGTGCTAGTTTAATACAATTTACTACTTTAGTAGATTATTGTCTATAATTTAATTCCTTCTCAAAGCTTCTAAAATAAATTTTGCCAAGGTTGGTCAGTCATTTCCAACTCTTTGTGACAATGCTTGGGGTTTTTATGGCAAAGATAGTGGAGTGGGTTGCTGTTTCCTTCTCCATAACATTTTTACAAATGAGGAAACTGAGATAAGTAGAATTAAGTAACTTGTTCAAGAACACAGTTAATGAATATCTGAGGTCAGATTTAAACTCAGCAAGATGAGTCTTCCTGATTCCAGGCCTGGTACTCTATCCACTGTGCCCCCTTGCTGCCCAATAAATAAATAATAAATAACAATTGTTCAATAAAATAAATACAACCATGTTAAAATGCTAAAGTTCGTCTTAAGTTCTCTAGCTTCAGATCCCACCTCAGACTCTCAGTCGCTGTGTGACCTTAGAGTAAGCCACTTAAACTCTTGGAGCTGTTTTGTTATCTGTAAAATGAATATCATGGACTCAACGATCTCTGAAATAAAAAATTATGGTCCTAGGAATATCTATCAGAGTCTGCCCCCATGTAGACTGGACTGGTTCTTTTCCTTAAAAGACTTTCCTTAAAATGGTCCTCAAAATTTAACTGACTCAGAGAATTAGAGTTTAGGACATTGGTGTAGGTTCCTAGTCTCCTGAGTAGAATAGGCAGGGGTGGCTTCCTGAGGTTTCTGGGCAGTAGCTAGACCAATATGAAGACCAGAAATGTCTCAGTCAACTGGATCACCAGTGAACCTCCACCCTTTTATAGTTAAATGTACCTACCTTTTGCTGTTAGATGGATTATGAGGGTCTTATTTCATTCTAATATCAAACCTGAGCTAACCAACTGGTCTGGTTCAGCTCTTACCTATTAGAACCACTCTTAACAATGCATAAGTGCCATATGCCTATTTTTTTTTATAGTCTTAGAAGAATAGATTTAGAGCTTGGAGGAACCTTCAATGTTGTCTAACCCCCTCATTTTACATTTGAGGAAACTGAGAACCAAAGAGGTTAATTGATTTACTCAAAGTTAGATAGATATAGAGTTTAGATACAAGTTCTCTGACTCCAAAGCCAACAATCTTTTTCACGGATCCACATTTGAAGGCTCTGAACAAATACCCCTAGAAGAATAAAATCTGTCCATTAGTTGCATGCATACATAGAGTCATAGATATAGATTGGGTAAGGATCTTTGAGGTTATTTGGTCCAACTCCATCATTTTATAGATGAGGAAACAACCCCAGAAAAACAGTGTGCTGCCCAAGAACACCCAGTTAGCAAATGACCATACCCAGCTTTCAATCCAGTGTGTACATCATGTTGGCTGTCATCTTTCTTGATCTTCCCTTCTCTCTTCATCCACCAAAGGGGATATCTCTTCTCGTTTGTCATCATTTCAAATGTAACATCTATTGAGATCCAAGTCTCGTTAAAAAACAAAAGAAAACTTTCCACTGTTCAGCATTTCTCTTTTGTGCTTATCTGAGTTTACTCCATTGTCATTTGAACAAAAGTAGTTGAGAGATAATTATGGTAAAGGAGTTTGTTAGTTTTTAAAACTATAATGATGTCTTTTACGTTCAGGTCGATACCTGGTCCTCTGGCACGGTTTTGCCTGATTATTAATTGGCTTTGTTGTTTTATATAAAGCTTTCTCTTTAACTTGTTCAAAAGGTCAGTTTATTTTTTTTTATAAAGTACAAATAATTAACTAGAAGAAAGAGAAAATTCAACCCTGGGATGTTCACACACTAGGACTTTTCTAGTTGAACAAGGTTCAATAACTTACTGTCTTAGGAGGACACCACACATAGCCTTTAATTCCATTGGTTCCGGGAAACCTGCATTGAAATAAATGTGTCAGAAATTGTCATTCCCCATGTCAGTTGGGAGGGCCATCTGGCCCTGCATTCAAGCCGTTTTCTATTAGATTCACCAGCATGCTAATTAAAGGATGACTAGAGGACGGGCAAAGCTGCCAGATGCTGTGAAGATCTATCACTGTCTTTTTATATGGTTAGGCAAACGTTTAATTAAACCTGCAACGGCTGTGTCTGCTCTACTTACCAACACATCTAAATCTCATTTACCTGAGGACATAATGTAATTATTTGTGTCTTGCAAGAGGTAAGACAACTTCAAGCAGACTTTGCAGAACCATACAAGCACTTGCACATGATTTAATTACACATGCCAAGAATGTGCATCGGGCAAGGACCAGAGGTTCTCTTTATACTTCCTGGCGCACCACCTGATATCTGTCTACCTTCTCTAATCTCACTCATGCTCAGAGGAAGGGAAGTACAAGTATAACAGTAGTAAGCCTTGCTGCTACACCTTTTCCCAGCTCAGCTTCCTTGGGGAATATAAGATACACACTTTGGAAGCACTGAATGCATTTAAGGTACACGTGTTAGTGCTACATTTGTAGAAAAACAAAATAATTCACATAGAAGATCCTTATCTTGTGGGGCCAATGTGAAAGTATGTAGCAAAGCAGTAAACTATATGGAACAGGTAATAGAACATTGGACTCAGGAGAACTTGGGTTCAAACCTTGCCTCTGACACTCTGACATGAGTGACATTGGATGATTCACAGCCTCCAAAAGCCTCAGCTTTTCCACCTGTAAAATGGAGAAAAAAGTGCCTAAACTACTTGCCTCACAGATTTGTAAGGCCTATATGAAATAAAGCAACATAGAAATTACTATTGTTCGGTCACGTTCGACTCTTCATGATCCCTTGGACTAATAGACCTTGGGGTTCTCTTGACAAAGATACTGGAGTGGTTTGTCATTTCCTTCTCCAGTTTTATGTAGGCAGAGGTTAAGTGACTTGTTTAGGGTCACCATAGTAAGTGTTCAAGGTCAGATTTGAACTCTGGTCTTTCTGCCTCCAGACCCAGTGCTCTTTGCACTGTGCCACCTAGTTGCCCCAGCATACAAATTACTAACAAATTATTATTAGAGTGAGAGTCAGGAGACCTGGATCCCCAAATCGGCTGTATCAATAACTTACTCTGACTTTTGAGTAAATCATCTCACTCTGGGGAACAGTGTCTTCACTTGTAAATGAAATGGAATCAATGACCTCTAAAATTTTTATTCCTTGTATTATTTTTATTTCTAATATTTTTCTAAACCATCATTCCATTAGCAAGCATTTGTTATGTAACTCCTATGTGCCAGGCAAGCTGAAAATATTGGCAAACATGAAGCTGTGCTTGCTTTCAAGGAATTTACTTAGAAAGAGAGATAGCATATTCTAGAAATAGAGACAACATATATACATATAAATATATTCAAATGTAACACTCTCTCTAGAATACTTCCCCAATTGGCACTGTTTGTACTTCCAGGGGTAATTTATGCCCCTGTGCTTCTAAAATCATAGCTCACAAGCCCCCATCAGTGTGTTTCCTATTAACAGTTATTTCTCAGCAAAATTATCAAGACTGCACAGTCAGAACAGTAGCTACATATAGATTCCCCTCTAAACCTTGGGCACACTCTCCCACAAGTACACATATCATCCATGGGAAGAGTACAATGGTAGTGAGGTACATGGGTAGAGAACACATGACCAAGGCCAGGCTACTAGTATGACAGAGTCTCTTTTCTCTCCCAATGGAGTCCTCACAAAGCTCAAATCCCAAATGCCCCTCCCAGCTCTCTCCTAAATCCATAGCTGGGTCACTTCTCTGATGCCAAGGGTCAAACCCCTTGAAGTTGCTTCCAGTCTTAAGTCATTTTCCCTCTTTATCTGTGTCAGTCCTGGAGTATGTATCTGCTTTTTCAACTGAGACGAGTTCTCTGGAATTTACTCTTCAACTGCTGGTTGGGACTGCCACTTTCTGTGTCAAAAGTTCTGTTATTAGATGGCATGACTTGTGGTACGTGGGAGGGGATTGGGAAAGAAGAGAAAATTCCTTCCTCTCCTACACAATAGGCAAAGACCTAGTTTCTTCTCTGCTGAATTTCTTGTTGACTACCTCAAAATGACTGGACTGTGTCTTTCAAGGGTATTTTGGGGCATGACCAATCCTTTTTCTCCTATTTTGCTGCTTCTGACTCAATCAGAGATGGGTGTTCATACTTCATAAAGAGATAACAAGATGTTATCATGTTAACACATTAACAGCTTATCATCCTTGATTACTTCCTGTGTTTTTGACAACTGATCTGGATTGAGGGCAAAACTCCCACCTTCCAATATATAAAATATAAACAAGGTAATTTGAGGGGGGAATTGGCAGCTGGTGGGGCTCAGGAAAGACCTACAACTTAAGGAACAAATAACTTGCTATCAAAGCTAGCACTTCACATAGCAAAGGTTTGTAAAGAGCTTTACAAATATCTCATTTATCCTTACAATAACCTTGGAAAGTAAGTGCTATTAATATCACTATTTTACAGAGAGGAAACTGAGGCACTTTTTTAACTCAGAATTACACAGCTAATCAGTATCTGAGGTAGAGGGATTGGATTTGTACTCAACTCTTTCTAACTCCAGGTCCAATGTTCTATCCACTGAGTCAGCTAACCGGCTGGTACTTTTTGCATCTTATAAGTATTTCCCATGCTAGGTATTTACAACCAGTCCTTTTAATTGATTTTGTTTCTATTTGGACCTTATTTTCAGCCTTTCTTCTTGTATTTAATACTATATCGACCAGTATGCTAGGTTTGGACAGAAAAACTTACATCTCACTCAATCAATAAGGTGGCTATCAGAATTAAAGGGTGCCATGATTATCAAAATAGTGGGCTTCCTCAGGCCATTTTTTTCTACTTGAAGATTATGTATTTAATTAAGTCATCTCAGCTTTATTGATGGGCTTGCTTGGTAGGCTGATACATTTAGTATAAACCACTATGTCTCAGCAAAAAAAAAAAAAAATCTAACTTAAACAGACCAATACAACCCACTTCCCTGCCTCTCCCACACACACAACTCTAAAGAAATGTATGCATTGCATTTCTATGCTAAACTTCTACTAGATGAATTTTAGCAGCAAATTTCATTGCTCACTGTCACAAGTTGGAGAGCTTCTCTAGGAGCAGTCAGCTCATCTCGCTCGCTTTGCTAATGCCTGGAGTTTGGGGACAGCTGAGTAAGAGGTGAATTGTTTATAAGACAAAGTACTATATTTATTCCCAGCTGGCTCCAGGGGTACATTACTTTAGTATTTCATTAATTCAGGTAATACCTCTACCAAGAGAGGCTTCCCATCCTTTTTGCCTTGCCCCACCCCTAGCTTGGTAGATGGTCTTCACAATCTGATGGGCAACTTCTAGGGGTAAACTATCGCTAGACATAGTTAATGCTTTTCCAGCTTTGTGGGTCCTGTGAGAGTTTGTGTTTCCCTAGTGTATCCTTTAAGCAACCAATCATATCCACACCATGATGAGCTCTGGGAGTAGGGTTTGCAGGGAAGGAAGGATATTGGATTAATATTCCAAGTATCTCCGACTTTTTCATTGAGGTAACTAGTTGCGGGAATACTTACCACCAATGAAGATGAAACCCATCTGTCTCTGACTTTATGGACACATCCTAGGAGTTGCATAAAGACTAGCCTAGAAAGTATTAGAGTATAGACACAAACCCTGATCTTCATGACTACAAAACCAATATAACAACAAGCAAATTATCACCTGGACTGTGCTTCAGTACTAACCCAAATGTTTCAACATGTGTTGGTGTGTCCTCTCTGAATCCCGGCCACTCCATAGGCCATATCCCCATTAGCATAATGCCCAGCTGATTCAGTGGCTTACTTCCAACTTTCCAGCATCAAATAGCCTCTGTGGAAGAGGGGGCTGCCTCTTTTACTTGGTGACCCCTACTCCAAAGATAATGTCACTGAGACAAGAGGCCCCAGGCTAGATTGTGTTCCCCAATTATCATCTCTTTGAAGATGACACTTAGATCTATTTATCCAACCCTAGCCTCCTGTGTCATATCTTCAGCTGCCTACCAGTCATCTCAAGCTAGATGTCCTGTAGTCATCTTAAACTTGACATGCTCAAAACAGAATTCATCTTTCCTCCCAAACTCTTCCCCTCTTCCAACTTCCATGTTACTGCCAAGGACACCGCCATACTCCTACTCACCCAGGTTCACAACTTAGGTGTTATCCTCAATTCCTCACTCTCCCCCCACCTTACATCCAACATGTTGTCAAGTTCTGTGGATTCAACCTTTTGCAACATTTCTCATATATCCCCACTGCAACACAACCTATCTCCTAGGGCAAGCCCTCATCACCTCACACCTGGACCATTGCAATGGCCTGCTGAATGGTCTCCCTACTTCAGATCTCTTTCCACTCTAGTTTATCTCACACTAAACTACAAAAATGATTATGCTAAAACTCATTTCTGACCATGTATTCTACCGCCTCTATGAATAAACTATAGTAACTGCCTATAGTAGCTTCAGGATCGAATATAGAATTCTCTGTTGGTTTACAAAGTCCTTCACAACCTGATCCTTTCCTACATTCCCAATCTTCTTATATTTAACTCCTTTCCATATATTCTATAATCCAGAGACATTGATCATCCTTGCTGTTCCTGGTAGATAATACTACATCTCTTGCCTGTGCATTTTCTCCAGCTGTTTCTCATACCTAAAAAGTTATCCCTCTTTATCTCTGCCTCCTATTTTCCCTGGCTTCCTTCAATTTCAAGTTAAAATCCTCATGCAAGAAGCCTTTCCTAGTCCCCCTCAATACTAGTGCCTTCCCTTTGAGATTGTGTTCTGTTTATTCTGTATATATTTTGTATGTATATAGCATTTTGTAAATTGTTTCCACCATTAGAATGTGAGTTTCTTGAGGTGAGGATTATTTTCACCTGTCTTTCAGTCCCCAGAGTCTAGCACAGTGCCTGGCATATAATAAGTTCTTAATAAATGCTCATTGATTTGAGTGACTCAGGCCCCAGAGGGTCCTTCTGATTTCTATGGCTTATAAAGGCATTTGTCTGTAGCAGAGAAGCTTTGTGGCTAAAAGAGAGAAGACTCAAGATATGGAAAGGCTAAATCCAAGTGTAGGCTCCTGAATGGATAGGAAAGAGGGCAGGACATAGTCAGCCCCCTTGCAATAGAAAACAGGGACAGATGGTGATCAAACTGGAAATAGAGGTGAAATGTTAACCAGACAGAAAGGGAAATAATGGTACAATCCATGAAGCAGATAGGAGCAGATATCATCTATCTATGGGTACTAGCAGATGAAGTTTGGGAAAATTGGGAAAAACCTCTGGAATCCAGTCCTAGATTTGTCCCTGCCTCCTCAGACATCTTGGGGAGGGAGGAAGAGGATATGAAGATGAAGAGGATTCCAACCCCATCATTTTACAGATGAGGAAACTGAGGCTTGTCTGGGTCATAGAGCTAATGAATTTCTCATCTACTTAAGTAATTAAAAGGGAGAGCATAAGACTTTATTTCATAAAACTGTTCTGACAGTAAATGAGAACCTCTGAGAGGTGAGGTCTTACTTTATCTTGTCAGGGCACAGATCTACACATTACTCCACACCACATTTCCAGTTGTCCTTTATATGTCTTCCACTCTTAGAATGTGCTCTTCTTGAAAATGAGGATTATATTTGCTTGCTGGTATTTGCAAGCCCAGGGCTTAGCATACTCCCTGACACATAGTAAGGGCTTAATAAAAGCTCTCTCTCTTTCTCTCTGTCCATCCATCCATCCATCCATCCATCCGTCTGTCTATCTATCCATTCTTCTATCTCTATCCATTCCTCTATTTATCTCTATTCCTCTATATCTCTATTCATCTCTCCCATGCATTTATCTATTTCTCTAAATATCTGTTCCTTTATCAAATCTCCTTATTTCACATAAGTACAAGGTATTGAATTAATATTGAAATAGCCAAAGGAAAAATAAGACCACACTTTCTAACTTTCTAAGTTTTTCTTACTGGAGAGGGGTGAGTCTTTGGACAGAATCCTTCTTCCTATAATGTGTGGTTGGTTCTAAGAGAGAACCTCATTCACTGGAGAAAATTCTACAGACTGTATCTTCCAAAAATTTATGAGTGAACACTGTAGCACAGTGATGTTGCCAAGCAAGCACTCTGACTGGAGTATTCACAATACAGTCAATTTAAAAGAACCAATGAGAGTTTGGCAGAATTTAGAAGGATTCTAGGCTATAACTGACAGGCAAATACATAGCCATAAGGGGGAAAATAAACCAAGGATAAATGTTAACCACATCTAGGAGCATAGATGTAGGTTGTGAGATTTGCTTTGGTATGACTGGAGAATGCAGAGATATGGAAATGTTGAGACCTGGACTGGATATCCTGAAGGTCCGATTCATATCAGAGGTTCCCAGAATGGGTGATCTGCCCCCTGTGGAGTGATGGGGGGTGGTAGCAGGTGCAGGTGCAATTAGGGGCTGTTGAATCAAAATAAGGGGGTGGTAGAAGCATAAGAAAAGAAGAGAAGAAAATTTTGAAAAACCATTCATATATGTTTAACATACATACACAACATATGTTGTGTAACAAAGTTAAAGTCATAGTGATTACATTATTTTCTAAGTGTTGGCAGTAATCATAGAGAAGTCCAGTATGCATCGGCAGGGATATGTGCTTGTAATGCCTTGTTCACTATACAGTTACATGAGAATATTGTGTTATCAAAATTTCAATGCAGGAAAAGTCCACAAATTTACAATAAATTATTAAATTTAAGATACATCTTTTAATAATATATATTTTTTTGAAATAATGCAAATTTTTTTTATAAATGTTAAAGGGTTAAAGAAAGTAGATTTCCACAGGGGTGCTGAGTAATATATTTCTAAAAGGGGGTGGTGGGCCAAATAAGTTAGGGAACCTCTGGGTATAGATCAACATTCTTAGGCACTAAATAGAGACAGAAAGAAGTAGTTAAGAAAAATATATAATTTCTAACAGATCTCTAACACCTGGGCCAGGAGTTTGAACTGATGTTTCCCACTCTGGCCATATTAAGGGTAAAGAAGGATGAGTAAGGAAGTGTTTATGATCTAATTCAGTTATGTGCTATTTACACATATTTTGTTCCAATTAAATATCTTTTGCTCCCATTTTATATGTCATTTGAACTCTTTGGTGAAATTCGCCCTTCCTTTCTCAATTAGGTCATTGCCTGGTTCATAATCTCCCTTTCTGCACTCTCTCTCCTATCCTAATACTAGAGGATCTCAAAATACATGATTGATGTTCGCTCCAATACCCTAACCTCTCAATCCCTTGATCTACTCAATTCCTATGACCTATCCCTCCACTCTATTTCAGCTGTATCCAGAGATGGTCCCACACTTAATCTTATCATTCACAAGTGTCCCACTTATTTAATCAAGACCTCTGAAATTCCTTTAACTTATAATTATCCATCTCTATATTCCATCTCCTTCCTCTTCTTAGCGTTATTCTTGGTCCTTATCAAGAAATCCAATCCTATTGTTCCTCTGAACTTTCCCAAACCATCAACTTTGAACCAGCTACTCACCTATCTTCCTATTTTAAACCCCTTAGCTGACAAATTCAACTCCCTGCCATCTTCTGCTCTGAAGTCCTTTGCTTCCTTGTGTTGTCACTACTCACATCTCACCAAACCCCAATCTTAGATTATTCCCACCAGTTGCCTCCTCCGCTGTTCTTCCATATCAACTTCTGAATGAAACTGGAGGAAATCAGTTGAGAGTCCATGACAACAGAAGGTTCAAACACCCAAAACAGAAGGAACCAGATTAAAATGTAATTGGAAGATATTTAACAAAATAAATAAAAATACAATAGACCATACATAGATGAGCACTTGATTTTCTAAATCAACCTAAGACCATCAGGGATCCTTAAATATGGTTTAGTGAACTTTGATTTCTATTTGAGGTTGACACTCACGCACTACAAAATGAGGTCTAATCCCAACTGGACCTTTATCACAGCACTTTTAATTCTCCCTAATTCATTCTCTACCTATCTCACCTCCAGAGCTGTTCCAAACTACTTCTTGTCTCCTAAAATACCCCATAACCCTCTCAGTTGGGGGCCTCAATTCATACCTTGCTGAGAAAGTTTAAGCCCTTTGCCATAGTCTTAATTCTCCATTTCTCCTCATCCCAAAACCTCTTAACTTCATCCCTTTACTCCAGTCTCTTATGAAGTGTCCCTTCATCTTCCTAACACCCCGCCCTCTACATATACCCTCGATCCCATCACCAACCATTTTATTTAGTAGATTGGCCCTGCTTTTTTATCTAATCTTTAATATCTCCCTATCTATAAGTTTCCCCCCCACCCCCGCTGCCTACAACTATGCCCAATTATCCCTCAACTTTAAGATCATATCATCCCTGCTAGCTTTTACCCCATACTCTCTTCACTATCACAATGACACTTCTTTAAAAAAAAACAAAAGCAAATGATATCTACATGCATTGCCTTCACTTACTTTCTCTTATTTCACCCTGTAATCTGACTTCTGGCTTCATGGGTACACATTGTACACAGGGAAGTTTCTAAGAGTGATTTCCAAAGAGAAGAAAGACCTAGATTCTAAATCCTCTGTTTAATTTGAGGGAGATTCTATTTCCCTACAAGCCTGGGTAAAGTGTAGGGGGATAACACTACCCCATTACAGACTCTACTTGAATAACATTGTTTGCAGCATATCTGGTAGGTGGTTGGGCATTGTCTTGCAGGGAAAGAACAATGATGAGTGAGGGTACCAGAACAGGAGAGAAGCAAATGCTTCGAGATCAACCTTTCTTCTAGACCTCATTGATAATGGTTAGAGACAGCTGACTCAATACCTGCTGAGGTTTCAATGATTAATGGTCACCTCCAAAAAGCCCAACTCCCAATGCCGCTGCTATAATGAGAAGTCAGAGGATTCTCTAGGCTGTCACCGTGGCTGAGAAACTGGTTTTTAACACCCAGTTTTGAACAACCTTTTGGCATGTGGCTTCAAAAATATGGAGGATGTAGTTTTGTGAAATGGATGATACAGTGCTTGCAGCCTGATTTTAGTTCTCCGTTAATTAACCTCCATTTATTTTAAGTGGGTTTTTTTTTTTTTTGCACTGTCATGATGCCTTCTGTGTGTGTGACTGGCTGGTTGAAATTTAGAGGGAAGATGGGGACTTCTGATCAGTAGAATACATATCCAAATAGGTTATATATAGATGTTGGTACCAATGAGAGGTGCTACACTAAAACAGAAATATTAGAAATAAACATCATTCATTTCTGAAATCCTCACTGGTAAACTTTAAATGACTTTCACAGTGATAGGGCTAGGAGGTTTTCATCTTAATCCCCAATGTACTTCTTTTGGGTACTGTAAGACACCACCTGCTTGCTTCACAGAGAACTTAGCTAGTGTTAATTTTCCAAAATGAAAAGAAATATAGAAATAACCCCAGTTCTGTCCTTGAAAATTAAAATCATGGAGCCCACACTGTTTAAGCAAATTCTCTTCTGTAAGCTATCTGCTAGAGGGATGGGGGTGGTATACTGGGATTTAAATACCAGAGGTGTTGCTGGCAGCTTGGGCTTGCATATGCAGCACTGTTTGGGAATGCTCATATGGTCCATGATTGTGCTGTGCCTAGTACTGACAGGGCCATCTGTTCTGTGCTTTACTAAGTAATGGAATTTACACTGCCCTCTCCAAAAGAGTGCCTGGGTATGTCCAAACATACCCATGTCCAAGCTCCAGGTCCTCCCTCCCTGCCTCCACATCAAACACTCCATAGGGGTTGCACTTGAGATTTTAATACCCTCTGGAAACACAACTAGTTCTCAGTGTCTAAGGACTTGTTTGTTTACCATCAAGGGAGCTATCATCGGTTCCTCCTTTATCATAGAGAATTAAGAGGGCGTCAAGTGAAACAGAAACTAGCAATCAAGTCAGGTAAGGCAAATGGGGGTAGGGTGATGACATTAATGTTTTAGGAACAGTTTTTCCCCAATCATAAAATCAAACCCATTAAAATAAAAATGCTGGAGAAATGTAAGAGGATATACATGGGGAATATGGATTTAGAACTGGAAATTACCTTGGTGATTCTCTAGTGAGAGAGTGAGGAAAACCTGAGTTTAAATCCAACCTCAGATGCATATTAGCTGTGTACCCTGGACAAGTCACTTAACCTTTGTCTGTTTTCTCTATTGGAAAATGGGACTAATAATATCATCATTGTTGTTGTGAAGATTCAATGAGATATTTGGCAAATATCTTGTTTATACAGGTGCTTATTTGCTATTACAAGAATCATGCACATTTGGGGGTAAGCAAGGAGATACACCTGCGCTTACAAGCTGTGCAAGGCAGCCACAGTCTCTAACCATGAACCTGAGCAGTTCCTCCACAGGTTCCTTCTTGAAGCACTGTTGATCCCTCTTACGTATAGTGAGGCATGGTATCCTCCTTTACTTCTCCCATCCCACTTTGTACCAGTACTGGAGCTAACCTGATCCCTGCTCTCAGGGAAATAAGATCAATGGAAAAATGTACAAATTTTCAGAGACAAATTGGGAAGGAAGTAAAATTTTTAAATAATTCCATTACACTGGAGGTTTTTCTTTGTGTTATCCTAGGTTGCATAATGCACATTGACAGTTCTGTCTTCTCTAATGTTATATAGTTCAGTGTGTAAGTGCCTAGAAAATAGAGATTTAGTCTGATTAAAATAAATTGGTGTTCTTCCAGGCATCTGGAAATCTTAGCTCCTTTCCAAGCCATGCTTTACCATGTTGAAACTGCAGAAATGAGAAAAGTATATAGAGGACTTGACCTACTGTAGGCACATCCTATCTCTTTCAGATCACTAAGAAGCCAGTGAACTCAGCAAAGGAGACTTTGAGAGACTAATGGAATGAAGGTTGCTTCAGAAAAATTAGTTCCACACCATACATTGATTCTCTGTAGGAGACTAACCATTCGGTGCTACTCCACCTCTCAAGCCACCTGGAAATTTTAAATACAAGTTCAATAAAAAATGATAAACAATGTAAAATTGTTGTAGGTGCTAAGAGGGAAAAGAGCTACATATTCATGAATTTTAAAATCATCATCATACTTAGCACCCTCTACCCTCCATTACCAAATGGCTTCATTCATATGTAGGTAGTTTCTTATTTATTAAGAATTGAAACATTTCAGGAAATCTACATCCAAACACACACACCATGTTGATATTAAAATACAAGTGTTATCTGGGAAGGCTAAAATACTAGGCTGTCATTAATCATTAGCATCTTAACTTGTAGTTCATCAGCCTCAGATCACCTTTGTGAGGTTTATGTTCTTGTAAGAGTCTCATTCCTCATTCATAAAACGAAGGGGGTTGGACCAAACAGACTCTGAGGCTCCCATCAGATGGATCTGGGATCATATGTTCCAAAAAAAAGGAGGGAGTTTGACTCAAAGGTGCCTAAGGTCCTTTGTAGCTCTAATAGTATAATCATTCTAGTTTATATCAGTATTGCATCCTAAAATTAGGGGGTCTGACTGAGAGTTTTGAAGGGAAGAGTCAAACATAGATGATTTTCCCTGCAAACCCTAGGAATCAGATAGAAGCAGTTCTCCAAACTTCCAGTCTCCTCATCTGTAATATAATGAGGTTGAACTAATGATATCACTTCTCCCATGCCTTCTAGACCTAAATTTATAATTCAGTGATCAATCAATAAGCATATCTGAGCCGGTAAGATCTGACTTTAATGATACTGAACCACTAAATTCTAAATTTATTCCAATAAGTTCTCAGTAAATGAGAAAGTCTGGGACTTCATTAACAGCTCCTCATTCCTCTAATCCTTTTCCTAAAGTCTGGTTTTATTTCATAGGTCAGAAATCAGAGATCAGGATGTCTAAACATCTGATGCCTAAGATCTGCAGATCTTATTCAGAGAATGAAAAACTGGTGGATGGAAGGTTATTTTCTCAATCATTGTAGAAGATTCAATGAGCCAAAACAAATATACGAAATTTCAAATGGTACAGAAGATGCAATCTGTTTTACGATATTGGCAACCCTAAGACAGAACCTGACAAGGAGCAATTATGAATTAAAAGGTCCTTTTAGTGGATAATTATATTAAGAAGAATGTAAATCTAAGAGACCCCACCAAGTACACACAACATCATACAAATAGATCCATCTGTATTCAGGTGTGCACAGTCCTGGAAGAGTTGACCAAAGTGCTGTATCTTCCCCATGCCCGAAACAACCACCATCACCATCATTACCATAATGTATATACATAGTAGAAAGTGATTTCTCCTACTTCAAATTTCTCATAGTAATTTTATTTGGATCTCTCTTTTCATTTATCACATTCCCTCTTACAACATTATTATTTTGGGCATGTCCTTCTCCAGCTAACAATAATAAAAACAATAATACTACAGCACTTATATGAGGGACACTATACTAAGTGCTTTACAGATATCATCACATTTGATACTCAGAACAGCCATATGAGGTCGGTGCTGTTATTATTATCTCTATTTTACAGATGAGGAAACTGAGGCTGATAGAGGTTAAGTGACTTGTCCAGGGTCACATGGCTAGTAAGTGCCTGAGGACAGATTTGAACTCATGCCCAGCACTCTATCCACTGCACCACCTAATAGACATTAAATTAGAAGCTCCTAATCAGGAATTATGTGATATCTTTGTCTTCCCAGTGCCTAGTTCAGTAAAGGCATTAACCTAAAAAGGCAAGGGTCTCCCATTGCATTCTGGGCGCTCTCCAGTCATTCTGATGAAAAACTAGTCATTGGATCCAAATGGCTCTGGAGGAAAGTGAGACTGGTGACCTTTCCCAGCCCTCCCTCTCTAAAATCAACTGCAAGTCATGTCATCATTTCCCAGATGTCATGGTCCTCTTTGAAAACAAAGGACAAACACAACAGCCTAGTTCAGTGCCTTAGGCAATGTCATCTGGTAAAAGATATGAAGAATTAAATACCTATAGGCTGGTGTATGCTGGGAAATTTTAACATCTGGCTCTCTAGGAAAAAGGTACTAACAACACATTTTTCCATTTAATTCATTAATTATTAATTAAATTTCCATTTAATCTGCATTATTTACATTTTTCTATCACTTCCCTAAGTCAGAAATCAACAAAACAATAAATTAAGTCCTGACTTACAGTATCTGTTGATTTCTGATGTAAAAACGCTCACACTAAGATTCAACAATTGGCTCAGGAGAGTGAGCTGTAAGAAGACTGGAAAGGTAAGAGGGATTTGGGTTAAGAAGGGCTTTGAATGCCAAACAACATTTTGAATTTGTTCCTAGAGGCAATATGGAGCCACTGGTTGATATAATTAGACTTGTGCTTTGGGAAAATTAGTGACTGATTAGAGGATGGATTGGAGTTGGGAAAGACAACACAGGCAAACCTACCAGTGCAAACTTGAGGTAATGAAGGCTTGCACCAAAGTGGTGGCAATGTAAAGGAAGGGGGTGTATTGGAGAGATGTTGCAAAGGTGAAATTGACAGTCCTTTGCAATATATTGGTTGGGGACAGGGGAATGAGAGTGAGGAGTCCAAAAGGATTCCTAGGTTTTGAACCTGAGGGCCTAGGACAATGGTGTTGCCCTTTATAGTAACAGGGAAGGTAAGGGGTGGGGAAGATTTAGTGGGAGAGATAATGAGTTCTATTTTGGACATGTTGAGTTTAAGATATCCACTGGACATCTAGTTTGAGGTATCTGGAAGGCAGTTGGAGATTCAAGATTGGAAGTCAGCGGAGATTTTGGGGCAGGAAAGGTAGATTTTAGAACCATCAGCATAGAGATGCTAATTAAACCCATGGGAGTTAATGAGATCACCAAGTAATATGGAGGGAGAAGAAAGGAAGGCCCAGGACACAACACTGAGTATATGTATATACAGAAGGCATGATCTGAAAACGGATCCAGCAAAGGAGACAGAGAAGGAAAAGTCACATAGTATGGAGAGATCAGGATAGAAACTGTGTCCCAAAAGTCTAGAGAGAAGAAAGTATTGAGGATGAGAGTAATCAGCAGTATCAAAGACTGCAATGGAGTCAAGGAGAATACAGATAAAAGCCGTTGGATTTGGTAACTAAGAGATCATTAGTTACTTTGGAAAGAGTGTGTGTGCATCCTTTGTTGCCAAAGAAGACCATGCTATCGGAGAAAGGATGACGTGACTTGCACTTGATTTTGTTTTGAGTGAGGGAAGTCTGTGCAGGTCATCAGCTTCACTTCTCCTCCAGAGCCATTTGAATCCAGTGACCAGATATTCATCAGGATAACTGAAAATGACCCAGATGAGGCAATTGGGGTTAAGTGACTTGCCCAAGGTCACACAGCTAGTGAGTGTTAAGTGTCTGAGGTGAGATTTGAACTCAAGTCCTCCTGACTCCTACACTGGTGCTTTATCTACTGCTTTATCCACCTAGCTGCCCCTATTTTGGAAAGAGTAATTTCAGTAGAAAGATAAGGTTGGAAGACCAGTCGTCTTGACTTTAGCTTACCACTAGGACTCCAGTGGCTCTGGAGGAGAGAGTGAGGCTGATGACTTTGCACAGCTCCACCTCACTTAAATCTCATTCATGTACAAGTCAAGATATCACCCTCATGATGTCATTGGTCCTCTTCCAGAATGAACAACAAGAAGGTTGGAAGACACATTTTAAAGGGTTAAGGGAGTAGGAGGAGAGAAAGTAGAGACATCTATTGTAGGTGTGTAGCTTCAAAGAGAAGAAAAGATTTAGGATGATAGCAGGGATGGAAGGGTCAAGTGAGGAATTTTTCAGGATGGGGAGAGATGGGTATATTTGTGAGCAGTAGGGAATGATCCAGTAGAGAGAGAGACTGAAAATAAGTGAAAGAGTAGGGATGACAGAGGCAGCTAAGTGATGGGGTAAAGAGAATTCTGGGCCTGGAGTTAGGAAGACTCTTCTTTTTGAGTTCAAATCTGGCCTCAGAACTAGCTCTGTGATTGTGGGCAAGTCATTTAACTGTTTCTCTCAGTTTCCTCAGCTATAAAATGAACTGGAGAAGGAAAAGGCAAATCCCTCCAGCATCTTTGCCAAGAAAATGCTAAAAGCACTTTGTAATTGAACCCATAATTCTTTTGTATGCTTTGGGAAACTAATCCACATATATTTTATGCATTTTGTCATTATTTGGGGAAAGATTTACCTCTCTATTATTTATTGCCTCTTGGATTTTGTTATTATATGGAAATACTGTTGATTTTTGAGCATCTTATTTTGTAGACTTCCACTTTAATAAAACTGT
Source organism: Bettongia penicillata ogilbyi (assembly GCA_023548195.1). NCBI lineage: Eukaryota > Metazoa > Chordata > Mammalia > Diprotodontia > Potoroidae > Bettongia > Bettongia penicillata. The sequence goes on along the minus strand of JAJHZJ010000539.1, from coordinate 1,295,927 downwards.
TATGTTAGCATCTTTGCTGACTCCCTAGAATTTTCTAAATATACCAACATATTATTAGTAAATGAAGACTTGTTTCTCTCTTCATCTGTCTTTATGCCTTTAATTACTTTTTGCTTTGTTATTATTTTATTCCCAGAATTGTGTCAAATAATAGTGGATAGAGTGAATATCTTTGTTTTACTCCTGTATTTGTTGGGAAAGGTTCCAGTGTAACACCATTGAATATACTTGTTTTTCATTTTCAGTTGATATATCTTATGATATTAATAAAAGGTGACTGTGTCTATACTTCGTAGGTTGGGATTTTCCTTGTTTTTGGCACAAATTAATTTTATGCTTTGTCAAAAGTCTTTCCCCACATCTATTGAGATAAGCATATGCAGCTTGATATTTTTTGTTGTTAATATAATCATGTTGATGATTTTCCTAATGTTGAACCATGCTTGCATCACTAATATAAATCCAAACTGATCATGATGAATGATGTTGTGGATAAATTTCTGTAGTCTCTTTAACAATATTTAAAACCTTTTATATTGATATTCATTAATGATTTTGGTTCACAGTTCTCCTTCTGTGCTTTATCTTTACCTAATTTAGTTATTAATTCGGCAGTTATCTTATAAAAGCAATATGGCAGAGTACTTTTTCCATTTAGCACCAATTTGTAATATATTGATACTAATTGTTCATTATAAGCTTAATAGAATCTCCTATAACTCGATCAAAACCAGAAATTTTATCGTTAGTCGTTCCTTCACAGGTTGTTCTATTTCTTTTTCTGGGATTGGATTATTCAGGATCTCTATTCGGTCTTCTGTTAGTTGAGTATTGTATACTTTCGAAGATATTCCTCTATTTCTTTTTTTCTCTCAAGTTTGTTTGCATAAAAGTATTTGTAGTAGGATATAATACGTATTTTTATTTCTTCTGGTTTTGTTGTGATTCAACTTTTCTCATTTGCTACTTTCTTGATTTTATTTTCTGCCATCTTTTTAGTTAGATTAGTTAAATGTTTATCAATTTTATTAGTCTTTTCAAAGAACTATCAGTTTTATTGATTACTTCTAAAATTTTTTTTTCTCTTTATTTCTTCTCTAATTTTTAATATCTCTTATTTTGTACCTATTTTAGGTTTATTTGTTGACTTTCTTTTAAAAAAAAGAACATTTAATTCATTAATTCTCTTTTCTATTTTGTTAATGTAAGTTAGTAAGGACATGATTTTTCTCCCAAGGTCTGATATAGTTGCATTCAATAAAGTTTTGTAGGTTACTCCATATTATAATTTTCTTTCATAAAATTACTGTTTCATGATTTATTCTATGATCCACTCATTATTTAGGATTTCATTTTTAAGTCTCCATTGGGGTTTATGTCTTTTGTTCATGCCCCCTAACCTGATTACTGTTGTGTGCATGTTATGCTTTGCAAAGGATATGTGACGTTTTTTTGCAATATCTCCATGACATAATACATGGTAAATTATGTTTAAAGTCCATATTGTTGAAAAAATACAAATATTCTCTAGTTGTGCCAGTTAGGAGCTGTAAGTCTTTTATTTCTTGTTTCTTTAGAAATTTATTAAATTCTATATTTCCCCTTTGGTTTATCTTTTCCTTTAACTTGTCCAAAACTGAGAGTGACATTGAAATCTTCTGTTGCTAATATATTATTATCTGTATTTTCTTGTAGTTCAGATCTTTCCTTTGCTAAGGCATTTTGAGCATAAAACTTGATATTGATTTTAGTTTGCTGCTTATGGTTCCTTTCAGCATAATATTTTCCTTTATCTCTTTTATATTACGAATGTTTGTTTTTGCTTTGTCTGACAACATAATTCTAATTCCTGCTTTGGAGGGTTTACCTGATACATATTAAGTTTTGTTTCACTCCCTCATTTTTATTGTGTATATCTTTTTGTTTTTATGGTGTATTTCTTGTAAGCCACAGATCATTGTTTGCCTAACTTATTAATTACTTTTTTTTTCATTTTTTTGTCTCATTTAATTTTTCCCCTCTGTTTCTTACTCTCACCTAAGTAGTCAAGTAAAATCCCTCATTCTCCTCTTCAACTTATTGTTTATTGATTTTTAAATTTTATTCTCTGCTCCTTTTTCTAAAAAGAGTTTTCCCTTCATTCTTTTCATTATTCTGTCATTCATTCTTTCCGTCTGAGACTTTTATTTTCTTTTTTGATTCATAGACCTTAAGCTTATTTAATCCTTGTCTGTGTTCCTTTGTATTGTTTTTGTCTTTAGTCTCTGTATTGAAAACTTCTATGGTGTCTATCTTTATTTCCTTCTAAATAATTTCCCTGTCATTCTTCCACCTCAAACTCCCATTTTCTGTTGCTTCCTTCTTAGAAACACCATTTCCTGCAGATAATAGAGAGGATATAACACAGGGGCATCAATTTTCCTATATTCCTTATTATTCAGTTCATTATAAATCTTTGCCTTCCCCAAGGGTATTTCCCCCATTTCTTCATGTATCTCCTTTCTTGGTCCATGTCCTCTCACTCTTCTGGGTATCAGTTGCTCTGTATTCTGCAGTTTTGTTTCCTTTTCTCCTGAGGCATGACTAATAGCCTCACTAAGCACCAACTCCCTGCAGATTATACCCATTGCAAGGTCCCCATTTTCCCTTGTAGAAGATCATTCAATTCCCATGGAATCAGTCATCAATAGAATCCCCTTCAAAGAATGAAATAAAATTTTCCTTTTGTTCCCATTTCAATATTTTTAACTCTGCCTTTTCATGCATTCTCCTATAGGCTTACTTCTTGGAGTTAAAATTATTTATCATTAACCTTCAACTTGATTAGGGTATGTCACATATTCCCCTATAATCTTTTATTCACTCTCTCATTCTGTGATTTAGTTGCACAAAAACACTGATTCTCTTGTAGGCAAGGTGTTGTTCAGGTCTGTTTCTCTACCATTACTTCTATTTGACTTCTACTTTCAAAGTTGTCTTGTATATAATTTTGAAGGATATCTCTTAATGGTTTCTATCATTTTTTGTTTTTCTTGGTTGCTGTATTTGTTTACTTCTAAAAAATTTCTGTAGTTTGGGTTCTTTGAAAAGCAAATAACATGTTCAGATCTTGTTTTCTTTTTAGATATGCATCCAATGCCATTTTAAAAAACTGAATGTACATCTTTTTTCATTAATGGTTAAGTTTACTTTTGTAGTATAGTTCATCTTGAACTCTTTGCTCTTCGGAATACACTATTCTTCTATTCTCTCCTGCTATTTCCGGTGGGTGCATAATAGTCTTCTATTATTCAAATTTCCTTACCCTTATATTTAGACATCTTTCTTCAGGTCACTTGCAAAATTTTCATCTGTTCAATTTAACCACTAGGCAGTTTATAGTTTGAAGTAGTGTGTGTTTGTTTATTTTTTTAAAGGCAAACTGTATTTTTTCAATTATCACTGTTTTCTGTGCTTAGAAATTCTGGACAGTTTTCTTGTATTACTTATTGTATTATGATGTTCAGGTTTTTTGATTTGTAATGTTCTTCTGGAAGACATATAATCCTTAAAATTTTTATACGCATCCTGCCTTTTAGAATAATATGTTTTGCTTGTATGTAGATCATATTTTCTTTTAGAATTATTGCTTTTTGCTTCTCTTCTTTCAGATTGTCTTCCACTTCAATAAATTTGCTTTCCCAATCAGGTATCTCCCCCCACCCCACTCTCTTTTTGTGAGACATCATTATCAATTAATTTTTTTTCCTATTTTACAATTATTTCTGCTTTGTAGTTCACAAGTCCTCCTGGCACAATTCTTATTTCTCTTAAAAATCATTTAGGAATATCCTGGTATGATTCAGTGCTCTCTTGGGAATCCAATTTACTATCTCATGAGATCTTCTTTTTTTGTTGTCTTACAATGTTTATTCATAGATGTCTGGATTCTATTAGCTGATGCAGAAGCCAAATACTCTTCTGTTATTAATATTTTTCCTGTTGATTTAACTGTGTATGCTGACCGTTTTTCACTGAAGTTTTTTTCTTTCTTTTGGTAATTTCAATCATTTTTCCTTACATTCTCCTACTGCTCACTTGCTGACTCCCTCACATTTGAGTGTCGTTTTGCTGTGAGCTGGACTTCAACATCATCTCAACTTCAACTTCATCCTTCGCTGGGCAATTCATGTTTCACCGGTCTCAGAATCTAGCCCAAGTGACTTCTGGGATGGAGGTAGGATGGACAGGATAAGTCTTGCAAAGTGAGAACACAGGATGAGGACGATGAATGACACAAGATAAGGGAGACAAGGGAATCTTATGACCCAGGACAGGGGGTAGACAAGGAATATTATGGTCCAGGATAAGGGGGAAGTTTTATGGTATCTCAAGATAAGGGGAGACTTTAGGGCTCCAGGGAAAGAGCAATTCAACCCTTAGGGCACCTTTGTTATCAAGAGACTTTAGGATGCCTTCAGAGGATAAAACAAGGAAAGGGCAACTCAATCTTTAGGGCACCTTTGTATCCACATCATAACTGTATATTGTAAAATAAATACATAAATACATATATAGGCATATTTTCCATAAGATATGTGTATATACGTGTATATATGTGTATATGTATGTGTATGTGTGTAGTATGTAACTGCATATCTTGCTTTGTATGTTAATCAAGTATCATGTTGACTGATTTTAGTCCTCTTTCTTGTTGGTGATGTGACCTGGAAGTGTTTGTTACATACTTCTAAGCAACTGGAATATGGTTCTTTTGTGTGTGAATCACAAGGCTAGAATTTAAGCCCCAATTCCAAAGTAACAAACATTTTTATTTCAACTAGGCAATGCTATGTTCATTTGTTAAAAAGAAATAAATTTAAGGCTTGGCTTTAAAAATAATTTCCAGCTCGTTCTCTAATATATGTTTTATTGGTGATCTAAGGCTTCTTTCCTTTTCTTTCTCCTGGTAGCATAATCTGTCTCAAGCCCTATTGACAGACTAAAAAGATTTGAGCCACTTGTTCAACCTTGTTTGAGTAGAAAGCACTGTCTTTCTGGTTTGTGGGCAATTCCCTTTCAAGTTTAAACTTTCACAGATTGTGAAAGCCCATGTCTAATAGTGAGACTGGATATATGGCAATTCCTAAACGATCCTTGAAATTGAGAGACATGAATAGAAACATTTGCTAACCCATACCTATGAGAAACTACTAAATAAAATTACCTTGGGTGAATTAATTGGCCATCCTGGATTTCAGTTTTTATATATGGAAAATGAGGTTGTTGGACTAGCTATTCTCTAAGGTCCCTTTCAGCTCCACATACTTCTGAAATATGACCCATTGAGTATTTATTCATCATAGTTGTAGGCACAAGGTTCTTTTCAGGTCTGTGATTGGTAAAACATCACACAGAAAAATTGGTTTATAGTCTCAGCTTTATGTGGCTGTCATGGTTGTATCAATTTGGGAATCAACTATTTAATGGGACTTTCTGACTATACACTCATTCTACCACACTACCTCAAAGGAGGAGGAAACAGAAGCGAAATGGTTGCCTAGTTATACTTTCTTACCATTGTCTGTTATTATTAACCATATACTCTAAATAGCAAAATCCATTTCTTTCAGCTTCCTCTTATCCCTCAAAAAACTTTAAAAAAAATCATTTTCCATTGTTTTTAGTATTTGCAACTAGTCTTAACTTATTCTGAACTTTAGTATTCCTACCACTACTTTTATAGAATGCTGCTATTCTTTTATAGTTTCCCTTGGCTATTTGCCTGTATTATGATCTTCTGTACAAATCTTTAAAAATATTAGTTGATGAATTCCCTTAAGAAGCCACATACTTTCTTTAGACAAGTCCCCCATGCTCACCTCTTCAAAACCACTTCTGAACCATATCCTTGATCTGATCATGACCAATAAGTACTCATTACTCTTATTTGAGCATAGCCTCAAATCCTTTCATCTGTTTCTGTGCCTTATTCCTTTCTCCTAAACCTGTTCTTCATGTTCATCTTTAACTCTGGTCACTCCCTGCCTACTCTGCCAGACCATCGTTTCATTGTGTTCTCTTTATAAGGTCCTAATCTTGACCTCATAGTTGACCAGTTCAACCCTTGAAACCCTTGTTTTTATCCTATCATCATTCATGCCTGACCAAACCCTCAACCCTGTGTTACTCCTACCATCTACCTTCTCAACTCCTATGCACTTGCTGCTTAACAGTACTAGAGTATACTATGTGCTTACTACTAAAAATTACTACTATGTAGTTTTCTGTGCCTACATTTACACAAGGGCATCAGAAAGAGACCTTAGGTTTGATGCCCTGTTGATCAGCATGCACCGAAAGTCCTCACTGAAGTGTTTAGTTCTATCTAACCAACCAGAAAAGACAGGTCAGTTCAAAACAAAAGGCATTTATCTAAATAGCATAGCAGTTAAATGACAGAAAAGACTGCCCCCATACCCATACTGAGGACATTCTCCCCAGATGTCAAACCATCAGTAAAACATATAGCAAACTCTCATGATCAAGGACCAGGCATAGAGGGACATAAACATATGAACCTAGGTTCAGAGGATCATAGACTTAGATTAGCGCTGTAAGGGACCTTAGATATTATCAAATCAAACCTCATTTTACAGGTAAGGAAGCTGAGGCTAAAATTATGTGATTTATCCATATCACACACCATGCAGGAGGATTCACATCAAGATCTCCTTGATTTCAAGTCCAGCACACTAACCACATCACTGAATATCCCGAGAACAAGTATGTAGAAGCACACATACAGGGATAAATGTGGCCAGGCATGTGTCATGTGAATGGGAGAAGCAACTCATAGCTGAGATACCGAATGGCTGCTTATATCCTCTAACAGTGTAATTTGTTCTGGCAATCGTGCCACATTTACAACTTAGTATCATGTTGGAAAGGGAGACTCTGGTCTGGACTATGCATTCCATTATTTTCTGAGCACTGAGTTATCATTTTCCACTTAAAATTTTAAAAGACCTGAGTTGAAATCTTATATTCTGAATTCTGAGACGTGTGACTTTGGGCAAATTACTTATTAATCTCAGCTTCCTGATTTGTAAAATGGGAATAAGAATAGTACCTACCTCACACATTCTTGTGAGGATCACATCAAATACACACACACAATGAAAATGCTAGCTAGTAGGACCTCCCTAACTCCCTTTTAAATTCCAACTAAAGTTCCTTCTTTTACTAGAAATCTTCCCCATGCCCTTAATTCTAGCACCTTCCCTTTATTAGTTATTTTCTATTTGTCCTGTATATAGTTTGATTCGTACTTGTATGCATAGGCTCTCTCCCATTAGATTGTGAGCTTCTTTACGGCAAGGATTGTCTTTTGCCTTTTTATGTATTGCCAGCATTTAACACAGTGGCTGGCATGTGTTAAGTACCTAAATATTTATTGATTGGTAATAGTGGTGGTGGGGCAGTGGTGCTGGTAGTAGTAACAGTAGGGATGGAGAATGGAGTGGAGTGCCAAACTCTTTGCAATGCCTTTTTTTATAGAGGACAAAAACTAAACTTTTGGGGTGCACTCTACTCTGCATTTGCTACTCTGCCTGATTTCAACTCCCCTCCCTTTCCTGACTCCTTTCTCCCACCCCATCCCCATTAGATTATAAACTCCTTGAGGACAGGGATTGTTTTTCTTTTCACTAATTGTATCCACAGTACTTAGCACAGTGTCTGGCACTAATAAATGTTTATTGCATTGGAGTAGTAGTAGCTGTAGTAGTAGTAGTTGTAGAAGTCATAGTAGTAGTAGTAGTAGCCAAGTTCCTCTATCTTCTGTTGGTCTTAGTTCTTCAGCTTTTTCAGTACACTGTTGCCCTCTATAGCATCTTCTAGTATGTAGCTGCTGGGAAGCTGCTCCTTTGCTAGAGATATCAAGGGAACTTTCATGCATAAAATGAGCATGTTAAATGACAAAAGTGGTAGGGACTTAACAGAAGCAGAAGGGATGAAGAAGAAATGGCCAGAATACACAAAAGAACTATACAAAAAAAAAAATCTTAACATGACTGATAACCACAATGGTAGTTACTGGTCTAGAGTCAGACATCCTGGAGAATGAAATCAGTGGGCCTTAGGAAGCACTGGTAACAATAAGGCTAGTGGAAGTGATGGAATTCTAGCTAAGCTATTTAAAATCCTAAAAGATGCTGTTAAAGTGTTGTACTCAATATGCCAGAAAATTTGGAAAGCACAACAGATTGAAACAGATCAGTTAATGTACCAATCCAAAAAAGGACAATGGCAAGCAATGTTCAAATTACTAAACAAATACACTCATGTCATATGCCGGCAAGGTTATGTTTAAGATTCCGCAAGATAGGCTTCAGCAATATGTGAACCAAGAATGACCAGAAGAGCATGCTCATTTTCAAGGAGACAGAGGAACTAGAGACCAAATTGCCAACATTTGTTGGATTATGAAGAAAACAAGGAAGTTCCAGAAAATAACACTGACTTCTGCTTCATTGACTACATAAAGTCTTTGACTGTGTGGATCACTACAAAATGTGGCAAGTCCTCTAGCCACAATCCTCACTCTTACTTGACTCTTGGGGAGCCTGTATGTGGTTCAAGAAGCAGTAGTTAGAACTGACCATGGCACAACTGATTGGTTTAAGAATGGGAAAAAAAGCATGACAAAGCTATATGTTGTCACCTTAGTTATTTAACTTATATCCACAGTACATCATGTAAAATGCCAGATCTGCATGAATCAAAAACTGGAATTAAGGTTGCCAGGAGAAATATCAACACTCTCAAATATGTAGATGATAGCAATCTGACAACATAAAGTGAAAAAGAATTAAGAAGCCTGTTGAGAGTGAAAGATGATAGTGTTAAGACTGGATTGAAGCTTGACATTAACACACACACACACACACACACACACACAGAGTCTTGGCAATTGGGTCCATCACTACCTGGCAAATAGAGGGAGAAAAAAATGGAAGCAGCATCAGATTTTATATTCCTGGGCTAGGAGATCACTGCAGATGGTGACTGCAGCCATGAAATTAAAAGATGCTTGTTCCCTGAAAGGAAAGCTATGGCAACTCTAGACACCATACTAAAAAAGCAGAGACGTCACCTTGCCAACAAAGGTCCATATGGTCAAAGTTAGGGTTTTTCCAGTAGCAATGTACAGCTGTGAGAGTTGGCTGATCATGGAAGAATCAACACTTGCAAATTGTGGTGCTAGAAACTTCTGAGAGTCCCTTGGACAGCAAAAAGATCAGTCAGTGCTTAAAGTAATTAAAGGTTATTCTTCAGTCATTTCAGTTGGATCTTACTCTCTATGATACCATTTGGAGTTTTTTTTGCAAAAATACTCGAGTTGTTTGCCGTTTCCTTCTCCAGCTCATTTTACAGATGAGGAAACTAAGGCAAATAGGGTTAAGTGATTTGCCCAGGGTCACACAGCTAATAAGTGTCTGAAGCCAGAACTGAACTCAGGAGGAGAAATCTTCTTGACTCTAGGCACTATTCTCTATTTACTGCACCACCAACCTGCCTTAATGATTTCAGAGATTCACCCCCAAAAATTGCAAAGCAATTGCTTCAAGTTGGTAGTCCCTATAACGCTTCAAGTTGCTATAAAAATCAGTGTGGGGAAAAGAATCAAGAGAAACTAATACATAGGTCTAAATGGTCTAAGGATTTTTTTTTTTTTTGGAAATTCCCAACTTTATTGTGAACACCTGTCAGCCACAAAATCTCTGATCTAATATTAGCATTCTTCTCAGTAACAAATCTTGGTAAGAGGCCAACATATGTAATCTCAATTTGACCCTCACAGCTGCACAGAAATCCTTTTTTTCTTCCCTCTACAGAGAATACAGAGCACAAAGCATCAATTCTGCTGGAAGGGTGAGGCAGTCTGGTAGCCTAGGCTCAGGGTTCTGGCCACCAGATAAGGTGAAGAAGAAATGTGGGGGGAGGGGGGGAGGAGGAGGGGAGGAAGTGAAGAAAAAATGTAGACACATAAAAGATAATAAGAAAAAGAAGCTTCGTTAAAATCTCAGTGCAAAAACAAAACAAAACAACAGATAATGCAAAAAAGAAGATTTTAACAACAGAAAGAAGTAAAGCCACGATGAGCAAAGAAAATTTAGTAAATATTCTAATATAAAGGGTATAATGAAACAATAGCTCCTGATGAAAGATAGTAATGCTGTCTCAGAAATGAAGGAACTTCACAATGGTTCAAAAAGAATATACATTTTATAAAATAAGAAATTAGGACTTAATTTAGGTAAAAAATTAAAGCTTTAAATAAACAAATTTAAAAACAGTTAAGGTACCCTGATCCAGTGACACTAGCCTCTATGTTATTTCTTGCATAAGAAATTCCATCTCCCAAAACTGCATTTTAACTGGCTCTCCTCCATACCTGGAATTCTCTCCCTCCTTATCGCCATCCAGATTCTTTCAAAATCCTAGCTAAAATCCACCTTCTACAGGAAGTATTTCTTTATTTCCTTTAATGTTAGAGCCTTTTCTCTGTTGATTATTTCAAATTTATCATATATATATATGTTCATATATATGTAGGTATGGGTGTTTATAGATATGTATATACGGTGTTGAGGGAGGGCTGTGAAAGTTGCTGAACTTTCAGGGCTGCTCATCCACCTTTGGTGTACACCTGGCCTTCAACTCTCACCTGTGGCTCCAAGAAGCTACAAGAATGCAGTGGCTACACCCTGGTAAAAAGTGTCTTAGCAGGTCAGATAAATGAGGTCAAGGGTAACTGAGGGATCTCAAACCCTATCACTGAGGTGGAGAGTGTCTACCGCAAGCATGTGAAGACTTCCCTGGAAAGATAGGTGGTTTTGAACAACTTGTTCTAATGGGTCATGAAGACAGCACAAGCAAATGCTGTGGAGTACTTAGAGCTTGGTCAGATATCAAAGATGCCAAGTTCATGCACTACATCTTAAGCCATCACCAGTTGTCCTGAGTTTTGTCTTGCTACTGGACTCTGATGACTCTGAAAAAGAGAATGCGGCTGATGACTTCATGCAACTTAGCCTTATTTAAGTCTATTTTATGCTCGAGTCAAAAGATATCACCCAGACCATCTATAATCAGTCCAGCATTCTGGGCCACAAGTTTCCTTAGTCACTCTGAGAGTGACTAAGGAGACTTGTGGCCCAGAACGCTGGACTTAGTACAGAGTTATCCTCTCCCAGCTAAATGTTCACATTCAACAAAAGTGATAGACTCAAGGCAAGACAACTATCAGAAGATCATTGTAAAAAGATTAGAGTGCTTCTCCATGCAGAAAGTTTGTTGCTGAATTGGAGGGAAAGCTGAGTCAACAGATGGTTGGCAACAGTGGAGCAGAAAAGGAGTAGTCAGCTTTCAGAGATTTGGTGTATAGCATCACATTTCCTCATCTGGGTCAGAACACTCACAAACATCAGGATTGGTCTGATGAAAATTATGGAGAAATTAGAAGCTACTAAGTGAAAAACAAGAATGCCATAGTTTTTAGTAGCAAAAACAGTTCATCCATCTCTAAGAAGGTAGTGTTAAACTCCAACAAAAGTAAAGTGTAAAAGTGTAAAAAAGCAGAGAGATGCAGGTAGATGAGATTCAGTTTTATGCTGAGAGCAACAATATAAAGGGTTTCTATGATGCCCTGAAGGCTTCTTATGGGCCAAAGACCTATGTTGAATCTCTATTACTCAACACTGATAGAGTGATAGTGATCAGTGATAAAAACATGATCCTGGAGAGACAGGCTGAACACTTCCACAATGTTTTCAACAGACAATCATCAACCAATGCTGAAGTCATTGACTGTATACATCAGGTTGAAGTCAATCCCCCTCTGACTAAACTTCCAACTGATGAAGAGGTTTTGAATGCCATTAGGCTCCTCTTGTGTAGTAAAGCATCTGCTGCTGATTCCACTTCAGCAGAGATTTACAAGGCAGGGCCTCCACTGCTCATACAAAAACTGACTGAAATCTTCTAGGTTGTACAGAAAAAGGAGGTTATCCTCCAAGAGATCAAGGATACCTCCACTGTCCATTTCTATGAAGGAAGAAGAAATAACTTGTCCTATGACAATCACAGGAGAATTTCTATCTGAATCATTGCTGGTAAGATTCTTGCCAGAGTCCTCCATTATAAGCTGATCCTTCACCTGAAAGATGGTTAAATATCAGAGCCAGTGTGGCTTCAAAAATTGCTGAGGAATGGTTGACATGGTGTTTGCTACCTAACAACTTCAGGAGAAATGCCAGGAGGAGAAGAGAAGTCTGTCCACAACATCTGTCAATCTAACTAAGGTCTTTGGTACTTTCAGTCATGAGGACTTGTGGAAGATCATGGCAAAACTTGGTTACCAGAGTTCACCAGTATTGTTTGCCAGTTCCACAGTGACTTGTTAGCAAGGGTTCTGAATAATGATGTTGCTCTCTGGTGCTATCCCAGATACCCAGAGTTAAACAAAGCTGTGTGCTGACTCCCATGCTTTTTAGCATGATGTTTTCAGAGATGTTATCAGATGCCTTCAATGAGGAGAAAAACAGAATTAAGGTCAGCTGCCACATTGATGGTAAAGTTTTTAACTTGAAATGGCTGCAAGCCAAAACAAAAGTGATGGGAAAGTTGGTGCTTGACATCTTTGTTCCAAGATGATTGTGTACTTGATGTAGCCTCTGAGGTTGAGACGCAACAGAATATTGATTGATGATCTGCCACTTGTGCTAATTTTGGCCAACAAAGCTTTTACAAAAGCAAGCACCACACCATCCATGTGTGGAATCACTGGTTACAGCACATGGAGAGAATTCTGAATGCTATGAATAAGTTCATTTACCTTGGCAGTGTACTTTCCAGGGATGTACACAGAGAGAACAAGCACTGATTGAAAAAATACATTGATTGCCAACGGGGGGGGGGGAACCTGCTTTTCTAACTCCAAGATATGTAGCTGGAAAACCTTAACAATTGCAATGACAAAACAATCCTCAGAGAAAAAATGCTCAGGAACAAAACTGATTTTTCAATTGTAAACAAGGAAAGAAGGAAGCCAGGGAGTGACTTAAAGAGACTGATAGACTGTTCAGTGACAAGCTTACGTTTTCAAAGGATAAAGCTGACAAATGATAATGGCAAATACACAAGAGAATCTTGTCGAAACAGGATCGAGAACACAGTTGTGGGGCTTCAGAGTGAGAAAATAACGTGGAGCAAGGGAGTCAAGAAACTCACCCCTCTGGGGAGCACCACCTTCCCCAGGACTGCTTTTCCAGATTTATAATGCTACTCTACAACTGACAATTCATTCTTTCTTTTCTTCCCAATACTTCATACTAACCTAGAAGGGGACAGAAATAAAAAGCATTTCATTAGCCTTTGTCATTTATCATTTGTTTCCACTTTATTCGATGCTGAGTATCCTCTTTTGCTCCCAATTATGTATTATTTGATTTTACTGAGTTATTATAAAAAGCAAGAAGCAAATGTGTTTATATCTTAAATGAAATGTTGCCCTTGGCTCCCACCCCTTTGATTTGGTCAGTCACTTGCTATCTGAAGACATCTTTGGCTTTTTTCAGCCTCCTCAGGGCTGCTTTATCTCTGTTTTATCTCTGCCTTTTTTTCAGTTTCCTTTTTTTTGTAATGATGGTTCATTGGAATAGATCAGGTTAAAGTTATTCTATTCATCTTCTGTTCTTTCTTATCTTGTATTCTAATGTGATATTGACTTTATCCTTTGCTCTAATTCAGTGGTTTCCATTTAGTTAGTGGTTTGTGAATGGTCCCAGGGGCTGATGTGAAAAATTCTTCAAAGTGCCTTAAGCAATAATCGCACAATTATGTTACAAATTTATTTTTTCCCTGTGAGAACATGTATGTGCATGTCTGAAACATTATAGGGCTTTTTTTCTACAATTTAAAAACATCATGATCATGTGCACAATTTTGGTGTTCATACATTGATTGTATCAAACTCTGACTGCTTTTGACTAGTTGTAACATATTGCAATTTTTTAACCTGTCATCAAATTGTTTCCAAACCTTCAATAGGGTTCCACATTTGAAAGCAAATCTATTCCATATGGATGATCAGATGTATATGCACACATGCATTCTGTATACTGCACCAAAGTAGCTCCCTCATTCCATTACCCTCTAATCCTGTCTCAGCAGCTGTATAATCATGTGACCAAGATGCTAACAGATGTTTGCATTCTTGAAGTACAAAAGCCAGGCGGTTTGAAAGCTATGACTGCTGGGCATGAGCATTACAAGTCATCTTAAAACTTTCATGGTTCATCACAAATGTTCTATAGAAACGAACCTTTTATTACTTCTCATTGCAGCATTAAGGCTGCTTTGCAACTTAAAAACTTACCTTCCACTTATGTTACTGTTATTTTCTCTGGCAGATTTTCAAGTGAATTGGTAGACAATATTGGTCAGTCATTCAGTAGGGTTTCTGTGAGGGGGTTGCTGGTATATCAGTGGCAGAAGTCAATCTAAAGAGGTTCTTCTTTACAGATTAGTTTATATGTAAAATTTATTAGAAATGAATCAATATATGCAATTGACTTTTAAATATGCTTATCATTTAATACCACATTTTTCATTAGCCAGTAGAAAAATATTTTTAAACTCACAATTAGCTATTCATTTTCATCAATTGGTTAGGTGGCTAAAATATTTTTAAAATGAATTTTCATCTTTCAGATGAAAGAGATTGTATTCTACAAGATGAAAAAAAAAAAAACTTGTAAATTTCTCCTACCATATATTTGTGTGAGTATAGTTACTTTATTTAAACAGGTAAGACTGTACTTCTGGTGTTGATTCAAATATTGCAAAACTTTTTCAAATAAAATTCCAACATTGAAATTAAATTCATTATGTTGTTAAACACCTTCCAAGTTGTAACTTATTCCATAAAAATAGTTTTTATATTGAATAAAATTGAAATAAATTTAATATGTAGTCTTGCTGGATTACTTTAATTCTTAAAAGAATGTCCCAGACAAAAGTATTTTCAATTTTTTATAATTATAATTTTATATCATTTTTATAATTATGGACAAAATAAAGTTGCATAATTATATAAATTTAAATTGGAGCTTTGGGAGGACAAAAATAATTGCTGCAGTTATTTTAGGCAGCTAATGAATAAATTTAAAAGAATATTGAGTAGCATATTAAATTACCTTGGGGATTCACAACACAATTTCTGTTGTTGCTGAAAGGGATTCAAGGAACAAATGATGTTGGGAATCAGTACTCTTAACTTTTCATTGTCTGCACAAACCACTTAATTCTGCACTACTCATTTCCTGCCTATTAAGATAGTTTCATATTTTGTGTTTTTATTTGGTGTTCACCAATGTATTCATTAACAAGCATGCATTTAGTATCTACTAAGCACAAGATGGAAGAGACAGTGGTGTGGTGGCTAGAAAGCAGGTCTCAAAGTCAGAAAGACTTGTGTCCACCTTTGACACATAATGGCATATACAGGGCTTCAGACAAGCCATTCATCTCTCACTATTACCACACAATTCTCTAAGATCTCAAAAGCTGCAGATCTAATATAGCTTATTAGATGACTTCTCTTAGAATTTCTCTTACCAGTGGAATTGTAGGACTGATCTATATACGTGAAGCATTGGAAATGTCAATAAGATAATTTAGCTCCTTCCCCAAATATTGTTTACACTTAACTGTTTTTGTTAATGTTAATGCCTTTAAATGGTCTGTGAACTTTTGTGACTGAAAGTTTTAATCACTTTGTCCTTACCTAATGATGAAACTTGCTGGACTTTATTTTTTTTAATAAATATTTATTTAACTTTTTACATTCATTTTCACAAAATTTTGGGTTCCAAATTTTCTCCCCTTTTATCCCCTCCCCCCACCCCAATACACCAAGCATTCTAACTTTCCCTATCACCAATCTACCCTCTCTTCTATCATCCCTCCCTTCTCTTGTCCCCATCTTCTCTTTTGTCCTGTAGGGACAGATGACTTTCTATTCCCCATTAACTGTATTTCTTATTTCCTAGTAGCAACAACAATACTAAACAGTTGTTCCTAAAACTTTGGGCTCCAAATTCTCCCCATCCCTCCCTCCCCACCCATTCCCTTTGGGAAGTCAGGCAATTCAATATAGGCCATTTCTGTGTAGTTTTGCAAATGACTTCCATAATAGTCTTGTTGTGTAAGACTAACTGTATTTCCCTCCATCCTATCCTGCCCCCCATTGTTTCTATTCTGTCTTTTGATCCTGTCCCTCCCCGAGTGTTGACTTCAAATTGCTCCCTCCTCCCATTGCCCTCCCTTCCATCATCCCCCCCCTTGCTTATCTCCTTCTCCCCCACTTTCCTGTATTGTAAGATAGGTTTTCATACCAAAATGAGTGTGCATTTTATTCCTTCCTTTAGTCAAATGTGATGAGGGTAACCTTCTTGGTTTTTTTTTCTCAGCTCTCTTTTTCCCTCCACTAAAAAGTCTCCTGCTTGCCTCTTGAATGAGATATAATTTACCTCATTCCATTTCACCCTTTTTCCTCCCCCTACATTTCTCTCTCACCATTTACCTTAATTTCTTTTAAGATATGATCCCATTCTATTCAATTCACTCTGTGCTCTCTGTCTCTGTGTGTGCGTGCACGTGTGTACGTGTGTGTATGTGTGCGTGTGATCCCACCAACTACCCAGATACTGAAAAGTTTTAAGAGTTACAAATATTGTCTTTCCATGTAGGAATCTAAACAGTTCACTTTTGGTAAGTCCCTTATGACTTCTCTTTGCTATTTACTTTTTCATGCTTCTTCTCATTCTTGTGTTTGAAAGTCAAATTTTCTTTTCAGCTCTGGTCTTTTCATCAAGAATGCTTGAAAGTCCTCTGTTTCATTGAAAGACCATATTTTCCCCTGAAGTATTATACTCAGTTTTGCTGGGTAGGTGATTCTTGGTTTGAGTCCTAGTTCCTTTGACTTCTGGAATATCCTATTCCACGCCCTTCGATCCCTTCCCTTAATTTAGAAGCTGCTAGATCTTGAGTTATCCTGATTGTATTTCCACAATACTGGAATTGTTTCTTTCTAGCTGCTTGCAATATTATCTCCTTGACCTGGGAACTCTGGAATTTGGGCCACAATGTTCCTAGGAGTTCTCTTTTTGGATCTCTTTCAGGCGGTGATCAATGGATTCTTTCAATACATATTTTGCCCTATGGTTGTGGAATATCAGGGCAGTTTTCCTCAATAATTTCATGGAAGATGATGTCTAGGCTCTTTTTTTGGTCATGACTTTAAGGTAGTCCCATAATTTTTAAATTGTCTCTCCTGGATCTGTTTTCCAGGTCAGTTGTTTTTCCCATGAGATATTTCACATTCCCTTCCATTTTTTCATTCTTTTGGTTTTGTTTGGTGATTTCTTGGTTTCTCAGAAAGTCATTAGACTCCATCTGTTCCATTCTAATTTTGAGAAAACTATTTTCTTCCGTGAGCTTTTGGACCTCTATTTCCATTTGACTAATTCTGCTTTTGAAAGCATTCTTCTCCTCATTGGCTTTTTGAACCTCTTTTGCCAATTTAGTGAGCCTATTTTTCAAGGTGTTATTTTCTTCAGCATTTTTTTGGGTCTCCTTTACCAAGGTATTGACCCATTTTTCATGCTTTTCCTGCATCTCTCTCACTTCTCTTCCCAGTTTTTCCTCCACCTAACTTGATTTTCAAAATCCTTTTTGAGCTCTTCCAAGGCCTGAGCCCACCAGACATCCACCTCGGATGTCTGGGATACAGAGGCCCCAACCTCCACGTCTTTCCCTGATGGTAAGAATATTTCCTCGTCCTCAGTATTGAAAGGTGGGAACATTTGCACCCCCTCAAAGAAGCTCTCTATAGTCTTATTTTTCTTCCCTTTTCTAGGCATTTTCCCAGGCAGTTACTTGACTTCTGAGATTCCTGTCCACCCCTGCCTAGATTCGCCCAGCTAGTGCTTGAGGTCTGAGATTCAAATGGGCTTTCCGTGGCAGGCTTGGCTGCTATCCAATGTGAGCTTAAGTTCTGGTGCTCAGGTGGGGGCAGGGCCACCTCCCAGGCTCAGTTCCCTCAGGGGCTTTATGCAGAGACCTTCCCTAATGGCCCTGAACTTCTGCCTGCTCAGGGAGTCCTGGCCGCCACCGCTGCCTCTGCCACTCCCTCTGCCACTGCCTCACGAGGGGGCCCGAGACACGGAGACACCCTGCTCCCCTCTTGGCTAGCCTAGAAGTCTCTCTCACTGACCTGTAGCATCTGTGGGTGGAGGGACCTTCCAGGCCGCTGGAGATTCCATACCTGAAGCCTGCTCAGATCTGCTCCTCTGGGGCCGTGACCAGGGCAGCTCAGGGGTGGGCTCCACTGTCCGGAGTGCGACGGACCCCTGGGGACGGCTCTCCAGGGCTCTCTGGAACAGAAATCTTTTCCACTGTGTTTCTGCGCACCTTGCAGTGATCCAGAATTTGTGGGGAGTTCTTCCTGCAGGAAATATATGGGCTGTGGGTTCGGAGCTAGCCTACGTGAGTCTTTCTACTCCGCCATCTTGGCTCCACCCCTCAACTTGCTGGACTTTAACAAGGCACTTCGATAAAGAAGATATCAACAGGTTCATTCATGGTCGAATACGTTCTACCTTGTTCTTTGTAAAATGCTTTGCAGATATCTCGTTTTATCCTAAGAACATTGGGAGGTAGGTGCTATTGTTAAGTTAGTTTTATATAGGAAGAAACTGAGGCAAAAAGAAGTGACCCAGTCACACAGGTAGTAAGAGTTCAAGGCAGGATCTGAACAAAGGTCATAATATGAAAATCAATTCTATTTCCAAAATTGAGAATCTGGGTCATGTTATTGTATTGCCCACCATGGACATTGAATGGACAAAGGAACCTTAGAAACATGTAGCTCAACAGACTAACGGAACTGATTATCAAAAAAGTTCATGACACATGTGACCCCATATAAATTATTCTCAGATTCCCAAATCAAAGGTGTTTTTTACTCTGTGTAGCATGCTAAGCTCCAAACTGTGTTCATTAGTCCCTCATAAAGATAAAATACATACACTTTAGCACACAAGTATCCTCCAACTTGGCCTGGAAAAGTGAAGATGTTGTATATAACAGCAACACAAAATATACAACGTCTGAAGAATTCACCTAAGTCTACAACTTCTCAGTTCGTTAGTAAATGTTATTTCTTCTCCTGTTAAGAAAACAGTCTGAGATTTTGAAGTCAAGATGAACTCTTGCTTCCACTTCTGGGAAATCATTTGGCTCCCTCTGTACATGGCCCACATTTTATCTGTTCATAATAAACTGGGAACTCCTAGTGCATTGTATTGCTTTTTTGAATGGCAGAATTGCTATGAAACCCAGTGTGGAGGAATGGAAAGGTATGTGATTATCTGAATAAACTGTTATTATACCAAACTTACAACAGCAAGTTGTACTGACACATCTGGTTAATGCCAAGATTTCAGCCTCTGGCCAAGACTAAATTATTCAAGGCATATTCTTGTTTCAACCAAGAGATCTAATGGGAAAATGCCTTCTAACAATACTTTAAACAGATACTGAATCTACGAAAATAATGACTTTCATTGTTAGACTGAAAAAAGGGGGAAAAATGAAAAGTATGCCTTAATGGGGCCTTAAAATTTTAACTTTTAGTGTAACTCTAAGATGCTTTAAATCTTGAACAGAACTCCACTGCCCTCTTCTGTTTTCACAGAGAAAGCACACTGATTTATCTTATTCTGGCAATTGCAATCATTTATCTTAAAAAAAAATTAGTAATTTTCTGCAGTTTGCTTAATACATTGCACAAGAGAACAATAACATAAAATCACATTTTAGTCTTTTCACGTTACTAAGTTATCTCTGATGAACCTAAATGGGCAAAAAAATGAGTGCCATTATTTTAAATGCTGATTATCTATGTGTTTTGCTCAGCTTCAGGAAGTCTTAATGTTTATATTTATTTATTCATTCTCTGAAGATAAAAGGTAAAATAATATGCCTACAAAAATGTTGATTTAAAAAAGTTTTATTATAGCAAATTAGCTGCAGAAATCTGGTTTACAATATCAAATGTGAGAATTACAAAATGAGTAGTTAACCAAACCCTCCCCCTGCAACAAAAGTCCAAACCAACCCTTCCCAAATCAACCAACATACATTTATCTGTATACAGATTCCAAAATGAGATAACTGATAACTGGCAATTATTTTATTTGATCCTTAACAACCCTGTGAGAGAAATATTAAAGGTATTATGATCATCCCTGGTTTACAGATAAGGATTCTAAGGCTGAGAGAGGGGCTCTATTTTGGTGAAAGTGATAAAAGCAAATGAATACTCATAAATTACTAGATACCAGTGACATGGCATAAATGTTATCTTCTTTTGTTTGCATAGGTGCACATGTGCTTTAAAATTTTTCAAAGTGCTTTTATTATCTACATGGTGTCACTTGGCCCAAAACACATTTTTCCAAAGTAGGAGAGCAAATATTATTTCAGCCCTTTCAGCTTGAAAGACACAATGCTATGACTCATTTGACAGAGGAGGAAAAGATTAAGTAACTTGCTCAAAGTCACAGAAGCTAGTTAAAATGACAAGACTAAATTTAGATATCCAGATCCTAAATTCTTCTAAGTCTTGTGCTTATACAGTTCTAAATTTGACTGTGGCAATAAAGCATGATGACTCACAAAAAAAACCAACCCACATTTACTCTCTCAAAAATCATGTGTCTGTACTACAAAAATGGAGTCAATAGGAATAATTCACTAAAATTTATTTAGGATTTTAAGGTTTACAAAACACTTTATTCACAACTCTGTGAAATAGTTAGTAAAAGTATCATTATTTCCATTTTTTTTTAATGAGGAAACTAAAGTAAAGGTAAGTGAATTCCTTATAGCCATACAACTACTATGAGTCTGTGCCTTTCGTCACAGTTAGTACGCCACCATGGGTTCAGCCTGTCAGATTCCACACTCAATCTCAGCCTTCTAACTCCAACATATTTCCATATATAGAAAAGGAATTTGCAAAATTGTGGGAAAGCTGCAAATTCAAAATCATTAAACTAAGTACTAGTTTAGTCTGGTAGCTAGAAATTATACAGTATCACTTCTACTTATTGATATTATTCCTAGTCTGGGGCAGCAAGGTAGTGCAGTGGATAGAGCACCAGTGCAGGAGTTTGGAGAACCTGAGTTCAAATGTTACCTCAGACACTTGACACTCACTAGCTGTGTGACCCTGGCAAGTCACTTAACCCCAACTGCTTCATCCTGGGCCATCTCCAGTCATCCTGATGAATATCTGGTCACAGGATTCAGATGGCTCTGGAGGAGAAGTGTGGCTGGTGACCTGCACAGCCCTCCCTCACTCAAAACAAAGTCCAAGTGCAAGTCATGTCATCATTTCTCTGATGGCATGGCTGTCTTTGGCAATGAAGGACGAACACACACATTCCTAGGTAATCGAGAAAACTACGTAACTACCCCAGTGGCATCCAAGATACCCTTAAGGTGACTGGAAGTAAAACCAACTTACACGATTTTATGCCACAGGAAAAAAAATGCCCTGTGCACAAAAATGATAATGGTGTCAGTGGTGCAGATGACTATCAAAAGTTCAACTACCAAAGTTATAAGATAAATTATAAAGAGAGCTACTGTACCAAGTGTCAAATAACAGAAATGAGCTTCCAAATTATCCAATCCCTGGTTTTGTACAAATTATATTACAAAAAACATACCAAAACAAAGTATAGCAAAAGCAAACAAAATGCTGACCCATAAACTCTTAATTTAGGATTACTACAGTTGCAGGGATAATCACAAAATCATCTATCTTTGCCTTTCAAGTGAATTATGTGATTTTTGTGGAGAGATTGAATTTATTAATTATATTTGACTTAGGTCATCACTGAAATGAATAAGAATTCTAAAAAACTAATAGAGGTCTGAGAGGGTGGCTGGCTGGGGTATGTGATGATTTAGGAGGGAAAAAACCCTGAGAGTAAACATGTGCTATAATTAATTTAGGGCAGATAACACTTCCAAGTGATATAGGAAGTATATAATAATAACAGGAAAAGGTGGTTAGCTGAGAAATATGCTAACTACCCTACTGAGTAGCATCAAGTACTGGAATAAAGAAGAACAAACTGAAAATTGGTTATAATTACGCTGGTAGATCCCATGAAAGAATAGTACAGGAATAGAAACAAAGAAAAAAAAAAACTTTGATCTCAACAACTGAAACTTTTGGCAAACACCAGCATATTAATTCTCCCAACCCCTCCCTGAGGTAGACATAGTCTTTATTTTTTCTACATTTACTAAGGGGCTAAGAAGCAAAAGTTAACAGCCTTTTATTTTTTAAATCTTTCATGGTAAAGTGCATAGGTACTACTATATTATTAAATTAAAAAATTAACTGATACAGTTCATAGCCATAGAAACAAAATTAGTTCAATGGCATGCTTTTGATGTCCTAAAATCCACTGTCTCCTGCCCAACACTCTCACGTACTATTCACTGTATGGATCATATCAGTTTGAGATTTGCAGCTAGTTTCTGAAAAAAGAATTTAAACATATCCTTGAACTCATATCTATATCACTACCCCCCACTCCAAAGGCAACCTTCCATGGGAAAGCTATTTGGTTCAACATCAAAATGATGTACCCTTTTATTCCAATTGTTTGGAATTTCGTTTTCGCCCTTAAATTGCCCTTTATTCTAAAACAAAAAAAAAAATATATAAGATGTGATGGTACCAATAAAATATCTGGATTCAATGATTATTAATAAAAACATAAAGCTTCCTGAAACATTTTTTAAAAGAATATGCTAGACTACTAAATTTTTACATGAATATTTAGTCATTAATGAGAAAATCAAAAAAGCTTTCCACAGAAACATCTATAATGGTCATTCCTTGGGAAAAGTAAATTTATGAATATCTAAGTGAAGGAAGATATTTATTTATTTTAAAGGGATATATTTCTGAACTTGCTCTGCCCCAAGTTCTGCCACATAGATCGCTCCAGTCCTCCTATCAACATCCACAAGATGAGGTGACACTTGACTGGCTAGCTGAACTGTGCTTACCACAACACAGTCCCCAATGTTCCCTACAGGGGGAGCAGATAATAGAGTGAGCCTGTTAATATTCAACTGGGCAACAATGAGGTATTTTTCATCAGGAGTAAACCTACAAGAGAAAAATACAAGAAATACTTCTTAAATATATGTGAAATGTTCTAAATATAACAACTATTTCAACAACTTCTTTCAGAACAAAGATATTTACACATTGGTAACCTCTACAGCACTCAACCTACTGCCAAGTACATACCAAACACTTCATGGAGATATGTGGATTAATTTACTATTTAAAATAAGAGAATGAAAAGCTAATTCTGCAATATTTAATAAACATAGTCTTAGAAAAAGAGTTCTTTATAGATGAGTAAAGTTGAATGTGTATGCCAGTGGACTGAACATCTCAGATTACTGGCTGCACATTCAAGAGCCTGATGCTTGTCTTTGCCTTGGGTTTGATATGCCACACCATGACCAGTTCTCTGTTTTTTCTTTCTCATCCTTCATAGTCTTCATTTTTTTCTTTGCTTGCAAATTTTAACATTAAACAAATTCTTAATAGTGTACAGAGTTCTTTCAGAGGAGTGGTGATAAAAATCTAGTAATTTAAAAATCTCTCTTTAAATATTACCTGACAGAATAAGGACCATCTTCTTTGAAACAATCACTCCATGATCCCAACCACTCCCCTGTATTTTTATCAAATACTTGGATTCTTTTGTTTCCTCGATCAGCAACCCATACCTAGGAATCAAAAAATGGTTATTAGTAAAGATCTACATTGAAAACATTTTTTTCCAAACACATGGCTTATTGTATATAACTGAACTACTATATAATAACATAAAACATTAGATATTTCACATAAAAAAGGAAAAGACAAATGTAGTACATTTTCTATTAAAAATCAATAAGAAAAAAGCCAGTGAGACAAGTAGACCTGCATCGGACCCACTACTTCACAAATAACTCTATATGCTTGGCAGCTAAATCACTCTGATTATAATCTCTGACAATTCACCAGCTGGCGTGGCCCAGTCTTAAAAAGAACAAGTGGCAAAGAACCAGAAGAAAATCACTTAATTGTAGGACTGTGAGAATATACTATGGTTGATTCATTTGACTTAATATATAACAAGAAAACTCATATTTATTCAATGTCAATAGATATTAAAAAAGAAAAACATGGTAAGCATAAATAGGCACAAAATATTACCAACTCCAAAGTGTTCTTATAAAATGGCATAACGGCAGCAACAAAGACTTAGAACTGGGAAGATGTGGGGGAACATGCTAACATATGAAAACTCCCCCAAAAAACACAAGTGCTGCATTGACTTCCAGTAGCCTCCATGGAGATTTGTCAAAGAAAATGAAAGGGAATTTTTCAGAGAAAAAGTAGCCATGGATGGGCTGGGACCCATTATGGTGGTGAGAATGGCCAAATGGCTGAGCTCACCTATCTAGTATTAAAGTGAGTCCCTGACAATACCTGTGTCAAGGGATTCAGCCTGTCCAGTCAAGTGAGCTTCTGGGGGCTGAATGGGTGAACTACCACCAATCTTGCTTAGAAATAAGAAAAAAAGCCTTTGCGTACTAAAAAAGAAAGGACATTAAGGCTCAGGCTTGAAATCTCGCAATACCCTTTAATCATGAGAGAATCTAAATAAAGAACACATTTTCTTCAAGTCCTAAAATTTCTGTTCCTGACAAAAATCCTAACACCTTACAGACACCTAAAGTTTAACAGCACTTTTAAGTTTGCCAGCTGCTTTACACACATATCAACTGATCCTCAAAGCAATCCTGAGGTAGTGATTAGTTATATTTTACATAAGAGAAAACTGAAATTCGCAAAGGGAAACTGATTTGCCCATGGTGGCACAGCTAGTATTAGCGAGGTCTCAAATGATGCCAAAACCAGCATTTTTTTCTGCTACAAAAATGAATGCAACTTTGAATTGCTGAAAACTTTTCCTCCTATGTTTTAAAGGACTTAAAGTATAGGTAGTAAGATTTTTTAAAACAAAGAGGTACTTTCTTATCTTTTAAGTACTTTCATATTTAATGTTTCAAATAAATATGAACTTAGATAAAGGGAGAAAAATGTTTTTACCCGACCAGTGGAATCAACTGTTACACTATGTGGAATGTTGAATTGACCTGGACCTGTTCCATTTTCCCCACGAATCCACTGCATCACAAAGTCTAGATATAAGAAAACATTAAATCATGTACAGTCAAATTTATAGAACAATGAAATAGGCATCCTTTCAAATAATCACAACACAGGGTATCTCATTTAAAAAGCATATGGTTACATAGCTGAGTCAAAAACTAAGAATCAAAAAGCTATGTCAAAACTTCAAATCTGGAGGAACTCTTTAACTCCTTTTCCTTTCCTAAATCATCTACTCTCCCATAACCACCAGAAAAAAGCTGATTTAATTTTTCCATCTTTCTTCTTATACTTCCTCTTTCATTAAGTACCAAATATCAGCACAGGGAACACAAGGCACAAACAAGACCCCTCCCTCAAGAAGGGTATATTGGTGGCAAAAAAGGTAAGTAAACACGTAATTTTCTATAGAAAATTGAGATGACCTATTGGGGGAAATCAGCGAAAACTTCACAGATCAGGGAACACCTAAAGTGAAGAAGGAGTTCATTCCAAGACAGGGGTACAACTTACACACATACACAAGGTACGTTTGAAGACCAATCACTAGACCAGCTTGGCTCAAATGCAGAGCTCATGAAATATAGCTTTAAATGTAGGTGGGAGCCAGATAACAAAAGGCCTTAGATGCCAGACTGATGCCTACAGAAGAGGTCACCAATACCATCGCTTTTCTAGTCTGCCATGCTAGCTTTGAAGTCCTCTCTAACACTCTTCTCTCCTTCAGCTCTCATATTAGATTTGTGTTCATGCTGTTATGGATTAAATGATCATCTCTCTGAAACATCTTTAAGTCTCTTGCCTGTGTTCCAATCCTACATTACCATCTCCTACTGAGTATTTCTAACTGGATATCCTGTAGGGAACCAACTCAAAAACTTTCCTCCCAAACAATCCCTCTTTCTAATTTCCCTCAATCTAACAGTCACTCACATGGGCAATTTTACAGAGATCCTCAAACGTTTACTCTCCCTCCTCTCGGCATCTAATCATCTATCATTTTATTAGTTCCATGCCTCACAACATCCTCACACCCTTCTCCTTCTCTCCATTCATACTATTTCATCGCCTTACTTTTGGGGTTACTAGGCTAATTGGTTCTGCCTTTATCCCCTCTCTTCTCAAATCAATCCTCCATCCAGTTGGCACAGTGACATTCCTAAACACACAGCTGACCATGTCACTGTCTCGTTCAAAAAGCTCCATGGCTTCCTATCATCTCCACAACAAAACATAAATTCCTGAGTTTGGCACTTCAAGCTCTTTGCAATCTTACTCTAGTCCTACCTTTCCAGGCTGACCGAACATTCTTCACCTTCACGTAACAGAGTCCCCACACGTAACACCCCTGCCTTGGTGAGGACCATTTTCCTTTCCTGGCAAGGGCTCCCTTTCCACCTCCATGTCTTAGAATCTCTAACTTCCTTCCAAGTGGAGCTCGTCTACTATCTCTTACATGAGGTGGTTCCTAATTCCTTTAGCTACTAGTGTCTCCCCTAATTAACTTGTACATACTACAAATTTACATGTGTGTACCCACACATGCCCATGTACTCTTTCTGCTTCTCTCTCCCTCTTCCCATCCCCAACAGAAATCAAGTTCCTTGAGAGCAAGGATGGTCTCGTTTTTGTCATTCTCTACGTAAGAAATATTTGTTAGATTCATTTTCTATCCCTATTCCATCAATTTAGTTCATGCTTTCATCATCTCATGGCCTATATATACCCTCCTTGCTGGGGTCTGACTGAAATCTTCCCCACACCTAATTATCCCTGCACTTGACTCTATCTTCCTAAAACACTGCTCTCATGGCACATTTTTTTTTCCACAAAAGTTTTCATTGGATCTATAAGATTCTAAGGATAAAAATCAAATGCCATACCCTTTCCTGCCTCAGCACCTTTTTGCTTCTCCCGCAGCCCAGAATGTCCTCCATTCTACCAACCACCTAACCAAACCAAGGCTCAGTTCCAGTCCTGCTTTATGAAGTGTTCCTTACAGAATCTGCCAACATTTAATCTAATATTTCTCTTCTTTAATCTCATATATAGTATAATCGCATGATTTTAGCACAGCTTTAAGCACTAAGACTTTTGCAACACCCTGCCTTACTTAACTTAGTATCATAGGCTAGCACTTAAATAGTTCTCTATTAGCTGTATCTTTTCACCTGCATTATAATTATTTATTCCTATTAGAATCATATAAATGATTAATTCTTAGACTCAAATTTAAACCTCTTTATCCTTAATTTTTTTCTTATGGTCACTTTTTCAGCCCAGTCACTATGGCTCCTATACAAACTTCACTTTACTGACCTACTCTTCTCATTAACACAATCACACTACGTGCCAATCATTTCTCCATACAATATATCCAAATGCCATACGTACAGCAAAAAAACATCATATTAAGTAAAAGCCTTCTAGAATAGTGGTCTCCCCGTTTTTTGATCATATATGCTTTTATCAGTAAAGTTTTTTTGATCATGCACCCTAATATATGAATATTTACTTATTTGTGCACACATGTGCACGTGTGTGTGCGTGCATGTGTGTGTGCATTTGTAACCGTGCTCAGGTAAAGGTGTAATATTTGTCTCTAAAATGAACAGGGAGTCACTGAAATTTACTGAGAGAGACATGGTCAGGAACATCAGGGTGGCAGCTGTACATGGGTGTAGTATGGGCAAGAGGAGATGAGATCCCAAATTGAAGACAGCAGCTGTACGAGCGGAAGGAATGTATTTGAGATATTGAGATGACTGCCAAAGAGGGTAAGGAATAGAAGATGATTCATTAAGTTGTGAAATTGGGTAAATACACAGAAATAGAGAAGTTCGAAAAAGGGGTTTATTTTTTGAGTTAAATAATGTTACAAGATATGGGATGTGAAACACCGCCCATCCATCCCTAGTCATCCTATGGAACACATTCTGTCCCATTAACTATTAAAGTGGTAGAAGGACAGGAGTCACCAGCCCCGTGAGGGCACTTTGTCACAAATACAAGGACAAGGGGAGAGAAGGGAGTAGTACAGAACACAAGCCCAGAAGGGTCAATCCTGCCTGTGTAGTTGCTGGTACAGTGGTCCTAAGAAGGCTATATGTCCTGCGGAGTTTATGCCCTGAGCAGAAGGGTCCAGTTTGGAAACTCATGTAATCCCTGGAGACTAGTGGGTATGAAGGACAAGGGAGAACAACAGAGTGTTAGAGACAAACCCCCTTGCGAGCACAGCAAGTGTGGTCTATGATTCATCTTTCCATAAACTAATTGGTCACCCTTTGGTCATGGTTTCCTTGGTTATAAGCCCTAAATTACCCTTTGGTCATGGTTTCCTTGGTTATAAGCCCTAAATTAAGACCACTCTTCTAGATGATTCTAGCACCAAAATGAGGTGATATACCTTGTGTCAGTTTAAGCAGTCTGTTATTCAGTCCTCCATCTCCATCTACAAGGTAAATTTCTCCAGTGTTTTCCACATATATCTCTGCTGGGTTATCAAACTGGATTGGGTTTATACCAGTCCCTTTTTTGCCTGGAGTACCCAGAATTTGAATGAGGTCACCAAAGGAGTTGTATTTTTTCACTGTATGTCCATAGGATCCTGCATTTAAAATAAGTACTTTTCACAAATAAAGCTCTTAGATAAATGGTTAAATAGATTGTGCATTAAATGAAAAAAATAACAACTAAGGGGAAAAAATCCGAAAAGACTAGGAAGGGGTAGATAATGTGGTACTGTACTCTCACATGCACTATTATCTAAATCGTTATTATATAAAATCTCAATTGCTTGAGGTTGATTTGGATCCTTTAATTTTTAAAAATGACATTTCTTTTTATATTGAATCTTCTAGACTGATTTGATCAATGTTGATTATTTTAGAAAAGGGTTTTTCTGTTAGTAATATTACTAAATCATTGGAACCAAACAAATGTGACCTTTTGGACCTATTCTGACATCACATAAGCATTTGCAATTAAGAGATGTAAGGACTGAGGGGTAACTTTGAAAACACCATTAGTTTGTAACTTCTCCTTCTCTATTATAATAGTCCAGCTTTTGTAGGCCCTTGGAGGCTATAATTTCTATAATACAAATATATTATCTTTCTTTTGGTACTCAAAATTCAACTATTTCTAAAGAATAAATGTTCTAAAATTGCTGGTGTCTTAACTTTTTACTTAGACAGTTATTTCCATGTAAGATTTTATTGCAAGCAAAAGCATGAAACATACTTCTTTTGTAGAATTAGGGGAATTATCATAGATAAAAACTAATGGAAATCAATGTGGAAGTTCAAAACTAAATTTATAATTTGATGTGTCAAAAAAGTAACAAATTGCAAAATATGAATTTAAAGTAATCTGATTCAATTTCCAGTTGTCTTTTTAAAAAATAACTAAACGTTAAGCACAGTATGTAGAGTGGAAAGTACATGATTCTCAATTCAATACAAATCCTGCCTCGAACACTAAAAGGGTAAGTGGCTTTGGGCAAGTCACTAACCTGTAATATGAGGAGGTTGGACCAGCTGGCCTCTAAAAGTCTGTCCCTTCCACCTCCAGATCCTACTGTTTGGAGTCTTGATTAATTAGTGAGAATAATTCCAGAGGCTGAACCACAAGATGTTTGGAAAGGTGCAAAAAGCATATTTGATTATAAAGAAATGCAAAAAAGGAAAGAATTTCATTTTAAAAAATAAAATAATGCTTATTAACAGCCAACTTTCTGACTACTGGAATGGATTTTCTCTTAGGTTGAGACAACTAGGAAAGACTTTTAACACATCTGTGGTTAGGGAAAAAAAACAATGGAAGAAGAAAAAAAAATTTGTCTTGTTTGCATATGTGGGATTTAGTGGAATGTTATAAAAAAAGAATCACAGGATGAACTGTGCTGCAAGTGTAAGTCCTTTATCAATGAAAGCCTGAAAAAGAGTATCATGTCAAATCTCCCTACAATTAACTCAGAGACAGCATTGGTTTTACAGTTGTCCTAGGATGCAATCATAGCAAAAATGGTCCAAAAAAAAAAAAAAAAAAAGTGAGTCATCAGTTGAAGCTCTGAAATCTTTTGGTGCAACAATATTTACTGTATATGGGATCTATTTTTAAAGTTTTATCAATTCTAAAAACATTAGGTCTAAAAAATGTGAAAACCTTTCATTAGTGACATTTTTATTACAAGACACAGAAACTAGGTGTCTCATTAAAGAGATAGGTAAGTGGTGATGTGGAGAGTGCTGAACCTGGAAGTCAGGAAGATAAGAGTCCAAAGCTAGCATCAGACTCTTACTAGCCATGTATGACCCTAGGCAAGTCACTTGACCTCTGCCTCAGTTTCCTTAACGGTAAAATGGGGATAAGAGCATCTGCCTCTGAGAGTTGTTAAGACTGAATAGTTAATATTTGTAAAGTGCTTCTCACAGTGCCTGGCCTAAAGAAGGATTCCAAAATGCTATTATTACTATGGTTGTTACTGATATTAGCATCCAGCCAGGTGGAGAGCAAAATCTGATTCAAATTACACACTAAAGAGTATTACACTACAAGGTTTTTACTCTATTAGTATAAAATAAAATCTAGATTTACAAATTGATGTTAGGGAAGATTTCATTTTTAAAGAAGAAATTTTTCCCAGTTTTCCTAAAGCATTTAACATTTTATTTGATAAATAACTTTAAAAAATTCATTATTAAAACTTTCAAGTATACACAAGTCATAAATCAGGTAAATGTGACCACCAAAAATAGGAGAATTTTAAATCTGTTATGTTTAAAAATGTCAAATAAACTCAATGGGATGTGATATGTACAAACAAACTAAAATCCTAACTCATTCTACAAGAATGGATCTAGATGATGGATTTACAATACTGACTAGAAATTGTCAATTTCATTTTAATCTAGGTTGAGGAAACTAGTCTATGAATTTTTGGCTCAGAAAAACTATGCACCTCTCAAATATATATCACCTTTGTAAAGTTTTTAATAAACTCAAGGTCACCACTATTCCTCAAGTCCTGGGTCACAAGTTCAAACTCTCTTTTGCCCCCTCTATATCTGCGAATCTAAATGTGTTGCTAATATACCTTGGTTTTCCCATTTTGTTGGTATACTTGGTAGAAACAAGCATATAGAACCACTAACGGTGTCACTGGGATTACAGAAATTTTTACACCAATTATTATACTACATATCAAAAAATTTAATTTTGCTAGTGGTGGTCTTTAGACAACTGTCTTGAAAAAATAGCTATTTGGGGTCAATTTTGGAAAAAAGTCACATTTCATTTCTGTTTCCTATTCTTTCTTAATAAAGGGGTCCAGATTTCTACAGTGTATGTGTATATACATATACCTAGACAGACAGATACACCTATATCTATCTATATTTTTTTCCCAACACAGAAAAGCTAATTACAATTTAAACACTTATGCACACATTTAGTAACAAGAATTTTCTTTAGAAACAATAAATTTTAGCATTCAATGCAAAAGAATGTTGTGATAGTTTGAAAAAGCTGAAGCAAGTAGGGAATAAAACATGTAACCCAAAAAAGTTATCTTTTTTCCTCTCTAGCTTGTTTTAGAGAATTCTTTGTCATATTAATAGCAAGCTTGGGAATCAGACTAGCAATTAAAATTAATCAATCTGGAGGTGCTGTAGTACAGTCATATATGATGCCCTAGCTCTTCCTGGAGGCAAACGATGGGGACAAGTCCAAAGTTCAAATATCCTACAGAAGAGGAGCACTAGGCCTTCTACCCTAAATAGATCTCTTTCATGATGCTGACCAAAATGGAGACAGGTCTAGTGTCTTTGGACTACTCAGTCATCAAAGTCAATGCTATCACTGACCCAGTCTAGTTCAATGATTCTCACTGGCGGGCCACAGAGGATGATGGGGTAATTGCTGGCTTCAGTGTGGTAAGAATCATCAATGAGCCTACAGAAGTTGCCATGGCTTGTTGCCTGGACTGAATTTCTAAGGACAAAAGAAATTTCTGAGTTTCTTAGATTTGAGAAATTGATCACTTGAGGAAATCAGCTTTCAAACAATGAAGCACAACAAAGAAAATTATGGGAGAAGATATTAAGTTCTTCCAACATAATTTATTAGATGTTACTACACATACCACTTCCTACATCTGTGATCCAGACTGATTGTTCATATTGGGTACTGGCTGCAAAGATACCATGAGGTGTGTCAACAGTGTCATTCCAGGCTCGTAGAAAATATCCATCCTCCGTGAACACTAATACCTTTGGCATGTTATCCCCTCTCTAAAGGTATACAAAAATAGCTGCTTAGACAAAACCAGGTTTACGTAAAATAAAATGTGGCACAGTAAAATAAAACGTAAACTTAACTGGGAAATCAACATAAAGCTTAAAAAAATGCCACCCCCAAGTAACGTGGTTGTTAACTGGTAAACTACAATCAAAATAAAATCTTTGGCACTTTCAGACTGATTTAATGCTATGTAATTAAATTAATATAACATTTAAACTCCAACGAGATCTTTAAGAAACATTAGAAACATATCCTAAGTGATAATGGTTAAGAATTATAGAGAAGACATGGCATTGTAGACAAAGGGACAGATAGTCTTAGAGGCAGAAAGATTTAAGTTCCAGTCCTGCCACTGACATATACTGGCTGTGTAACCAAGAGAATATCACTCAGCATCTCAGTGTCTCTAGGCAACCCTTTCCAGGTTTATCATATCTTATTTCCTGCCACATACTGTTTGATCCAGAGATACTCGTCTTCTTACTGTTCTAATCAATGAACCTTTATTAATTACCTACTATGTGTAAAACACTGTTCCAATAACAGGACATACTCTCAGATTTGAGCATTTTCTCTTGCTGTTTTCCAGGCTCTAAATACTCTCACTCCTCTCTGCTTCCTAGCTTCCCTCAAGTCCCAACTAAAATCCCATCTACTACAGAAACTCTCCCAACCCCTCTTCATTCTAGTATCTTCCCCAGTTATTTTCTAATTATCTTGTATGTACTTTATTTGCACATATTTGTTTGCTTATTATCTCCCATATTTGATCCTGAGCTTCTCAAGGGACCGTCTTTAACTTCTTTTTGTACTCCCAGCTCTCCATGTAGTGCCTGATATATAGTGGGCACTTAAATGTTTATAGACTGACAAAAAAGAAATCTCAGAAGTTTATAAAGATGTGATCAGTTTTCAAAGATAAAGAAGGTTTCTTCGTAACATGTTCCCCACACTGGTGAAAACATAAATAAATTTTAAAAAAACCCACTGACATTAAAAAAGAAAGGAATGATATTATTCCCTAAGGAGGGAAAAAAAATCTCATTTTTACTTACCTGTGCTACATAAACCAATCCTTTAAGGGAGTCTACTGCGACACAAAATGTTGTGCCAGTGAAGAACTCTGGATGTTTAGGCCAGCTCACATCCAAATAGTAAAGAGGTTTCTCTGTTCTCCAAGAAATAAAAAAAGCAAAAGTCTCTAAGCCCTTAAGCAAAAATAAGAGAAATAGAATTAATTCCATTGTAAAGTAAAAGAAGACATTTTACAAATAACTTCAGATTC
Organism: Bettongia penicillata ogilbyi; assembly: GCA_023548195.1. Taxonomy (NCBI): domain Eukaryota; kingdom Metazoa; phylum Chordata; class Mammalia; order Diprotodontia; family Potoroidae; genus Bettongia; species Bettongia penicillata. Next base: position 1,261,962 of record JAJHZJ010000539.1, on the reverse strand, counting down.
TTCAAGTTTTATAGAGCTTCATTTTTCTCTACAAGCATTCATATAGAATAGCAGCTGGTCAATTAAAAGCAATCAATAATTTTATTAGGTTAAACCAGTTGTTCTTAACCTTCTTAACAGACTAAGAAATGTTATTTTTTTTATAAATTAATTTATTTTTAGCTTCCAACATTCACTTCCTTAAGATTTTGAATCTTAAATTTTCTCCCCCTCTCCCCCATCCCAAGACATGCAATCTGATACTGGCTCTATATACACTTTCATATCTAACATATTTTCACATTAATCATGTTGTAAAGAATTAGAACCAATGGGAGAAATCACAAGAAAGAAGAAACAAAACAACAGAAGAAAAGGAGAGCAAATAGTACGCTTCCATCTGCATTCAGACTCCAGTTCTTCCTCTGGATAAGGATGGCATTTTCCATCATGAGTCTTTTGGAACTGTCTTAGATTCCTGCATTGCTGAGAAGAACTAAGTCTATCAAAATAAGTCATCACACACAGTCACTGTTAATGTGTACAGTGTTCTCCTGGTTCTGCTCACCTCCCGCAGCATCAGTTCATGTAAGTCTTTCCAGGTTTTTCTGAAGTCTGCCTGCTCATCACTTCCTATAGCACAATAGTATTCCATAATATTCATCTAGCACAACTTGTTCAGCCATTCCTCAATTGATGGGAGTCTCCTCAATTTCCAATTCCTGGCCACCACAAAGAGGGTTGCTCTATTTTTGTACATATGGGTCCTTTCCCCATTTTTATGATTTCTTTGGGATAGACCTAGAAGTGGTACTGCTGGGTCAAAGGGTATGCACATTTTAATAGCCCTTCAGGCATAGTTCCAAATTGTTCTCTAGAATGGATGAATCAATTCACAACTCCACCAACAATGCATTAGTGTTCCAATTTTCCCACATCTCCAACATTTATCATTTTCCTGTTTTGTCTTGTTAGTCAACCTGATAGACATGATGTGGTACCTCGGAGTTGTTTTGATTTGCATTTCGCTTATCAACAGAGATTTAGAGCATTTTTTCATATGACTATAGATATGTTTAATTTCTTCATCTGAAAAGCACCTGTTCATATCCTTTGACTATCAATTGAGGAATGACTTGTAGTCTTATAAATTTGACTCAGTTCTCCGTATAGTTTAGAAATGAGACCTTTATCAGAGACACTGACTGTAAACACTATTTCTCAACTTTCTGCTTCTTTTCTAATCTTGGCTGCATTGGCTTTGTGCAAAAACTTTTCAATTTAATGTAATCAAAATTATCCATTTTGTATTTCATAATATTCTATCTCATTGGGTCATAAATTCTTCCCTTCTCCATAAATCTGACAGGTTCCTTGTTCTCCTAGTCTCTGCCTTTACATTTAAATTATCTACCCATTTGGACTTTATCTTGATATATAGTGTAAGATGTTGGTCTATGCCTAGTTTCTGCCATACTGTTTTCCAGTTTTCCCAGCAGCTTTTGTTAAACAGTGAGGTCTTATCCCAGAAGCTGGTGTTTTGGGGTTTAACCAACAGTGGATTACTACAGTTACTGACCATTGTGTCTTGTGCCTAACCTTGTCCACTGATCTATCACTCTTTTTTTATCCAGTACCAAGTAGTCTTAATGATTGTTGCTTTATAATGTGATTTAAGATCTGGTACAGCTGGGTCACATTCCCCTGCTTTTCTTTTCATTAATTCCTTTGATATTTTGGACCTTTTGTTCTTTCAGATGAATTTTACTATTATTTTTCTTCCTCTAGAAAATAATTTTTTGGTAGTTTGATTGCAATGGCAGTGAATAAATAAATGAATTTAGGTAGATTGTCATTTCTATTATATTAGCTCAGCCTACCCATGAGCAACTGATATTTTTCCAGTTTCTTAGATCTGACTTTATTTGTGTGAAAAGTGTTTCGTAATTGTGTTGATATAGTTACTGGGTTTGTTTTGGAAGGCAGACTCCCTGATATTTTATAGCATCTACTGTAACTTTAAATGGGATTTGTCCATCTCTTGCTGTTGGGCTTTGATAATACTATACAGAAATGTCAACAATTTATGTGGGTTTATTTCATATAGTGCAACTTTACTAAAGTTGTTTATTATTTGAAGTAGCTTTTTACTTGATTCTCTAGGATTCTCTAAATATACCTTCAAATCATCTGCAAAGAGTGATGGCTTTGTTTCTTCTTTCCATATTTAATTCCTTCAACTTCTTTTTCTTCTCTTACTGCTAACGTTAATATTTCTAACACCATACTGAATAACAGTGGTGATAACCACTTATTTGTTTCACCCCTTATCATACTGGAAATGCTTCTAGCTTATTCCCAATATATATAATGTTTGGTGATGGTTTTAAATAGATGCTACTCATCACTTTAAGAAAGACTTCATTTATTCCTATGCTCTCTAGTATTTTTAATAGGAAAATGTGCTGTATTTTTTCCAAAACTTTTTCTGTATCTATTGAGATAATCATATGATTTCTTAGTTTCGTTGTTTACATGGTCAATTATGTTGATAGTTTTCCTAATATTGAACCAACCCTGCATCCCAGGGAACCTTAAATAGATTTGAGTCTCTAATTTTGGATTAGAAGAAATTTCTTTACTTTCAGTAGCCTCTAACTTTACCATTTCCTTCTATTATTAGCGCAGGGAACAAAACACAGTATCTTTGGCAGTCCTTTGGCAACTGTTTGTCATTCAGTTATTTCAGTCCTGTCCAACACTTTGGACATGATCGTTGGGGGTTTTCTTGGCAAAGACACCAGAAGATTTTGTCATTTCCTTCTCCATCTCATTTTAGAGATGAGGGAAACAGGTCAAACAGGGTTAAGTGACCTCGTCCAGGGCGAGTGTCTAAGGTCAAATTTGAACTCCGTAAGATGTCTTTCTGACTAACACTATCCGATGCACATAAGTAGAAACATAGCTTATACTCACTATCGCTTTGAAATCCCTGTATCACACATTTATTCTCTAACACTTTCATAACTTTGTTTGTAATGCCACATTTTGTCCTGTGCATTAAAAAACGTTCCCGAGGGGCTTCCAGGGACATCCACCGTACAAATAAGATTAGAAACCCCGTAGTTGGAGAACAAGAGTCTGGGACTTGGGGAGCAGCACAACTATGCTTATTTTATTTGACCCCAGGAGCACAACAGACCTTTAATCCCTGCAGGTTCCTATTACACAGGGGCCAGCCCCTCACCCATTCACATACGTCCCTAAAGACGAATCCTCCCTTCCCACCAGACTCACCGGCGACCTGCAGAAGCGGCAATGCAAAACCAAAACGGCCAAGAAAAGGGTGGCGGCCCCCACACAGACCCAGAGGCGGGCCATGAGCGCAGCTCGGTGGGGGGCAGGAACAGGAACGGGGTTAGGCTGAAGGGTGGTCGCCGGGCAGGACGACTGGGGGGACGCGGCAACAACGGACTTCAGCAGGCCCGTGAGAGACGCTGCTCGCACCTCCGTGACAGAGTTTGCAGAAAGGAAGGAAGCGGAGAAAAAATCTGAAAAAAAAGGAAAGGCCACCAGGGAGAAAGTGAACCAGCAGCTCCCCTAAAGCGCTACTCCAACCTACGTTCCCCACAAGCAAGTCACGCGACCCGGCAGGTGGTGGGATCAGGTGACTACCAGGCTCCGCCCCTCGGGGCTGTTCGGGATCGGGCCTTCCTTGGGTCCTAGCTGGGGGTGCCTGGGCTCCTGCCCTCACTGAGCTCTCTTCTTATATGCCTCAGCTTGGAGTGGAAAATCAAGCGAATCCCTAGCAAATCCGGACTATAAAGTAGGAAACACGTAGAATTCGTGTATTCAGACTCAAGGGAAAAATTAAAATCCCGCCCCAATTTTTTGCGAATTCTGGCATTCTCCGGAGACGGCCCACCCCAGCTGAGGGCCTCAACAAGGGGGTATGGGTGGGGCTGTGTTTTGTTCCTCGCGTGTCGAAGGCGCGGAGAGTTGAGTTTCTCGGCCGCGACGCACGGCTTTGAAGGCCCCTCCCCACCAACCCTCCCCCAGGGGTGGGGGCGGCAGGTGGGGCTCCGGCGACCGATCTCCCGGCGGCCTCGCGCCGCCTCGCTCCTCGGTCCTCGAGATCCCCCCTACTCCAGAAGGTTCCCCCCTCCATCCGGCTCTCCGGGCGCTCGGCCGCCTTGCCCGCTCCCGGAAGCCGCGGGTTTTGGTAACAAAGAGCCCCAGCGCCGCGGCCGCCGCGGCCCGGAGCGTGTGGAGCCGAGGGCGCCGGCCCGGGAGGGGACGCGAGCCAGCGAGCGAGCGCCGCGGGGTGCGCGGCCGGCCATGGGGCCGGGCCGGCGGTGACGGGCGCGCGGGCCGGCGGCGGCGGAGGCGGGGACAGGTGCAGGGCGCCTCGCCTCCCTCTCGGGCTGCAGCCCTGGCGCAGGTGCTGCCGCCGCTGCTGCTCTGCCCTCCGCCTCCGGGCCCCGAGCGCCCGTGTCCCTTGGTAGGAGTCCCGCTCTCTGCTCGTAACTCCCCGGGGAATAAATAGGAGCTTCCCCGCCGCGTCCCCGGGGCTGGGGAAACTTTGTCGTTCTGTTTCCTTTCTCCCAAGTTTCGGCTTTTTAGCCAGCTTATTTTTTTAAGGGTTTCTTTCCCTACCTTAACCTTCGGAGGCATTTACTGGTACCTGTACCGTAGCTACTTTCTACATAAAGCAAAACTGAGCAGCGCGAGGACGAATGCTTTTGGTGAGAACCTAACTGCGGCTGGACTGCGATCAAGATGGATAAAAAGTCCTTCGAAACGGTGCTGGACGAAATCAGAAAGGTAAAAACTGAGGGAGTGCGCTGGAAAACCGAGTCTTTATGATTATCGTCCTCTGAAGTAACCGGGCGAAGGTCTCGATGCAGCGGGAGACGGGCTGTGCCGGAGCCAAGCGTTTAGGACTGCTGGGTCAGGGAGGCGGGGCAGGGTTCTAGTGTTCTTCTCATAGGTTTCGGTTCTTTAAAAAAAAAAAATTAGTGTATATATGTGTGTGATCATATATGTGCCCCAAAATAAGTGTACATGTACACAGGTGCATGTACACAGACTTGCCTATATGCACCCTATGTTATTGATATGTTCTACGTTTTACAGCACTAAAATTTTTCCCAGTATCCCTCCCCCTCCAAGAACCATCCCATTTAACAAAGATCTCGGTAGCTTACGGACACCTAAAGTTTAATAGCTCTTTGAAGTTTGAGGAGTCCGACTTGTTTCATTTTCAGCGAGGCCCTCCAAACTTTGGGGAGAAAATGTCTCCAAAAGTAATAGTTGCCTAGTAGCAGTTCTTAAACGTGGGATTATCTAACAATGTAGGATTGCCTAAGTCCTCATGCAGCACAGCTATTTAATACCATTTGTCATCCAGGCAGCTTTTTTTCCATTTTCAAGATTAAGACAAGTTTCTTTGTTAAAACAGGAAAAAAAAAAATTATTTCTTGTTTTGATGGAAAAAGTGCCCCAGGTTAACTTATTGGAACAATGCTTATTAAATAGTATATTTACTTTTGTTTACAGAAGCATTGGAATATTGGTTATAAATTCTAGAAATTTACTTCTATCTAAGGCATTTTTTACCTGACAATTTGTGACATACTAGAGGGAACTAAGTTTTTTTTGTACAGCAACATTAAAAGATAAAATTCCAAAACATAGTTGTTCCTCCTTAGATAAAAATAGATGAATTAATTGAAATTTGTGATAAAAAGGAATTTCTATGATGTTTTCCATAGCTGGTACAAAGTAAATTTCCTGAGGTTGACTTTCTTAGAAGTATGCTGTTATCCCCACTTTCTTAGAAGTGTTGTTGTTATCCCCATTTTACAGATGAGGAAACTAAGTCTTATTTACAGAGTTCCAGTGACTAGACTGGGGGAGTGTGGGGGTAGGGAGGATTACACAACTACTCAGTGCTAGAGGCAGAATTTGAACTCAGCACTTCCAGACTCTAGAGGATCAGACCCATGCTCCAGCTAGCTGCCTCCTTAAAGTAGCTTACAAGACCTAAAGTAGCTTACAAGACCTGAAATAGCTTACAAGATCCTGAAAGATTTGAAGTTTGAATACAGTTTGATTAGTAAGTTTTGTTTTGGTTTTCAACTCCTATAAATGTTGACCCCTTGTGCTCCTTTGATCTGTCTTCTGTTTTCAATGTTCATTTCACATTCTTTTCTAATTTAAATATATTTCTTATGCAAGTCTATCGCATTAAATTTGCAGAGTAGGAGATTATTTTGCAAGCTAAAAATTTGTTTGAAACCAATTAAAATGAATTTACACTAGCAATATTATTGACTTCAATTCCATCTGATATGGAATCCATGATAATTTTGATATTGATTAGACCTAAGGTTGCCTCTTTCTCAGTGACCTTGAAGAAAAAATTTGTAATTCAAGTAAGTTGGTTAAGTAAATGCTTAACTAGAACTCACTGTCTTAAGAAGTTCTTTGGAAGTACTCGTTTATGAACAATTGATATGCTAATTACCAATCTGTTTTATTCATTGGAGCATGACTACCTTTGAGTTTATACATTGGAAAGTTACAACTTTTTTGAGTGTTCTGTAATCAAAATTTTTTTGGATGCCTGAGGTTTTGGGGGGTTAGAAAGTATTAGTGGGTAGAGGGTCCCCCAAAGAGTTTAACCTGGCTGGAGAGGAGTGACTTTAACAAATGCACAGTTTGTAAGTAACACAGGAGTTAGAGTATGAGCAGGCATCCATCTGGTAGATAGATTTGATATCTTGAGACTAAATAATTTGCCCATGGTCACACAATTCCACTTCGTTTTTTCATCTGTAAAATGGGAATAGTAACTTCACAAGTTAGACGGTAGAAGCTCTTAGCAAATCCTAGAGCACTGTACACATTTGTTGTTTTACAAATAATTTATGTATGTTAAGGTTTAATTCTTATCTACTCTTATTCTTTCTTCCCTCCTATCGTTGCTGAAGCTCCTAACTGTTGCTGAAGTAGGAACTGTGGAGGAAAATCCTGGGGTTTTTAGAGAGAATATACAGGTTTTTAAAGTAGAAGTAATATTCAGCAAATCCAGTGCAAGAAACACTTATTATGTACCTACCATCTTCTGAACAAGTGTAGGTGCTGGGACCTAAAAAAGTGATAGGCCCTGTCCTCAGGGTGCTTACTGTCTTACAGGGGATAGCTAGGACTTGTGATAGAGCTGTCCGCTTGAACCAGTCTGGCAAATGAAAGCAAGTAACAGTCTATCAGATAGTCAAAGCTGATCTCAGCTAAGGACTTCAAGGGAATCTAAAGAAAAATAGGAGTTTTGTTTATGGATTTTTAGTTTGAAAAGCATAATGGGGGAATCATAGTGGTGGAATGGGGGAATCATAGTGGTGGAATGAGGGATTTAAGTCATGAGGGACTTAGAAGTAGTGTAGAGTCAGAGGATCTACCTTCAGATCCTTTTTCTTAAGCTTACTGTGTGAACTTGGAGAAGCTGGTTTACCACCTTGGAGCTTAGTTTCCATTGTAAATGAGGAGTTTGGCTTAAAATGGTCTCTTGAGTTCCCTTCTAACTCTAAATCTGTAAATCTTTTGAGGCTCTGGGGATCTGGAGAAACAATGGAAGGTATAAAGTCTAGGAGATAAAAGAATTAAGACAAGTTTTTCATGTTCCATTTTGCTAGGACCCAGAGGTCAGACTAGTGCTTTTATTAATACTCAACTTCATCAACCTCATCATGGCTTTGATAGATTTTGTAAGGTAGCCTAACATTATTAAATAGTGAAACAAGTCTGAGATTATGAGATGAAGACCTGAGTTTGAATCTTACTTCAGATACCTAGTCAAAGTGAATATTGGAGCTCCACTTAAGCACACTGGAGCCTTAGTTTCTTCATCTGTTAAATGGCTATTGTAATACCTCATAGGGTTGTTGGGATAAAAATGAGGTAATGTATATAAAATACTTTGTAAAGAGTTTTCAACCATTTAATACCATGAATGTCCGTTGTTGTTTTAATATAACATTGGTACAGTGGGAAAATTCTGAGTTTAAAACACATTTTACACAAGAACTTAAGGAATATTGGGAATGATTAGAAACTTCTTATTAGTCAATTTAGAGGGAGTTTTGTTGTTTAATTATTTTTTCAGTGTTGTCCAACTCTCCATGATCCTATTTGGGGTTGTCTTGGCAAAGATACTAGAATGGTTTGCCATTTCCTTCTCTAGCTCATTTTACAGTTGAATTAACTGAGGGTTAAGTGATTTGTCCAGAGTCACACAGCTAATAAATGTCTGAGGCCAGATTTGACCTCATGAAGACTAGGCCCAGTGCTCTATTCACTGTACCACTTGGACGCTCTGTAGCAGCACTACATCAGGAGTGAGGAACCTACAGCCTTGAGGCCACATGTGGCCCTCTAGGTCATCAAGTGTGGCCCTTTGATTGAATCCCAATTTTACTGAACAAATTTCCTTAATCAAAGGATTCGTTCTGTAAAACTTTGACTCAGTCAAAAGGCCATACCCCAGGATCTAGAAGGCCACAGGTCCTCCGCCCTTCAACTACATAATTGCAAAATGATGTAGGCAGTCATGCTATGGGCTCAGAAGGGGGTGCAGTCAGGTGGCATTAGTGAAGCCCGGACCTAGAGTATATGCTGATTCCAAATGTCCTTTCCCTGTTACCACTATTGAGATGTTCCTATGTTTTTTTCTAGATCAGGCAAGTTAGTAATTATATACTGTGTTTTTAGCTTCACCATGAAATTAAATAACGGAAGAGTATCTCTTTGGAAAAATCACTTGAGGAAGAAGTGAGCATTCTTGGCCTCCAACAGTGAATGTAAACCTTGTTCTGCTTTCCTGTCCAACCTTACTATTAAGGTACCTTTGAACTCTTCACTGGGTAGTGATGTTTTGGAGAACAGAGACACAGATTCAACCACCTTAACATTACTATATGCTTTGTGTTTTGTAGTTAAAATATTTTAACTGTCAAGTATATTAAGGAAATGTGAGCTTAAGTGAAAATTCCCATCTGCATAACTATACCCCTCACCAGTAGAGCATTAGATTTTTAGTTGTTTTTCCAATGTAGGTTTTTCTTCTGCCATACAAAATCAAAACATACTATTTTAAGTGAATTTCTATTTAAATGTGAAAAATTAGCTCTTAAAAGGTGTAGAATAGTGATAGTAGAAACTGGACTAGAAATTTGTAGACTTCTATTCCAGTCTTGGCTTGGACAGCCACTAAATATGTGACTTCACTATTCTGATACTTTTCTCTAAAATGAAGAATTCGACAAAAATAGACTCTAAGGTACCTAGGTTTTGATGGGAAACATCAAATGTCTCCTGAGAAGCAGTAAGTCTTTCTGTGTCCATCATAAGGACATTATTGCACCTGCATATAAAGATGAGGACTTAGAATTACTGCAGTTTCTTTTGGAAAGGCAGCAGCGGAAAAAGGCTAAGCTGGTCAAACATCAGGAAATCATATGCTAAGATCTTTACTTGGCAAATAATGAAGGACATTTCATAGTCAAAAGTAACTATAGAATTTTAAAACTGAAAGAGACCGGAGTGTCTACTCCAACTCCATCGTTTTGTAGTGAGAGGAAATTGAAGTGTAATGAAGTTAAGGATTACACAGTTAATAACTGGCAAAGCTGGTGCTAGAACCCTGCTAGATTTGTTTCCCTTCCCTCTAAGAGAAGGTAATAATACCGTATCTCACATTCTGTCATACTTTGGTGTTAATGCTCGGTTAACACATCCATCTCCTGTTATAACTCAGTGGGTAAAGTTATTTGCTGCCTACATATTGCTGTGGACTCTTTTGATATTAATTCTCCCTTACCATTGCTCAGAACTATTTCACAACCTTCAAGTGGTGGGAGTGGTCAGGGCTAGGGGAGAAACTCTGAGATAACTTTCATGAAAAGTAATAAAAATTAAATCTTACAGCTGGGGTCTAACAGAATTATGTTCTTTTTTACCACCATGTTTCTCTTGTCCTTTTTTCTTTCTCATTGCCCTTCCCCTCTAACCCTTCTCTTTTTTTATCCATCTAAACCCTACCCATCCTTCACTGTCTTCACTAGCTGTGCGATCCTCTGTAGATTTTGCTCTTTGAACTCCAGTAGTAGTTATCCTGTTCAGATTTATTTGGTATGAAAGCTATATAGTCTTGTGAATTTTTTTTAATCAGAACTGTTTAAATCTTTTATTAATAAACGTGTCTTAAGGAAGCTACTTGAAGATAATGATTTGGCCTGTATTTCACATTTCATAGGGAGGGCTGGTGAAACAGTCTTAACAGTCACTAAATAAATGTTTGTGAAATTGAAATGAGCTGCTTTAGGAGGTCATGAATTCCCTATCCTTATTAGAGTCTGGATGACCATTTGTTAGAAATGTTTGAAGGACTCCTGTTTAAGTACAGATTGCACCAAATGATCGTTTTATCTCTTCCAGCTCTTTTAGACCAAGGGCATGAGAAATAAAGTATCTCTTGTTTTTGTGTCTAAAATGTTTAGGGAGCTGACTGATTACCTTTTTTTTTTTGTATTTGACTCAGAATTGGAGCATAGTTAATATAAAAGAAACGAATTCCTAAGTGTACTTATGTTAGGAACAGTAATCATAGTTCTTTGGTTGATGATTTAAGTTTTTTAATTTTGGACCAGTGTTTTTAGTTAATGATTCAGGTCTCCATTCATCCAGTACTTTTGCTATTGGTGTCAATCATTTCACCTCTACCTTTTACTCTCACCTAGAAAATCTTAACTGACTTTTACATATTCCTGATGCAGTTTCTACAATCTTCCATAGCATGCAGTTTGTCATTTTTATTTCCTCCTCCTCTTTCTTGATAGCTCTACTTACAAGAAACCACCTTAATAAAATTATTGTTATCCCAGAAAATTTATTCAGACTCCTACTTCCTAGGAAAAGAGCAGCTTTCTTAATTTTACTACCTGATAAATGCAAGTTCTTTTTCCCACTCCTAACCATATTTTAGGTTGTTGGCCACTGAGCAGAAACATTAAAGAAAGCCTTCTCTAGTGCCTTTGTTTTACAACTAAGGAAACTCTGGTGATATGATTGATTTTATCACAGGTCACAAATAAAAGTAACAGGCCAGGATTCAAACCCAGTTACCTCATTCTAATTTCTATTCTACTCTGTTGTCTTAAAACATGAAAACCTAAGCCTATATTAATAAAAAAAAAGATTTTTTTCATAATACGGTATGTAATTTTTTAAAAGTATATGTTTAAATGTGCTTTGTATAGCATGCCTGCCTATAACTTATTGATCCATCATATACTAAGTTCAGAACTTTGAAATCACAAAATATTACATATATTGTATTTAATGTTGTTTGTGAGTAGAATAATTCTAAGTTATATATTAAGGAAGGCTTTTTTAAAAAGTGATACTATGCTTTTTGAGGGGAGGGAAATGTTCTATGAAAACGATAAAGATTTTGTAGGGAAAATGGCCTCTCCCAAAAGCCATTAACACAAATTCTTGAAATTGTAATGGATGCTGTCTTTCACATCTGATTAATAAACTTACTTCAGAGTTGAATAAAAAAAGTGGAATGGAACTGACCCAAGTAGTAGTTCGGTATAAGTGTTTGAATGAGTGTGCAGTATAGAAAAATTGATGATGTTTTTTGAATGCTACTGTTGACTGACGGGGTACTGAAGATAATGTTGAAGAATGGAAGAGGATAATCTTTTAATTATGTTATCCTCAGAACTACTCTAGTCCATCCCCCCCCCCATTCTTTTTAATGCTTCCCTTGGGTGACTGAGAATATGTGACCCATCTCTTGCAAGACCTCCATTTATGTCTTTGATTCTGCCCTTTCCTAGACTTTTCATGTGTATTTCTAGGAAAAGTCTAATGATCCAGTCGTGTGTCATTAGAAACAAGTATTCACTAATAGTATTTACTCTCTTTGCTAAGGTAGGATAGATTGGTTTTCTAAAAGGTACAAAACACTCTTACAGATAAAACATTTTGGCATGTTAGTGATTGTTAATTCAAAATTCATTCTACCATAATCATTTAAAACATAATTTCTGGTTTCCTAAGCTCGTCAATAGAAGCCTGTTTTTAAACTCTGAACTATAAACTATAAGTCTAATAATTTATAATAATCTGTAAACTGTAAACTCACCACCTACCATTTTAAAGTGGGAATTTGCATTCCAAGTTTCAGACAAATGTTTTACAGGTCTTCATTGTTAACTAGAGCTTGTATGTATTCAAATACTTAGAATAAGCATTAACTCAAATTGTTCTATTTTGGTTTGTAAAGGTCATATGATCAGAATTTGAGGGAGAGGTTCTACTGAAGAAAGCTTTGAAACTTTAACCTGGGATTCTGGGTTCCAGTGGGCGTTTATTGAGTACCTGCTGTGCAAGGAACTGTGCTTGGTGCTTTACAGGTATCACGCAAGCTTAGGGAATAGGTGTAGAAATAGGGAAGGAGTTTTTGTGATGGAATAAGAAGTGGATAGAAGTGTCAACAAGGTGATTTCAGCTAGATATAATTACATTTCCTATCACAGGTATCAAAAAGTAAAAGGACTGCTGCAGGAGGTGGTGGGTTCCATGCCACTAAAGGTTTTCAGACTGAGGCTAGTTGAAGCACATTTCTTGGGATGGTTGCAGGTGGGGGATTCCTGTGTGGGTACAAGTCAGGTGGTGCAGTATGCAGGGCACTGGACCTGATATCAAGAAAATTTGAGCACAGATCCTTCTTTCTCTTATACTCTGTAGCTGTGTGGCCCTGGCAAGTAATTTTATAACTATTTGCCTAAGTTTCCTCAACTGTAAAATAGGGATAACAATAGTACTTACCTTGCTTGGTCATTGTGAGGATTAAATGAGATAATATTTCTGAAATATTTTGCGAACTTTAAAAGAATTACATAAACACTAGTTGTTATTGTTATGTGAACTGCCAACTCTAGAGTTTCTGTGTGATCCTGCTGCTCAGTGATACTAAAGAACACTCGATAATTTGCAGAAAAATTTTCATGGATGCTTTTTATTGTTTTTACTATTTACACATTTAACAGAACTGTATGTATGGTTTGTTTTTTGGTTTGTTTTTTTTTAGGCCGTTTTGACAGAATACAAATTAAAAGCAATTGAATATGTGCACGGATACTTCTCTAGTGAACAGGTACTGTTCAGTTTTTTGTTTTTAGCATTGAAACTATTTTCATGACAATATTATCATGTAATTAATCTTAATACCTCAGATCTCTTGAGCCCCAGGTTCATTTACTGCTGTGTTTATTTTAAGACTTTTAAAATTCTTTCCATCTCGTGAGATGCCATAATAGAAGCAGCATAATTTATGGTATTGAAACTGACTTCTTGAATAGACACAATAAGAGAGATGACTTCTATCAATTTCCAGACTTAATATAATATTTTTAAGCCTAATAACATAGTTTAATCACAGTTATCAGGTTTATTACTTGAGAGAGGTGTGCAGATGGCAAAAATTGTGTTGGTCAATTACAAAATGTTTGTGAGAGTAACTAGAGTTCGGCCATTTGTAGAAATACAAATCTGAAATAGCCTTTGATTTGCTTAGCAAAGGAAAATCTCTGGGAAGGAGTAGAGAAGTATAGATTGAGTTAAGAAAAAGTATTCCAGGAGTAGCAAATGTTGAAATTAACTTGTTTATCTAGCATTTCTCAAGAATTTTTAATATTTTCTGTTCCTTACCTTTGAACTTCAAACCTGTGTGAACTTTATTTTGGGGGTTTTGGTTTGTTTGTTGTTTTGTGGTGGGTTTTTTGGCAGAGATGTGTGGGAAATTAGGGGAAAAGAACTGATTTCATCTTCAGGATTTATTTTTTTTTAGCAATTCTGGGGCAACCTTAGATTGGTAATTCTACAATCTCATAACCAAACCTTATTGCTTTAACAGGTTGTATAGTTTCTTCTTAGAAGAAAGTCCTTTACAAACTTCTTTCTTGTCTAATCAAACTTTCTATTTTTAAGTTTTCCAGAAAAGCTTCCTACTTTTTATAGACGTAGGGTTTTAAGAAAAAGTTCTCAATTTTTCCCTATAGATGTATTCTGTTTAACTGTCATCAAATATCTGACTTTTTTCAAAGTGTGCTAACATTAGCTGAGTAGTTAGTTTACAAGATAGAACATTTTTATTAAGATGCTAGGTTATGTAGTATTCTGATTAGTTAGGTTCCAGATGAGGGCTTTCACTGTACACACAATGTGACCTTTTTAAAAGGTGTATGTATGCATTCTTACCATCTAAGTACCTAGAAGAACGCATATTTATGATCTCATTTATAAAGTGCCTTCTTCCAAGGAGCAAAAAATGCTTCACTAATTTGATTTGTTCAAACTCTTTCCCCAAGTGACTGATAAGAATGGGCTAACACTGCACAAGAAAGTGAGATTCAGAGAAATCAGATTGTATTGTAAAGTCATGTATATAGTTATCAAATTAAGATTAGGACCCAGATTTTTTACTGTTTCTTCATTGTTCCAATTGAACTAGTTATCAAGATACTCCGAGGCAAAAGAAAGAGGTAAAAGTGAAGGGGAGTCTGGACCAGGTAATGTGATGGGGGAAGGGAACCGAACAAGCGTTTATTGAGTACCTGCTGTGCAAGGCACTGTGCTTAGTGCTTTACAGGTATCACACAATCCTGGGAGGCAGATGCTCTTATTATCCTTATCTTACAATTGAGGAAACTGAGGCAGATAGAGTTCAGTAACTTGCCCGGGGTCACATAGGCTAGTGAATGAGGCTGTATTTGACCTCAGGTCTTTCTGACTCCAGATCTAGTTCTAGCACGCAGTCTCCCCTGTACCACCTAGCACTGCCTCAATCACGGTAATGATATTGCTCTGTTCTCTCTTGATTAAATATATTTAAACTATCCTGATTTGATAATGAACCCATTTTCAACATTGGTATCACAAAAAGCTTCCCCCCCCCCTTTCCTGCTCCAAGTGGTATACCTGCCTTTACCCTCCCCCAAAAAAACTCCATAATCTAAGATACTTCTCCTCTCCTTTTTGTTGAGAAATATGTCTGTTGATTGTGCTTTTTAGGAAATATACCTTGATATTAATGCTATCCATTCTATTTCACCAGCTCAAATTGTGAACCAGGTCATTGATTCCAAAATGTCTTTTGTTCCCAAGTCTCATTATCTTTAGTCTTTGACTAAAACATTTTTAACTAGTCTTTATTTAATGTCTATATGCAGTTTCCTCATTCAGTCATTATCAACTAAAATGTCTTTACATTCATATGATTAATATTGTATCTCAGTAATAAACAACCATTTTTCTTTTGGAATTAGGAACTTTCTGATATATCCTGTACTTTCTTTATGCCTTAATTGAACTTGGGATGCTTGACCATGATCATAGTCTGACTCTGGGGCAAACAGTAGAGGTGGTATAGAACTAGTCATAAAATCCATGCACAAAATATTTTCAAAAATAGTTGATTTTGCTTTAGACCCATATAAGTAAAATTATTTATCCTTTATTTCAGGTAGTTGAATTGTTGAGATACTTTTCTTGGGCTGAACCACAGCTGAAGGCAGTGAAAGCATTACAACATGTAAGTGTGCACTTTGCCCCCTTTTCTTAGAATATATGACCCAAATTTCTTCTTTGCTATACTATCTTGTCTAATTATTTAGTTATTCCATTACTATTTGAATTTCAGCCAGTTTGAAAACTTGTGTATCAGGCAAAATGACTTTAAATTTGTTTGGTTTCCATTTTGGAAAAGCTGATGATTATTCAGAACAATACAAATTACATTTGATAAACTACATGAAGTCTTAGAATTATGTCACTAGACCTGAAAAGGATGTTAATATCCATCTTGTCCAATACCCTCATTATATAGAGGAAGACACTAAAGCTCCAAAAAGTACACTAAATTCTCTGAGACTCCATAGCTGACAGTGACACAGCCTATACTTAAATAAATTGTACTGTCTGACTTCAAGTCCTACATTACCTTCCATCATGTCACACTCAAGAATAGGAAGGAAACCGGACCATCATCTTGTTTAGCTGCCTACTGGAGACAGTATTGACCCCATACTGATTTGGGTTCTGGTTCGCAGCTTATGGTCTGGGGTTGACAGTTTTCTAGCAAAGAATGGAGCACCCCTACAAAGACTGAGCAGAGCATATGTGACAAGTGTGTTGCTAATTTATTCAAAAGAGCTGTAAATTGAAAAGAACAAGGGCATGAGAAGAATGCCTCTATGTGCCCCCACTGATGGATACTAGAGAGAGGACCACAAAGAAGTGAGAAAAATAGCAGCTGAAATACCCGAAAGTATCCAGAAGAAAAACCAGTCCAAACCAGGAACCTGTCCAGCCCAAGGTGAAGCAAGGGGACAGCTAATGCTAGGGGACACATTTGGCCTCTGGTATCATTGCGTCTTGTGGCATGAGGCCTTTGACTGAACTGTGCTTCTAAATAGGGTACCTCATAAAAAAATGGGCTGGGTCAAAGGAACTGGTGGAAGTAGTAGAATGGTATAGTAATAAGGAGTATTCATGTGAGAGTTCTGAAACGAGGGGGGAGGGATAGATAAAGGAAAGCAGAGATGTAACAGAATGATGTGGCAAGTCACTGAACCACTTGGACAGAAAGATATTAAATGAGGACGTCAGGAAATGGATCACAAGCCTGGCGCCGAGGCATGAAATAGTACTTCTAGACATCTTCTGGAATTCTCCATGAAAAGCAGAACAGCTAACAATGTCTTGATTTACCTTAGGGACATTGTCATGCTTCAAAATGTTATAGACCCAACAAATAGAAATTCTATTCTGGACCTGATTCTTACTTACTGGAGCAGAAATGATAGAAATTCCATCTACAGTTTATAGTATCAAAAGAGTTCTATGGAAAGAGATGGCATTCTTTTGCGTTAAAATGTATGAAGACCATATAAAATGTATAAAGAAAGAATGAAAATGCTCAAAGATGGGCTGAACATGGAGACACAAAGGACAATTCCAGTAAGAATAAAAATAGGATTTATCTGAAGAGACCTATGTGGATACACAGGAAAGTTACCAACCAACTTAGATTTATAAAATAAATATATAGAAGATGGAAGCAAAACCAAGCAAAAAAAAAATACAAGGCATGATATGGGCCTATAAAAAGAATCAGGAATGCTCTATCCTCAAATGAGCTGAGGCTGGCAAGGAAACTGAGGACAGCATGAAGGTGTTGGGTTTATTGATAGTACAAGTAGGATCAAAGAAGGAATAGAATCTTTGCTTGGAGTGGGTGGGATGATAATAAATAATAACAGAAATGGAAGAGCTTTCCAGTTCCTATTTTGTTTAAAGTTTTCTCTGCAGAGAATTGCCTTTTACAATGGAAATTAGAGAACAGAAATGGCTAACAGTGATTTGATGTCTAAGATAAGTAAGGAGGTAGTAAAAGTACACTTTGCTGCCCTTGATCAATGTTAGTCACTGGACCCAAGTGAACTATGTGTTCAGACCCTGAAAGAACTAGCAGAAGCAATTGCTGAGCCACTGTCAATGATATTTGAAAGATCATAGAAAATAGAGAGGTGCCATAAGACTGAAGAACCTCAGGTTAAGAACTCTTGCTCTAAATAAATCTTTGCAAAGTGACTCAAATAACTTTCTGTAGGGCTCTTTCTTTGGTTTTCCCCTGTTATTAAGCAATCATGAAACAAGCCTGTGGAGATACTCAGTTATTAAGTTTATATTTATTAATGTATATAATATATAATGTTATATAAGATAATGTATTAATTATAGTATGCAATTATAATAACATATTTAACTTTCATAACCTGCACTGGTGTGTCAAGCTCCAAAAAATCCTAGGGATTATTGAATTCAAATGTTTTTACTTGAAAGTTTAAAAAAAACTGTCAGGAAATAGATAGCTTTCCTACATAACATAATTTGTTGATCAAAAAGCTCATATACTAAAAGAGAAGATATATTTCTACTCCCTTCCCCATACCCTTTCTCATTGCATATAGAAACGGGAGTCCCTCAATAGGGACTTGCCTGCTATCATACAAATAGTATGATATTATATATATCATATATAATTGTATGATATATCATATCATACAAAAAATGACACTGGAAACCCCGGTATCTTTTTTTTTCCCAAAAAAATGTATTTGTTTTTAGTTTTTAGCAATCACTTCCATAAGTCTTAAATTTTCTCCCCCTCCCTTCAAAAACAGCATGCAATCTTATATGGGCTCTACATATACATTCTTATTAAACACATTTTCACATTAGTAATGTTTCATAGAAGAATTAAAATGAGTGGGAGAAAGCAGAGTAAAACTAAACAAAATCGAACATAACAAAAGAAAAAATAGTCTGCTTCATTCTTTGTTGTGACTCCATAGTTTTT
This sequence comes from Bettongia penicillata ogilbyi, assembly GCA_023548195.1. Lineage (NCBI taxonomy): Eukaryota > Metazoa > Chordata > Mammalia > Diprotodontia > Potoroidae > Bettongia > Bettongia penicillata. Next base: position 1,243,490 of record JAJHZJ010000539.1, on the reverse strand, counting down.
TTCTGGATGTGGATGGCATTTTGCATCATGAGTCCTTTGGAAATGTTTTAGGTCCTTGCCTTGCTCTGGAGGACTAAGTCTATCAAAAACAATCCTCACACACTGTGACTGTTACTGTGTATAATGTTCTCCTGGTTCTGCTTACTTCCATCAGCATCAGTTCATATAAGTCTTTTTCCGAAGTCCACCTGTTTGTCATTTCTTACAGCACAATAGTATTCCATTGCATTCATATATCACAGCTTGCTCAGCCATTCCCCAATTGATGAGCATTCCCTCGATTTCCAGTTTTTGGCCACCGCAGAAAGAGCTACTATAAACATTTTTATACATGTGGGTTCTTTCCCCATTTTTATGATCTCTTTGGGACATAACCCTTGAAGCAGTATTGCTGGGTCAAAGGGTATGCACATTTTTATAGCCCTTTGGGCATAGTTCTAAATTGCTCTCCAGAATGGTTGGATCAGCTCACAGCTCCACCAACAATGAATTAGTATTCCAACTCTCCCACATCTTCTCCAGCATTTATCATTTTCCTGTTTTGTCATGTTGGCCAGTCTCATAAGTGTGATGTGGTACCTCAGAGTTGTTTCAATTGGATCTCTCTAATCAATAGTGATTTAGAGCATTTTTCATATGACTATAGATAGCTTTAATTTCTTCCTCTAAAAACTGTGTGTTCATATCCTTTGACCATTTATCTATTGGGGAATGACTTGTATTGTAAATTTGACTCAGTTCTCTGTATATTTTAGAAATGAGGGTTTTATCACAGAACCTAGATGTAAAAATTCACTCCCAGGTTTCTGCTTCCCTCCTAATTGGTTGCATTGGCTTTGTGTGTGCAAAAACTTCAGTTTAATGTAAGCAAAATTACCCATTTTGCATTTTGTATTGTTCTCTATCTCTTGCTTGGTCATAAATTCCTCCACTCTCCATAAGTCTGCCAAATAAACTATTCCTTGCTCCCCTAATTTGTTTGTAGTATCAGTTTTTTATACTTAGATCATGTACCGATTTGGACTTTATTCTTGTGTACAGTGTCAGGCATTGGTCTGTGCCCAGCTTCTGCCACAGTGTTTTCCAGTTTTCCCAGCGGTTTTTGTCAAACAATGAGTTCTTACCCCAGAAACTAGGGTCCCTGGAGCAAACCCAGGTGTCTTGACCCTTTAATCCAGTGACTTTCTTTTTAACCCTGAATGAAATTTAGATAAGTTAATCAGTTAAAGTGGAGATAAGGAACCAAAAACAGAGTTAGTACAATAATCATGCGAATAATTTAAGTTTCTGTGTTAATCTGATTTAGCTCTTCAGCTTCTGATGTAAAAGACTTGCATCTTTAGGTTTTTTAAACCTTTATTTTGACTTACTGGTGTTACATTAAAATTCCCAAGCAAGTTTTTTTGTTTTTTGTTTTTTACAGAAATGGCATTTTGATGAAGTTGATAGTGACTTAAACCATAACGAAAGCAACAGCATAGGATGGTAAGGGGGCAGGGGGCATCATAGGATCAAAAATCTAGAGAAGTTTAGAAGTTGTCTAGTCTGATCCCTTATTGTATAGATGAAGAAACTGAAACCCTGAGAGGCAGGCATGACTTGCCCAGGGGCACAGTTAGTACCTGTGCCACTCTGAAGGGACTGGAGGCAGGGGAATAAATGCTGTGACTTGTCTGTTATCTGTTTTCTTTCTTCTACTACTAGAAAATGGTGGCTGTCCCTGCAGTGAAAGTGGTCAACATCCTCAATTGCTTCACCTTCAGCAAAGATAAGCTGGTTGCTCTTGAACTGTTGGCTTCGTGAGTAATTCTTTGTGTCCTTTTTTGTTTCAGATGAAAAGATTTTAGTTAGGCTGTGGAGGAAGTTAGTAAATGTTTGTTTAAATAACCATGAATTTTTTTAAACAGTGCTAAATTATGTTTGGTAGGAAAGAATCTTTGTATTTTACTTCTTTCTAGGAAAAGCCATTGTACTTATTATAGAACTCTTTCTATATTAAATCCCTAAATTGAGACCACAGAGCTGGATTGTGAAACTGGTGTTGTTCCTGCCTACATTTTATCAGTTAGTCTTTCCTTTGGAATTCTTATGAGTGTGTGCTGCTGCTTTCCAGAACACTGTGATAAAAGAATATGGCTGCTTTATTCTGTTATATATTGAGTTCATAGGATAATAGATGAAATCCTCTCGTTTTAGAGAAGAAGAAACTGTAGTCCATAAAAGTTAAATGGCTTTCTCAAAAGTCTCTCAGGTAGTACACTGCAGAGTTAATATTCCAGCCTTGGTCCCTGACCCCTGATCCCTCTTTGTCTTGACCATTTCATTTTGCTCTCTTAAAGACAAGGTTTTCTGTTAAAGAGCAGAGAAGCAAAACTTTGTTTTTTGGGTTTATGATTTCTTTGAGGACCTAGATTTTGGATAATTTTAGGTCTGCTCCTTTGTATTTACTGGGGAAATCAAGAATTTTAAGATTTCTTTTAAGCTGAGATGTAGGAAAAGCACTTTGTAAGTCATTGAATACTATAAAAGACATAGGAATTGATAGAAATGAAGCATCACCATCACCTGTTAGTACTTCTTAAAAATAAACTTTTATTGTTATTTTTTGTTTTTATGTTGCCTAATTTTCCCCTGTACCCATCCCCCTCCTCTCATCCAGAAAATCGTCCCATATACCAAAAAAAAAAATTTAAAAATGGAAAAAAAAAATCAGTAAAACTAAGCAATACATTAAAAAAAAAACCCAAACCTGACAGTATATGCAGTGTTCTACATCTGTGCACCTCCCACCTCTGCAGAGGAGTGGAGAGAGAGTACTTACTGTTACTGTACCTTTTTCATTCAGTTGATCACAATTATGCAAACCTCCATTTTGTACTCATCATAAAATAAAGCTCTTTAAGTTGGATTGCTGTATATATATATACACACACACACACACACACACAGTCAATAACTCTGAAGAAAGATTGTTAATTCCTGGTATATTTAGAGCTTCAAATAACAAATGAATTTTATTTTCTTGGTAGGAACATTATTGATGCACAGAATTATCGCCTTATTGAGGATCTTTTTAGGATCAACATGTCTGAAAAGAAGCGATGTAGGAGAATTCTTGAGCAGGTAATTTTATAGAGGTTTTTATTTCAACAAGTACACATCTTTTTTAGAGTTCCAAAAAGCAATATAATAGTCCTAAAATTTCAGACCTAAAAGGGTTCTGGGAGATCATCTAAGTCTCCCAGTCCTTCGATCTTACAGGTCTCAACTCACAAAGAAGAAGGAACCTCCCCAATGTCACAATGCTGTCGTTTTGTCATTTCTTAGTGATTATGAGAAGAAAAATCTAATAATCAAATAAGTAAATGTTTCTACAACAGAATCCTCAATGTCATCATGCAGCTTATCTTTGATGCACTGTTCTCTGAATTATGAGACATCAGTATCTCATCTCCTTCCATTCTTTTAGGAACTTGGATTATTATGCCATTTATTAATGAGTTTATCTACTTGTTGGTTTATCACATTATTCAGGTACTAATTGTTTCATAACAAGGTGGGAGTTTCCAAAGAGTCTCATTTTTATTTTCCTTTTGGCTTTATTGCAGGCTTTAAAGGGAGGTTGTAAAGCTCCTCATGCCATGATATCTTCTTGTGGAATGATTCCTGGCAACCCATATCCTAAAGGGAAACCCAGTCAGATAAATGGAACTTTCCCAGTAAGCAAACTATGGTTATATGACTCTTTTGTGGATAAAGAGCAAGTTTAAAATAATTATAATTTGTAAAGAAAATCTGTGGTGGAAAAATGTGTACATGAAGGAGATCCTGTTGTGTCATTAGAAATTGCAAGTTCATTATTAACGTGCATCCTAGTAGTTTAGAACCATGATAATTCAGACCTGGAATTCACTAGTTTTCTTCTGCCTACCTACTACCCTCTTCTCCCAACCCCCTATTTTTCATGGTTCTTAGAAATTAATTGTTGCTGTTAAGTCATTTCAGTTGTGTCCATGTTTTTGTGACCCCCTGTTTGAGATTTTCTTGGCAAGTAAAGTGGTTTGCCATTTCCTTCTCCAGCTCATTTCACAGGTGAGGAAACAGAATTAAGTGACTTGTCCAGAGTCCCACAGGTACTAAGAGTCTGAGGCCAGAGAACTAGTAGTATTTTTTAAAAATATATATTTCAGGTGAAACCATTTTTTTTTATTTTTGGGTTTTATTTTTTATTACCATAAAGTAATTTTAAGTTGCAGAGAGCATTGATAATGGTGGGGAATTAGGCAAAGCTTGTTGGAAGTGAGATCTGAGTGGAGCCATGAAGGACTGGTTACAACTCAGAACAGTGTTGGTAACTCTCATTGGCTTCAGGGTATTGAATTTTTCTGCTACGACAGTTGTTGAAAACCATTTCCTAGAAGAGCAGTATGTAGTCTGTTGATTGAAAGAAGATCTGCTACTAAATCAGAGGTGCTCACATATTTAAGGAAAAAAATACTCTTTTTTGTTGAATGAAGCTGTATTCAGAAACTAGTGTCTTAGAGTTGATAAAATGGATATGTGACCCTCACTCTATTAAAAAAAAAAGTGAGCTCCTAAAAGCTTTAAGGTGACTTGCTGACGATCACAGAGTGTAAGTGCTGAGACAGATCTAGTGCCTTGACTCTAAATCTAATATTCTTTGTAGGTCAAACAAAAAAAATTCTTTGTATATAATCACACCAGACTTAGGATTTCTAGTTCAGTCTCAGAGATAAGACTTGAGTTCAGAACTTTTGATTCCCAGCCCAATATTATTTTTCTTTCACTATACTGCTATTACTATACCACTTTTATTATACTACTATACTATCTTCTATGTGTAGAATATTATAATTTCGAGTTACTAATGTTCTTTTTATAGGGATTCCCTATCAAAAAGGATAATGAAGATTGTACAAACGAAGGCAAAGGAATAGCTGCAAGGATACTTGGCCCATGTAAACCAGTATGTATGGAATAGAAAATATGGTTATATTCTTAGGAGTCTTGAGATACAAGAATACTATTATCAAGAATTCATTTATTAGTTGTGAAAAGTCTGTCATTAATGCCAGGCACTAATTTCATTTTTTGCATCTAGGTATTAGATTGTCATTTATTTCTTTTTTATTTGTTTTTTGACATCTACCTTTCCAAATATGTCACTCCTCTTCATGTCTTCAGAAAGTGTTTCCTTCTAGAAATTAATGTAAAGTCGGTGATGGAAACAGGTCAATCCATTCATCTACACTAACACATCAACTGAGTCAAACAGTGTGTGCTGTATTCCATATCAAAAGCTTCCTGTGCAAAGAAAGGTGGAAGATGTATCTTCTCTTTTGGTGGGAGGGGAAGGTTTAACCAGTATAATTACACTTCTTTCCTTTTTCTTTCTCTTTACATTGTTACAGTCGTATATCTTGCCTTTCTGGTTCTATCATAGGACTTTTTCAAACAATTATAAAAATCATTATGGAGCTCCACATCTTCAATGACTTAATGGTTAGGAAGTTGACACATGATATTGCACATTTTAAGTATCACTAAGTTAACTGACTTATTGAGGATGTGTGAATTAAGTGACTGAAATTTAGGATTAAAACTGAAATTTACACCATTGGTACTGGATAGGCATCCCTACCACTACATAGATGGATAGGGAAAAGTGCCATTTGGGATCCAGTGTGCATACCGGGAGACTTTCAGTTTATTTGAACAAATATTTTGCTGTAGTGCATATTTGATTTTCTATTACTATTGCTGAAATTATTTTATCCTTATCCAGGCTCCTGCAACATACAATCCACATAAACCTGTTCCATATCCTATACCCCCCTGCCGACCTCATGCAACTATTGCACCAAGTAAGATGTTATTTGATTCTAATTTGACGTATGTGCATATACTATTTCATTTGTTAAATATTTCATTTGCTAAGTTTACTGAAAGTATGTACTCTTGAAAATTAGGAAAAATTGAAAATCTAGTATGTACTCTTGAAAATTACCAGAAGTGTCATAATGCGTTTTTTTCTTGCATTCGCTACTATATTTTATCATACCAAGTGGAAGCAATTGGTTTGTATTTTAGAGCATTCATATTTTTTCCATTATATAAAATAACTCGTATCAGCTCTATTTGATCGCTATAATAATACTATTGGAAGTAAATCAGATAATATTGTGAGTGAAATTAAATAACACCAAGCTATATACTTTGGAACAGTATCTATTTCCTTGTGTTTTTATGTTTTAGGTGCTTACAATAATGCAGGTTTGGTACCACTGGCCAATGTCATAGCTCCAGGCGTCCCACCTCCACCTCCATATACTCCTAACCCCGTGGCAACAGGTAACAATCCTATTATATAGATCTTAACATTAGATCATTTCTTTTATCCAGAAAATTATTTTTGATAATGCACAGTTGCATATTATATTATAGCCTTATGATTTGAAATACTTTAAAACAAGCTCTACCTGAAATTCTAAAGCAGAGTTCTTTCCCCCACCATAATTCTTTTGAGGAGTCAGGAGACTAGTGAAAATGTAATAGTGCTAAGATGGAAACATACGAGGCTAGAAGATAATGTGAAGAATAATAAAGTGACATAGAAAGGTGGTCGCTAAGTATCAGCATGGCTTTATCAAGAACAGCTGATACCAGACTAATATAATTTCCAAATTGGGCAGTCCAGTGGATAATTAATTCTGGAGAGAGTGTGCTGAGGATTTCCCCAGAACATCTGAAGCTTCCAATGCTGTCCTTGTGATAAAGGATAGAGCAGAGGGGTTACACTCATTGCCTGGGACCTGACCAGCAAAACTTTACATGTCATGGAGAAGTCTTGAACAACATAATTTAAAATACAGTACAACATAGATTAAAGTGAATTCACTGACATAGAAAACCCATTTTCCATAATGCCTAAGAGGACTATATTGGTGCAATCACTAGAAGATTCATTGAGGGTAAGCAGCTGGATGAATGCTGACAAATTCTCAGGTATAACAATGTGCAGTCACATGGGGCCAGAGCAGTGAGGCCCTTTCCTCAGTGCTGGGTCACTGAGACCAAACAAATGGCTAAGATCTGGATCAAACTAATCTCATTAAGGAAGCTTGAACCCTATTGCCATCTACTGGGCAGGAGTGAAACCCAAAAAAGCCCCAGAGATTGTCTAACCCTGTTGTTTTATAGACAAGGAAGCTAAGGCACTGAAGAGTTCAGTTACTTGCCCACTAAACACAGCTAGGAAGTGTCTGAAGTGGATGTGGATGAAAAGTATGAATGGAAAAAGCATATATTCATTAAATGCTTATTATATGTAAAGCATTAAGTTCCAAGGATACAAGTTTCTGCTGCAAAGAACTCACATTCTTATGGGGGGGATAACTCATATGGAAGGTATCAGCTGCCAATCAGATAGAAGGTTCCCATGATCCTTGCAAAGCAATTGTGGATAATATGTACACATGTACATTGATGGTACTTGTGACAAAAATCTTTGGTTTTCATAAGTTAACTTCCTCTGGCTCAGCATCAGGAAATGGAAATGGGCCAGGGAGAAGGAGCCTCTCTAAGCTCCTAAAAATTAGGATCATAGATTAAGAGCTACAAGGAAATTAGCCTGTCCCAGCAAACTTTAAGTCCTTTTCATCTGGATTTTTAGGGCCCCTGTATTATGATTTTGGCAGTGAAGAATAAAGGTGTGGTGTTGAACAGTAGATCCCAAATGATAATTCTGCCTCAACCATTTTGTTATTACTACCTGAAACATATTCCTCTGTGGACTAAGAAAGGGCCTGGTCCTTTGTAGATTGAGAAGAACTCTGGATACGTTATAGTGAATTTAACAGCAACGGGAACATTGCAGACTAGATGGCCCTTGTCCTCCTTTCTTAGTCTGAGAATCTGAAGTTCCCTTACTGTGAGACAGTGAAATGACTTCCAACAGGAACAATCCATAGACCTTACACACTCATGTGACTCCCATCTCTAATCAATTAGGAAAAACAGTTCTGTGGGACCTTAAATCATGTTTTTTTTCCCCTGCAGAAAATGAAGAACTTTCTAATCCATCAAAACCCCAAAATCCAAGTAAGTGTTAGATTTACTGACTGAGAGGATAACTACTATGTTTCTTCCTGGTGTATCATGCTAATTTTTATTCAATGACCCTAAAGAGAAGTAGCCAGAACCCTATCCTTGAAATAGGAAGACTTGACTTCAGAGCCTACCCTATGTGACTGTTGACAATGACTTATTCTCTTAGTGCCTTCAAGCAACGCTAAGGCCGAAAAATTATTAGTGGAAGTAGTTTCTACTCACATAGTTTCTTACCTGAATGGAATCACTGCCCCAGGATTCCTCCCCAAGGATGCCTTCCCCCCCAAAAAAAAATTAATAAATTTACAAAGTATTTTTCTGAGAAGAACTCTGAAATAAGTAGTGCAGGAATTATCCGTATTCTTTCTTACAGTCATTGATCTGAGGTGCTCAGGGAGATGAAGTGATTTTCAGCAAGGTCCCGTGCCTAGAAGATGTCAGAGCTATGAATTGAAGTCCAGGGTTCCTACTCCAGGATCCCAGTGTATTTCCAATTGTATTTTGTTGCCTCGCTATAATTATAATATATTAAAAAGTGCATATGTGTGTGTGATTTTTGTGATCATATGCAAAAAAAATTCCACTACTTCTAGATTTTAAGTTGTCATTTATTTCTTTTAAAAAATGCATCTTAAATTTTACTGTGATCCTAATGCTCATCTTTATTTTTTACAGCATTTTCCTCCCATTCCAGTCAGCTTTTTTCTCCTCATTGTTCTAATCCTTCAACACCTATTGCTACTCCAGTCCCTACTCCGTCTCCAGTGAAGGCAGTTAATCATCCGTCAGCACCAGCAACTCCAGTCATTTCTGGGATGAACTCCTCCACTCCTGTCCTTCCTGTGTTCCCAGGGCAGGCCTCTTCAGCAAACCATACGCCCCAGTCATCAATCCCAACATCAACTGTCATCAAAACCCTTTCACTACCAACAATTCCTGTTACATCTGTACATAATACAACTGCAGCCCCTATCCCCACAGTTTTTTCTGGTCTGACTCCTATGTCAGGTCTTACAGCTGCTCCTCCTCCTGCCCCACAGGGTTCTGCTACACCCTGTGCTCCTCCTGTTCCCAATGAAGCATTTGCTTCCGCTTCCGCTCCTGCTCCTACCTCTGCTCCTTTTAACAGCCTCCCTTTTCCTGCTCCTTCTACAGCTGTTTCTTCTAATAACCTTAATCCTGCTCCATTATCATCAGTTTTTGCAGGGCTTCCCTTGTCCTTAACACCTACTCCCCAAGTGGTATCTAGCACAGCTTCCTCTGTAATTGCTGGTGGTCCTGCTACCAGTCTTCCAGGGCTGAGTAATCCTATTCTGTCTGTCTTGAAAGGATTTCTGACATCAAACGATACAACTTCAATCAGCTCTTCTGCTTTGGCTTCATTATCTTCTCTCACTAATCAACACTCTGATTCTCCTGCTTCATCCATTAACAAGTGTTATACACCATCAGCTACACCTACACCCCAAAGGTCTGCCACTCCAGGCATGGCCATGTTCCCAGGTCTTTCATCGCCTTCTGTGGCCAATCCGAGTTCCACTCCCTCTTCTTTGCCAGCACAATCTCCTTTAGCCACTCCTGCATCATCGTCATCGCTGGCACTACCAGGTAGCTGTGGTTCCTCAGTCTCTCTTTTGCATGGCCCCCACCCAGGTAATCCAGAACTGCAGATTCCAGCTACCCCTGTTGTTACAAGTATTCCTATCATGGTAAAAACTGAACCTACAAGCCCCACACCTTCAGCTTTCAAAGGCCCACCCCATCCTGCTGCTCCGTCTCATAGCACTTTAGGCTTGTCAGCAGTGTTAGGTCGTGCATTTACTTCAGCAGCAGCGTCAGTGCCAGTTAGTTTATCCACTTGCCTTAATCCAGCATTATCAGGTCTCACGTCCTTGAGTACTCCCCTCAATGGTTCTGCACCTCTTTCCTTGACCCCTCATGGTTCCTCCACTCCAATTGCTCCTGTGTTTACTGCTCTTCCTCCTTTCACTTCTCTGACCAATAACTTTCCTCTAGCTGGTAACCCAGCACTTAATCCTTCTGTATCTCTTCCGGGGTCATTAATAGCCACTCCTACTACTGCTTCCTCCGCATCAGTCCCTCATCCCAGTTCTACTGCAGCTGTAATCTCAGGGCTTACAGCCTCAGCCCCTGTCTCAGCAGCACCGTTTCCCCTCAACTTGTCTACTGCCGTCCCGTCCCTTTTCTCTGTTCCTCAAGGACCTCTGCCATCTTCAAACCCCTCCTATCATGGCTTTCCTGTCTCTAACACTCCAACAGTTACTCCTGCACTCCCTTCTTTCCCGGGGTTCCAGGCATCATCTACAGTAGCAGCAGTTGCACCATTGCCAGCAGCTGCTACAGCACCATCACCAGCTCCAGTCTTGCCAGGATTTGCATCTGCATTTAGTTCCAATTTCAACTCTGCACTTGTTGCACAAGCTGGGTATGTTTTTACTTCTAAAATGGCATAAAAGCCTTCCATTTTAACCTTGTGTACCCTTAAAAAACTAATTTTCAGTAAACTGTTGGGTGGAAGTCAAAGTCAGATACTTAGTGGGTGGCATTTATTTTTTGTGAACTTATAATGTACCATTTATAATCAGAAATGGTTTCTGAACAGCCTTCTTGAAGCAGTTGGCATGCTAAACATAGGGGAAAATAGGCGCATATATAATTTCACATTTGTAAACTTGGTAATTAGATCTCAGTGTTTTGATTTGTTGAATTCAGGTAAATCAGAAAGTATAATAAGGTTTAATATTTATATGAGATATATTTGACAAATGTAGGAAAAATAAGAAGCATTTGCTCTTGTTGGTGAACTTTGCCTAATGGACTTGTTACAGATTGTCATCTGGACTTCAAGCAGCTGGAAATTCTGTTTTTCCTGGACTTTTGTCGCTCCCAGGAATACCTGGGTTTTCCCAGAACCCGTCACAGTCTTCCTTGCAGGAACTGCAGCACAATGCAGCTGCACAGTCAGCCCTCTTACAGCAGGTAAACCAGTAGTAAGTACTTTAGAATGGTGGCAGTTCAGTGCCAAGTATGAAGCCCTAACATTTAGCAATAAAAACTTTTTCTATATTTATTATCACTGGTCTTCTACCTAAATGGTAACTGATCTCATTCTACAGAGCTTCAAATCATACTGCCCTCCTTAAAATGGTAGTATAGTGTTGGCTCTGTTAACTTGATTATTTTTCCTGTTCTGTGGTTTCTCTATTTTTTGAAAGAACATTTGGATCAATAAACTAGCATTTTTATTTTTTGAGGAGCTGACACATTCTTTAAAAAAATTTTAAGCAGTTTAACAAAGTTGACTCAGATAAACATTTTTTCTCCCCCCCCCCCCCCACTATATTGTAGTTTTTGTGTATTTGTTAAATACAAGTGAAAACCTAATTCTGTTAACAATTATAGCTGGAACTTCTTCTTAGATTAATTTTTGCTCTTTGTTTTAGGTACATTCAGCTTCAGCTTTGGAGAGCTATCCAGCTCAGCCTGATGGATTTCCTAGTTATCCTTCAGCACCAGGAACCCCATTTTCATTACAGACTGGACTTTCCCAAAGTGGGTGGCAGTGAATATAGTTTTTTTTTTCCTCCTTTGAAGCAAGACCAAATTGTTTAAGGACCCTGGCGAAAAAAGAAGTTGGGGAGGTCAGAAAATGAGAATAAGAATTACTCTGGGGAAATGTTAGTGTCTCAGAGTTAAATTGTAGCTGCAGTTTTTCTTTATAGCAGTTTTAAACATGGATATTTTCCCATGTAAATAGGACTGACACACCATATGGGAAACAATATTACAAAAGTTTTCTGTATTTATTATCTCCCATCCTATGAAATTTTGATATGTGTGATCTGTACAGAAAGAATGGTAAAGAGGAGATTGGATTCTTTACAGCCGAATACAGCCTTAAATCTGCCTGTGATTTCTCTTGACATCAGTAATAGTTGTGCCTAGGGATTAAAGGTTGCATGTGGCCCTTAGGGTTTTCCCTTTAGTATGCATGAGTAGTTCCTATTAGTATCAATAGGAACTCCAAGTGTATACATGAAGGGGACTTGAAACTCCTTCCTGACACCTTTCCCTCCCCATTCTTTCCCCTGCCCTCAGTAGTTTTCAAATACTAATATGAAATGTCTTGCACATACTGCTGAACTCAACTGAAAAATATATTTTCGGCAAGGAGTAACTAGAAAAATGGTGCTTATTCTGGTCATTAGAATGACTATTTCAGGTATTTTGAGTAAAATAATACTTCCAGGCATGCTTTCTTACAGAAATACAGCTGAATCTGTAATAATTTGCCTTCAGGATATGTTTCTTAACAGTAGTGGTGACAGCATTTGTACAAATAGGAACAATTGACTGGCATCTAGGCCATCTCTGTTGTTCATTGTACTGGAAATCTTTGATGAATGTTTACAGTCAGGAGATTTAGTATTTCTCTTTGAAAGACATTATGCTTAAATACTGAAAAAGATGGTATGGCAACATATAGAAAAGATTTCCTTTGTTAGTGAAATGCAGTGTGCACTCTATTTTACGTACCTGTGGTAGTGTAACACATGATTGAAAGTCATTTGTTTAAGACAACTATCTCTACTGGATTTTAGAGAAAAACAGTAGAGAGAATGGTCTCCAATCCTGTGATTTACAAGTGTGAATTGTAGAAAATCTACTGTAGAACGTTTCAGCACCTAGAGGTTTTACTTTTTTAAAGATGGTCTCTGATGGAAGATGTTGCTAATGTATTTTCCTTTAATGGGGGAACAAACTTTTTAAGCCTATTAATAAAAATATTCCTGTATGATTAGTTTTTAACACAATTTTTAAAATAAAGTTTACAGACATGGCACAAAGTTTTTAGTGATTACTTTTTTTCTAGTTTAAAAATACTTGAATAAATGTTTGGATACTTATATGGATTGGGTAAGTGAAACACTTTGTTTTATGCTGTATATTAGCTGGTCTATAAAAAATTACCATATAATGTTCTGAATTATGTATTGCCTTTGTGAATTGAATTAATACTTTTAAGTTCATACTATTGAGCATAAATTTAAGTAATCATTTACGTATAAAAATGAAATTATTAAATTTTGAACAATTAAAAGAGGGGTGTGCTTATGTCTGAAATTATTCACCTTTTAGACTCAATAATATGAAACCATAGTCATATAACTACTTAACAGGACTGGAGCAAGGGTAGAAATCTTCTTTTGGATCCCATCTTTTCTCAGTTACTTTAACTCTGTAATTATTTCATTTAAAATTCATATTACCAAGCTCATTATAGTAGCGCATAGATTATGCAGCATTTTAGAGAATTATTTAATGTCGTCTTTCAAATGCTTCTGACAGGTAGACAAGACAGATATTGTAACTATTTGATAAATTTTGGAAGTTGAGGCACACAGAGGTTTTGGTTTTGCTAAAATCACATGACTAAGTAAACCTGTTTTGGCATATGTTTGACCCAGAGGCTTAACATCTGGAAGATATATCTTGGTTTTTATTATTTCTCCCTCTTTCACTGACTTGAGGTGTTTAGGAGTAGGCTTCCTGGGCCCAGAAGGTGTGGAAAATTTGTCCATTGTGAGAAGTTCTCTTCTTTGAATATTTATTTCTCTGCTGAAATTTCTGTGGGTTCCTTGCTGAAAACTTGCTTCTTAATCATTTTGCTTTTTCCTTCTAAAGCCTTCCCACAGCTCTTCTCCTGAGAAACCACAAGAATTGGGTAAGGTGTGTGTGCCTCAGAGAATAAGAGGGAACTTGGCTGTAGGTGTTCCCTCATTAGCTTTAAAGATCTACTTCCATCATGCCTCTGCTGCCTCTCGGATCACCTTTGTGACTGCTCTTTAGTTTCCTTTGTAGGATCATTTTAGTCTTGCCCCCTGTCTTACAGCACTGTCTGGCCCTCTTCTATGGTCTTTCATGGTAATTTTGTCTTCTTCCTGTGGGTTCAATTCTCTCTACAGATGATTCCAAATCTATATATCAGTCCTAGTTGCTGCACCTATGTTCTTCTTCACCAACTCACTGACAATTAAAAGTTCCCAGAATATCCTATAGGCATTTTGAAATCTTCTTGTCAAAAACAGTCCATTATTTCTGTGGAGGTTACCACCATCCTAGGGACCTATGTTTACAACTTTATTTACCCTCAACTCTTCCCTCTTTCCTCATACTTTGTGTCTTGTCAGTTGCCAAATTTTGTCAAATCTGCCTCCATAACGTGGAATTCTTCCTCATTTCTCCACATCACCTTTCATTTAGACTTTAGCCATAACCTAATTTCTCTCCTGGTTTCAATCCTCCATTCCATCCTCCAAGGCAGCTACCAAATTGATATTCCTAAAGCCTAGGTCAGAATTATTGACCAAGAAGTTCAAGTAGTGGGGGGAGGAGCCAAGATGGCGGAGTAGAAAGACTTATTGGGGAAGAGATGTTCCTTCCCCCCTTCATTTCTGATGACGAAGTACAATGCCTGCCATCGGAGAAAGATGTGGAGGTCGGGGTCTCTCTATCCCAGACATCCCAGGTGGATGTCCGGTGGGCTCAGGCCATGGAAGAGCTCCAAAAAGATTTTGAAAAGCAAGTTAGACAGGTGGAGGAAAAACTGGGAAGAGAAATGAGAGAGATGCAAGAAAAGCATGAAAAACAGGTCAATACCTTGGTAAAGGAGACCCAAAAAAATGCTGAAGAAAATAACACCTTGAAAAATAGGCTCACTCAATTGGAAAAAGAGGTTCAAAAAGCCAATGAGGAGAAGAATGCTTTCAAAAGTAGAATTAGCCAAATGGAAAAAGAGGTTCAAAAGATCACTGAAGAAAATAGTTCTCTCAAGATTAGAATGGAACAGATGGAGTCTAATGACTTTCTGAGAAACCAAGAAGTCATAAAACAAAACCAAAATAATGAAAAAATGGAAGAAAATGTGAAATAACTCATTGGAAAAACAACTGACCTGGAAAATAGGTCCAGGAGAGACAATTTAAAAATTATGGGACTACCTGAAAGCCATGATCAAAAAAAGAGCCTAGACATCATCTTTCATGAAATTATCAAGGAAAACTGCCCTGAGATTCTAGAACCAGAGGGCAAAATAAGTATTGAAAGAATCCATCGATCACCACCTGAAAGAGATCCAAAAAGAGAAACTCCTAGGAACTTTGTGGCCAAATTCCAGAGTCCCCAGGTCAAGGAGAAAATCTTGCAAGCAGCTAGAAAGAAACAATTCCAGTACTGTGGAAATACAATCAGGATAACACAAGATCTAGCAGCTTCTACATTAAGGGATCAAAGGGCATGGAATTGGACATTCCAGAAGTCAAAGGAACTAGGACTCAGACCAAGAATCACCTACCCAGCAAAACTGAGTAGAATACTTCAGGGGAAAATATGGTCTTTCAATGAAACAGAGGACTTTCAAGCATTCTTGATGAAAAGACCAGAGCTGAAAAGAAAATCTGACTTTCAAACACAAGAATGAGAAGAAGCATGAAATAGTAAACAGCAAAGGGAAGTCATAAGGGACTTACCAAAGGTGAACTGTTTACATTCCCACATGGAAAGACAATATTTGTAACTCTTAAAACATTTCAGTATCTGGGTAGTTGGTGGGACCACACACAGATGTACACACACACACGCACACACACACACGTACACGCATGCACACACACACACAAGCATGCATACACAGAGACAGAGCACAGAGTGAATTGAATAGGATGGGACCATATCTTAAAAGAAATTAAGGTAAATGGTGAGAGAGAAATGTAGTGGGAGGAGAGAGGGTGAAATGGAATGGGGTTAATTACATCTCATTCAAGAGGCAAGCAGGAAACTTTTTAGTGGAGGGAAAAAGAGGAGAGCTGAGAAAAAAACATGGTTTACCCTCATCACATTCAACTAAAGGAAGGAGTAAAATGCACACTCATTTTGGTATGAAAACCTATCTTACAGTACAGAAAAATGGGGAAGGAGATAAGCAGGAAGGGAGGGCAATGGAAGGAGGGAGCAATTTGAGGTCAACACTTGGGGAGGAACAGGATCAAAAGACAGAATAGAAACAATGGGCAGAATAGGATGGAGGGGAATACAGTTAGTCTTATACAACACGACTGTTAGCGAAGTCATTTGTGAAACTACACAGATATGGCCTATATTGAATTGCCTGCCTTCCCAAAGGGAATGGGTGGGGAGGGAGGGATGGGGAGAATTTGGAACTCAAAGTTTTAGGAACAACTGTTGAGTATTGTTCTTGCTACTAGGAAATAAGAAATACAGTTAATGAGGAATAGAAAGTCATCTGGCCCTACAGGACAAAAGAGAAGATGGGGACAAGAGAAGGGAGGGATGATAGAAGAGAGGGCAGATTGGTGATAGGGAAAATTAGAATGCTTGGTGTATTGGGTTGGGGGGAGGGGACAAATGGGGAGAAAATTTGGAACCCAAAATTTTGTGAAAACGAATGTAAAAAGTTAAATAAATAAATATAAAATATATGTGTGTGTGTGTGTATATATATATATATATATATATATATATATATATATATATATATATATATATATAAAAGAAGTTCAAGTAGTTCCCAGTAATCCTTTAACATCATTTGCAAATTAGCTCCAGCTTTTTTTCTAGGTTCACCCATCTATCCCTCATGGCTAGAATACACTCCCTCCCCAGTATCATCTTAAAAAAAAAAAAAAGCTTTTAAAGATCAGCTTCAGTGCCACCTTCTCCACAAAAGATAAAAGCTATTGTAATTTTTTCCAGAAACTTAAGACACTAATGAGGTATCTGATGAACTGAAACAGCAAAATTCAGTCCTTCATCTCCCCAGTGAAACCCCCTTCCCTACTACCCCCTTCATAAAAAGATCAATAGGCTTGTTTTCTGGGAATCAGCAATTCCCTTGTTCCCCTCCTGTAGTCTGCCAGGACCATTCTCCACTTTCAATCCATTTTTCTACAAGAAACAAAACTCACCTCTTCCTTTTGTGAGGAAGAGGATAAAGCATGTTTTTCTTGGGGGGTGGGGCGCGAGAGAGAGTGGGAAGAGTGACACACCTTGCATTGGTTGGCTATCATACTCATCCAGGGAACTGGAAAAGGCTCATACCAAAGTGTAATGAGGCTCCTTCAGGCCAGAAGGAAGAGGAGAGGCATCCAGATGATATCAGTTCTACCTTCTGCCTCTTCCCCCCCCCATGTCACTTGAGGCAGAGAGAGGCCACCAAAAAGTGAATTATCTGGGATGAGAAGAGGTTGGGACTGCTCTAAAGTCTAGCCCTCTGGGAGACTACCATCAAAAGAGGAGTCAGAAATTAAGATAGGGAAATATAAAAGGGAAAAGAAAAAACAATTGAAATGGCTGGACATCCCGAAAGGAAGAAAATTCTGTTAACCTTGAACACAAGTAGATAAGCCAAAAAGGAAAATGTTAAAAAGAATGAGATATGCCCTTTCCCCTCAGGACATCTAAATGACTCCAGACTTCTCTGAATATGTATTACAAGGCAGAAGAAAATGAATTAACATCTGAAGCAGAGGACCCTGTAGATTCCCAAGAGAACATGGTACTACAACAAAATATTCCTCTGTAATCCAAGAGAGGAATAAGTATCATGTAAGCAAAACTTACGGCCTGCACAGAGGGTATCGCAGCCAGAACAGGAAAACCTGAATTTCCGTTGGTGATTCTCACCAAAGAAACCGCAAGTGATGAGAAAATGCAAATGTATGTGTAAAGGACAATTGAAGAAAACCAAAAGATAGTCATTAAAACAGCTCAGTATGAGCAAAACACCGAACTTCATGGTAAGATTATCTGGAATCATAGTGTTTAAGGTAAGTGAATAAAAGTTGTAAGCTGCAGGCATCTATACAAAGTCCGTTTGCTTTGCTTTGTGTCTTACACAATATATGCATTCAGATGATGTGGAAAACCATCAGAAACTGGTCAAAATAGCTAACAAAAAAGTTGACTTCTTAGTTTAAAATAAATCACTGAACCCATGCAGTAAACTGTCTAAGTAGTTGATATATAAAACTTACCTATTTGTGTTTTTAACAAGGGAAAATGGATTAAAATCTGGAAGTTTTAAAACACAAAGCAAGACTTCTAATAATAAAGGTTTTAATAAAGTATTTTATTAATCACCTACTGTATGCCAGGCTCTGTGCTAGATACTAGAAATTCAAAGGCAAATGAAACAATTCCTAGTCACAAGATGCTTATGACATTCTAACAATAACGATACAAACATCCATGAACTAATTGGCAATATGCAGATGTAATCTTGGACTACCTCAAGTTCAGCTCCTTTGGGGCCAGCATTTGCCCAAAACTTGTGCACAAACCCCCACTAGTATTTTTTTATACCACCCCATAGGACACACAAAGAGCATATCAAAGTAAATAACAGTAAGTAACAAGGGAAACCCACTCTATACACAATGTACTTTCCCAAAGTTTATCATTCCATCCAGTAGGAGGGTTGATAACAAAATTTGCTATAACCATGGCAACACATGATATAATCTATGTGTCGGACTTTTCAAAGTTCACGTCTCAAGGATGTCTCAATTTCCACATCTCCAAATAGAGCCTATTCTTTTCTTCCACCTACTTCAAACCTATCACTTCTAAACTTCACTTTTTCTATTGAAGGAACTTCCATATTTCTGTTAAGGTACCATCATCCTTCAGTTCTCCCAGATTTATAATCTTACTGTTACGTTCCACTCTTCATTCTCCCTCACTCCATGCATCCAACCATTTGCCAAATTTTTACTTTTCTACCTGTACACTCACATCCAATCCATTTTCCCTCACATGGAACTTCAGTTTAGGTCTCAGTTCATTACCTCTCCTTTCGGTTGTTGCAACAGACTCCTGATTCCTGATTGATCTTCATGCCTCAAGTTTGTCCTTTCCACTGTCAGTGATTTTCCCTAAGCAGAAATCTGACCATGTTACTACCCTACTCAGTCAACTCCAGTGCCTTTTATGGCCTCTAGAATCAAATATAAACGACTCTCATTGGCTTTGAAAGCCCTTTACAACTTTTCCAACCTTTCTTTCTAGCCTCATTGTATGTTATACTCCCTGCCATAGTTGGAATCAGCCAAACTGGCCTATCTTCACACAACAAACCCTTCATCTGGGGTCTCCATGGCTTTGCACTGGCTCTCCCCCAGCCCAGGGATATCCTATCTCCTGACCCCTCCCTCATAAAATCCTTCGATATGAGGGGTTTTTTTGTCAGATAAAATATGTGGCGCACATAAACACACCCACACCCAAAACACTTCCAATTTTTTCAGAATTACAGAATCTTAGGGGGTGGGGGCAGGAACTCTTCTGATAAAACAACTGAAGTACTATCTAAGATATGAAATGTTTCTAAATCCCTTCAACGTCTCATGTCCTCTCATTCAAACATCCTTTATTAGCTTCTTTTGTATTTATTTTCATTGTATTCATTCTGAGACGTATACATGTAATACACATTTGTCCATCTTCTCTCCTCTATGGCATCTCCTTGCAAGTAGAGATTGTTTCATTTATTATATTTGAATCCCCATAGCCTGGTACAAAGCCTGGCACCTAGTAGGCACTTAACAAATACTTGTGATTCATTGATAGCCCTCCATGTGCTATGTGAGAAATTAGACATGGCATTAAACAAAGGAGGGGAATGGGAGTTGGACAAGACTGATCAGACACAAAGGAAGTCTAAGCTGCAAGTCACATTATTTTGAGGGTCTTGAAAAAAGTTGTTTACAAAATAGCTGAAAAAGAAAAACTTAGTCACAGGGATTATTCCTGCCAGAAACAAACAAAAGCAAGAGCAAAAAAAGACCTGATCAAGAATTATCAATTACTACCAATTCATTGGGTCAGCTAGGCAGCATAGTGAAAAGAGCACTGGGTTTGGAATCAGGAAGATTCATCTCTCCGAGTTCAAATCTAGCCTCAGACAGATGCTAGCCATGTGACCCTGTGCAACTCACTTCACCCTGTTTGCCTCAATTTCCTCATCTGTAAAATGAGCTGGAGAAGGAAATGGCAAACCATTCCATTATCTTTACCAAGAAAACCCCAAGTGAAGAGTTGGATAATACTGAAATGACTGAACAGCAAACCAATCCGTATGTTTCCTTTCCCCTTCTCTAGAAAATCTTTGAAAGTAATCTACACACATAAAAGAAATCACAATGGAAGACAGAAGAAGAGAACAGGCAAGTTTTCATGAGTGATAGTCTTTACCACATTGTAACCACATTGTAACAGTCACAGAATTAACTGAAAGGCAAAAGATAAGTAGTTATACATGAAATAGGGACTGGCTTCATTGGCAGGAGTATTCCTATCCATGATGTTATGATCAAAGTAGCTGAGGAAAATCTTTTTAACAAAAGGATAATGGAATTCTGTGGGAGGTGTTAGATTTTTCTCATTATAAGTTTTCGACTGTGACTTGGAAAATCATTTGTTGAGGAGGTTTAGAGAGAATACTTGCTCAGGCATTTTTTAGACTGGGTGGCCTCTGAGCTTCTTGCCAACTCAGAGATTCTATGGTTCAGTGAAAGACTTCCTTCCTTTTTTCTTCCCTTCCTCCCTTCCTTTCTTCTTTCCTTCCTTCCGCAAAGATCTTGTCTTAAAGAGGTAAAGTCACTTTTCTTAAGGGCAGAACTAATGTGTATTAAGAGCCAGTTGTCTTTCTACCACACTACAGGAACCGTGTGTGTGTGTGTGTGTGTGTGTGTGTG
This sequence comes from Bettongia penicillata ogilbyi, assembly GCA_023548195.1. Classification (NCBI taxonomy): domain Eukaryota; kingdom Metazoa; phylum Chordata; class Mammalia; order Diprotodontia; family Potoroidae; genus Bettongia; species Bettongia penicillata. Next base: position 1,222,566 of record JAJHZJ010000539.1, on the reverse strand, counting down.
TGTGTGTGTGTGTGAGAGAGAGACATGACAGAGAGAGAGAGACAGAAAGAAAAGAAGAGGAGAAGAAAACAAAATATACATTTAAATTTCCCTCTTGCTACAATATGTATCTCTTTTGTCTCCATCACAGTAGAAAGTAGTTACATCATTACCATTTTGGAACACAGACAATGAGTGGGGAACTACTCTCTGATACAGACAAATATTTTATAAAGGACTTGAACATTATTTCAAGTTGGTATTTACAGAGGAATACTCTGTCTCTGTTTTTGTCTCTTTATCTCTGTCTGTGTCTCTCTGCTGAGCTTAATTTCCTAACATTCTTGACCTGCTACTAAAGACATTTAATGTTGTTGTTGTTTTTTTTTAATGCAGGACAAGAGGAACATTTTGAAAACAGAAAAACAGTCGATTAGTCATCTTCCAAGGGGACATATTTGCATTCATTCACCTTAGGGCACTGCTCTACTGCCACTAGGGAACAATTATTATTATTATTTTCTACCAAGTATTAAAGTGATAGGCAGCAACTAATATATTGTTAATGACATGAAAATTATTCACAGTCATTTTTTTAAAATCTCTGATTTAAAATCTCTGAATTACATTGCAACCAAAATAGCACCACTGAGTGTTCTCCTTCCTTTTCCAAAGAAATGAGAGAGTTGAAATATAAATTTCTTCCCCCTCTAAAATTCTGTAATTCTGAAAAGATTGGAAGTGTGTCTTGTGGGTAACGTGTGTGTGTGTCCCACATGTATGATTCAGGTGAGGAAAATGGAGTCCTGGGTAGGTCAGTAAACTGTTCTATATGTATCTCAGATTTGGAATGACAAGGTTCTAGGTCATTTGTTTCACCTAAACCTGGGAGTGGAAAAAGCTGTATCACTGCAAGTAGGAAGTAAAAACTTTTCAAAGTATTTGTCCTCAGGTTAACTTGAAGGTCGAAGAGATGGAATCATATAATAGGAACATTCTCTCCTTCCTTTTTCTTTTTTCCACCCCCCATATCCCAATTTTTTTTTCTTCTTTCTACCACATTCTCCTTATATCCTTTTTTTCTTTGTTTGTTTGATGGGAAGGGCAAGTATTATTTAAGGTTTTCCTCCCCTAAAGATCTCAGAATTGAAAGATGTTACCATCTGCCTTTCATCTTCATACATTTAAGTTTGTCATGGGATAAGTATGTATATATGTAAATATTATTAACTAATCATTTCCAGTCATGTCCAACTCTTCATGACACCATTTAGGGTTTTCTTGGCAAAGATACTGGAGTGCTTTGCTATTTCCTTCTGCAGCTTGTTTTATGGATGAAGAAACCAAGGCAAACAGGGTTAAGTGATTTGCTTCGGGTCACACAGCTAGTATTTGAGGATTTGTACTCAGGTCTTCCTGACTCCAAGCCCAGCACTCTATCCACTATGCCACCTAGCTGCCTGGTGTATAAACATATGCAAATATAAATCCATACTCATATACATGCACAAATTTGTAAAATGTATATATAGACATATATTCATACACACGTGTAATGTTTGTGTGTGTGTGTATGTGTGCGTGTATCTCAGATATACTCCCTGCCCTTGAGAAACATAACATTTCATTTGGAAAGTATGAAAAATGCACACCTTAAAATACATAGCAGTACAAATATATGACAGGGGAATGTGACAAATGTTGAAGGGAATATGGAAAAATTGGGACGCTAATTCATTGTTGGTGGATTTATTAAGTGACTCAACCATTTTGGAGAGCATCTGGAATTATGCCCAAAGAGTTATTAAACTGCCTATACCCTTTGATCCAATACCACTGCTAGATCTATTTCCAGTGATGATTGGGGAATATATGTTCTAAAATGTTTATAGCAACTCTATTTGTTGTGGCAAAGAACTGGAAATTACAAGGATGTCTATCAATCAGGGACTGACTGAACAAGTTGTGGTATATGATTGTGATGGAGTACTACTGTGCTAAGAGAAATGATGAGCTCGATGATCCTAGAAGACTATGGAAAGACTTCCACAAAATAATGAAAAACGAAATGAGTAAAACCAAGAGAACATTGTATACAGTAGCAGCAATATTGTTTTAAGAATGACTTTGAGCAAATAAGTCACTGTGACTATTATAAATACCCAAATCTACATCCAGAGAAAGAACTGATAGATAGAAATTTGTATAGAATGATTTTACCTGTGTGTGTGTAGGTGTATGTGTATATGTATGTGTGTGTGTGTGTGTGCGTGTGTGTGTGTGTGTGTCTAATGGTAGTTATTGGGAGGAGAAAAACAGGAAAAAATAAATTTATATAACTTTTATATATTCAAATGGAATGGCAAGTTGTGTAGAATAGATTTGCAATTCCATGTGCAATCTTTTTAATTATACTATGTCATGAAAATGCTTGTTTTATAAATTACAAATAAATAATTTTTTTATAGTATATAAAGTATATATATAGTATATAGTATATAAAAAATAAAAATATAGTATATAAGTATATAGTATAGTATATACTATAGTATATAGTATATAAAAAATAAAAAAATATTATATATAGTATATAAAGTATATATATAGTATATGCTAAATGTGGGATGAATGATAGTACATTTCAGTCATTAAATAGCTGTTTGAAATATCCTGTTTGAAAAATATTTATTGTTCACAAGTGACAAATACTTCAAGCCTCTTGTGGTAGCATTAAAAAATTTGTCATTTTTTTGCCTACATCTCAAAAGTCTTCTCTAATTCCTCTTTAGGCTAAGAATCTTTGTGAATCAGGGAAGTAGCCAAGTAATAATGTAGAAAGATATAAAGAGATTAGTAATCTATTCATATTGAATGGGAAGAAGCATATTCAGAGGAGAGAGTCAGTAATGGCTTTCATATTCCCAGTGGCCTGGAGCAGGCCAAGCAAGGGACAGGAGAATGAAATAAGGCCAGATAAAGATTTGATGGCACCCAATTCAACAAACCCTTCTTAAGCTAGACCTAAGAGTGGAAGGCTTTGTGTAGCCCAGTTACTTCACTGTTCTTCTTTTCCAAATCCTTGAATCAATGGGAAATGACAGGTTTGGTTATGGATAGGAAATGTATAGTTGAGTAGCAGAAATACTACAGCATCCTTAGCTAAAAATAACTAATAAGAATGGAGAGGAAATAACCCTTTTAAATCAATCCAACACGGGGAACTTTTTCAAAAATTTGCATGACCCCTCTTCTTTCACTTTAACTCAAATATCTAATATCCCACGCTATTTTACGCCTGACAGAAAAATCCAGGACACCTGCAGCTGTACTTGAGAACTTTTGGGAAAAGGGACTGAATGCCAGGGGGTCAGAAATGTCACTCAAAGGATCGTAAGATTTAGAGCTAGAAGGGACCTATTCAAGCATTATCATTTTATAAAGGAGGAAATTTGAGGCCCAGAAAGGTTAAGGCAAAAGTACCCAAGGCTACGAAAGTAGTGAGTAGTAACACTGATATTTAAATTGAAAACAAATGAACTTTAAGGTTTTGTTTTTTGGGGATGCAAAGAAATAAATACTTCATATAAATCTGTATACCCTGGTAGAATGTAAGCTGGGGGCTGGGACTTGTTCATGTTTGCTTTATATCATTACTGTCCTGTTCTATCAGCTACCATCAAGAAGGTGCTTAGTAAATACTTGTGGAAAAAGAAGTAATTAGACCAGCCGGAGGAAAATAAGACCAAAGGGAGGAGGGCTAGGAAGGGCAAATTACCAAATCAAAAGGAAATGACTTTGGTTGTAGTGACAGTACTATGTAGAAGAGTGTTTGGGTGCAGGGCCTGTGGTAAGCATTTAATTAATTATTGTAGACTTGTTGACTTAGAGATAAGGAAAATAGAATACTTGTTGAGAGCATATGAATATGGGAAGTAAACAGTCCCTTCCTGGATGAGCTAGAAATCTCCCCTCCCCGCCTCTGCTTTTTTTTTTTTTTTTTTTTAACCACACTACTTCAAATAGCATTATTCACTGGCAGGTTACATTCTTCAAGTCCTCTTTCTGTAGAAGGCAGACTCAACCAACAAAGGGTATTTGGTTTTTGTTTATGGAAACAGATTCCCTTCACCTGGGTAACTAACCCCTTGGGGTGCTCCTGAATGGGAAGAAGCATCTCTCATGTACTCATTCTTTTCTCTTTTCTCACCCTCTTACAGTCACACCTCATCTGCTTTCTGATAACTGATCCCTCCAGAACTGCACAGAGATAAAGACTTTTCTGAGGATGTGATGGATTCTGGGGTGTCCTCCCCTGAAAAGCAGGATAAACAGAATTTAGTCGGTAGGTTCTTTTCCTAAACTCATTTTGTAATGGAATAGGTATAGTAAACATTGCAGACGAATAATGTGGTATAGTGGAAAGAATCCAGGACCTAGAGGCCAAGGAGGTAGGCTCAAACCCTGACTATGCTATTTAATATCTATGCTGTCTTGGGTAAATCACTTGATTTCTCAGAGTGTCCTTATCTACAAATGGTGGGCTTGTACTCCATAGCTTCTAAATTTCCTTCCAAGTCTATGATCTCATTAGGGACTACTTTTCATGTAACGTGAACTTGGAGTGTATTTTGCTAAATAGAGATGGTTGGACTTTCATTTAAAGCAAAGAAGACTGGTTGGATCATTCTTTAATTTTCCTGAGTAGTGGAGAAAAGTTTGTGACTTGCTATATTTTCCACTTGTATAAAATGCTTAACTTTTACATTAATTACATGGAAGGGTTAGATAGTGGCTGGTTTCTGCGATCCATAACATATATCTGATTTTCTTATGAGTGAAAGGAAAAGTGAATTATAAGTCAAGACTGATAAAAGGAGAGAAAGAGAATACCTTCTCTCCCTCGTAGTTGATGTACACTAGATGTTGAGAATGAACCCAAGTGAAAAACCAGAAAGACCAATACATTTCACGTAAATGGAGAGATACTAAGAGAAAAATTATATCCTCTGGGAAGCTTATTTGGGTTAAGAAAGCAGTTCTCTTGGGGATAGTTTCTTGCATCTTTCTACATCACTGAAAAATTGTTCTGACACTTTCTCCTGTCCTTCCTCCATCATTTTTATGTTTTCTCTAAAGACAGGCGCATAGGGAGTTAGTGAATATCTCAGTCTGAGTTCCTTCTCAAAGTTGGAACTGCTTTTTATGTGCTTTGTTTTTGTACAGCCAGTGCTTACCGCAGTACCTTCATATAATAAGTGCTTAGTAAGTGTTTGCTAAATTAAATTAAATTCTCTGGACCTAAGTTTTCTCTCTTTTGTAAACATACAAATAAACAAGAGGAAGTTGGATCAAATGATTTCTAAATCGTGATATTATAACTATTGAACTTCTTACTGGTATTTACTATATCCTTTTCTCTTTGGACAAGTTGAAATGTTATCACCTTAAATGTTTCCTTGGCGCCTTCATTACTGTTTGAGGCTGGAAAGGGAACAAGTGTCTATATATCAATTTAGGGGAAATTTTAAAAATGGATTTAGACTAGAAGGAATTTTTCCAAACACTACAGTACTAAATATCTAAGCTCCATGAAAGAAATGCCATCTGACATCTCTCTTGGGATCCTTAGAGCCCAGTCTACTTCCTTCTTCCTGGTAGATACTCCACAAATGTTTGTTGAATGTGTTAAACTAAAATATTTCCCCTCTTTAATGAACTCCCTCATCCCTAAGACAAAACCTAAAATGGGGAAGAAGGGAAAGAGGAGACTTACAGTTTAGTCACACAAGCCTCTGGAAACTGCTGATACTCATTTCTATCATATATTGACTGAAGTCTGATTGGTGGAGACACTGAGGTTTCTTTTGTGAGTGCTTACTCAGGGATCATGAAGGGGGCTGTAGATATGAATGGGATCACCAAGAACTGTAACTGCTGGGCCTGCTGCCACTTGTGCAGGGCAGTCTTTCATCCAATAGGTTCAGGATAGTTGTGGCTATTTGGCCAACTTTGGGAAAGTGGAAATCTGTTTATTTAATGGTTGTTGATTCTTTTTTCTTTCTTTCTTTTTTAATTTAAATTTGAGGCTGCTGCTTTCTTATGAGAACTTTGAGTGATGACTGTCTCAACCAAGAATATTTGGTGTTCCTTCTCCCTCTCCCCCAGTTAATCTCTGTTATTTTGAGAGTGCTGTCTCAATTATTTTTTGTTTTAGCTATAAATCAGTTTGCACACTAGAAGAAGTGTATACTTTTAACTGACCCTTATTGTCTATAAGTTTCTCCACATAGTGGGGTGAGCAGACTTAGCTGTTTGATTTTCAAAATAAGTTATATACCAAAAAATCCCTCCTGAAATTTCTCAGACTTCATGCAATTTCATGAAGATAGTTTTATTGCTTGAAGTTCTGCCCTGTTCTATCCTACCTTCCCCTCCATGAAACTGCCTGTGTGACCTGAGGCAAGTTTATTTTCCTCATCTTTATAATGAAGGGCCTAAATGATTTCTGAGGTTTCTTCTGTGACCCTACAATTTTACTCCTAGAAGGTTTAAATCTAGCTAATAGAACAAAAGCTTATGAAGCTTCTGCTGTCTACAAGGCACCACTGTGGACTTCTTGGTGAGTAAAAAATATGAATGAGTCATAGTTTGTGTTTTTCAGGAGCTCTCATACATATTTTCCCATTATGAGGTAACTGAACTTCCACATAGCAAGAATGGCAGACAATCCTGGCACAAAAGTACATTGATACTCCTGAGACACTGAAAGAAGGAAAGAAAGGCCTCTGTGCATTGGGAGGGTTTCTGTGCAGAATTTATTGGAAAATACAGAGAGACATTAAATGTTACAGGAGGTGGGCGGTATGTGAATCTGAATTGGTTTGGGGAGAACCCACATCAGTTCAATGACATAAAATGAAAATAGCAGCCCGGGAGCTACATCTGGAACCAGCAAAAAAAAATGATGAGCTTTTAGGCTATAAAAATAGTAATGGTAAAAATAATAGTGCTCTTAAGTTTATAAAGCATTTTCTATATATTATCTCATTAGAGTCTCACAACAATCCTGGGAGTAGGTTCTTTTATTATCACAATTTTATAGATGAGGAAACTGAGGTAGGTAGTGGTTAAGTGATTCGCCTAGGTTCACATAGCTAACAAATGTCTGAGTTTGGATTTGAACTCAGGTCTTCCAGACTCCAACTCCAGTACTCTACATACTTTGCTCTCTAGCTGCCACTTGATCTTACAACAATCTGTGAGGGAAGTACTATTATTATCCCCATTTTATAAATGTTAAGAAACTGAGGCTATGTGACTTGTTCAGGGTCACCCAACTAGTGTTTGAGGCAGGATTCAAATTTGGGGTTTCCTGACTCAAAGTCCAACATTCTATCCATTTTGCCAACCTGAAAACATGTGCTTCTTTGCCAGGCATTAAGTATTTTGCCAAATGCTAAAGTCACATGTTCCAAATAATATAAACTTAAAATATTTGAATGTAATTCGTGGTATAGGACTCTTTCCTCATTGGTATAGAGTAGTGACTTGCACCAGTACACTACATTTATCTATCCACCAATCAAAAAGCATTTATTAAGAAATAAAGAGGAATTGTATTCCAGGAGGGATGTTTGGAGTATCAAATGTGAGAAAAGGCCAATTTCACAGAGCTACAAGGGATAGGAAGGGAAGAAATGAATAGTCAAACTGGAAAGAAACTTTGGGTCAGGTTGTGAAGGACTTTAAAAGCCAAGCAGAGGAAACCACAGAGCAGATGAGAACCTGACTCAGATCTGAACTTGAGTAAATCACTGGCTTCTGATAGGAAATGAGTGGGGTGCTGATGATGGCATAATAACCAACCCAGGCATGTTTGGTATCCTTTTTCTTTCTGTCATGTCAGGATACATTTATCAGATTTCTGCCTTCTACCTGAGGCACTAGTAAAGGTTCTAGACAGAATCATTTATGTTTCCACAGCCATTTATTAAGTGACAACTCTGGAAAAAGTATAGTTTTAGGTCCTAGAGACAAAAAGATAATTAAGACAATCACTGCCCTTATGGAATTTACAATCTAGCTGGAGAAATAGAACACATACACAAATAAATAATATTTACATAATTCATTTAAACAAAGAAGGATTATATAATCTTCTACTGCATGTGCAATGCACTGTGATTAGGACTAACCATACAAAGGTGGCAAACAACATGGTTCTTATTCTCAAAGAGCTTACATTGTATTAAGAGAATAAGAACCTACACACAAATAATTTTCATGCAAATTAGAATATATTAAGTGTTTATATAAGGCTACATTGAGCTGAATAATACAAATTGAATAACAACCTAAGAAAAGCCTAGTGTACCATTTAAAGATAGAGGAAAGAAAGCCAAAAAAGCAGGTATGGAGAGAAAAGAGGGTTCAGTATCTTATCACCTAGGGTCGGTAAAGAAGATTTGGGGAATACTCAGAGAGGTAGGAGAAGTAGGAGAGTGTATCCTTACTTAAAGGCATTCAAGGAGATGGGTGTAGATAACAATGGCAGTAGCTAGAGCGAGATTGGACAAGAGGAATGTCAGGAAAAGGACTACTATACATTTGGCCATTGAAAAGTTATTGGGGAATTTTAGAGACTTTCTGTAAAGTGGCAGGGATAAAAAGTAGGTTACAAAAGGATGGGGAAAGTAATTGGTATTGAAATAGAGGGAATGAGTTACTTACATATTCATACACACACACGCACACACACACACACATATATATACATCTAATTCACTAAGTTCCATTTTATTTTTCTCCTCTGCCATAGGCAAACATTTTGAAAAAAATAGTAAATGATCTATCCCTTTCTTTCTTTATCTATATAGGATACGCAAAAATGTAAACATATAGGATATATAGAAGTGTGTATATTACATATACACACATGCATACACTCTGTATATACATTATATGTATATATGTGTGTATGAATATATGTATATGTATATACACACACATATACATACACTCACACACACACACACACACACACATACACCTCTTAGCATTCTAGGCAAATTTCTAAGACTATATATTGTGCAGGAAGTTCTGATTTGCATTGGTAGGGGGAATTTTTCCATCTAGCATTTCCCTATACAACAAGTCCAATCCGCATCGTGATCAAGGGTTGGGGAAAACGTTAATGGAGTAAAGTGTGAAGGATCCTAGTCATAGGTGGAGGGATTAGCTTTGGAGAGGATCAGGTACCTCCTCCTTTCCCTGAGGGGAAAGGGAAAAGAAAATAAGCAACGAGGCTTACAAATTTTTTGGTATGAATGGGGAGAAATTGAGAGAAGTGCAGCCTCTCTTTTCTTCAAGTTGTTCTCCAAACAACTACTAAACTGATATTCCTAAAGTACACATCTTACATCACCTCCTCTGCTCCAGAAGTTCCAACAGCTCCCTGTTGCCTTTAGGATCAATGAACAAGTCCAATATTTTTAATTTAAACCCTTTCATGGTCTGGCTCCAATGAACCTTTTCAGGCTTGTTTCACTTTACTCTCCTTCACACCCTTTACGGTCTGGCCACACTGAGTCATTCTCCATATGTGACATTTCATCTCCTATCTCTGTGACTTTGCCTTAGAAGTGCCTTAGACTTTGCCATCTTCACTTTCCTGTCATAGAATCCCTAGTTTTTTTTAAAGGTTCATCTCAAATGCGACCTCTACTATAGTCATATCAAAATCACCTTACTTACTAGTGGCTTTTCCACCCTGATGACATAAAGACTTAAATGTTTTCTGATCATTGATGTGTATTTTGTATTTACTTGTATGTGTTCATATAGGTTTGTATTTACTTATATGTATTTTTTAATAGAAGGTGAGCTTCATGATGACTTCGTTTTGTCTTTGTATCCCATGTGCCTTGCATAGTACTTGGCACATGGTGGATACTTAATGATACTAACAGCTGAACAACCTTGATATTCTTATTGAAATAGAAAACTCTATCAACTTCTTTAAGGGCAAGTCAAAGTTTGGTGACTCCAGGAAAGAGGATCTGGTCGTTATTTATGAAGAATGACATAATTGCATAGAATCATAAATTAGAATCAACCAGGGCCTTAGAAACCATTAAATCCAGCCCTTTCATTTACACAAGGAAACTAAGGCACAGGGAGGCTGTGTCCCAGAGCTAGTCAAGTCTTCCTGATTCCAAGTGGAGTTCTCTCTCTGCTATTCCTTGTTGTATTAGGATTAGAATTAAATGATTGCTGAGTTAACAGCGAGAGCCCAGCTGAGGTATTTGTTTGTTTGCTTTTATCTTTGATGTTGCTTATACTTGTAATAGATCTCTGGACTTGCAGTCAGGAAGACCCGAGTTCAAATCCCACCTCAGATAGCTTCATGACCCTGGCCAAATCACTTAGTCTCCGTTTACCTCAGTTCATCATCTGTAAAATGGGGATCATACTGTCATCTGCTTCCCAGTCATGAACATCAAATGAGATAATAACTGTAAAGCCCATAGCACAATGCCTGGCACATAGTAAATGCCCTATAAATATTAAATTATTATTTATCATAAAGTTTGCAGAGTGCTTTAAATGTAATATCTCATTTGATCCTCCCAATAATCCTGGGAGAAGTCGACAAAGGTTAAAATGATTTGTCCAGGGTCACACTATGCTCACTTCACTGCTGCCTCATCATGATGAATGATAATAGCTCGACTTTGAGATTTTCCTCAGAAATGCATAGCATACATAACATACATAGCATACATAACATAGCAACATGTCAGGAAGATTGAGGAGAGGGGAAATAGCAAGGTTGCTTCCTTCCCTGAATAATTTTAATCTCCACCTCTCTACTTCCTTGCTCACTGATTTTGTCACAAAGTAAGAAAGGCAAGACGGGGCAATACTTTCCCTTATACAGGTAGTAGAGAGTGTGGCACAGGCCAGGGATGAATCTCTCTGGTTCCTGCTCTGGCTGACTCCCTGAAGATCAAAGCCCAGCAGCCTCTCTCTTTAATCTGCTGCTAATGACAAGCGAGGGCACCACCAATTCTCCTAGCAGGGGCAGCCTGGGTATTTGTAATGCTCAGGTGTAATTCTCGGAAGATGAACCGTGTTCTCCCTTATTCACTTTGTAGCAAGTTTAGTGTCTAATGAAGCTGAGCTCCAGGCTTGGTGATTGATGACGCACGAGCTCGGTGGGACCCCGGGGATGCTCTGACAGGTCAAGGCTGTTTTTGTTTTTGTTTTGTTTTGTTTTCCTTCAGACAACAAATAAAATGCATATGAAGTACAGAGGGGAAATGGTGGCTCTTTCAGAGGAGTCCAGGGTTTGGCCACCAGTCTGGAGTCAGGAGGAAGCTGATGTAACCGATGCTGTCCTTCCTGAGCTACCAGGAATCCTGAGAGGCCTGTAGGACCGAAACTTGTGATACCTCTATAACCTTCATCCCAGAATGGAACCTGTGGTTTCAGAGGTTACCGCAGAATAGGACTTAGAGAGGAAGGAACCCTTAGAGATCTTCTAGACCAAAATCCCTCATTTTACAGATGAGGAAATAGAGGCCCAGAGATGTCAAATGTTTTGCCCACAAGAAGCAAAGTAGTGTAACAGAAAGGTCACTGAATTTGAAGTCATAAGATCTGAGTTAAAATTCTGTCTTCTGAGCCTCAGTTTCTCCTTCTGTAAAATGATGGGGTTGGACTAGATCACCTCTGTGGTCCCTTCCAATGATACTCCATGAGACCATTAAGGCTGCACAGATGGCAAATGGCAGAGCTGAGATATAACCTAGTAAATTCAACTTAGAAGTAATTAGACAACTCTCCTATTAATCAATCAGTAAACATGCTTGTATTAAGACCCTACTAAGTGCTATGCTGGGTAAGTGTTCACAGAGAGAAATGAAACGATTCTGGTTTTCAACATTCCATGAGAGGAAAGATATGTACCTTTATAAGTACATGTGAAGTCAATACAAGGTAATGTGAGGTGCTAGCTGTTTATGTGGAAGGGAACATTTGCTCCATCTATGATGGAAGTTAGAGATTGTGAGAAGCTGCAACATTTTTGTAGATTTTATGTGCATTTCCTATAAATTCAGTATTCTCAAATTTTCCTTGTTTTCTTTTGCTTAGTTAACTTTTTTTCTGGATAGTTCTCAACTCTTTTGTACATTTATAAGCTTCTGCATTTTTGTTAACATGAATAGGCTTTATATGCAAGTCTTCCTTCTTTTTACTATGATCTTACAAACTTTTTCTTTGTAAATATAGCTTGCTCATTTTTCATTTTCCAGGATCTTTGGTTAACTTACTCCAAAATGTTTTGCTGTGATGCATTTAGAGACCAAGTATTTGTTGGATTTCCCCTTCCCTTTCCCCTTCTCTTTTCTTTTCCTTTTTTTTCTTTTCTAATTTAGCAAAAATAAAAGAACAAACATTTTCCCCCAACATCTTAGGGTACACTCTCCTCTTTACCACTTTGGTTTCCAGAAAGAGGGATGCTAGGTTCTAGCATTAGTTCAACCAGTGATCTCTGATGAGTTCTCATCTCAGTTAATCTTGGACTGAGCCCTGAAAGTTCCTTGTTCCTTGGGATAAAAAGAGTAATAGACTTTTACTCTAATTACTAACCCTTTTCAAGGCACTCCCAGTTCTAACCAGGTGATTAGCAAATTGGAACCAATTACAAATTGTCTACACTTGCTGTGATGCTTCTCCAAGGCACTTACTTCTATTTCACATGGTCACCACTCTCCCAGAAGTTGAGTCTTCACCCTCTTCATGTGGGGAGGTGCCACCAGAGGTACTCTGTGCATATGCCAATCCTTGTTACACTAATTTTAAATTCATGCTTTCTACTTATTTGTGTAATTAAAAGATAATATGTTAAGGCTTTCTTTGACCATCCTTTAACTTCTCTTGTCTTACCTCTTCCCCTATATTTCAGATTCCTTATCTCTTCCATTCTTAGAGACTTGGGTTCTATCTACAGCAGTCTTCTTTTTCTGACTGCTCTTTTCTACCATTACTCTTTTAGAGTGCTCTCTTCCCTCCCTTCAGATCTTCCCCCCTCCCCTTCTTTGACTGCTCTGGAGACTTGAAAATTTTCTTACCTGTCTTCTTCCCTCTTTGAGAGCTCCCTTCCCCCTAATATTTGCTTTCTGCACCTATTGTATTTCCCTAACTCTTTTCCTGCATTTTCTTCTCTTACCACAACTTGAAATACCACTTTTTAAGAAATCTGGACTCACCATTTTTCTCCCTTCCCTGGACTCCAATCTTTTCCTCTTGTGCATTCTCCTTTTCTCCCCAGGAGAATTCCCTCCATTAATCTGGGCGGTTGTTATAATCTCTGGGGAGTCTTTTTTCCTTTCATTTTGTGGGCTTTTCCTTGAATTTGACCCAGCTGTGCTATAATAAAAATTATGACATAGTCTTGGGCAGTTTGAAAAGATCTGCCCTTTTCCAACACAAAGGTCATACACAAATTCATTTTTACCAGAGGAACTGCTGTGTTTCTGTGATCTCCACATCTAAAACATTCTTTTTCCTGACCGAAAATAACGTTTATGACTTATTGAGTCACATCTATCTCATGTATTCGGTATCTGCTACACCAGCTTTCTTTGTCCTTAAAGGAAAACCATCTGATATATTGTTAACCTCACACTCTCTTTGCCACAGTTGTATTTCACTTTTGAATCCTAAGCTGGTGTGTGTGCTGTTTTTACTGAAACTGTTAATTTATCAGAATATATAGGGTGCCTCCCAAAAACTTAGTGCAGGTTTCTGTTATTAAAAGCTTAAAACTACTCTAAGACTTTTGGGACACCCTATTTTTACTGGGTCACAGTATCTCCTGTATTCACTGTTTCATTCTTGAATAGAATAGCTTTCCTGGAAACATCAGAATCTGCTCATGTCTCTCAAAGGGCCTTTAGTTCCTCTGTAAGCTCCCAGACTGACAAAGGTATTAAAAATAGAACAGGTTTATTTAAGAAGTAAGGAACAAAGAAATGACCATAGTCCTTAGTAAAGAAATTGAGGAGATCCCTCCTAGGGAGCTCCATTTACCTCCCCAGAGGTTGAGCTCATGTATAAGAGAACTCAGTGCATGAATTAGTGAAATCCCTGCATAGTTAAATGGAATTGCACCCCATTGTACTACAGGTTGGGTATTTTTCCTTAGCCTTCATCTGTTAGTCGTTAGTTTCCAAATGGCAGAAGCAGCAGCTGTGTTCTGGTTCACATCGTTGCACTAGCATCTAAACATCTCTCTGTACCACCAGCCTGCACAGGCCTTGTTCCAACATTCTCTGGAATGGCTTTGGTTGTATGTGCTAGGTATCTGTCCTTTCCCACATAACATCTCCAGTTGGAGGTTCCTGCTTGATGTTTTCTCCTTTGGACCCTCATGCCTTCTACCCATCCTGTGCAGGTAATGGGGAAGAGAAGGTGATGGGACTTTTATGATGTGTAAAATATACTACAGGGAGAACTAGCTCTAACATGTTAACGTTCATTTTCTCTATGAGAGAGCCTAAATTCAGGCCTAAATGCAATGATACTTATATAATTATATAGTAAATATTATTTTGTGTGGAGCATTGTACTAGACAATAATGCATACACATAATACATTCTCAACATTTATTAGGCATCCATTGTATGCAGAGCATTTTTCTAGACATTAGTGCACACATAAATACATAGCAAACATTTATTTGGCACCCACTGTATTGCAGAATATTATGATAGACAATAATGCACACATGTAAATGCATATTAAACATTTATTTGGTACCTACTCTGTGTAGAAAATTGTATGTTAGACAATGCACACATATAAACACAAAGTAAACATTTATTTGGCACTCCCTGTGTTAGACAATAATACATATAAATACATGGTAAACATTTATTTGGCACCCACTGTATTGCAGAACATTGTGATAGACAATAATGCCCACATATAAATACATAGTGAATATTTATTAGGCACTAAGTACTAAGGGAGAAACAAAGTTTAAGTAATACATAGTCCTTCTCAAAGATTTTATGACCTAGTAACAGAATCCTCCCCCATTTTCATCTTTTATATTCACTGTCCATATTAGGACACATATTACGAGAGCTCACATTTCTATAGTGCATTGACGTCTACAGAGCACTGCCCTCACAATAACTCCATGAGAGAGGGGGATGTGTGTTTTAAAATGTTCATGCCCACTTTACAAATTGATGAAGATGAAACTCACAGAGGTGGTGAAGTGATTTACCATCAGTCAGAAGACCAGTGTCAGGGTCAAATTTGAATCCAGGTTCCTACCATGCTCAGTTTTCTTTCTTCTATTTTTTATTTCTGTCCAATAAGGATGCTGAAACTTTTTCTCCACTCTTGAAGTGGGCCAAGTTCACAAAGATTTTTTTTTCTTTTACTACTTTTAAGATAAAAATCACTGAGCTGTTGCATCACTCCTTCTGACTAAACGCAGACTTCCTTGAAGCTACCCAGTTATCTCAGGCAATCTCTGCTCTTGAACTTCCTGGTCTTGTTGTACTTGATAGTCTGTGATGAATAATTCAATAAAATTAAATTCAATAAACATTTATTAAGCTCTCACCATGTGTAACACATTGTGCTACTACCCGGAGATACAAAGATAAAAAAAGACTCAGTTCTCGACTTCAAGGAGCTTACTATATCATGGGATAGGGGAAGAAGGGTCATGATAGATACAGAAAAGGTAAGATTGGAGGTAGAATGTGATAAAGGTAGAGGAGAGAGCTAGACCAAGGGATGGAAGAAAATTCGAGGAGGGAGGTATTACTTTCAGCTGGTATCAGGAAAGGCTTCACATAGGGGGTGACAACCAAAGTTGACCTTGAAGAACATTGCAACAGGCAGATATATGTAGGGAATGGAGTCCAGTTATATGGTGTTTCAGTCTTGTAGACAGACCAAAATATGGCTAGTATTCCAGTCTGACTGAAATATAGAGTATATGAAAGGCAGTTAATGGGAAATAAATCTGGAAAGATTAGTTGTAGACAGAATATGGAGGTCCTTAACTGTTCATTAACCCTGGAGGCAGTAGGGAGCTCTTGGAAGTTTTTGACCAGGGGAGTTGCTTTGGAATGTCAAGAGTCTGTTCTGTAGTGGTGCCCAGGTCTATCTCTTCCACTGTGGTCTGCTTAATGGAAAAATACAGTGCTTTTTAAAAAAGATTTTTAATTTATTTTTATTTTATATATGATATAAATATTATCATTTATTATAAATTGAATTAATTTTTCACATGCCTTGGTTCTGTTATTATTCAGTTATATGGGGAAGGGTTTGTGTTCCAAAGCTAGCTGGTCGTAAGAGTGAGATGAAGGTGCTTCTGTAGGTCAGATTCCCTAGGAGTACATCTCTCAGACTTGTAAAGTTCTTGTCATATCTGTGGGCAAACATGGGTTTAATTGTCCATTATTTTCTTTCTCTTCCCTCTTCTGGGGTGATATGTGTGGTTCCTGCCTCTGAGTCTTTGCTTTGGACTCTGGCCTTTTGACTGATTGTAGTTTTGCTCATAAGATGATCCTGTAGCTTACAGATGGCCTGGGTTTGAATCACAGGAATATCTTGACATCAAGAACTACAAAATGGTGGCAAAAATAAGTTATCGAATGGGGATGAGTTTGTTTCCAGAAGTAGGGGAATGTTCTGACAGAGATCTAGAAATAGGACAGCACTGGTTCAGTCAAGAAGGGAGCTTCAATAAGCTTAATTAGGGTAGTCTCTTTTATTCATACCAACCCTTGTTTTCAACCAAGAAAGTTATGTAGGTCTCTAGACAATTACTTTGAAAAGGAAATTCAATTGGCCAGGTTTATACCATCTCCTGCTACCTTGAGTCAGACAGCAAACCGCTGTTATAGTTTAACACTAGAGACATCCTTTCACCACCTATCTTTTAAAATCTGCAAATTTCCACTTTCCTATAGTCATTTGTTTTATAATCTAAGCCTGCATGTTCTTGGTAAAGACTTATAAAGGATAGTGTTTTTTCTGTAAGGTTGCTAAGCAAATGAAAAAACTTCATAAAAACATTTCATCTATACCTATTTCTTTTACTAGATAGGAAGGAAAGGAGAGGTAGGGTCTTCCAAATATTTTTTTCCTTTGATAATTACATAAGACAAAGCAAAGATTTCTTAAATTTCAAAGTAATCTTGCGTGTTTATAAAACATTTACAGGAATCCTAGAGAGGGGTTATTGAACAGAGTTGCTCACCCAGAGTTGTAGGTAAGGTATTCAAACCTTCAATTACTTGGGATCAATCTAACAGTCATTGTTTGGGTCTTAATCGATAGGAATTTATTATATATTTCCTATGGGCCAAGAATTCAAGATGTTGTTTGTTGTTCAGTTGTATCTGACTCTCTGTGGGTTTTCTTGGCAAATATTTTGGAGTGATTTACCATTTTCTTCTCCAGTTCATTTTACAGATGAGGAAACTAAGGCAAATAGGGTTAAGTGAGTTGCCCAGGATCACACAACTATTAAGTATCTGAGGCCAGATTTGAACTCAGAAAGATGATTCTTCTTGACTCCAAGCCTGGAGTCTATCCTCTGTACCACCTAGCTGCCCCTGTGCCAAAGATACCAAGATACTAAAAGGAGCTCCCATCCTAAGAGGGGAGACAATGTGTTTATCAACTAGTACCTACAAGTTAAATCCAGAGTAACTGGAAGGCAGTCTTGAAGGGTAAGGCACCAGTATCTGGGGTTGGTGTGGAACTGAGAAAGACCAGTGGAGGAGATGATACATGTACTGAGTCTTGAATATTAAAGAAGACAGGAAATTGACTAGGCAGAGGTAGAGCACCACAGGCATGGGGGGTTAACCAGTGCAAAGACAGGAGAGTGAGAGCTGTAACGTGTAAGAAACAAAGTCAGCATGGTAGTGCTGAGTAAGCAGAGTAATATATTAAAATGCTGAAAAGATTGTAAAAGTGTAGCCTATATTCAGAGTCTACAATTCAAATTGTATCTCTCTTTAAATCTCTTTCTATTTACTTATCTGGATATGTGTCATATCCCCCAGGGGAGTGTAAGTTTCTGAAGGGGTTCTCTTTTTTGCTTTCCTATCCTCAACCCACTACTGCTTACATAAAGGATACTTAATAAGTGTTTTGAAAATTGAAATCAATCAAATTGGTGGATATACTATCACTATCCACCAATTTTATATAATTGTGAGAAAAGTACATTAAGAGACAATAAAGCCCTACATAAATGTGAACTTTTTATTTTGATTAGACTACACATGTCACTTTAGCAGAATCGGGTGAATCCATCCACCTCCATGAATGCCATCTGCACTGGATGGCAGCCATTTAAGATATCATTGCTCATTAATGGACAATAGCAGTAACCTGTCTCCTTCTACTCACTCAATAGATGCTCACAATAAAAACATTGGCGCTTGTGGCTGGTTCCTGGTTTGCCTTTCTTTCCTGTTGATGATCATCACCTTTCCTTTCTCCATATGGATGTGCCTAAAGGTAACACCTTGGGGAAAAAATAGGGATTAATCCTAAAAGTTGCAGAATGATAACATTGAGACTAAACCCACTCTACTATTCTCTTAGATTGTTAAGGAGTATGAACGGGCTGTTGTATTCCGACTTGGACGAATCCAAGCAAACAAAGCAAAAGGGCCAGGTAAGAAATAATCTTTTCCAGTATTAAACTGTGTTGATAGTTTCAGCAATACCACTGAAAGGTAGAACTCCCTGGAGAATCAAAAGCACTGAAGTGGAAACACTGTGCCTATGAACTTACTTAGACTTGATTTCTAAATGCCCTTCTGAGCTGCTAAGTAGTCTTATTCAAGTCAAGGTGGGTTTTGGATCATCTGGGTAAATCACATGGACTTAATCCATCTTTCTTGCCATCTCTTTCCCACGTGACAGGGACCTTTAGAACATAAAAGAATTAGAGGGATAAACTGCTTCTCTTAAACTTTTGGGTAACTAGGTTACAATTTAGAGCACTGATAAAGATATGATCTGGGCCATATTATTTGAACAGGGTGAATATTGCTGTAAGAGGTGCTCTCCTCACAGGACAAATCAAATGAGTTTCAAAGAAGAAAGATATCAAGCAGTCAGGACTGCAAGTATGAATTCTGGCACTCAGGGCTAATTCATCTGAAGGCATATGTATGTGTGTTGGGGTGATGGGATGAGAAAGAGGATAAACTGCTGTGGTTATGTGTCATTGTACCAAGGGAGGGGTTGGCTCATCTCTCAGGGAATCTAGAACCATTGCTGGTGGCACATGTACAACAATTCCAAACCCCATCTCTCAAACCCTGTAAAGAGGTGGAGGGAGGAAGTCAATAGGTGAGAGGCAGGGTAGTAGGCAGGCATCAGAAGAAGGGCATGTATTTCAAGGGTGGTATCACATAGTGTGGAATCTATGGAAGATCATGAAGCTTATGTTATAGTGAAATATGGCCTCTGGGACGTTGGCCTTGGCTTAGTTACATCTCCATTGGAATATCCTCTTAGGATATTTTCCCAAGAGACCAAATATCTAGAAAAAATAACACTTAGAAGCCTAACGAAGACTTGTACCTAAAGATCTGTTAGGCAGCAAATGGAGGATACTTTTATATATGGGAGTTTGTTAAGAGGATGGCCATGTCAGTTAGCACTAGAATCATCAGAGGGAACAGAATTGTACTTTTAACATCCCCTCCCTCCTCTAAAAATACACTGTGAAAAACCCACAAGAGTATTAAATCTAGGGTTCATAAACTTGTTTTGTATTTTAAAAATTACGTTTGATTAACAGTATTTCAGTGTATTTGGTTTCCTTTGTAATCCTATGTATTTTATTCATTTAAAAATATTATTCTCAGTCCAGTGTCTTTACCAGACCAACAAAGGATCTATCACATGAAAAATGTTCAGAACCTCTGGGTCAGAGGCTTAAGAATTGAGCTTCTGACCTTGAAAAAAGACAAGACATAGAACCATCACAACTAAAGTGTATATAGTAGTTATCACTCTGGAACAGGGCAACAGAATATTCTATCTTGGACAGGGTGAGAGTGAAAAATAAAATAAATCTTGATCTGGGGATAATAAAGTAGTTCCAACACACAATATGCTGGAGGGAAAAACCATCCTTTACCAATGAACCCATTTCCCAGGGGTTTTCACGTACTGAGTGTCCCAGGTTAACTACGCTCGTCATACACGTCTCTAATGAGTTACCTCAGAATGCTATAAGGACCAGTGGGAAGTCATCCAAACTGTTAATGAAAAGACTCCGCACTTTTTTTGCTAATTGAAGCTAAACATCATTTTGTATCCCATATGTTACCTACCACCAACAGGGAAAGTCACCATAAAGCAGCCATTCTCAAGACAAGTCACAACAAAGGTTGAAAGATCAGGATTTTGTGGGGAAAGAAAGCATCCCAGTAGTAATTTTTTTCTTTCCCTTCTATAGTATTATTAGCCATTTATATGGAGCTTAGAATCAAAACCCATCTTTTGCTTCTATAAGCATCGATATAATGAGTGAGAATGAGAATAGATTGGCGCATCCAAAATGCCAAAACTATTTTTTTTATTCATTCATTCTAAAAATTCTCCCTCCAAATGAATAAACAATTAAATGAAGACAGGGACCCATTAAATCATCCCTTTAGCAACTCTGCGAAATCCTTCCAAATCCTAGGGCCAGCTAGGTGGTGCAGTGAATAGAGTGTCTGACATGTTCAAATCTGACCTCAGACACTGACTAGCTGTGTGATCCTGGGCAAGTCACTTAACCCTGTTTGCCTCATCTCTAAAATGAACTGGAGAAGGAAATGGCAAATCATTCCAGTAGCTTTGCCAAGAAAACTCCAAATGGGATCAGGAAGAGTCAGACCTGACTGAAACAACTGACCACCAACAAAATAAATCCTCATGCAGGGGCCCTGGACTGTGGAGGGATACAATAATGAGGGACCACTGCAGTGTGGTAGAAAAGGCATTGAACTTGGAGATCAGAAGATGTGGGTTCACACTGTGGTCCTTACTAGCAGAGCCATAACTAGGGCTATGAGCTAGGTACTAGAACTTAGTACCAGGACAGCACATTCAGGGATCCCAGGAAGGACCATCAGGACATACTTCTTCCTTTACCTCCACTAGCATCATAGTGGTAGCAGCTGTTTCATCCTGTAGTAGACTTCCTCTCCTTCTACCAACTAAGAACCTCATGGTATCCTAAGGTGTACACTTTCCCCTTCTAAAAGACACACAGGTACATTTTGCCATTGCTACTTCTATCAGGTGCAACAATTGCCAGTCATATTTCTTATTAACTGTGTAATAATATTGGTCAAATTGCTTTAACTATCTAAGCTTTAGTTAGCTAGTATTAAAATGGAGAAAATATTTGCCAGTGTCTTCAAAGTTTGATACCCTCCCCCCAAATCAAGCTTTTATCAATTGCCTTAATAGCTATTTCAACTCTTTTTGTGAATCAGACCCACAGTCACATGCAGCTAGCAAGCACAAAGCCAGCAGAAGCTTTCTTTTTAACTCCTTTATTCTTATTTAAGAAGTTTCTCCTCCTTGAATGAAGTCCACTGTTCATTGTAGAGAGAAAATTCCTTTCAATTATTATCATAAACTTTGGTTGATTTTTAGGTTCAGGCAAAACATACTAGGAGATTCACTTGCCCAGCCTAGAGAAACAGAGTAGAGCTAGGAACATTCCACTTGCATTACTGCCAGCAGCAAAATTGTGCTCCATATACCTTGCACTGATTTGTGAGGAAAGTGTTTTGTAAATCTTAAAATGCTATGTAAATATAAGCTACTATTACCCTAGCATCTTATTTTGCTTCTTTTGACCAACATACTTTAGTGACAGAAACGACAATTATTATTTTCCCTTCAGTAGACTTGAATCAGAAGACAACTGTGAAAGAACCATCAATTCTGTAATACAATGGGAATTTAGAGAACGTAGACTATCAGGAAGATTCCCACAGTAATATTATTTTATTGAATTATAATACAGAGAAGATTGGGAAAGAATTTCACAAGGAAGCAGCCTATGATATTCAAGGCCAGGTGATATGCCTTTCATATGATTTATAATGAAATATTTCCTCAGATAACTCTCATTAAAATTATCCTGGATTTTTAGAGATCGGAAACTCTCCAAACAGGAAGAAAATGTCAAAATAAATGTTAGGGATCTTTGGTGGCCATAGAGAAGAAAACAACAGTTAATACAAAAAAAGTCACAAGAGCTTTTGGAACCCCAATTTAACCTCAAGCGTTTTGTTGTTGTGGTTCATTTGTTTAAATATCTGTCTGTCTATCTATGTATCTATCTATGTATCTATCTATGTATCTATCTATCTATCTATCTATCTATCTATCTATCTATCTATCTATCTATCTATCATCTATCTATCTATCTATCTATTTTTTGAATACCCAGGAAAACATTTTGAAATATGCCTTCTTTTTGGTAGGTCTGATCCTGGTGCTACCAT